>JAWWES010000094.1:63789528-63802069 GCA_035583135.1 Lophotriccus pileatus
CTGTGTGTGCTCTGTGTTCTGACTGCCCTCTTACTCTACTGCCAGCTCTGGCAAGTAGAGGGAAGCGCTTGGTTGCTGTTTCACACTTCGTGGGCAGCCCTGGTGTCAGATCCTCTGAGAAAGGGTCAGTTCAGATGGACAGTTCAGTGTTGCATCTCAGCCTGCAGCCAAGAAGGGCAGAAAGGAGCAGCCTCATGGCTGCAGAGCTCAAGGAGGAAGGAAGGGTTTGGGGTTTGGAGCTGGGTTCTGCTCTTTGTGATTGGTTTTGTGTGTGTGCAGTCAGATGATGCAATCAGGTCTGTTGACTGGAGCTCTGCTGACCCAAATAGTGATGACCTCAGGCTCAGATGCAGGCACTGAAAGATAGATGGGACCATTTCCACTATGACAGTGCTTGAAGCAATGCCTGCAATGAAGTAAAACAGAACACCTACAGACAGACCACGCTGCAGTGTCCTGGATAGATGCCCATTCCCTGTCTTGTGCACTCTCTGCAGGCAGAGTTCCCCTGCCCCCAGTTCAGCACAGTGACTCCTCCTGAGGTGCTTTTCATGGAGAAGACTCAAGACTGAGTGTTGGCAGAAACTCTTGCTCAGAGTTTGTGGAGAGGAGAAAGGTGAGGGATAAAGAAACACTAACCTGTATTTGTCAAGAAATCCAAGACAATAGGTTTTATGTGAAGAGTTGTTTGTTTGTTTGGTGTTTGTTTCTCATGTATTTATAATAGGGTAAAGGAGGTGAAAGAAAGGCTTTAATTCGAAAAGAAATTTGTTGAGTGGGAATGTATGAGGTAGAGGAACAAATGACCTCTTATGGCCAGAGAAGCCATGGACCAAGAGCAGTCCTGCCTGGAGACAGCTGGTGCAGGGGAGTGTTTTTGATTCATGCCATTGGAGAGGCCATATTTGTTCACAAAATCCCTCTCTGCCCTCACTGTCATGGTCCAACACCTGCTCACGGAGACAGCAGCAGTGGGGAAGGTGCTGCCATTTACCCCCAGCAGTTTATTACCAACCCTTCATTTCTGCAGCAGAGAGGGAAACCTCTGCCCGTCTCTGGAAGTCTGGCATCTCATTGATTTTCCTTGATCAGCACTCCAGGACTTTCCTCCATCCCCTCTTGATGTGCCCATGGCAGGGGCTGAGGATGCAGGAGCACGTGGCAGGACCTGAGGACACCATGGCAGTGTTTGCAGAGCTCATCTGGCAGTGCCCTGAATCCCAGTTCTCCTCCAGGCGAACGGCTCAGCTTTCTCACACCTCTCCCCCACTTTCTTTGCTCTCCAAGCGCTACTTGTAGGAGTTGAAAGTGACGTGACAGAGCCTGAGGGAAAGGGGAAAATACAGTCTGTGTCTCTGAAAATGTAAAAGGAATCCTTCTGTGTATTTTGTTCCTCTCCTGATACTCATTCCTGTCCCCAGCTGAACTGCTGTGAGTAACTGCACTGAGAATTTTGCTCCAAAAGTGCAGTGGAGATGAGGAAGAAGCTAAAGGGTGGGAAGGAAAGTGACTCCTGTGCCGCTACCACAGGGGATTTTCTTTGACATAAACTTTATTTTGGGTGACAAAGCTTAACATCTTCCTTAATGCTATTTCCTGCATTTCAAGTTCACTCATCAGAGCCTGCCCTCTCTGGAAGCTGATGGTGTTCCCCTGCATGGTATGTGCGTGTTTTGTGAATGTCAGGCTTCCTGACACTTAGGCAAAGAGCTTTCTAGGGGTGTTTCCCTCCATAGTAATGGCAGGAGGGGCTGGGCAGGAGCTCTCAAGGCTGCCCTGTATCCCTGAGCTTAATAGCTCCTTTCAAATCCTTTTCCCTAAGAAGTACTTCTGGGCAATCACTGTCCACATGTGCCTGGACTGGGCAGAGTTTTAAGAAGTAGGGGGGTTGGCTGGAATAAGGTAGCTCTGAGCTTTGCTGACAGGAGTTATCCCTAGGAACCGTGTGAAGGGTTTCTGCAGCCACCAGAGCTGTTCTGAATTTTTAATGAATTTGAAAATCGTGCCTCAAGCTCAGTCTGCTCTAGAGACGGTGTGTAACAAAGAATCACCTCCAGCTAACACCAGGACCAGAAAATGAATACAGGATGTTTTGGGTACATCCAAGTTTTTCTCTGTTTAAACACTGTCACGAACAAAATCCTACTGCTCGCTGGTTTTGACCATCTGCTGAAAACTTACACCCAAGACAACTAAGGACACGCATTTTAAGCTGAGTGGCTGGCTGGATTTCAGTATAAATTTATAGATGCAGGGATATAAGAAATACAGGAATATGATGTGTGGACCTAGGAAGGCAAAAATTCCTGTGGAGTTTTTCTCACCCACCTCCACCTCATTATTCTGTTCCTGGGATTCAGTTCTTTCTAATGAACTAACCACTCTGCAGAATTCTGGTAGCAAACAGGAGGGCAGAATATTGTGTCTGTTGTCTGTCAGGCACCGTCTCAAGGTTTTTCTCCGTTGACTGGAATAGTTGACATCTATTGTTTTTATTGTTGTTGTACCTCAGTTTTTTTATTAAGCTTTGTGGGTCAGGCACCAGCATTTGGTCTGTGTTCCTGCAGTGCAGCGTTTTAGGCACCCATAGAGTGTGACAAGTCAGATGATGACCACTGGAGAAGGACAAATCTTTCCTGCTGAAATATTTTTCATGAACACAAGTTTGTCTTGACTCCTCCTCCATCCTTCATCTCCTTAGTATTTACTAGGAAAAAAAAAAACACATTTAATTTTGAACCTGCTGGACCTAAAGGACTTCTTTATTGTTTTCATATGTCAGGGTCCATGTGAATTGCTGCAGTATCTGACAGAAGACTCACTTTGTGTAAGACATGCTTCCACCCTCTGCTGTTGTTTCTTTTCCTTCACTGAACACCATTTCCCATTAAATACTGAAATATCTTGCTAGATGGCAACTTTTCTGGAAAGTCTTGCTGCTTTTGATTGAACAGTTTTCTCCATTAAAAGTTTCTATACTTTGAATATTTTGGCCCCATCTGGGCTGAAAAATGTAGATTTTTCAGGCTGAAATTAATTTATGGTTTTTTTTTTCTTTTTGGTGAGGTCTGCTATGGAGGTATGTGGGAGACTTGGCTCCTTCCCTCTTTCCCCACAAAGTTCAAGTAGGTCAAATGCTACCATCAATGTTCTAACTTTATCTTTACTCCTTCAAATCCCCACCAGCCTCCTGGACTTGACTTTACAAGTCCTTTCATGTCACTTCACGCTGTAGTGGGAGGAAGTGAAAATTACAGGCCACAGGCAGGGTTCCAAAAAGAGCTCTCTCTCTCAGAGAGGGGCTGGCAACTTTCCATGGGCCTTCATTGTATTTTATAGCCATACTACAGTATTTAACAGCATAATTTAGGAAGTGTCGGTACTCTGTCGTGGAGTGTGGAGAAACTGTCTTATTCAACCCCTGGCGACGTGCACTGATTCAAATAATGCACCGTGAGGCAACGTTAATGTTTTTTGGAAATGGAATTGGAGTCAGAAATGCCCTTTTTGGCCATCAGCATAAATACTGTTGTGATCCTGATCGGCAAGGAGAATTCGAAACCTTTTGCCCTTAAAAAGTGACTCTCTCTCATATTTTAATTAAATCTCCACCAATGTACGAAATAATTAAAGAAAATCAAAGTCCTTGCCATGGATTAAAAATATCCCCTGAAAGTATCTGCAGAAGACATACTGCTACACAAAATCTGAGTGAAAACTCTTTTTCACCCTTCCAACTGTGGTACCTCTTCATTCCTTGTGTGTTTTTAATGCTTGGGGGAAGACAGGTCTGGCTAGGATCCTAGATCACCATCTGATTTAGGGATGGGAAAACAATGACTCTTCTGGGCTGTCACAGAGACCATTTCATGTTTACCTCAGCTGTGCAGCTGCCATCTGTGTTTTACCAGATTATCAGAGAGGTCTGCTGTCAAATGGAGTAGGAGGAGGCAACAGTTGCATAAGAAACTACTGGTCAGATATCACCTCCTGAAGAGATTTTAATATGTTCCCCAGCCCAGAATGCTGCAATAGTCCATCATAATTTCTATTGGCCTTACCAGACTCTGCACTGAGATTAAACAAAAAACCCCCAGACTTCAAATCCATGTAAAATCACTTTTCACACTTGCAGACACAACGTCAGGCCCTTCCTGCAGGACTGGTGCAGTTTGGTTTATGCTGTATCAATTTTTTGTAGCCAGGTCTTTTTTGAAGCTTCCCCTGCCTATCACAGGCAGTAGTGACAGTCCCTCAAGTCGTCCTTTTCTCTCTTAGAGGTGAGTTCTAATATTGGGGTTGTGCCTGGAACACGTAGGTAGCTCAGAGACAGTACAGGTGGACTTGACCTGTTGAGGACACCCAGTAATAAGCTGTCCACTGTGCATCTGGGAAACCACCTATCCTCCACTGGGTGTAACTGGGGCTACTGTGTGGGTCCTCACAGCTGGGAGGGCTAAAGTCACTGCACACAGGGTCCTGAAGTCCTCATCCCTCTGTACACCCCAGCATTTCTTTGGGCAAGTGCTTTTTGTGCTCAACACCCTCCCTGCCCACATCGGTTTTCCTTGCAGAAAAACCCAGTGCAGAAAGGAGGTGCAACAAACCCTGGTAGATCTACCAGGACAATTGTGAGGAGAGGGGCTGCACTGGGTGCCTGTCCCCCAGCATAGGTGTAATTGTGGTTATGCAAATATGTCGTTGTAGCCTCTGATAGCTTCATTTCATGAGAATTACAAGGGACATGGCCAGAAGGCAGACCTGCTTTGAGTAGGAGACTGGGTGAGAAAACCAGAGGTCCTTCCCATCAGCACTGCCATGATTTGGGTTCTACACCTGCTCTGTTGGGGAGGTTCAGAGGGCTGGCATCTATTGCAGTAACATGCCCATAGATCTATGCACATCTACAGCAATCACAGAACCACAGAATCATGGAACAGCCCATGTTGGACCTAGAAAGGTCACCTGGTCCAAATTTTTGTGGGAAAGGGATTTTAGATGGGAGTATCTAGCAGCCAATGCAATACAGTTGTATCTTGAAAACCCCCAGCAATGGGGACTCCACCACATCACTGGGGAGGCTGTTCTGGTGATTGACAGTTTTCACTGTAAAAAATTGCCTTTCTTACATTGAGAAGAAACTTCTCCCAGTGCAACTTGTACTTGTTCTCCCCTTATCTTCTTCCTGTGACTCCTTGTGAAGGGAGAATGCCTGCCCTATTTGTAGCCACTTTAAATCAATAGCATAATTCCCCTACAGTCTTCACCTGAAATTATCAAGGCAGGCAAAGCTATATCGTAACAAGAACAAGCTAGCTGGGCAATGGACTCTTCTTTATTTTTAAAAAATGTCCTTTGTAAATCTCAAAACCAGTATGAGGCAAAGGCATATGTCATGTCACAAATGGGTAAAGTGAAGTGATGCAACCCAGGAACGGTGCTGAGTAGCACTGCTACAGGCTAAGCACTGGTCCATAACCTCCTCTCAAGATGGCATGTGGCTTGGTAACTGTCCAGCTCCACCATCTGCAGAGACTGAAACTCAATTGCTGTTAACGAGAATGAAATTATGGCGATATTAGCATAATTAAAATGAGAAGAATCCTAGTTCGAGGATGATTGATACCCATGGAAAGCTTTGGATTCAGGCAGAAAAGGCAGGTCCAAGACTGTTGGCTCAGACGTTATTTACCTGCACGATTTCTCCAGGTATGTCCTCCAAAAAAAAAGAAAAAAAAAAAAAAGGAAAGGCTTAATGTGTCTAGTGACTGGTATTAAATAAATGATGCATGTTGGCAGGGCGATAGATGAGAATAGCGGAAAACACATTGTGAAAGGAACCAGAAGAATTGCTGTCATAAATCTCCCCAAACCATTCTAGTCTGAGGCTTAAAACTAAGCAGGTTACCAGGAGTATAAGGAAGGGGACTTTGGAAGAAACCCATGGCTCTGTAGGTTCACTGACACAAGTTTTGCCCATGTGTCCACCCTCTTAGGAGAGGAGCAATGGATGCCCAGGGAAAGGAGAGGGTTGTGAAAGTGTGACATTGCCACTTGGGTTGTTTGTCTCTTGGGTTTTATTTTTTATTTGAGGCAGGTTAAAAGAGCTCCAGGTGTTCTCTCCAGAAAGAAAGAGATTAGAAGGCAACATTAATCAAGTTTACAACATATTCAAACAAGTAGATAAAGAGGAGAGAAAAAAAAATACCCTGAAATGCTTTTGTAATGAATGCATATTTTAGCTGAAGAATTCACAGGGGTCGACATGTATATATGCAAAACTAGGGTTAGAAGACAAAGTGGGATTATTTTCAAAGCTCATAAATAATTTAACTGTTGGAAGAAAAATGCAGAGGTTTCTGTTGATCTTATTGCCAAAGAAATGACTTTAGGCCTGATAAAGCAAGGGGCTAAAGGTGTTTTCACAGAGAAGAATGACAGAGCGTAGCTGTTTGTCTATTACAACTTGTCACACCAATTGTGGTTTTTATTGGGTAAAAGATGGGCATGTCGGGACAGGATATTCTGGCTCCTTTGACACACTAAAATTGCAATTTCTTGTTGACTTTTGTAAGGTGTTAACTGAAAACAGTTGTAAATGTTCCTATTAACTTATTTTGCTGCAGAAAGAGGCCATTGCTGAATGCTTTTGACAACCCCGCTTGGGAAAAAACACGGGAGAAGCTTCACAAAGGACCAGCACTAGAAAATCTTCTGGAACAGACTTCCTTCTTCATTTGCATTACCAGTTACCATGAAGATTGTGCCACTTCATAGTGACCAGGGCAGGTCATATAAGGGCCTTGTTATCTATTTAACATGTGCAGTGATGCATGCCACAGTCACACCTACTTAGTCTCTGTATCTGCCACATATCTGTACAGTTTAGTCATGCAGTGAAATGGCTGAAGACCTCAAAGCCTCCATTCCACATAATTTTTGTCCTTGCCCTGTGACACTGACCAACAACTGTCCCTCTGGCTCAAACTCTGTTTTTGTTCTATTGAACCGTTCTGTATTTGCCTTTGACTTTACATTTCCAGAGCGTGAGAGAAGCTGGATTGACAGCCCTGGAAGCCTGCTTTCTGTGTGAACCTATTGTCTCTTTGCCTTAACACACCTCTTTGTTGGCTGGAAGTTGCTGCTGCTCAGCTCAGGGTGCAGTGTGGGTGCACACAAACACCGGCACTTCTCTTCAGTGTGCAGTGCCTGACCATGTGTGCACTCTCTGAGGCTGTTTCAAACAGTGAGTGCAAACCATGGCTAATCTGTTTCACTTCCCGCTTCACTTGGCTTCTCTCAGTTGCTGCCTCCCAGCTGAGATTTGCTGGTTTCCATCTGCACGGAAACTGTTTCCTAATTTAGCCGGGTGTGATGCTTGGCCACGACCATCCGTCCGTCCACTGCGGGACAGACAAGGCGGCTCCGTGAGCTCAGGCCTTGGAGGAGGAACCCCCGGGAGGTGTCATCCCACTCGTTTGTGAGTCCCCAGCTAAAAGTGCAACAAAAGCACCACCTGGGCTCATGAGCAGTGATAGAGACCCCTCTGATCCAAGACCACCGAAGATTCCATGTGGGAAGGCTTGCTGAGCAGCTGATGGCAAGTAGCTTCCACTGTGGCCTGGACAGAGGCAAAGCGAGGTCCAGGCAGGCCAAGTTTGTCCTCCAGCACAAGCTGAAGACCTCTCCCTGCTGTTCTTCACCATTTGCCGTTTGTGGGGAGGGAGTGCCCTTTTAAATCTGATGTATGAAAACTGATCCTAAAACTTGGCATTTGGTGGTACTCATCCCTTCTTGGAAGGAAAAATTCCCCAGTCTCCGATTAAACTGGATTTGGACTGTAAGTCTTTCAGGAAAATGTGTTGCTTTATGTGGCTTCCCTACTTCTAGAAAAATAAAACACCTTAAATGTCCAGTATTTCACTCAAACTCAGCTCCCTCCCAGCACTGCAAAAGCTTGGTAGTCAAGGAGAGAAAATATTTACTTAGTAAAGCTTTAAGATCAGGCTTTTGGGCTGGAAACGGAAAGGTATAAATAAGCCAGATATAGGACAACTCCTGCTTAAACTACAGAGCTTAATCTGCAGAGCCAGGTAGCTCTCTAGCTCTTTATCTTGTTTTGGCTTGGACTGCTCTGTACAATACAGTCATCAGAACAGGAATTTTGACATTTGCCCGCTGAGCCAGCTCCTGAGTGGGATGCTCAGGCTGGGCAGAGGAGGCTAATAATGTCCCACACATAGGGCCATCCTGCTCTCCTCAGGCTTCTGTGGGGGTCAGTCTCATCTCATGTTTCTTTTCTTGCCCTAAACTTGTCTGCTTGCTGCTGATCAGCTATCAGAGTTAGGCACAGGGACTCAGACCCTCTTTATCTTTGGCATTTGGGCTTTGCAATTCAAATACAGGTGTTCTGGATTACTGTCCCCTGAGGTTAGGAGAGTTGGGTCCAGAGGGGCATGTGTCTCTTTATTATCAGTGTCCTGGTTGCCAAACCAATCAAGCCCTGTCCCCAGAGCCACCTGTAGTGCACTTGTGTCGAAAGTGATGCAAAGCGTAATTTGGTGATTATTGAGAGAAATTCATGTAGTCCAGCCTGCTCTGGGGTTGCTACAGGAGGCAGCAGTAACAGACCACACTGAGTGGAAGGAGTTAAAACAAGGTGAAATTGGGCTGACACTTCTCATCTGTGCTCATACACCATTGTAACAGTGGCTGGGGGCTTCTACTGGCTCGGCTAAAAAAGACATTGCTAATGTCTAACACTTGATGACAGATGGTTCACCAATGCTCCTAGGCCCATTGTCTCACTTAATAGCTCTTTGTTCTAGCTGAAAGAAGGTAATCTTTTCTTGTAGGAGTTGGTAGGAGGATCTGTGTACAATATGCCTTCTGACAACCGTTTCAGTTTTGGAGCCTGTTCTGTAGCTCACTGAAGCAGAATCATCTCTCTTACACTCTGTAGGAGGGACTCACAAAGGAGGCATCACAGTCATGATGCCTCATTTGTGGGTGTTTTGCTATCTGGTAGGACTCACCACACTGAATTAGGCAATTGCATTCTCTGGGATGTGTATGGAAAAAAAAAGCCAACACATGATCTTCTCTGGCTCAAAGTGTGAGGAGGAGTTTTGGGCCCCTGTCTCTCTGAGGAGAGGCACCCATTTTTGGGATGTCATGCTGTGGCTCCCCACTGGGGAGAGTTAACCCACCCACTCACCAGCTGACTGAAAACCTGAGTGTATCTCTTAAGAGCTGAAAGCAGTAACTGCAATCCAGCAAAGGTTACACCCCGGGAGACTGCCATGAGGAGCAGACCGGGGTGTACCAACGGGAGAGTCAGTGTGCCTTTCTTCCAGTGAGGTGTCCTGTACAATGTGCATCACATTCATGGGAGTGATGGTAGGAGCCTGGGTCTCCTAGGAGAGGTTATGGAGTCACTTGCCCCCCCAATTCCATTTTTATTTCCACCCTTTTAAACAAGACGAGGCAGGTCAATGGGAGGAGTTGTGCATACCTCCCGGGACTGCCCTACTGGTGTATAGTGAGAGCTATTTTCTGTGTCATGGGAGTCTCAGGGGAGCAAATCCCAGCTTCCATTTGAGCAAGGGAAGAGTCTGAACCTGTTCTTACTGTATCTCATGTGAATGGACTGCACCCTGTGAGGCTGCAGCTCCCAGGAGAAGGGTATCTTACCTGTATGTGTGCAAGGAACCACCTTCCACAGTCTGTGCTCGTTTGAGGTGCTCCATGCCAAGATGAGAACTTACCAGATCGAGATCCAGAGTTCAGGGTGGTTTATAAATGCCGTGGTGGGAGGGTGTTTGATACCAAGGTGTTTTTTTGCCACCAGAATTGGCTGTGTGTTTACCAGGAGTGTTGTTTTACAGGTTCCTCAGCAGTGATGTGGGGAATGTTTAAGGTTGGGTGGATACTAGCAAAAGCTTGTAAAATGATGAGGGCAAGTGGACAAAGAGATGAGGTTCTGAGCAAGCTGGTCCAGTTGATGACCTGCTCACTGCAGAGGTGTTGCATGTAATGACCTTTAAAGGTTCCTCCCAACTCAAAAAACTCCATAGCTCTATGAGACATTATATGACGTCGTACCCTTAATAAATGAAACACAAAGGCTCTGATTTGGAACCTTCTGAGTGTTTTTTGGGGATGTGTTTGTAGTGAAAGAGAAGCTGTGCTATTGAAACCTGTTTTAAAAACTGATTTCTTTAGCAAGTAGGACAGCAGTCCTGTTCCAAAAGACATTTCCAAATTCAGTATTTGGCTGCCTTGAGACTGTGGCCTGTTCCCATTTCATCAGCTCTGGAGTGGCCAGGACAAGTCATGTGTTTTCAAATGAAGTTTGCTAAGGGACATTACTAAGCAACATCATCAGCATCTTTCTTTTCCAAGTGGGACCGAACAAAAGCGTGCACAAGCTGCTTGGGCAGGGCTGGCACATTGCTCTGGAGCACCCAGTGACGTGTTTCCCCATCTGCCAAACCCCTGTGATGTGTGACATGTCCCTGGGAACACAAACACAAATACCTCACATGGGATGGTCGTTGCTCACGGGTCATACTTGGGACTGGGAGAAATGTGCTGTTGGAAACCAGAATACTGAAGGTGCAAAAGTCCTTGTCTTGATTTGCAAGGACATTTCCAAGTGTTATTTCAATGTTTGTTACAAAGGGAGACAGGCAGAGCTCTATAGGCTTGTTCAAAGTCCATATCATCTTCTAATAAAAGAAAATTTTGTAATGAACATCTTCCTGGAGTGGGGATTTGATAGAAGCGGGAAAAGGAATTGTTTCCCCTTGTGTGTAAAGGAGGAGTGGCTCAGTGGCTACATCAAGAAACACTGATATGAAAAACTGACTCCAGGAAAGGGTGTGCTGCTTTCTCAGAGACACAAAAATGTGATTATTAGTTGCAGGGTCTCCATGGAACTCCATAAAGGATGGCAGCAAACCATGCCCTGTTCTTCTACCAAAGGTTGCCCTCAGCTACTCATGGGAATGGTATTGCAGTTTACTATAATCATAGTGGTGCCAAGGAGCACACTGGCAAAGGATGGATGTTTGACCTTTAAAAAACCTTTAGTTTCATATAATGTGATTTAGCAGCTACAAATAAGAGAGAGAAGCCAGCATCAAATATCCAGTGGCTTTTGAACTTCTGTAATAGAGTGTTCCTGATCTGATGCTGCTGCATGCTGGTGCACACAGACAGGCAGCTACAGGCTCTCAGGTTGACTTGGCCTCTCTCTTCATTTTCATTGCTTCAGATGGGGGTGTTTGTTTTGCTAATTGCCTGCCCCAGCAACGCAGTCCCATGCTGAAACAGGATCATGCTGCAATTTGTTTTGCTTTAGAGCACCTGCAGTGTAAACGGGTAAGCTTCCTTTGGAGGGAAGCTTGGAGTCTCCAAGTAAGGCAAGTGCTCAAATGTGAAATCAGGGCTGGTGTATCTGTACAGCCCAGGGAGGGGTGTCATGTCAACCATAAGGCAACACCTACATTTGTCCTTCAGCCCATTCCGTTTCAGTCTGTGTGTGGTAGACCATAACCAGAGAGTTGAGTATGTGAAATACCCATCACTTAGTTTAGGCAGAAGTGTAGTCACAGCAGTGTTTTATTCCCCAGCACACCATTGTGTGTGCCCACAGCAGTGGGCTGACCTCCCTCTTTATTGGGGATGAACTTGGAGTTCTAACTGCTCTTTGAGCTTGCATGTAAGACATGGGGATGTGCTGGGAGAAAGGTCAGGGCCAGGCATAATCCCTGTGTCAACCTGTGTCACTGCTTGTCTCTGCTGATACTTATATCTGGATTCCCCAGTTCGGTAACCCCAATGGTGTCTCTGCAAAGTCAAATATTTTTAGAGGTACTGACCTAAGCCACAGAGGCAACTTTAATAGTGTTTTCTGGTCTTCCCTTGGGAGCTGGTTGCTCTCCAACTCTGGATATTTTATCTCCTGTGTATTGCGGGGTACCTGAAACAAGATTTCGAAATCTTGTCTCACAATCATCATTCAACAGCCCCCAGCTCTTTCTCATTGGCCAGAAGTGACCCCAGCTGGATGCCCCAGGGATGCAGCCCATCCTGCTCAGACAACATGGCCCTGTTCTTGCAGGTACATCAGGATGTATCTGGCACTGCAGAGACACGGCTTCTACCCCAGGGAGTGTAGGGGAGAGCTCTGGGGAGATTGAAGGCTGCAAGGGAGGGTGGGGAAGGTGGCCTGAGTAGTGGGGAGGGATTTAGGCAACACCTTTTAGCGCTCCCTTTGCTATGCCACTTTGGGAAATTGAGTCTTCCTTGTTTGTTGTGGGGTTTCCCCCCTTCAAGTAGTGATCTTCACCTCCCCTCAGCCCTCTACCCCACCTTAGTTCTCAGCCTGGCCCAGGTAAGAGGCTGTGTCTCTGTCCTCTTCATCCTTGCAGCTCAAAGCAGGATGATGAATAACCTTTGGCACAGAAACCTTTTCTTACTGGAGACCTATTTCAGTGGTGTTTGAGATCAGTTTATGCATCTTTAGCCTACTCAG
>JAWWES010000094.1:63814125-63846399 GCA_035583135.1 Lophotriccus pileatus
CTGGAGTGTAAGAATTTGGTCTGTAGTCGCTCATCAGGTACAGGAAATATGTGTTGGAGTGGTGCCTGTGTGGGGTTGCATCCAAGAAAGAAGGAGACCCCAGCTCTTCTCCCCACCTAAAATCCCTGTCAGGGTCCTCAGTGACTCTCCCAAAGCTGGTCCTGTGCCATTTATATACCGGGACTGTTCCCCAGAAGTGAGACTTCACTCTTCTTCTGCCAAGCCTGTTCAGCACCTCGCCTAGCTGCTGTACCCCTCTAAATCAGAATGCAGCCAGGAACACATACTCCCAGCTTGCAACACTCAATTACTCCTTCTGATATTTTATTTTTTTTTGCCTGCAGCTTCAAATTACCTTCAAGGTGCACAGTACAATTAGCTAAAAATATTTCCTGCTTCTTTTTAATTGCACTAAAACTCTAATGTACCTCCAGCGAGGAGCAGTTAGGTGGAAACTGGTGCCCCAAATATTTCAAATTGATTAAAGCCCAGGATGATTCAATAAGCTTATATAGTTCTATTAATTATTAAATGTTATTAATTTTTTGTTAAAAAGCTCAAAAACCTTCTTGAAGCCACATTCTGCATGATGCTTCTGAAAGAAGATATTTTCATTAAGGAGATTATAACTCTTTCTGAGTTGGAGAAAGATAAGACAAGAATTCCTCCATATAGTTGGAGCAGTTTCCATCTGAAGAATTCACATCACTCGGCAAATTTTAGTATCTCAGAATTTGATTCTGAAAACACTTATGCATGTGACTTGTGTCTGTGACTCATTTCACTGCTATAGCTGAGGTATTTATATGGTTCTAATTTAGAGCTGTATCACATTTTTGTTCCAAGCCTTTCTTAGTGGAAAATGCAGGTGATCAGTCAAACATTATGAATGCTTAAAAAACAATCAAAAACTTTCTGTCTGAGAATTTAAAAAGAAATCCAAAACAAAACAATTTTTTAATTTTTTTTTTTAAAGCACTGAAAACCAATGTGCTGATTCCCATGATGTCTGGTTCATAAGATTACTTCAGTGTACTTTCATAAAAGTATTGAAAATAAATCCCAAATTGTATTTACATCTAGTTGAGTTTGATCAGTCTCAGTCCTTCGGGTTTCTGGTTCACTGTCACCTCGGGCAGCCTGTGCTTATGAGGAATGTCCCCTTGTGCCCACAGCTGTGCTGGCTGGGGACTGCTGTCGTCCCCTGACCCACAGAGCTGAACCAGGCAAATTCAGCAAGTTTCTCACCAGTCTCATACAAATGACAGGATCACGTTAACCTAAGCCTTTATGCTCCTCCCTGTGCCCAAGAGCTAGGCATTAGCCTGACTGAGGGATGGTGGTGGGGTAGAGGTGGGACTGAGCTCCTGTCCCACCCACTTCCATGGCTGTGAAGGAAGCCTGCCAGTGATGGTGGAGTCCAGGGCAAATATCAGAAAGATGCTGCCCACCTCTGCAGCTCCTTCTCCCTCTCCTGCATTCACCAGGGCAAGGAAAACCTCTGACCATCTCCACAATGGCTCATGCCCACAATTGATTCTTACACAATTTTGAGGGAAATTGAATCTGTTCAGCCTCTTGACAAAGGGCACATTGAGAAGATGAGTCTCAGAGAAAAAAACCAACCCACCAACCCCCTCACTGCTGGTGTGCAACTCCATTCACTTGCTTCCTCTGAAGCAGAACTCCAGGAAGGCAGGTTTTGGCTCCTCCTTCCCCTTGGGAATACAGGAGACAGATTAAAGAGTAACAGAAAAAAAGTTATTTCACAGTTAGTCTGCCCCGAACAAGAAAAGGTTCCTGACACCAACAAACTAATCAACGCTGAAAGCTTATGAGGTCAAGGTTTCTCCTCTCCTCCATTATTCTTTTGATTTTTTTCTGACTGGCTGGAACTCAATAGACTGCCCTGGCAAGTCTATAAATATAAACCCCTTTCTTGCCTTCCTCTGGAACTCACCAAAGACCATTTGAATACCTTCAGGGAGAAGTTAAAACTAAACAAAATCAAAGCAACTCACAAGAAACAGGTTGTCCAGTCAATCTTCAAATGCTGACCATTCTATAAGTCAGTCCCAAGAAGCTCGTCTCTGCTCAACGGGAATTGGGAAAGGCAGCTCTCCCTCCGAAGAGCAATCCCTCTGGATTCAGTGTTTTGTGTAAAGACTTATGGCCAGGAATGCTAACGCCAAATAACTGAACTGGCCTAGCTGGCAACAGGGTGAGAGCTGTGTCTGAAGGAAGCAGCCTGTGGCCGTCAGGGTTAAGCTCTGATCATGTGGGCTGCCTTGAGCACTGAGTGGTGCTGCCTTGCACAGCCACCAGTCCACAGCTGCAGGAGTTTCCCTGATATGGCCACCAAGAAGAATCCAGCCTTTGCAGAGTCTGAAAAGAGGGAAACACTTGCCAGTGGAAACACTGTCCCCTACTCTTTACAGTGTAAAATGCTTCTGAAGTCAAATGAGAAGAGTCTGTACACCCTCTTGGTATAGAGGGGAAATGGCAGAGGAACTGTGACTCATGCTGCACTGTAAATGTCCAAAGTTCCTGTCCCAAAGCTCTGCCCATGTTCTCTCCGTTGCAACACAAGGAACTTCACTCAGTACTCTTTCCATGGCAAAGACTGCTCCCTTCACCTCTCCTACCCTTGAGTTCTTTGGGACATGCTCCTTCAGTGCTTTGTTTGGTAGGAAAGGAGGAAAGAAAATTGCCCCCTTCCCCATCAAGGTCTGACAAACAGGAATCATAGCTGCAGCATAAGCTTCTCTGATGAATTCTGCCTCAGCAAAATGAAATTAAGATTTCAGCAAACAAGCTCCAATTCCGTGGTACCAGTAGAACAAATGACATCTGATAATTGCTAACTCCTTTTGCTTATTCTTTGCTCTGTTCACCCCATCAGTCTCTCCAGATTATATTTTCAGCTGAGTTTAATGAACGCCATTTATTAAACTAACACCAGGGTTCTGCTTTGGCCTCAGACAGATGTGCCTGCTAATATGAATCATTTTGTTCAATTGGATTATTCTGATGGAGAGCGGATCCCTGCCACTCCGAGGAGCACAAACAAATGGGGAACAGCTCGCCTCCAGTTGTGACCAGCCGCTTGCCTTCATTAGGAGGCAGCTCCAGGCTCTGCAGGCAGCTTGGCAGGACGGAGTCCCTACTGCTCCCATCAGCCAGCACTTCTGCTCCTTTCCATTTCCCTCTCACACTCAGAGAGAGCCTGGATCTCAGAGTGGCCCTGAGCCTGATTTGTCCATGGGACATGAGTGTCACTGCTACCTTTCCTGTGTTGGACGTGGGCAACTCCTTCGCCACCGCTTTCGTCATGATGAACGATCCTTATCTGAATGCAAACCAGACTCCCCTAACTGTGTGTCCTTCCCTTCCCAGTATGGCATATTTGACCTCCTTTACATTGATACCTGAGAAAATGTAGACCACTTATTTGCTGTTGATCCTTCTTTACTCTGATCTTCTCCAATTATTTGGGCAAAGGGACAGGGATGATATTTTTTTAAAGGCTTGTGTTAATCAGATAAAATCCATCTGAAATCTCCTAGACAGAGATTCCCTTAGTCTATCATTTGGGATTTTAGTGTTGAGAATTTTGGGTCAATCTCTGTAATACCTTGTGGTCAGGCACCAGACATCCATCTATGTGTCTATCTTGATACAAATCCTGCCTTCTGTGAACCATAAAGCTCTGAGCAGAGTTGCATTACCACTTCTCACCTCGACAGAACACACTGAGCACACATAACCTGGGGAAAAATTACAGAGGCAATTTGAAAGATTAGAGGAGAAAAAGTGGAGGATTTCTGGTCCCTGAGCATAAGTGGCCAAATCCCAAAAGTCTTTAGCTGGCACAAATCATCACTACTCTGTTAGGGCCTACTTTTTTCCCAGGTGAAGTGCAGGCCCAAGCACTTCTCCAGATACCTGTGAACTTCAGGACAACTCATTTATTCTAGAGCATTTCTGAAGAAAGAAGTTGTTTGTGTTTTAATCCTAATAAACATTCTGGTGTTACTTCCAGAAACCCCTGGTGAATACCAGAAGTCAAGCTGCCAGGAAGTAGGTCTGTGAAGGAGAAAAGACCCTAGAGAGAACCCTGGTGCCAGTCTGTGTGTATTTACTAACAGCCCTTTAGCATGCTCCTCAACAAAGCCATATACTGAGATATTAATTCCTTCATTCAGGTTTAACTGTAGGAATAGTTCTCCAGGAGTGAAGTATTCCTTTACTCCTGATGAGGATCTGTACACCCTTCTCTAAATTGCATTACAAAGTGCTTCATGAGTAATGGGAACAAGACCTATAGGAATTCCTGTTGGGATTTTATGTAACATGTCTGTACCAAATAATACCCTTGTAAGATAAGAGTAGAAGACAGAAGACTGTCAAATAAACTCCTTTCTGAAAGCACCAAGTCTCTTAAGATGTGACATTTAAGAGCCCAGTTTCCTAAATCTGGAATTGGGCTGCCTGCCTGGTTCCCTTTCCCAATGTCCAGTGTGTCATGGTGGAGAAATATGTACCATACAAGGAAAATGCACAGAGAAAAATAAAGAGCATGGAAAGCATTCACTTCTCATATGTTATGGGAAATGGGATGCAACCTCTACTCGTAAGTGGAAATGTTTCAATAAAGTAGAGAAAAATAGAGAATCTTTTCCAACAAAGACAATTTTGTAGCTGACTGCACAGCCCTTGGGTTTAATGGCCCAATCATTTCCTAATCCTTAGAAATCAAGATGGTGGAAACCTGTTTTCTTTCAGAACAACCTGCTTTTTCAGACTCTACCATGACAACCAGGGCCATGGTCCACAGCGCAGCCAAATCAACCAGTAGGTGCCTGTTGGCTTCAAGGACTGGGCCTCATATAGCCAAAATCTCAAAGGTAGACATCTTGTTGTTGTGAGGATTTTAAGTGTTACCCTGCTTTACACAGAACAGATGGACATTCTATGCATAGGAAATGGATATTACATAGGAAAAAGTGGATATCTGGAGAGGTGGGAAAGGAAAATGTATTTCCCAACAATGGGAGAAATCTGCCTTCTGAAGAGGATTACTGGAGTGTGGAACTGCAGCTTTCTGGGGGTGCAAGAGAATTTCTTCTGTTTGTCAGTCATTATTGTATAAGGTGATTTTAAAATAAGCCACAGAGGTGTTTGGAAATAGGCATGATCATTCCACAGTGCCTCTGCTCTAAGAAAACCAGAGAGGCCAGAATGGTGACACTGCCCCTCTCTCTAGAATTGCAAATAATTGAAACATCTTTGCTGGGAGAACATTTAGAATTAAATAAGTATCAGTGGGCCTGAATCCTTGGCTGCCATAAATCAGTGTCACTTCACTGACTTCGGAGAAGCTGGTGATTGACGCTGCCTGAGAACTTCTCCTGATCATGGTTGTGGTTAGTACCTTTCCAGACAGAGCACTGAGTTTTCATTTACTCTGCTTCTTGCTTGGGAAATGACTTAACTGCTGTTCTACTTTCCCCTCCAGCTCAGCCTTCTACCAAATATTTCAAAAAGGCTGGATGAAGCTCAGCTAAGTGGAAAAATGAACCGTTTGAAATAAAACCTCTATTTTTTCCCAACTGCAGTCACGGGGCAGGATGAAAGACACCAGAGAAGCAGGGTTTGTACAGTAAACCTTCAATTCTCTGCTACAGCTGAATCAAACACTTCAGAGACCAGAGTTTTGATATTCACTTGTATCTGGCCAAAGTTACCGTACCCATGAATTATTCAAATATGCAATTATTGCATTTGATATATCACTGGGTATAACCGTGGGAACGAGAAACGGTGTCCTACTGCAGCTGATTGTATATGCCTTCCAAACCATAAGGACATCAATTTAAGGTGCTCACATTGATGGAGTACTCTGCAACCCCTTATTAAGATTCCTGCCAACTCCTGTAGCAGTTTTCCCCTGCAGAGTAAATTTCATGGCGTTTTTTTAGCCTCCCTTTTCTTTATCTCTACAGTGTAAGTGCCAAACACTACCCCATACAGCTTCAATTCATGGTTCTGCAGTGGGTTTCAAAAGGTCAGTGACAAAAAGATAGGATCATTTTCAGCTTACTGATCAATGCTGCACAAGTGACCTGAGTCCTGTGAACCACATGTTGAGGCTGACTTATAACTCTGACTTTACTGAGAGTTTCCAGTTTCCTGTGTTAACCTTCTCTGCTGTTCACTTCTACTTAGAGCCAGAGGGCTGTGCCCTGCCTTTGGCCTGTGCTATCCACATTATCCCTACCTGGACAAAAAAAGCATGTTCATGATGCTCATGTTTTCGTTAACTAAACACACCACAGACAGCTCTATTGGCCTAAAAATATGGGGCCATCTGAGAGGAAGATCTCCAAAGCCTTAGACCTTTCTGATTCCATAAAATGAGACTCAAACCACTTGCCTTTTGCTCTCTCCCCAAGTAGCCTTATTTGATGGTCGTGCAGGAAAATGACCATACTTGTTTTTTTAAGACTCATCCCGGATTTTCATAAACCTCTTTCACTCTGGATCTTTCCCTTTTATCTTTCTCTTTGTACATACCTTATTTAGCAGAAGATTCATTCTGCCAGTGTTTGTTGCTGCTGGTGCTGCAACAAACATTTTGACTAGGGGTGTCTCCTGTGCTTTTCCATCTCTTTGACCATCATTTCAAATCATGGCTGTTTAAGACACCTTCCCTTCCCTTTCCTTAAATTTTCCAGCTTTTCTTCAAGTTGCAGTCCCTCGTACACTGGCCCAGCAAATCTCTGTGCTGAATGAACCTAGTAAAAGGTTCCTTCAAAGGCTGCAGCTGTCCATTAACTGACATAACTGAGGATCAAACTGAGCTCAAAAGGCTCTAAAATCTGACTTATTTAGGTAATTTGTGTGACACTGTTCATATGAGCTCCCATACTAATCTTGTTGGTCAAAAGTGGCTGAATTTGACACTACCACCCTCCAGTCAACCCTACAGTTTTGGAGGGGTTTGCTATTGGAAGCCTTTAAAGAAGGCACAACCATAACAAGCTTCTGGTCTTTTCACAGCAGGGACAACTCAGAAGGCTCTTTGTTGGCTGAGTCATTGGCAAAAGTTCTCACAAGACTCCTAAAAAGTTTACTTTAGAGCATCAGGACCAAGAGCATCACAGTGGGATGAGAAATGGGAGGCTGCTTTCACATCTATTATTTAGTTCTGAAATAATTATATTATCTAACATTAAAAAAAAAAAAGGGGACATGGGTTTTAATGAAGAATTCCTGCTCTGAACTGAGGGAAAGTGTTATGGTATTGCACTGTGCTGCTCTATCACTCCCATGACAAATAGCGCGGATCCGTTAGTGACCTACATGGACTCATTTAGATGCAAACACAGCAATACTCCTGAAAAGCTGCCCTGCTTTGAGAAAGAACAAGTTCCAAATATTGCTGAATGGAATTCAGTCTCAGAGCAGTAATTACTGATTGTAATTTTGGAGTAAATTCAGTAATTAATTATTGTCGTTTTCCATCAGTGCATTATATTGTGTGCCAATCTCAGAATACAATAATTAGCAAATGGGATTTTGCATGCTCTGGTATTGAAACTGTGGTTTATAGAACAGACATGAGAATTTTACCGTAATAAAGTTATTAGTAATTTAAATGGGCAGGCAGGTTAAAAAACTATCAGCCAGTAAAGAATTTCCTTGTCAGTTTTGCAAACATCTTCAAGAGTTCTGTTTCAGCCTCCCCCACCAAATTTCACGTCCTTTCTCTCAGTAGAAGCACAGCAGCACAAAGTTTGGGTTGCAAACACAGTGAGGGATGCTTAATTTAATCTCAGTTGTCAGCGGAAATGAAAAACAAAAGTAATCCAAAGATTAGAAAAAAATATTGGCTGAGGTGATGTTTTTCCAGTACCTGAACATACTTTCCTAAATTAAGCTGTGCTGATTTTTTTCTCTCTTTATTCACTCACATTAAGCTTGTGCTGGAGTACTGTTTTGATGCAATTATACTAGTGCAAATTTCCATAATGTAAGCAAGTCCTAAACGATCTAAGTGATGACTAAAGGAGGGAAACAACAACAGTATGTGCAGGTGGAAGAGGAGCTGGTTAGCATGATTGTAGGAGGCATAGCTACAAGAAATGGGATTTTATCCTGATAAAGGATATTTGGTATGAATCTCAAGATGAACAGTCTAATGGAAAACAGTGAGATCAATGCAGCTGCAGAATAGCCTCTCACTGGAGGTAATGGAAACCTATCTGAGAGGCATAAGTAACAAAAAAATTCAGTAAAAAATACACTTTCATTAGACTTTGCACTGAAGTCATCTGAAATGACAAGAGAAGCCCGAAATTTACCATTCACACCTTTTTGTTTATGGGCATTTGGAATTTTGCTTGTTTGTTTTATTTTTGGCTGATAGTCTACTTACTTTAAAATGAAGGGGGGTTTTTTTGTTTGTGTTTCTTTCTTTGTTTTTTTTGTTTGTTTTTTTTTTTTTAATCTTATTAGAGAACAGAAAGAGAAAAATGCAAAGTTTTCCAGTTTCACACATTCTATAATAAACCACACATGTTCAAGAAGCTGTGAAGGAGGACCTGAATATTTTTTTTTAAATTTTTTTTTTGTTGTGTTTTGAACTTTGGCCTATGTCATTTCTCTTAGTGTTTTGGAGAAGCAGGTTGTCTGGACACTGCGTTCATTTGATGTTTTGTCACTGTTCTTAGGAGCACAACTAAGAAAATCTTACTGTTGGCCTTTCCCCCCTCCACAGTCTTCTGTTTCCCTTTCACCTCAGTTTGTCTCACTCACACTCACTTTGTCTCTCTCAGTTTCATGCCAGTCACTGTTCCCAGTTAGTCTCACCCAAATGTCCCTCCACCTTTAGCTTTAAATAAAACTTCAACAGCGGGATATCTGTCCAAGGTGGAAAACAGCTCTTTGCTAATGATCAGTCACTGTAATGAAGCCACAAAAGGGAAATGGACAGGATTTTCCCTGCTCTTCAGTGCAATGGCTTTTATTGATCTATCAGCTGGATGCTTCAGGGTTACTCTATGTTATGTCCTTAAAAAGAGCTGTGACCTATGCAGTTTTCTAGGCATCATGGTCCTACCATGAATGATACTGAGTATGGATGGGGCACTGCAATGAGCTCCCAGACCCAGTGCAGAGGGCTGGAATTGAACTGATCCCATCTGCTGCCATGGGGAGGAACAGAGGGGCTCGCCTCTCTGCCTGTCCCAGCAGTGCTCCATGCCATTGGCCGTGCTGGGGGCTCACACACAGCCCCAGGCACTGTGGGTTGTACCTGCAACTTTGTTCCTAGCACAGGATACTGAAGGGCTCCCAGGAATGGCCACCCAAGGGAGCTATGGATTTCAGGTTGGTTTTTTTCCTAATTATTTTTTGCATTTTCTATATGAAAGACGCACAAAATGCCTCTGAATCTTTGCCTCCTAGTCCTGAGGGTGGATTGGTAATAGAATATATTGATTTTGGCAGAGTTGACTCAAATGATCCTCTTCTCTTTGGCTTTCTCCCAGCCCACCCTTTCTCTACCCCTTCCCTCCCCTCCCACCCCCCCCCTTTTCCTTTCCTACAACCACCTCTTTAATTATAAAGAAAAAAGAGAACAGAGGCAGCCATTTTGGAAACATTTTGCCATCTAAATTCTTCAGGGCTTTGCTTGCTGCAGCTTATCTGCCACATCACAGAGACCCTTTCAGTGTTTGACAGCAACTTTAGAGCACTTGCAATGAAAACAAAGGAGTTCAAATCACTGTGGCCTAGACTGCTTGTGTCCCAAAAGGGAGCTGCTTTTTTTTTTTTTAAAAAAAAAAAAAAAGAAGTGCATCCAGAATTAAAATTGAGTGAAGATCTTTCTCTCTAAGTTAGGAAATAACCACTCTGGTGGATTATATCAAACTGAGTGCTGCTTTTTATTGTTATTGTTGTTGTTGGCATCTTCTTATTTTGAAAGGAATTCAATAAAACAAGGTCCTTCCTTAGAAAAACCCCAATTAAAAAGTTTCTTGAAGCACATGAGTAATTGCCCTGATGTCAATATGGTTATACACACGCTCCAAATTGGAATTAAAGACCCTGAAGAGCTGAGACCAAAGTAAAGATAGATAAAAAAACCCATACTGGAGTTACTGTGTTTCTATCAGTTAAAGGAAGTTGAAAATCAAACCACTGTGGGAGTACAGTAACACCATGCTGAGCCAAGAACAACTGACCTATCTCTGAGTCAGGCTTATTACTGAGGGCTTAGCAAGTGCTGACAGCTTTTGCCCAGCCCTGGTGGGAAGCTGACTTGTGGACATCTCGACTAAGAGCACTGTCTGCTTCCAGGGTGATGGTATTGACATTTCCAAGCACTGGAAAGAAGATGAGCTGAAGAAAGAGCTGTGTTTAAGCCCTTCTGATCTTTTGGGTACCCTTGCTGTTGCCAAGTGTCCTCTCCAGTCTAATGCAGCGTGGTACTCCCTGTGCTAAACAAAATCCTTCCCTGGGATATGCCCCTGCAGTGTCCTCCTGGGGCCACAAGCACTCAGGCAATTCCCTTTGTTAGGTGCAAAAATACACACATAAAACCTCTTTTTCCTGGAGAACTCTCTTCTGCTAAAAGCCAGGTACAGCTCCTGCAACTGTCTCGCCAAGGTGCGAGTACACAAGAGAATAAGGACCTCTGAGATACGTTTGCTCCATTTTGACAGGGTCTCTAAAAAAAAGCTCCAATAAGCCAAAGATGGAAGTGACACACTGGTAACAACTGAATGATTTTGCCGAGCACTAAAACCAAAATAAAAGCCAGGAAGGCTAAAAGACTTCCTACTTAGAGGCAACATTTCAAGACTGTTCTGCTTTGTAGAAGCAAAGGAAAGGGAAAAAACTCTCTAAGAGAGACATATGGAATTTTATTACCATTTTACCTACTCAGACTTTTTTATATAATTTATTGGGGAAAAAATACCCAAACAACAAATCTCAGTCCTAGTAGTGAGTAATCCTTTTACATTAAAACAAGCTGAGACCTCAACATCAGCCTGATAATGTATAAAAGCACTTCATAATGATCCATGATAATAAGAATACCGTAGATTTATGCTGGTAAATCTTTAACAACACAGGTGTTCACAGCCCTGTATCTTCTTACACACTTAAGAAACAAGCATATCCTCAGTGATCACAGCTATGCTATGATATAAAACTATTTCTTGGTGCCTAACTAGGGGCACCTTTGTGTTCCTTGATCCCTTTGCAGGTGCTACTGAAAACCTTCCTGACAAAGACAGTCCCTGCTTTAACAAAATCGCATGCATGCATCTCCCGCTCTCCCCCAGCAAAGCCTGCAGTACAAAGCCAGTGTGATGAAGCAAAAAGCGTTTGGATATGGAAACATGTTTTGGTTTCAAGCTTCCAAGAGGCCTTTTCATAAGCAAGGAAAAGAAAAGAGGTATTCGAAGAGGGAAAATGCACTGACAGTTTTCTTCATGTAGTCACATATAAAGGAGAGTCTAAACTATGGACCTGCTTCTTGCACGTACACCTGATATGTTTATTGAAAGGTTTCTTAATCTCTTTTATGTTGTCTTCAGTGCAGCACCTCTTTCATTTTAATCCCATTCCTTAATTCTCACTGAAAAGGATACTGCTCTGAAGACTGGAAAAATACATTTTTCAAAGATATTAGAGATACCAGTGAAAAATTAAACCACTCAGTTTTTCTTTGGGAAAAGTTGAGATTGGGAAAGTTGAAGATAGGGATTACGTGCCTGTCTTAGATGAGTCAAAATAGGCCTGTATCAAAATCACAGAACTTTAGACATTACAGCTAAAATGGCATAGAAAGGTCACCTAACCCATCTCTTTATCACTGTATCAGGAGTACAAATTGCTTGCTACAGCTTAGGGCCTTCCTACGTGCTGAGTTTATCTGGTGTGGAACTGTTTTAACAATAGGGAGACTCCCTCTCTCTGTAAATAAATAAATAAATAAAAAAGGAGGTTTTATTTCTGTTTCTCAAAGAATTATCTATTGGAAGAGCCAGCCAGTGGTAGAAAATGTTTCCATTTTTGGAAATATCTCCATTTTTGTTATTGGTGAGAGATTGGGATTCCAGTGAAACAAGCTGCTGCTTCTGATACTTTTGCTGCTGTTACATGTATTAGAAGTTCCCTTGGAGCATCAAGCTGGCTTCTTTCCAGCAACACATAGTACACGAGTCTAACAGTGAGACCCTCGGTTCTCACTTGAGCTAAACTTCCCTGGCTTTGGTTGGGTTTTATCTACACACTTTAAAATTTAAAACAACCGAAGAAGAAGTGAACATGGATCATTCTATTAATTTCTTGGTTTTGGGAAGAAATAAATTAGGAGTTATTTGGTTGTCAGGGAGACATATTTACATTAAGTTATTATGCTGGGATGAAATCGGATACAGACTTTACCGCATGAAGAATGAAGAATGCTTTGAAACATTTGCAACACAGAGCTATTGAGACAGACACTGTCCCAGTCCAGTCACCTGGGATTAAAACGCAGCCCAGTCCCACCTCTCAACTGCAGATTTTCTTCAGCCACTAGAAGGGCTCTCTTTGGCCGAGCAAGGAGAATTAGCACAGCTGCTGACTCTCCTCTAGTGACCAGAAACACTTTCAGCAGATGCAGGATGCCCGTGGGGTGAGTAACTTGGCTCATCCCTTGTTAAGCATCCTTCCACCTCTTTTTCTACAGACACACACACACAAACAGTCCCTAGTTTATGTGTGGGTGTGTGTCTGTGCAGAGTGGCTCTAGCCAGACTGAAAAAGGTAGAAGCTAGAGAGTCACAGAACTGAATCTTTCTGAGGGTCTACAACACAGAGAGACGCTACAACTGTAGCTGACACTCCTTTCCCCATGCAGTTACCTGTGCTAGTGCTTTGTATCCAGTGGTTCCCACAACTCTTCAGTAGGGACGATTAGCATCCTTTGGCCTCTTCAGCTGCACCTTCAGCCTCTTCATGCCAATCTGGAATCCATTCATGGCCTGGATAGCAGCTTGGGCACTGGCAGGATTGTCAAAACTCACAAAACCTGTCAAAACATGAGGCAAGGCAGGGGGCTTAATGAGCTGAAGGGTGCCAAGGCACGTACATGCAACGACCACTGAGAATGAACATGGGGAGGGGGTGAGGGCTCTAAGAGGGGGGAAGTGAGCAGGTAGGAGGGTGGGTGGGTGGTCAGGAGAGTGAGGAGAGGATGGTTGCCAATGTGGGACAAAGGATAGGAGGGGTTGTTACAGATCAGTGTCCCAGGACACAGTGCCTGGTCTGAGTGCTAGTTTGAACACAAGACTATGTGAAGCACAGGGATCCAAATGTTGGTGCCACTGAACCAGCACACACAAGATTTGGGTCACCTTTGAGCTGGGAGTCAGCAGATATAATGCATGGTCTCAAGGCACTCTGTCCTACTCTATTTCCCTCCATCATGTGTGGGGTAAGCCTCTAGACCCTTCTTAACTTGCCAGCATAAATTTTCCTTTGCCTTCCAATATTAATGATGAGGGGAATCTGATATACCTACTGCTACTTCCTTATTATGACAATATAAGTAAAATGTGAATTTAATAAGTTCTCCATTATGGTATTCATTGGCATGAATAGTTTGACTGTTGGCCAGCTAAGCAATATAAAGACCTTTAAAAACTGGCAATTTCTTCAGACTTTATGTTGACTTTGCAGTTGAGAGAGATGAATACTAGTGCCTTCCTAACATGGTTTCCCTAAGTAGTTTCATACCTTGCCAGCAAATCATTCAATCAACCATGGAGCACATCCAGCAGTAGAAACAACTACTGTGACTGAATGTTGTATCTATGGGCCACTTAAAATGGCATTCTTTGTCTCAATGGACGACTAGTTCGTTGGCAATCTGACAAGCCAAAATAGGTAATAACCCTACAGGATGCAATGCATCTAATGAATTTAGCTTTGGGAAGGGTTTTTGGTGTGGGTTGATTTATTTTTATTTTTATTTTTTTTATGTTAGATCAAAAAAAAAAGCCTCATTTGTCCATACTGTGTATGACTGTAGCTGACCATGGGTCTGAGATATTAGTGAGGCAGGTGATCATTACGTTGTACTGAAGTTGCCTCTGCTGTCTTTGCCAGAAATGTCCCTGTGCCAACAACATTTCTGAGCACCAACCCTGGGTGAGACTAGCCTGGACCAACCTGCACTCCAGACAAAGCCATCTGTTTACCCACCCCTGCAAGGCTCTGGCAGCTGAAACCAGTCCTAGGAACCTAGTATCTCTCAACAGACAGGCTGAAATGAAGAGACAGTTTGTGAGCCCCTCAAAAAGCTAATGCGGAGTGTTTGCTGCCAGGTATACACCTGCTCCTGACAACAGCACCAGACCTGGCTTACAGCCTTGGGCTGTACTGTGAATGCATTCAGCAGCACCTCCTCCTTGGTCTAATGCCTCCTTGAAACCAAGTCTCACAGGGTGGCTTCCATTTGAAAATGACAGAGCCACATATGGAAGGGCACCTTCTCACTCCTGGATTCCAGCTGTGCTCCCTGCCTTTGGCTAATAGTGTAACTTCATGACAGGCCATAAAATCTATGGTCTTAGACTCCAAGTGAGACAACTCAGGTTTACTGAGTATGGCACATGTGGTTTTCACAAGGGAGGCACGTGGAATAAATAGGGATCCCTCTTTGTCCTCCCCTCTTGAAGCCAAGGCTCCAAGTAACTGGCTGTCCATGCAGTTTTCCTGCCAACCACCTGCATGAGGGGGAACCAACACAGCAGCTCTGAAGATGTCATAAAAAGTACTGCTCAAGCCTCACAGCAATCATCAATCTCTAGGGAGAAAACTGGAGAGTAATGAGCTGGGGTATTATTCAGTAGCAGTGGATCTGCTCTTGCGGTCACTTATTAGCCAGTAAGTGCCTGGTAATGTTCCCAGTTCACATTTGACTAGTTGAATAATCTGTTAGTCAACAAAGTCCTATGATTCAATCTCAGTGAAAAAATAAACTATACACCTCCTGATTTCACCCAAGTTCATTCAGACTTTAAATACTCCCTTGGGAGTGCTTTAGTTGAGCTCCAACTTTAAATATGTTGTCTAGATACCTCACATCTTTGAATATAGCATGTACTGAAAGCATTTCTTTTTAAGATTATGTCTGGATTGCTAATATTCCTGACCAACACACATCAGCTACATCAATAGACTAAAACTGTGCGAGGGAAGTTCAGAGAAATGGAAACCTAATAATCTGTAGTGCTGAATTTTTTGACTTGTGCTTAACTCCAAACAGTTCCTAGACAAAAATGAGGAAATGTAATAATTTGGGCATGGACCATTTTGTACCAGCTGTTTCCAGTTCTAGGGGAAAGTGCTAGATATGTTTACCTTACTAATATATATCTAGTGATCAAATATCAGCCAACTGGGTTGGCTGAATAATTGCTCTAGATTATGTCTTTAGAGAAACTACCTTGCCTGGGAAATTTAATTTCTACTCTTCTAACTGCCCCTGTTTTAATGTCCTCCTACTGACTAGATTGTGCCTATGTGTTCATCCACTGGTGAACAGAACACCTTAGTACCCTACAATAATCAGTGGAGATCTAGTCAATGGAGTGCAGAACAATATTTCTCTCTTTTTTTCAAGGCACTCTTAGCTGTGCTCAAATGAATCAAGTCCCACTTGGCTGTGTATCAGGGACCAGTGCTGGCTGCAATGAAGACAGGCCCCTTAGCTTAAATCAGGGTACCTCTATTGTAGGATTTACCTGGTTCCATAACTAGGAGGGACATCTCAGTGTAAGATGTTGTTAACTGTCTAGTGCTTGGGTGAGGCAGTCCCCAAAGTGATGTTAATTGCTGAATCAAACTCCTAATGTATGCAACCCCTTCCAGAAACATTGTCTAGTATGACAGACTACTATTTGTTTACTTTTGCCATGACTACACATTTAGTGGGATGATAAACCCTGGTGCTGGGATGCTCATATAGTCACACCTCTGTAAGAACCTTGCTGTGAGATAAGCTCACAAAGCTACATTAGTTTTTATCATCGCTTTGCTTTTGAAATGGAATTCTAACCCATTTCTTCATTCTGTGCAAAGCTGTAAATAATACTGCATTTTAACAAATGAGACTAATAAGAGAGATCAGAAGTGCATTTGCTCACTATATTTCATTTAGATTATCTGTGAGTTGTACTCTGATTTTAGTAATAGTTGCCTGCAGATTTGGACCAGACTTTTTCTCCTTGGTTGTTCTGATATTCACTGATGCAATATAAAAATCTCCTCCTGGTAGAGGAGCCAGGATGGGAGGCCTGCTGAAAGAGAAGGAGAAGGGCAAATGCTAATAACTGTGCACTTTCCTTGTGTGCACAATCTAGAGACAGAGCTAATTCCTCTAGCTTCATTTCACTGTTTTAATTTTTAGGGGGTCTGATACACTGAGAGGTTTCTGGTCCATCCAACTCTTCCCCTTCCTGTTATTTATGTGGAGTTGTGCTTCATATTGTTGAAGGTATTTGGATTAACTCCAAAGAGAGGATGGCTTATCCTGAGAGCTGAGATGTCACAGTGACAAGGAATAGGCAGCCAATGGGCTAACAATAGCATATTTCTTTCTCTTCTCAGGTCAGATACCTACTTGCAGATTTGACTTTTTTTGTTGTTATATGCACTACTGACAGTTCAGCATCTAGGTTCCTTCTCATCTATGTCAGCAGAGTTAATGGTGCTATGACAGATTTAAACATGTATGACTAGGAATAGAATATGTGTACTGGGAAAATAACTTAAATACTTGTTTCCTAAATGGCTTTAATGTTTGAACCCATGGACTCAAAGCATAATGGTAGTACTACAGTTAGAATCTGTGTTTTGAACACCACCCCTGCATTGTCATCTACACTCTTGAAGGACAAAAGAGAAAGGGAGAGGTTAAAAAGCTTGAAGCTCTTTCAGTTAATTAATAATCAGAGAAATATACATTCTGGTCTGAAGATGGTTGGTAGGAGGACAGCATTTTGTGATAAATCTATTTTATGGGGGGGGATGTTGGTGTTTTTTTCTTTTCTTCCTCACCCCCCCTCTCCCCCCAGCTCCAGGGATTATTTAAAAAGGCTGTCCTAATAAATGATTTATCAAAGCAGCAAAGAAGGGAGAAAGCTGCTAGGATGGCAGCCGAGGGCATCTAATCCTTCTGATTCTGCACAGCTTCTTCCAGGAAGGTACTGATGCTGGAGTCCACGATTTCTGCTGGCCTGCTCTTTTCCTGCAGGACTGTATAAACTATTATCAGGCAGAAACTGGGGTAGCATCTTCGAATGGCTTTATTTTTTCCCCTTTCCTCCATAGGAAGTTATGTTGGTGAAGCTTGAGGAGGGAGCTTTATGCCTTTCTCATGACACCAGCATGATCACCAATGGCTTTATGTAAGATATTACTTAAGGCCTGGTTTTCTGTTTTAATCATCTGGGATGATAAAGGAGGGAATTCACAATCTATCTCAGAGTACATTTGAAGACTATTTTGGAATTGCAACCTTTTAGTTCACAATGAGTCTTTGCCTGTCCATGAATTAGTTTGTGCACTGTAAGTGCAGTCCTGAATGAGTCCATTGTTATGTTCCTACGGATCCTTAATTAGTTTTTCTGAGTTTTGTGTTTCTTTTTGCATCCAGTAAGGAGAATTAGTGGTTAATGTGCAAAACAGCCTTTTGATGATCTGCTACCAGGCTGGAATAATATGTTGTCTCTCTTCAGCAGAAGTTTTTCTCTGGATGGAGCTCAGTGCTTGGTAACTATGCTGAGCATCCCCTAAATCAGGAGTCACTACCACGAATGAGGTACAGACATAAGCTTTTAATCCAAACCCCTGAACTCAGGGCAGATGGTCCTGCAGCAAGTCTGCTCATGTAACTAGGCTGCCTTCAGCCAATGGAAAGGAGAAGAAGGACCTCAAAACCCCAAATGTTTAACTTGTCTTAAAACTAAGAAGAGTATTTTGATCTGTGTTCCAGATATTTTCTACCATCTCAGAGATGCAGTTTGTGTGAGACTGCATCAAAGACAAGTAGGCATTGGTGCCTATATGCTTTTTTAGGCCAGATATACATATTTTTTTTTGTTCTGGTTCTGGCTGTCAGAGTATTTGTCTGACTGCCATGAGAGATCTTTCTTGGTACTTCTTGTTCCTTCAGTTATGAAAGTCACTAGCTAAGGAGAGAACCTCATTCTTCTGAATGTTTTCCTCTTGACATTCAGCTCGTATTTTTCTTACTGGAGAGAAATAAGAATAACAGAAGAGCAAGAATCTGCTGCTCAGTCTGTGGAAGGCATATTCTGTTGCAGTGAAAGAGAAGAAATCCACATGGCCTAGGCAGTAGCACAGGAGAAGTCCATGCCTCTTGCTTCCCTTGTGTCTAAAGTGCTTCTACCCAGGCTATAAGAAGAAACCTTGCCCAGACTAGAGCTATAAAATCATAGAATAACCTGAGCTGGAAGGGACCCACAGGGATCACTGACTCCAGCTCGCCCTGACCCTGCACAGGACAGCCCCATGAGGCACACCATGTGTCTCAGAGCATAATAAAATGGAAGAAGCTGCAGAAAGCACTGACAATTGACTGGATCAAACTCCTTGCTCTCCTATCCTTCCCTCACACATTTGAGTAATTAAGGAATTAGTTATTGATATAATTGGTTATTAATATAGCTGTCCTCTTAGTGCGTGGCTTCCTTGCTTTTGTTAAGTGACCAGTGAAGGGTGAGATCTGGGAATGTCAGGGAGGCATTTTTGGCTGTGAAGGCAGCAATAAGGTGCTCACACCAGAGCAATGGTTCTGTGGGAATTGTGCTGGGGTGGAGCTCCTGCACTTCTCTCCCATCAGGACCTGGCCACCCACTTCTCAGAACTTCCCCGCTACTTCAGTCCATTTCAACCTTACAATTGCTCAGTTTGCTTTTCTCTGTGTTTGTTGGTCTTATCAGAGAATGGAGGTTTTCCTTTAATTGCCTTGCAAGGTCTTTACCTTGCTATGTTCGTTACACAATGTACTAGCTGCTGTCTTGCAATTTTTTAGTGCTGTAAAGAATTTCAGGATACAATCTGTATGTAAGTAGCTCTATAATGTATATGTGCACTGGAAGGTATTGTATTGTAAGGTGATTTATGGGTACTGGAATACTCAATAAAGGAGTACGCCTGCAGATCAAGGGCATAGCACTTCAGCTGTTTTCCGGTGTCTAACAGGGTTGGATGACTTCTTGTAATATTAACCTTCCCCTGATGTTTAATCATGTACAAGAGAGATCTGTCTATCCAGTTATCCATCCTATCCATCCATCCATCCATCCATCCATGCATTTACATTTTTTTAATGTATGAACAGTCAGTAACTGACGACTGTGCTAAACAACTACTATTAAATATTTCACATCTGTGGGGTGAGATAATTGGAAACTCAGAATATTCAAAAAATTGGCTCAGAAATTTGCTGAACCACTAATGTTCATTTTAGAAATTTATGGAATATTAGAAAACCTTCAGAGTGTTCCAGGAAAAAAATTCTAATATTAATTTTTCAGGATGTAAACTAGATGACCTGGTAAACTTAGTTAAATTTTCATGAGTCTCAGAAAAATTATGAGAATTTTGGTGTGAGATAATATGACAAACAATTCAAAGATATACAATTAGTACCAATCATCATGGTTTCATGGAAAATAGCATCTGTCAAATGAAACTGATTGCATGAAATTGCAAGTTTGGTGAAAAAAGTAAGTTATCATAAAGTGTACTTAAACTTTACTGGAGAATTTGAGAGGCTCCTTCTTTACAGAAAGTGCAATTAGCCCAGAAATGAGAACACCAAAAAAATTTGTCAATTATGATAAACAAAATTGCAGAGATTCTAGTGGGCTCCTTCACCAGTGTGCTGAAATCTCTGTGCTATTCAGTTTCTCTAATACTACCTGGAAGACATTTGAAGTAATTACTGGAAAAATTGGCCTATCATATAAAAATTGTGAAATAATGACAGAGGTAAGTCATGTTGACGTGGGTCACTGCATGGGCTGGACTCAAGTAAAGAGTCCATTTTAATCCAATCAAATGCAAAATTAAGTAAACACAGGAAAAAGCAAGAGAATCACTCATAAAAAGATGAAATCTTCAGTAAAAAACAGTGCTTCTCAAGGGAAGATGAGTGTTGTGATAACAGCCAAATTCATGAGCCCTCAAGATTGTGTTGAAATACTCAAAGTCCCATGACAAGGTAATGTTACCTCTGAATATAGCTCAGGAAAGGTTTTTACTGGAATTTTGCATTTTCAGTTCTAGTGATTTCTCTACAAAACAAATAAGTTTTAATAATTATTCAGAACTAGAAGAATAAAGTCTTGGTCTGAAAGAGTAATGGGAGTGGCCATAGTTTATTGAAGGGAAGGTTAAACAGACTGCTGCCTATAAATAATATTTAATAAAACATGGGGGTGTGTTAGAATAGGGAAAAAAAAGAAGTGCTTGATGATTTCTTCTAGGTGGAAGCAGACATTTGACAAATCTAAAGTGGAAATAAGACATCGAGTCTGCATTTTTTAAATAGCTAAGGTAATTAACTATTTTGGAAACATCTTGTTTAGCAATAGGGGTAGAGCACCTATCACATGAAATATTGATTGAGAGATTTTCTAAAAAGGATGCTATGACTCAAGCAGAAGGTTTTACCCTGTCACATGAGCTGAGGCATCTGGCATATGTTATTTCAGAGTTCATTCCAAAGGATGAGAACAGTCCCTCCTGATATTGTATATCTGTCTGTCTATCTGTTGTTCATTTTGCATTTCAGATATTTAGAAAATCAGTTTTTGCCTACTAATCTGGCATGGATTGAGGTAACAGTCATGACAGAGGTGACAATTGATGTTAATGCCTTATAATAAATGGCCCCAAAGTGTGGGTTGCAGACCACTGAGACAGCTGACTGGTACTCGTTCTTCATCTTGCTTCCAGCTGAGAGAAACTGAACAGATGGGAAGGGGAGATTAAATGAAGAGTGAAAGTAGATGGCATGATTAACTTTCTCTAAAGGTCACAACACCCAGTGCAGAAGGTAGCTTGAAATACACAAGCATTTTCTTTTTGTCACCTTCCCAATCTTCCTGTGTATGGAACAACCCCATACATCGAGTCAGTATGAGCAGGAGTGTGCGGGGAAGTTGGTCGCTGTTTTTGTCCATTGTCTGCTGTCCAGAGAGTACCTCTGTCTGGAAAGGTAGAGAGAAGCAGTATCTTCTCTGAAGAAGGTAGAGTGCTACAGATGCTGACCCTGAATATGGTCCTTCAGACCAAGAAGGACTTTTCCTTCTGTGAGTCTTCATTTTCACAATCTATATGGTGTTGGGCTATTTTTCATAGAAAAATTGCTGTCATGACTCACACTGAAAACACAAGGTTAGGATTCAAGATTAGACTAGAATTTTGACAATTAAAAGTACTGGATGGTCACATCAGATTAGAGTTCAAGCTGAAAGAGGGAAAACTCATATTAGATATATGAAAGAAATTCTTTACTGTGAGGGTGATAAGGTCTAGTGGAAGGTTTCCTTGCCCATGGCAGGGTGGTTGGAATGAGATGATCCTTAAGGTCCAACCTAAACCATTCTATGACTTGGTGTTTTAAGGTTTTGGCTCTGGCAAAATATCTGGGCATATGATCAGGATCAACTTTTTCCAAAAAGATGAAAAGAAGTAAAAATCTGATATAGAAAACCACAACAGATCTCTCATCATAAGAGTGGAGCTAACATTAAAACCTTCTCATTTTCCTGTGAACAGAGCTTGTCTCAAGGATGAACAATTGCTTGCCTGATGCTATAGACTGTGGTCTACCCATTCTTATAAGTAGGAGTAGAAGTTATCCAACAAATTGATGGAAGAAGTGAAGGATTCAGATTTCAGCCGTTCTTTGGAGATCCCATTAATCAAATGTTGGACCAATACACACACATTGTGAACAAAAAGCCTTGTGGTTCTTCTATAAGAAATATAATGTTCCAGCCCAGGTGATGATGATGATTTTTCTCACAATGAACAAAGTAGCCAGTGAGGAATTACCCATAGGTGAGTAAAAAGTACTTTTTCCTTTTTGAATGATGAGTGGAACAGAAGCAATTTCCTAACTGCTTTCAGAAATGGATGGAACTCTTCTTGACTTGCTTTCTGAGCCTTCCTTGTAAACATCTGATGTCATGATATGTCAATGTAACATTTATGGGAAAAGGACATGGTTGGAAAAAGCAGGTGAACTTTTGAGGAGACATGTTCTTCTCCAGTGGAAAACCAGAGACAATTAGTTTAATGTAGGTTTTACACGAGTTTTAAGTAGTGCTTAGTTAAGGATGCACCGAGATTGTTACTGAATCAAGATTAATGCTATCTTTACATTTGTTTTGTTGGAGTTTCCAGTGTAAACAAGTGAAAATAATTACTGAAGCTCCCACCAGCCATGTCAGAATCCATTTCTCATCTTAATTTCCTCTCTCCCAGGTTCTCTCTTAGATCCTACCTAATTTGTGAGTTTTTGATAAAGTAGCCATGTATGAACACTGCAGCTGCTGAAATCACCAGTCATCCTTCTTGGCCTATAAGAGGCAAGTATCATAAAAAGTGACTTTTTTTTTTGAAAATATTTTGTAGCAGTGAAGAAAATTCCTTCCTGGACTAATCAAAGAAAACAAAACAAAACAAAACCTGAAAACTTCCAAACAAACCAGGAAATCTCACCAGGAAGATGCACTGTAAACTGTACTAGTGACTATTTTTGTCAGTTCTCTCATGTCCCAGGGACTCCCTGAAATAGATCCATTCTTGGTGCAGCAATGCACAAAATCTCCCCATCTTGTTGTTGCTGACCATTACTTAGCTGAACAACAACCACCTCTTCCCTTCATGTTGTTGAACATCTGATACCTCATTATGGGTAGTCTGGGGCAACCCAATAAAAAGACCTGAAACTTCTCTGGTGGGACAGTCTGGAAGTTTCTGTTCAGAAGCCAGAAATTATGATGAATAGTTTTTGGCCACAACTTTCAAACCAATATTTTACTTTCTGTGGAGGCGACTGTGTGAAAACCAGCTAACAGAACTAAAAGTGAACTCAAAGGAAAAAAACCTCCTCATATGCAGTGAGTCACTGAGAAGGGAAAGGAAAAAAGAACATCTCTTAAAATTGTGAACTGACAGTGACCTACGCTGGGTAGCAAGAGGGGAAGGGAAAGAGTTGTACAGCTATCTTTTAAGGTGGAAGGTAACATCTCTTCCAGATCCAACCAGCTATTACATCTGTGGTCCTTTCAGTGTTAATGTAAGGCCTCTACGTTTTCAACTACCCACAATGAACAAGGAGATGATCATCTGTATTCTTTTTTCAACAACATCAATGGGAATAAAACACCGTCATATTATAGTATAGCTGTGGATAGATTCCTGTGGTTTACCAGCAGAATATCCACCACTAATGGTCTTCAAAAGATTATTCTGAATCCTAGAGATCTCAGTGAAAAACCACCTGCAGTTCCTCAGAAAAGTAACATTCAGCCTGTGAGACTTGAATCATATCACAGATTGCATAAATCTTGATCTAGTTCTGTCTTCGGGGGTCCCTGCCCAATGATCTGCCTGAGCTCTTGATTCACTCTTGGGTAGGAGATGGGAAAATAAGCTTGTGTATTAATTAACAAAATGAAAGGACTAGAAATACTGCTTGAAAACATGTTTATGAAAATGCCTTTGAATAGACTAATTGAAGACCTGAGAAAGGCATGATGTTTATTGATAATTTGGACAGGAATCTTATTTTGAAAAGATGGGGGAAAAAATATGAGTCACCTCTAAAAAAAATGTCGGTTTTGCATTGAATTCAAAAATCCAGTAGCAAAAATTCTTTTATAAACATTTTTAAAAGCCCAATAACACCATAATCCTTCTGGAACCTGTTCAGCCCTGTCAGAAGAGGCACAGTGACTAGGCTTTACAATTTCTGGAAATCCTTCTAGGGAAGGATTTTAAAAGGGTCAGTAGAGACCCGTCTTTAGAAAAATCATCTAATTTCACCTCTACGTGGTCAGAACACAATCAAATTTGTAGGTCATGTTGTCAAAAAGGGAGAAAATCTGTTGCCTGTGAAGTAGTCAAAGACAGTAATTGCTCTTAGATGTTAGATGCACCTCCTCCCTTTTAGAACAGTAAACATACTTGGCTAAATATGAAGAGCACTGAAGTTCAACTGGTGAAAGTGGCATGATCCTTATGGGTCCCTTCTAACTTGAGATATTCTATGATTCATAGTCATGCATGGTGGTAGAATGAATGAGAGACAGGGACATAAATGGAAACAACTGGGGTTCAGGCTGAATATAAGGAAAAGCTTTTCAGCCTGAAGGCCAGCAAGCACTGGAGCAGGTTGCCCAGATTCAAACCACTTGTTCAGCAGTTTTCATTGGTTTTAATAACTTGTATCTGCAATTTGCTACTGCATAAATATACATCTAGTACATATACAGTGTACATAGTTGTACATATGACAGATCAACACTGTGGAGACAGAGGAGCTGATGCTGAATGTTTAGGGGGATTTGAGATAAATGAAACCAGAAATCGTTAAGAAAGCTATAGCTGATGACATTCTTTGAATATATCAATGTTTATTATTTGAAGAAGCTAATCTTGTCCGTAGATTTTTTGATTTTGGTTTGCTTACTTGAAAAGGGAAGATATCACATGCACCTATATATTTAAACAATGATAAGGTTGCAAAATTAAACACTCGAGTTAGAAATGCAAGAAATTATGTCACCTATAAAATTTTAATTCTGTATTGTTTTGTGTATGCATAAAGGCATTGCTTCTAACCACACATTTCTGTATTTTTCTCTTTCACGGCATCCTTGTTTTAATTACCGTCGAGAATGAATAACATAACGGGGTGAGAAAATGGCAATGTATCAGACTCATTATTGCAAGTGTTGGAATGTAGACAGTAAATAAAGCAGGGAAAGGATGGTTTTGTAGTTGTGCAACTAGGTGCTGCCTTGGAAAACTGGAATTTTTTCCTATTTCTGCCATGACATCCCGGTTATGCTGAGTATATCATATATCACAAAACTCCTTTAATGAGATCTCCTAAACTGTTTTTTTACTAATAAGCAAAATAGAGCAGGCTCTGAGTGCCAGTGGCATACCATGGCTTGAATCTATGTCACTTAACTCTCCTTTCTCATAAAAGAGAGTGTCCAAAAGACAGTCATTGCTTAGTCATGACCAAGGAACGTCCAGCCATGAGTTGTCATGGCCTAAATCAAGACACTGGAGTTTATAAAAGGTTAAAAATATATGTATAATTATGGCACAGCATTTGAGCAGATATGTGAGGCCTCTTTAGTTTGCCAGTGAAGACAAAGCTCTGCTGTGTGTTCCTCTTTCCTCGATGCTTGGTGCATGACCTGAGGTTTCACTGGCAGAAGGGCTGCTGCCTGTACCTGTATCTGAAGCAAACATAAAGGCAGCATGCCCTGCACTGTGCTAAATACTTAGAGAAAATAAGCAAACAGACTGACCAGGCTTGTGGTATCTCAGATTAGGAATCCAAGATTAATAAATGGTCTTGGATATCTTTCTCTGCCTCGTCAGCCCCTCGGTGAAATGAAGACACGGTTAGCACTGTCATAATGCTGTTATTTGGCTTTGTGGATCTTTCAAATGCTCTGCTGGGAAGGGCCTTAAGAAAACAGATGAGGAAATAATAATAAATTCATATTCATAGCAGGGTTTGAAAATCTTGTGGAAGGAAGGCCTGAGGCCAAGCACAGAAATGTGAGCATCTATTGAAAAGCTGCTCAGTGAGTACCCAGTCAAGAGACTTCAAGATGTGGAAGCACAGTCCTGTGCAGTAGATGAGAAAAGATGGGTAGATAGCTATAGAGAAGTTGAGGATAGATATATAGGCATAGGATGGCAAGATGGTTGGATGGACTGATAGAGACTCAGTCCATCAACGGCTTGAATTTGCCCTGCATCAGAGAGATCTTGGGAAAACAAAAAATAAACCCACATATAATATGTAGACAAAACACCATAGTGGGTCTGCAGTCTTACAAGAGTAGGATGTGTTGAGTATGCACTCTGCAAATCCATCACTTTGAGTTCAGAAATGTGCTTGCCCATCAGAGGGGTTATTATTATGGCTTCTGAACAGAAGCTTCTGACCGTAGTGAAAGTAGCACTAAAACCCCTCCTCTGGCATTTCCAAACCTGGGGGTGTTTGCAGGTGAGACTGTAATACCCATGGAGCATGTGTAGGACCAGTTGGACACAATTCAATTGCATCTACTCTATCTAATGCCATAGGGTTTTCAGAAGAGGTGGCTGCAGATTCCACTCTGCGCAGGCACACAAGAGCCCAGTCGGGTTTTTATCCTGTGCTGATGCGTTGATTTGAAGCTCAGAACATTACACTTTTAAACTATTTTAAAAGGTCTGGGTTTGTTTGTTTGTTTGTTTGTTTTTTCTTTCTTTCCTCTCCTTTCTTCTGGTGTTAACCCTCAACACTGGTCATTTGTATTAGACACCTAATGAATATTTCTCCTTTGAAGGTCATTCAAGAACTAGCCACAATGACCCTGTAGAAATGAATTCCTCCATCTAATTACTACCCAGGAGTAAGAACATTTAAAACTGTGTAAGTGTGCATGTGAGTAGGTATGCATCAACATATCCATAACTCAAAAAAAAAAAAAATTCTGGATAGACTTTATCACTTGTGGGAATAGATGGATAGAGATAAAACAGTGATAGACACATGGACAGCCAGATAAACAGAAGATAGATTCTGCTAACATATCCTTGTCTAATAAATTGTTGAGCTACAAAAGAAAGCAGAAGTCCTTGTGTACAATGTATAGATTTTCTTTAATGTGAGTTATTGGGAAAAGACAGAGCTGTCCCTTTAACTGGAGAACTGCAAACAGCTGTTCCTTATGCATACATGCTTGCTTGGTCTGAAAGTTTTGGTAAGTCAGTGCATAACTGACAGTTAGATTTATCTCCCCAATAAGCAATCAACATTATAATAAAGGAAAAATGCTTTCAGTGCACCTTTGAGAGTGCATCAGAAATTAATCTAAACATCAAATTAATTATAGTTTGTAAATGAATAGTGGCTCACAGCCCTAATACTTCTCCCGCTCCTCCTCCTCCCCCTAAAGCCTCCCCCAACCAACTGCAATGGCTGGAGGTGCTGTGCAGTGAGCTTGATGAACAGCTCCTTCTCTTTCTTACTCACACAACTCTTTCCCTTATCAGCTGGAAAAGAGTCCCATCCTTACTTTGCAGACCTGAAGTCTCAGAGCTTGGCTTCCTCGGAGTATAAGAGAGGGTTAGCAAATACTAAACTTTTGTGCCTCCTTCCCCTTTCCTCTGGGACCTCAAAGCACACCAACAATATCCTCCTCCCCCTGGATCAGTTTCCACTAAGCTGGGTACCTCATGATCTTCTCCTTGGTGTTCTGCCTGTGCCAGGTCCTTCAGAGTGGAGAGGACCACAACAAACTAGCGCTGATCTGAACCGAAAAATACCAGGGGTCTGGCACATTTAATGTGCCTGGAAAATGGTTTTGGTATTGTCTCAGCTGAGGCACTCAAATTAGTGGCTTCTTCCACTCCACTCTGAGCTTTGATCTGCAGGTTGTACCTATATGGGAATGACAATCCAAGATTTTTCAAGGTCCCAAAATGAAAGGTATTGCCACTAGGTCATGAAAAGTAACAGAGCCTAATTCTATGAGCTAAAGAGAGAAAGAATCAGGTAGATACTTCCTGAGGAAATTTGAAATCAGTTTAACAGCAAAAAGAAAATAAATCAAACTTGATCATAGTACTCGTAATAGCAGAAAACAGAGCTATACCTCTCTCTCAAGTCCTTTCTAATAATGCATCTATCTGGTAAAAATTTCTTTTTACCAAAAGAAAAAGAAACCCCCCAAACCTTTGATCTGATAAATAACTCTCCTCATCCATGCATCTTAAAGCCCTGTGAAAAGGAGTCACTGTACTGCTACAAGAAGGGGAACCGAAGCAACACTGCTAGGTTGACCCATGATCACCTATATGGGGTAGGAACATGCAACTGGAATTTCTTTCTCTTACAGCACCTTATTCCTGCACCTGTTTATTTCTCTGGATGAACCCAGGGAGAGTTGTTGCCTTTTTTTTTTTTTTTTAATATTTTTTTATTAAATGAGAAAGTGCTACATTTGGCAAGGCATATTGGAGGCACATTGTCAGCAGGTGCTGAACAATATTTTTCTAATGTACCTCTGGGTCCCTTGTTCCACTCCTATGTCTTATGGAGTGCTGCCAATGCACTTTAGACCTAATATGCAAAGCCCCTGGTCCCAGGGCCCCACATAGCTTTGTCAGTGTCCTAGTCTCTTGATGCGTCTTTCTTCTTTCTGTTTCAGCTTCCAGATTGAAACCCTGTAGATCATCATGACCTGCCTGCTGCCTTGCATTTCCCACTCCACCTTTTTACCACCACACTGCAGCATTTAACTGCCACAGCATGTTTTTAATAACATGATACAAGCTCTACCCATCCCTCAGCCCTTCTCTTGAGCTTCGCCCCCTCCTGTGTTCAGTTCTCATTTCTCACTGCTTTTCTCACTTTTAATCTCTCTCCTTTGTCTCTTCAGTTTCTCTTCATAAGCTAGGAGGAGTTTAGTAGGGAATAGAAATATTTAACAGCAAATTTAATTAACTCTTATGACCCTCATCAAGTGATGTTATTTTCTCTATTTTGGCATTTTCAGAGAAGATTGGATACTTTTCTAAATAAGGTGGCCCATTAGTAACTTTCAGCTTTCCTGCAGGACCTGCAGGAATCTGGAATGAAACTAGATGTTCATGTTGTAAAAGGAGTCAAACAAGATATTTCCTTTAGGACATATAAATCTATGGCCCTAAGAAGCCCTTGTATTTTGTAGTCAAAGCTAAAATGCTCCTTGCTTTGTTTGTTGTGGGGCATTTCAAAAGGGGGGGGACATCCCTTCTGCTGAAGGGAAAGTGTGTCTGGAGTGCACAGAAAAGGAGGAAAGCATCTGGCAGTTGTGGTTGCTTATGCCTGGGGTGTCAGAGCAGGTTGAGCTGAGTGGAGGGAAAACACAGTGTCTCTCTGGGTGCAAGGCAGGTTGTTGACATCCTTCTGGAGTCATCGTCCCATGGAGAGAAACTGAAGCTACCACACCACTGGGTAAGGGAAACAGGCACATGCCAAGGAGACATGTGGAGAACATGGAGCAGAACTGGCCTGTCAATGTCTACTGTTCAGTGGTGTGCAAAAAGCTGGCAGATCCAGGTGCTTATTGCCTTCTGAAAGAGGTGACTTGAGGAATGAATTTCCAAGTGTTCCAGTAAAGCAATTCCTCCAGCTTTAATTTATCTACATCTTATTTGACACTTTGGGATAACCATTTGACCTCTTCTGCTTCGTCCATGTTCTCGTTTTTCTAATTTCTGTCACGCCTTCCTAATTAATACTTCCCAAACCCATCCTTTTCTCTCTCTTCTGTGTTAGGACATTTTTCTGGAAGATGTCTGTCTCTGTATTTCACTAATGTAATGTCTTCAGATGCTTTCCTAAAATGTGTCTTATGAGACAACAGTGAGTGTTCCTGGGCTGTGTTGTTGCATCACCCTATGGCAGAGGTAGAGTTAGCCATGTGTGGGCATGGTGAAGAACAGCTCTTCTCACATTGCTTACTTGTCTTAGCAGTCTTACTAGTGTAATTTTTCCTAGAGTGTTCTTTTATCCTTGTACACAAGCTGCTCACATTTAAAGTATCTGCATCACTAAGAGGAAAATTATCACCAGAACCATTGAGACCAGCACAAAGATGTTTTTCACATCCTCTGACATTTAGAATACCTACACACAGAACAACCTACATGCGTGTAGTGGGAAGGTGGGAGACCCAGTGAGACCCAGAGATAGACAGCTATCTCTGTCTTGTGCAGAGACAAGCTCTGGGGTCCTGCAGGTGTTGACATTCAGGCTGTGGCACACTGTACCTCCATGCAAGACTTCCTGGATCAGCCTACTGTGAGAATGGGAGTCACTGTCTTCAAGGAATATCTGACTCAGTGTAATTTTTCACAGAGTGAGACAATGGTATCTGCTGTGGCACTGCTATTTCAGTGGGAATAGACAGCATGGCTCAGCAGGATAAGTATGCTCTCTGCAAAAGAGGGCTAGTGAGAGAGGCGAGAGAAGGGCAGAATGGTGAAGAGATGTGAAGGTGAAATCAGTAATTCTGAATACAAGAATGTGGACAAGGCAGAGCCTGAGGAGAGACCCAAGGAGATGCTGATATGGTTTGTGTGATGGAGGCTCAGGTTGAATGGAAAAAAGAAGTGTGCTCTGCACTTGGCCATGTTACAGCTGCATCAGGGTAGGGGTAGAGGGGAAATAAAAGCTAGAGGTTGGAAAAAGTGTAAGAGAAAATGAAGGATTTGTGTCTAGCCTGGATATGTGCAGTAGAAGAAAAGTCAAAGGCAAAGAAGCCTTCCATTTTAAACGGCTTTTTTCAGTGAGAAGACAGGGTGGTTTCTCAGGCAATCTTACACACTACAGCAGGCAGTCCCACTATGGAAAAGCACAGACATGTTTTAAGAACTTTCACATTTAATATATGATATTGGTGGTTTTTTATATATTATATTGGTGTTTTATATAATATACTGGTGTTTGCTGTCCACCTCTGAATTGGGAAAGTCAAAGACTTCCAGACCAGGCATGGTTTCTTTAGCACATGTAGGTTCCAGTGGTTCTCTGCAGGGTCACGGACTCCAGAAACTAGGAGAAAGGTTCATGGCTGATCTCACCTTCCTTCTAATATGCCCTGACACTATTCTGCCAGCAGTCACCAAAGAAGATAAATTTGCACTCGAAATGCAGGGGAGAATTCAGAGCCAAATAGTAAGGAATAAAATCACAGAATGACAGAATCATAGAATGGTTTGGGTTGGAAGGGTCATCTCATTCCAGCCCCCCTGCTGTGGGCAGGGACAGCGTCCACTAGACCAGGTTGCTAAAAGTCCCATCCAGCCTGTCCTTGGACACTTCCAGGGGTGGGGCAGCCAGAGTTTCCCTGGACAACCAACCTATGCCAGTGCCTCACCACCCTCATACCCAAGAATTTCTTCCTAATATCTAAGCTAAATCTACCCTCTTTTATTTTAAAGCCATTCCCCCTTGTCCTATCACTAAATATTCTTTTCAAAATCCATCTCCAACTCTCTTGTATCTCCTTTAGATACTGGAAGGTGCTATAAAATCTCCCCAGTGTCTTCTATTCTATCCAGGCTGAACAACCCCAGCTCTGTGCATCAGGAGAGGTGCTTCAGACCCCTGATAATCATTGTGGCCCTCCAAAATTCTATTTTGACATTCTGCTCTACTGACTCATTCAGTTTGGGCCAGCTGCTTACAGGTAGCTCAACAGTGAGACACAGCAGCTAATGAAGTTTTTTCTGTTCCCGTGGAAAAAAAAACACAACATGGTGACATTTTTCTTCATAGAGTTCTTTAAGTTTGTCTAAAGCAGGACTTCTTGACAATTTCTCGACAACCTGGGGCTAGACTCTGTTACAGCAATTTATTTGGGATCTGCATAGCAGATATATTTTAAAAGGTCATATAATGGTGGAATATCTTTCTGGGGCCAGACAGAATTGTCCCCCCAGGCTAGCAGTTGGAGAGCTTTAGCTGGGTTAAAAAAAAGTGAAACAGAATGCAAATGCTATGTTCTTACATGTTGAGTTTTGGGAAATGTTTAAGCAGAAAAGGAAGGAGTTTTTTTTACTTTCAAAGTTAATAAAATCCCTTCTATTCCTTTAGGAAAAGTAATTTATTTTTTAATTTAAATTTACTTCCTGAACAAAAACTTACAATCAGTGCCAGCTTCAACGGACTTAGCAAAAACAAAGGAAAGGCCCAATTTTCTGTACCAGCCTTTACATTTTTACATTGCTTTAAAGCAGGGTGGGAGGTTTTGAAAAGCAGCATGACATACCTGTGGTAATTGGATATCTGTGCTTCTGCTATTTCTGTCCTTCTGGAGTTGGTGCACCAACCATCACAGCAGGCACTCAGCATTATGGGTAATTAAGTTAAAC
>JAWWES010000094.1:63849806-63869722 GCA_035583135.1 Lophotriccus pileatus
AGATTTCAAAGCCTACTTGAGAAAATATCCAGAGAGGAGTTGTTAGTTGGAATATGACGTTTTGTTAAAGCAGAGACCCTCAAAAAATGTTCTCTTGAAACAGTATTTTGTGACAGAAGAGGGAGAACCTGCCTCTGGTAAAATAGTCTAGGATGAAACTTTTCAACTTGACTTTTATTTTTAAGCATGCTGTCTTTCAGCAACAGTCTAAAGGGAGCAGGTGTGTCCAAGTGCTTTTGTTTAAAAAATTAAACACTTAACACATTTGCAATGTTCAATAGCAGAAAACTGTACAGTTTGAGGATGCAGGGATTCTTTTTTTCATCACCTTATTTCCAAAGGTATTTCCAGGTGATGCCCAGCTCTGCACTGGCTGTGACAGGTAACTCCAGCCCTGCTTTGCTGAGAGGGGATACAGTGCATGCATGCCCTTTGCCAAAAGGGTAAGAGGTCAGAGAGAAGGAGGGTTTCCTCCTTCCCTCTAGTCCATGTGCCTACAACCCTGTGACCTGACTCAGTCAACTTTCCCCCTTCTATGCCTGTGGGGAAGGAAAGGGTTTTTTAATACTCTCGTTTTCTTCATCAGGGCATAATTACAGTGTCATAACACAGCAAATTACAACTTTGCCTTTCCTGTTAGGGAGAGGAGTTCGCCTAGATGCTCCCACCTTTTATTAGCCATTACTCATCCCCCCGTCTGGCAGGAGAAGTACGGTGAAGTCAGGATTCTGGCAGATGCCCATTTAAAGCTCATTAAAATTCCTGGGCCTCAGCATGATTGAAGTCACAGGCTCTCCACATTTCCTTTTGGATTAATGGAAAATGAAGCCCTAATGAATATTTGCTAAGCACAATTTTCCCCACTAATTTGCTAAAAGGACTGTCATGAAGGAACAGCTGATCCTTTGCATCTTGTGCATTTCCTAAAGGTCATGGGGATGGTAACAGGGTTTCTTCCAAATGTGGGGGATAGTGGTATGGTGGGATAATTAACTAATTAGGCACCCGGTCATCTGCTTAGCTAAATTACTTTTGAACCTCAGTGGCCCACAATCAGGCTCCCCTATTTCATGCCAAGCTTTTCCAGCTTCCCCCACCTCCTGTCTGCCTCTTCTTTACTCTCCTCACTGAGCAACTATCCCTTCTCCAATCCTTGCTGCCATTTACTTCCACACAATACAGAGTTATTGGCATGGTAAGCTAGATATGAAACAGTCTGGAAGTGTTAAACAAACACCAACCCCCTTAGGTGTCTGTTAAAATTGAGAAAATTCTGCCCAGGAGAAGACCACAGTCCAGAATAACAGGGAAAAAATTCATTCCTTCATCTGAACGTGCCCCAGAGCACTTCTGCTATGGGATTTGAGATTCACATTATAATAGAATGGGTAAAATCTTGGCTTTGCTGCAATTGGTGGCAAAATTCCCACTGACATCACCAGAGCCAGCAGTTTGCTCTGTAAAACTGGCCAATTCTTTCAAAAATACCAGCTGCATTTCCTGGGGTCTTGGACTTGTGCATGAGTACGGATTCTGCCTGTGTGTGCTGAGAAACACCTACCAAGGCATAAGGCAGACCAGGAGGCACACAACTTCATCTAGACCATGTTTAGAGGCTGGGCTCAAGGAGAGAACAACCCTTAGGTCACCTTGAAATCAACTTTTCCTCATACGACTCAGAAACCAAGAGTAAGAGACCACTGAGAGTGTGAAAAAGCAGGGACTATCCTCAAAGTCCAGATCAGCCCTGAAATGTGTCTGGGAGACCTGAGCTGTGGCTTCCCATACTGACTCAGAATGCAAGGCCAAACTCACTTTGTTCCCAAATAAAGAGGATTTTGGGTAATTTTCAGTGCTGAAAATGCCACCTGCTTCTGAGGAAAAAAAAATATTGGGATGGCTTGATTTGTTTTGTCACCCTCACACATGAAAATTCTGCCATTAGAGTTTAACAAGCAATTTTTTGTTGAACCCATCTGTAAATTACCTGTTGCAGTTAGAGTCCTTGGTAATGAATTCACAAAACACGATCTGTCTGCCTCAGCCCTTCTACCTTGTTGGACTTTTTTTGCCTGCTCTAAGTTAATATGGGCACTCCATGCAAGGCTACGGGTTTGTGTATATGGCTGCTCGCCGTATATACATGTGTGTTTTTAAGAAACCAAAGGCATCAGGAAGAAATTCTTCACTACGAGTGTGGTGAGACACTGTCACAGGTTGTGAGAGGTTATGGATGCCCCATCCCTGGAAGTGTTGAAGGCCAGATTGGATGCAGCTTTGAGCAGACTGATCTAGTGGAAAGTGACACAGCCTGTGTTGGAACTAGGGTTTTTAAGGTCCCTTCCAACCCCAACTATTCTACGATTCTATGAGTTGTTCATCTCAGAATTCTGTGAAAGTCTAAATTAGTTCTCAGTGCACAAATGCAATGAGTTTTAAGGGACTTGCTCAAATCACTGGAGCAAGACAAAAAACAGAGTGGGCATGGAAAAATCTTACTGACGACTCCAACTAACTTGCTGGAGAGAAAGTTCTTGTTTTGAACAGCGTTAATGGATTATTTGAGATCAGTATACTTGGCAGTTCAGGGCTGAATAGAGTAATAAAATTATTTACCACAGGCTTTACTTTTGTTTTCAAAAGGGCTCTGAGCCAACTTGAAATCTAACTCTCATGACACATTATGAGAAGAGAACAAAGTTTCATTTTACATTGATATCTACCACGGCTCTTGGTTTTATGAGTTTAAGTTATATATATTTCTGTTCATTTATACACAAGAAGCACAGATAGCCTTGATTTGGACAAAAAAGAAAGAAGGGCTTTAAGGAACGCACAGTTTGTGAATGGTCTGTAGATTACAGGGAAACCATGCTGGATAATGGAAAAGCTGTGACTGAGGGCACAGAACCACATGATTGATTTGGTTTGGTTGGAGCTGAGCTGCTAAACCACTGCTCCACCCCTGCTCCTCAGACCTCAGATCATTGTTAGTTTTTTTTGCACCAGGACAGCTACAGACCCAACTTATCCCTGGGTGCCCACTGTCAACAAGAGTAAACTCCGTCTATCCGATCAGATATCAATTATGTATCATTGCATCCCCAACCCTGGAGGCAATGTCATAAGGAAAGGCTGTGATTAGACTTCTTTTCCAACAGTAATTAAAACTGGGCTGTCCTGTAAGGTTGTGTGAAGGTAGCCTGCAGCACTTTGGTCAGCTGCATACCTCACCTCTACAGAAACAATCAGAGGCTGGAATTTCATTGCCTCTTCTGCACCTGTTTCCTATTTGGTCCCCAGCATATTTGAGAACAGGGCATGTGAGAGTCACAAGCCTGTATCACTTTATTTTAATATATAAGTGTACTTCTGAGTTTCAGAAACTACATCAAGATGAGTAATACCATACAAATGTAAAATTACCTTCAAGTGTTCTGTGGTTGACATGGCCTGAATCAAGATTTCATCTCAAGCTTTGATAGTTTTGGATCTGTTCCACCCCATGCTCCCTGTCAGCTGCCGTCAGCCTCAGTGCTCATGTGGAAGTAATGACTAATCTCTACAGGAAGGTTCCAGCAGCCAAACGTCTCTGGGCTTGTTATCCAACTGGGATCCGGGAGTGGAGAGTTTAGCATTGTTATTAACAGTGTGATCATTGGTGTTACTGTTGTGGTAGGGCTGGGACACTAACGAATCAATGTTTATGCCCATCCTTGCAAACATAAAGTACTCTTCTCAGCACTGGTCATTATTATTGTTATTATTAGAGTTCCCTCTTGCCGTGTTTTCCTTTTAAAGATTAAAGATGCTTAAAGGTCTTGACCCTCTGCTAAAAGGGGGTGTTGTGTCTCATAGATTATCCCTCAAGCAGCAGAGAAAGCCACAGCATTGTAATACTGCAGGAAAATGAGGGACACTGGGACTGCCAGCCTGAACTGGACTGGTCGTACATCTCTTATCTCTGGCCCCCAACCACCTTAATCCTCAATACCAGCTGCTTGCAAGAAGGAATGAAGAGTTATGAGATAACTTGTCCACTGGGTGACACTCACTCCCAACCCACAGAGACACACCATGCCTTGTGAACACAGGGATCTTCAGGCAGAGGGTCTTCAAAGTGTGCACCACAGCTTTCCGCTGCTCCTGGTGGTTCCTGGCACTATGCTGTGCTGAGCAATGATCTGCTCGCCATTTTGTCCTGTGCTTAATCTAGCCCCAGTAAGTAATAAAAAGCAAAGTCCTTCAGCATGGGGGAAACATCTCTGTAATGATACGATAGGTCTGTGCATCTGTTCTCACAGCAGGGACATGTACTGGAGCTAATCAGGAGTTGGAAGTTGTGTTCCCCAGGAAATTCTGACATAGGAAAAAAATTAATTCCAAATTAGATGGAAATGCCAACATTTCTAATTTTCTTACAGAATGAGATTTCTCCCCCAAAGTAGTTCTAGGCCATCAGAATGTTTTAGTTTAATGGTGTAATCTTGATTCATTTAATTCTGACTCTTACACTATATTAAAACATTAAATGTAATTACATATATATAATAACACATATAATATAGAATATATCTGAATTAGTGATCTAATAGAGGATAAAATTTAAATATTAGCTGTCTAAAATGAGGGTTGCTAAGCTGAAGCACCTGACTTTTAAAGCCTCACTTAGGCAAGCAGTCCCTTCTTGTCGAAAGGGAGCAGTGGACTCCTTGGAGGACAATTGGAGTTGCCCAAGTGGGTTGCCTCTGAGGATTCCACTGATCCCCACTGACTGTAAAGGGAAAATTACATTGCATAGTTGTCTCCCAAAGTGTTTACATGCAATAATGTTACATTTACCCCTCCTTACTTTTCATGTCTTCAATGATGCCATCCAATATTGTGGACTAGATTACCCAGCCTCCTCTGATAGTCATGGTAAAGAAATAGGTACCTTTACTACTTGATTTTTCTTATGTTGATATAGAGACTGTGCTCTACAGGATCTGATTCCTGTTACCAGATTATTAGCTGAGGCTGAAAGGACTAGATAAGCTACTCTAAATAGCTGGTCCTTGATCACCAAATAGCAGGTGTCAGAAATCACGTTACTGGCTTTTAATGAAGGAGTTTCCTACCAAGTTCTTTATTTCAATGCAATTACGTTTTTTATATGCATTCTCAGACACAGACCCCCACTGGACTTTATTGCCTGTGTTGCTAGCACGTCTTTCCATGGCCTATGCATGTCTGCTCCCTGAGGACATATCACCAGCATGTTTCTCCATATTACCCTTGGTGACAACGATGTTGTGCCATTTGTGGAAATGGAGAAAAACTCTGTGGACCAGGGATCCAAAGCAATCACGCGTTTAATGGATACTCCAGGTGTATGAGGAAGGGAATCAACGTGGTGGGGATGGCCTGCTGGGGCCACAGAGGAGGAAGTCACTTTTACTCACCTTCTCTCTGTTGCTGTGGGATCATGGGAGGTGGCTGTGGGAACGCTTGGCTAATCTGGCCATAAGCAGCAGGATAAGCAGCTACAGGGGAGAGAAAGGGAGAGAAGGAGGACAGATTTCAGTGCTGGGAAGTGAGGAACTTTCACTCCAAACCACCATACCAAGCTAGAGGTGGTGCATTTCGGCTCTGTGAAGGGCCATCTCGTGCAGAGTGAGGTGTGGCAGAAGAACCATGACTGTGCTCCAGGAGGTGACACACGGCCTTGAGAACCCACCCTCCCTTCAGCTTCATCAGCAGTAACACCAAGGAGAGCCATGCAGTGTAAATAGGGGTCTCTGCTGAGATCTTTCCCAGCAGAGGTGAACAACCATTCCAGATGGTGATATGAACAGATCCATTCTCCCGCTCAGTGCAGAGAGGCCCATGCTGACAGCCACGTGCAGAGAGCGAGCACATGTTTCCCCTGTGTAATCTCCCTTGTACCCTGATAAATTCCCATGCTCATAAAAACAGTCCACATGTGTATTTCCTCCTTTCATATGCCCACACACTGTATGGACAGAGTTGCACATACACCTTCGGATACACATTTTCTTTCATGTCCATAGAGACTTCATCTCTCTCACACAAACAGTGGAAACAGTGAGCAGCAATTAAACAATTTTCCCCAACTCAGCTCCCCCACCAAGCAAACAAGGGGAGCCATTCACTATCACAGATGGTAGATGATGTGCCTTGCTGCTAAAAATACAGAGTATGGGTCGGCTGCGAGACCAGAGAAAAGGGGATAGGGGCCATGTGTGTGCAGAGGGGTTAATTAACAGCTCAAAGGGTTGAGCTGCTTCCCATCTATCAAACCTCACAAGCAATAAATGACAATAACTAAAACACCGGCAAATGAAGCCCTACATGGAGAATTAAATTAAGTTTCCAGATACAGCGCTGACATGAGATAATAGCCATTCCTCAGCGGGAGCCCATGATCACTCCAGTTACCACAGGAAATAATGACTTTGGGGTGGCAGCTTCCTCGCAACGCTGGCCATGGACACCTCGCGAGGGGAGGCTGAACACGGCGGGGTCGTGGTCTGCACCAGGTCACTTTGGCTGGTGTCAGTCCATCAACTGCAAAGGAGCTGCTCAGCACACAGGGCAACACGAGTGGAGGCTGATCCATTGGGAGCTGGGGAGACATCTGCTGGGAAGCTGGGAGAATGTCTGTGTATCTCCTAAGCAAGTCTCAGACTAGCTAACTGGGGTGGCCAGTACACACACCCTAAAAAAATGGGTATGTGCAGGCATTCCATACCATGCCAGGCACAGGAGCAGTGGCTTTGCAGGGCCTGGTTGCCTATTTTCCCTATTTGCTACAGCATTCAGGAGACCTGTTATAGCAAGTCACCTCGAAATAAGTAGCCTGATTTTGGACTTGTGCATTTTGCTAAGGCAAACTGGACATGGTCGTGCTGATGAAGTTTCACCGAGGTACAGGTCAGTGGGGCCAATTCCCTGGGAAAGAGAGGAAGTTCCTTCCTTTGTGGGCTTGGTGTTTGTGCAAACCTAATCTGGGAGTCTATGACCCCCATCTTGCCCCTGTACTAGGAAACACCACCCTTCCCTCAGCCCCCTGAGGTGTGTTCAGAGATTAATGGCTTTACAGAAGAGAAAGGTTTATTGGGAGAAAGTGTTAATACTAACGACCTGCGTACTGCTGCACTCCAGCGTAGGCTTGCTGCAAGGGGTCTGCTGCAGTGGGGCTCTGTGCTGTGGAGACATAAGAGAGAGAAGGAATTAAGGGGTTAAAATATGATAGGCACTCTCCCTTTCTCTTTCATCATTAACATGTGTTATGAGACAGACAGACCCGGGGGCCGAGGGTTGTGGAAGAGGAGCAGCTTGCCTCGCGCTATGGACAGGACTGCACAGAGCCCCCCACATGGCCAAGAGGGTTCTGTCCCCCAGCCATCACCCTGTGAGACCTCGGACCAGAGGGCAAATAAACCTCTCCCCTCCTTTCCCAAGCTTAAATTATGGATCCGCACTGATCATGCAGATTTTTGGCATTGCAGTAATCAACCCCAAAAAACCCTCATCTTAAGCCAGGACTGACACTGTGCTGAGTGCTGTGCAAACTCAGATCTCAGTGACAGCTACAGTCACATGAAACTTTCAATCAGAGCAGAAAACAACAGGGGCATAGCAGGAGGAAGGAGAAGAGAACAAAGCAGTGGCTCCTGTCATCCCCACATCCCTTCGAAGGACTGTGTTGCTGCCAGGCAGCCCCCTGTGAGAGAGAAGAAGCTGGTTGGGGAGGGGGCAGGGGACACCACTTGTCTGCTCCAGGGAGGATGCTGTGAATCTCTGCATAAGGCATGCAGTCTCTTGCTGGCTTCAAAGTGCATTTTCTCTCTTTACAAGTGTGCATTCCTCCCCACTAAAACTGTTTATTTTTGTGAAACTTTGAAGTCTTGCTCAAATACAACCAAAGCTAGTTAAGATTTTTTTTTTCTTTCTCTCCTTTGGTTGATAGGGAGGAAAAAAAGAGAGAAACGTGTTGGATAAGCTCTTTCTTTATCTGCAGCAATAAAAAATTTAAAGCAAAGCTTGGCTCAACCTCCAGTCCAAATGTCACCTTGGCCCTAATATTTCACTTCTTGTTATGAGTTTAATTTGTATTTATTGGTGCTGCACAGTTCTACATTTACACAGTCCCTCCAGCTTATTCCTTGTAGGATGATCCCTTAGGGAGCTGCCACTTTCCCACATCCATCCCACCTTTTTCCTTCTTACCCGCACAGAGGTGTGGCTGGAGGCAAGGCTTGGAGGATGCAAAGGTGGGGGCCTCTTGGAAGGAAATCTGGTGCCATACACCTATCCAAGGAGAGACACTGACTGTATGGCAAAGTGTGGGGGAGGTTGTCAAACGTGAGTATTACAGACCCAAGGAACATGGATTAAGTGTTTTCTTACAGATAGAAATACCGGCTTGAAACTTAACTTTAAAGTTCACCATTGGTCATGTTAAACGCTTACAAGGTCTTGCACTTTTCTCCCAAAATACAAGGAGGAATGGTGAGAAGACCAAACTTTGAGGCTGCAAACCCAATTAGCTGGCTAAAGTTTGGAGGCTTCGGTTCATTATGGGTGTTACTGGATCACGTGGACTTTGAGAACGGGGTAGTTACAGAAAGAAATAAGTGGGATTGCAGTCTTAGTTTGGAATGATTACCTAAATGACTTTTGGTAAGTCCCTCAATATATGTGTGTGTGAAATGGGAAAGCACTGCCCTACTGTAGGGATTTTTATTTCTTACAAAGGGGTGTGAGGAGAATATATTAAAACCTGTGGGAGATCAGTGGAAGGCATTGTGGAGATACAAAGTTACATTTTTAGAGTAGTTGTTCCAGGAAACTGAAGGAAATGGTTGGAAAATATAAAAATTATTTCTACTTACTCCTGTACTCTTGAAGAAGAAACCAAATAAAGTCTACTCTTTTTAACCTCTGTTCAAAACTGTTCTTGAAAACAGAATGTTGAACTTATTGCTCCAGAACAGAGCTCAATAGCTATGAAAGGTTGAGTGATACACCAGTTCCCACACCCCTTTGGGAGAATGTGTCATAATAACTTGGACCCTCCAAAATGAACAAGTCCTGTCAGGTAGAAGATATCTCCTGAGAAAGGTGAGGGAACCCGTGCTGAAATAAGCAAACCTTTCTGATAGCTATGGTTTTGCAGATTGCAGTAAAGGAAATGATCTCCCAACTCTGCTCCAAACGCAACTGCCCTTCCCTCATTGCACTTTTCTGTTTATGGAGCTAAAAGAAGAAATAATTTCTGCTGCTCAGGAAATACGTTTACAGCATTTAATTTCTTTCCAGATGAGTCTCTTTTGGGCATGTCTGTTCTCTCTCTGACCTGCTGACAATTAGCAATGGCTGTCACTTCACTGATTCAGGAGAAGTCACTAAGCAGGACCTGTCTGACTGTAGTCCTTTCCTTAATTTCTTTCCTTATCTGGGAACATATGGGAACTGCCCCATCTCCCAGCTACAGATGAGTCTGTCCTGAACAGGACCACCTGGCTCACTGCAGAGCTGCTCTCCTTCCTTCCCCCACCTGTGGATATCTCACCTGCCTTCAGAGCCACATTTTGACCATTAGAACTGAGACATTATACTTAGGAAACATACACTGAAAATCATGGTTCACCTTTAGGATTAAATATTAGAACTGGACAGATACTTTATTTAAAGTGTTTGGGACAACAGGACACTGAATGCAGCCTTTTCCCCTTCCAAACTAAAACTTTTAGAGTTCATTATTTTTCTGAGTGTTAATGACTTGTCATCAAAGGTAACATCTAAATGGATGTACCTTTCTCATGAGGCTGCCTTATGCCCCAGAATATGCATGGAGTTTCTTCTTGGGTCACATAACATGCAAGCCAGTGGGAAGACTCTGCCCTGACTTGAGTCAGCTTTGCCCCAAGTTGCAAATCACTTCCTCACAGGAAAAGAAGATGTAAAGTAGCTGTTCTAACACACAGGGCCCTAACACTGACCCAACCATTCCTGGATGCTCCTGAAAAGGAGAGAGTCTAAAGCACCTCTGGGGAGGCAGCAACTCATAACCTGGGGCTCTGTGTTTTCTGTGTAGTCTCATACCCTACCTTTGGCCACTTGGGAGAAGTAGTTGTGGTAAGACACAACCAGCAGGAATTTAACTTGGCAGCTCTTAAAAACAAAAGTGATGACCTCTGCCCACTGAAGAACTCTCCTTCCTTAGCCTGAAGATTGTGTTTACTGAGCAAATGAAGATGTGTCTCCAGTACAGTGATGTGTCTGTGCTGGCCAATACGGCCTATGAAGATGCAGGGACACAGAGCCCAGGGTTGGCTGGACACCCTGGCAGGAAGCCAAGGCATCTTGGGCAGCCATGAGCATATCTTCATGCTGCTGCTCTCTCTGCCAGAGGAATTAAACCTAGGAAAGGGCATAACTGCCTGCACTCCCAGCTGTAGAATGAATGAAGCCAACAGCTGATATTGATCCAGAAATCTCAAGACACAGATTAGACATTTGAGGAAGTTGTGTCCCTGCTGTGTTCAGTGAAGTGACAGCCTTCTTACATACTAATGATGCATGAGAAGTTCAGCAAGGGCTCAGATGTATGAGCAGCTCATGATCCAGAGTCAACCCAACGTAGGGGTCATGTGTGGCTGAAGCACACCACACGCTAAAATTCAAGGTGATGGGGAGACATGAGTCATTTCTGTGTCCCAGCACAAGGAGGCCATGAGGTGAAGTCGCTTTTTTCCTTCATAAAATACACATCACAGGTTGTGTGCCCCTGTAGCCTTCACATAGATCATTAGGTTGGAGAGTTACCCTTTCTCCCCATCCAGCTTGCCAGTCTTCTTTGCTACTGCAAATAATAGTTGAACACAAGCATGTGGGGCTGGAAATAGACCTCAGCTCCTCAGCTCTGTGTGCTGCTTGTGCTAGGGTGCAAGACCACAGTGGCCCCTAAGGTAAGCAGTTGATTAAGGGCTGATAAGAGCTGTAGGGATATAGGAGACACTAGACGAGGGACATGGATTACATAAAGCACCTTGAAGGGGCTTTTGGGCCAGAACTAGCATGTCTCTAAGTTGTACCATCATCCAAAGACATCGGATGTGCTGGTGACTCTCTGTGCAAATGTGCCTACAGATACCATCTGAAGCAGCTTTCCTTGTGGCCAGACTCATGGAGATGCCATGTCCAACATACAGACATTTCTGAGATTAAAGGTGAAGTAATGTACATGCTGAGGATCAGCTGGTGAAAGGAAAAAAGCAGAGAGGGTCCTGAGAGGCCAGAGGACAAGTATCAATCACGTCAGTCCTGCTGAAGTCCCTGTGGCCTTGCTGCTTTGCAGCAGCTGAGGATCTGGCCTTGCCAGGGCAACCTAAAGGTGTACTGTGGAAACAGATGCTAATAGTAACTTCATTTGGCAGCTCAGGGCAAGAGCCTTATCCCTGGACATCTCCTCTATATTAATTTGATCATTTCCATATCTCCACGGGAAAAATCCTGCTCAGATACAATTGTCTCTTTGCAAGATGATCCCGGCCAAGATGCCACAAGGTGACCATGGCAGATAACCTTCCATAAACCCGGAGACATAAAACAAGCCAATGACCTACTATACGGCCATAAATATAAATTTAACGAAGGCAGCACTTATTCATTAGGCAGAAGTCAAGAAATGACTCCCAAGTCCTTCAAAGAAAGTAGATCCTTTAATGTCACTTTCCAAATCCTCTGCCTGATGCCAAAAAGCAAGGATGATTTCCCAAGTCAGCACGAAATACCAGTGCTTTAAAATTAACACCAGGAAAGTTTCTTACTACTGATATATTTCTAGATTGAAATCCAGCTTTTTAAAGGGGCATTTAGTTATTGTTGGGCCTGACATTTAGCTTTTGTCAGAGAGTGAATGAATGGAGGTGGCAGAATGAAGCATGTTGTTAAAAATAAATAAAATTGGTTTAAATGATGTTCTATGAAGATTCTCTCCTGAGATGTCAGTAGCCCTGCTACAGTGTCTGGCCAAGACAAGCTGTTATATGGATGCCTCAAGTGGAAATGGGACAGAGAGCTGGAGTCTGCTGTGGTGGTCAGGGGTGTAAATCAGGAGGATCTGCCCCTAAGCCAGTGGGATGGTGAGGAAAAAGGATGATGGTTACTGTCTGAGACATCAAAAGGGATCTTCCATACCTATCAGTAGACTATAGGACAGCCTCCCCGTCCCAGCTCAGGATATGAGAAAGCCAAAGTGATCTGCTCTCTGAAATCAGAGGGGGCCAGTGCTTCTGAGAGACAAGAGCAGAGTCTAGCTCATTTTAGGACCCTAAGGGACCTTGGGATTTAATTTTGGTGGAAGGAGCCAGCTTACTTACGATACTGTCTCCACTCCCTGCTTCTGATAGTTGGTGCATTTTCTGACAGACATGCTCAATTCCATCTATTTCACCCTATTTTGCAGAAATGCTTCCTATAGGGGTCTGAAACAGCAAGTTATGAACTGGATCCACAGCTTTGTGGTCTGCCCCATCTATTCTTTCCTCCTACTGTCCTGACGGTATTTTACACCTCTCTCAGGAGCTGTGGCTTGGCCATTATCACCTTTGGGAAGGTGGATAGGGGAGAAAGGTGATCAAAGAGTGCTGTTCAGTTAGTGTGGGGGGGGTAATAACATAATGATAGCAAAAAAAAAATCTATGTGAAGGGCAGGATTAAAATAAATAAATAACTGAGTGGGAGGGCTCTATTCACCTTCTCCTTAAATCCAATTTAAATCACTCTCTACAGCCCTAATCTATATCCATAATTATATCATTTCGTACAACAAGCTTGCGAGAGGTCTTAAGAAATTTATGTAGATTAAAATTCATGGGTGCCATAGTACAGATTCCATATTATTAAGATTGATTAGGACAGCTGATGCTGTGATTAAAGAAGCCAGCGTTTACTGTTGTAATTAATTAGGTATTCAGACACAACAATAACTGCAATAACAGAAAGAATGTGCTGATCTGGCAGAAAACAGAGGCTGATCCTGTGTTTTATAATCTCGTTTTGCCACTTAGGGGTGGACACCACTCAGTTAAAGTCATGTTGTCCCACTGTCTCTTCCCCTACACATCAAAAGAGCAAAGAAATTGAGGGCTTTTGTACCCTCTGCCTCAGCCTGTTAATAGGAAAAGCAATTTTGGTAGCATCCCCAGGTATCGTAGATGCTTGTTTAGGACCACATATGGTCCTACTATAAAATTCATGTAGTTCAATTTTGGAAACCAGGAGTATCTTTATTATTTTCTTAATAGTCCGCTTCCAAGCCCCATCCCTAATAAGGTTGCATCTGAGATGGATGCCAAGCAAAAATATGACAGAAGACATGTCTGGCAACAAAGAGCTTTCAGTGAACAAAGCAAGAAAGACACAGAGGACTCATAAATGCAGACAGGTGGATGTGGCTAGTCAAGGTGACAACTAATTCAGTAGCAAAGCCAGGGCCAGATATCCCTCTCTTTGCCTAAGGCCATAATCTCAGAAGTCAGGGTCAGGTTTTAAAAGCTATTAAGGCACTCTAAGTCCACATTTTGGGGGAGCTTTGTTTAAGTCATCTTTAAAAATAAAGCTCAAGGTCTTAACTCACATAGATGTTACTGTAAACATCAGCACAGAGCCTGATTTGTGTTTAAACCTTCTTCCAGATCAGAGAAGAAAACATTTTGCTCTGGAAAGGCTCACACAACTGCCTTAAACAACCTCATTCATTACAGCTGCAGCATGGTCATTGGAAGTACATGGCATCATTAAAGTAGCCTAGACTACAATTGAAGATGGCAACTTGTTATTATATTTTTAATGAGTGCATCCTTCACTTATTTATTTTACCAGTAAAGCGTGGTTTATGGCACATGGCAGATTGTTACAAATGGGTCAAATAAATGCTTTCTAGTCATAATGATGTCTCAGGTGCTCTCTGTTGCAGTTTTGGAACTGCTGATACAAAATATGGATAGGAAAGCTTTCACCTGGAGACTTAGGGTGGACAAACAGAACAGAGACAGAGATTTCCTGTAGCTAAGAACTTAGCCCCAGGGTAGCTGAGCCAGGCACATTTCTAGGGCATAGTGTATGCCTGGACCAAATGCTGTGGGGTTTGATTTTCATCCTGGACCTTCTACAGGTGAGGGCAGGTCATTCTTTTTCTGTTCTCCTGATTCACCTTATATCTAAACTCTTCTTGTCTGACATCTTTTGAGTCTGAAATTTCAGAGTAGACATTGGGATGTGGAAAGACAGTTCTTTCCTTTCTCTGCACAAGTGAAACCCTGATCTTGCCCAGTGCCACTGGATAGATGACCAGGGCTGATGCTGGACTCTGGTCTGGAACCGCAGCTTGCCCACCAGAAGTGCTACGAGTCATTGACAAGCTGATAGATAAGACTGCCATATTATCACACTGTGAACTCCTCCACTACAGAATTAGTTTGGGTGACAATAATAATTACACATGGAATTTGAATCCTGTCTCTGCTGGCAATGGGTGAAGTAAGTGACTGCCTGATATCTCTTCACTGAGCCAAGGAAAATGAATCAGTGGTCTTGGTTCAGTTACTAAGACACGAGTTCCTGCAGAACTCTGTGGGGCACAGCCTTAGTGCCAGTCTCAGCAGTGGCTTGGAAACATGTGGGCATAAAGGCTTGCCTTGTACTGAGAGCTAGTGCTCACAAGAGAGGGTTGGACCCCAAATAGGGTATGAAGTGGAGACTGCTCTCTTGCCAGCCCAGGTGTGCACTGCCCACTGTGCAGCCAAAAGAGGGGGTTGGTGGAGAAACTTCCTCTGTGTCTGCAGAGAGGACACACAGAGCTAGTCCTGTCAGTGGTGGGCAGTCAGAAACAGAACAACAGTGTGCCTGAAAACAGTAAGTGAGATGAAATGTTTTTAGTGTATTAGGAGGAACTGAGGGAACTTAGCTTTTGTTTTCCCCAGCAACCTAAACCCAGAACAAATGCACTGAGTCAGAATCATGGAATATCCTGAGTTGAAAGGGATCCATAAGGATCATCAAAATCCAACTCCTGGCCCTGTGCAGGAGAACCCCAAGAATCACACTATGGGCCTTAGAGCATTTTCCAAGTACTTGATGTATGTCAGTCTTGGTGCTGTGACAACTTCCCTAGAAAGCCTGTTGCAGTGCCCAGCCACCCTCTGGGTGAAGAACATTTTTGTGACATCCAACTTAAACCTCCCCTAACACAACTTCATGCTGTTCCCTCGTGTCCTGCCACTGGTGACCAGAGATCAGTGCCTGGCCTTCTGCATGCCCTCACGAGGAAGATGAAGAACTCAGCATCTGTGAAAGCATTCCCCATCTAAGGCTTCACAAAGCTGATACACCACTGATCCATCCCTGGCTCTGGTTAAGCTGTAGATCTCTCAGCACAGAAGGAATAAGGAGGTAGGATGTTATGTGGTGTATTTCCACTTCTTTCTTGGCACATCACTGGAAGATCATGGAGCAATCTTCACTTTTCTGGGAGCTCTGCTTTGTTCCCTCTTCCAGCTTCCTCATTTCACTGATTCTTTAACAGCCAATCCCTTCTCTCTCTTGTTTGCTGCCCTTTGGTCTCATGATTTTCTCATCTCTCCCTCCCTTTCTCTTTACAAAGAGGCTTTATCTTTGAAGTGAGCATTTTGTGCATTCCCTCACAATGCAATTCAGTAGGGCAGGACCTGCTACCAGAAATCAGAATTCTGATGAGGTGAGACAGAGCAGAAACCAGTGCAGATGGTCTCTACTGTTATTGTACATCACACACAGTTACAAGAGAGGCTCTGGGCCCTGGGTGGCTAAGAAGCTTTGGCAGAAGAGCACAGTCCCTGCTACTATGACTAATGTGGAAATGGCAAACGCTCTTGTGCTGCTGCAAAGTGACTCACAGTATCATGGCACAACAGATTATGCTCTTTGTCCCCACTATATATTGTGACACATGGCCACGTTCAATAGCTTTGCAAACTGAAAGATTAAAGGGCAGGAATTAATATACAAAAAGGTCAAATCTCCAAAGACTAGTGAAAGGGGAAACACTTGCTGCCTTGTTATTCACTCCATGGCAAAAAGTGCACTGAGGCATTATGTACTGGCTGATCTTGGAGAAGGTGAGACCTTGGCTTGCAAAGAGTGTGCCTGTAAGGAATGGTGGTCTAGTGCTACTGCATGGATCTATAGACTGACCAGATTCACAGAAAAATCTAATTCCTGCAGGGACAGGAACTGTGATGAAAGGCCTGGTAAGCAGGGATGTTCAACCTACTCTGGCCTTTGCCACAAAGCCGTGGATTGTTTGATAGTCTAACTGAAATGATACCATGTGTGTCCCTTCTCCAGTCAAAGGGAATCTTAGAAAAAGAGCACAGGGGAAGACAGAATTAAAAAAAAGAGTGAAATTAAAGAGTAAATACAATTACATAATAAGGAGATGTTTTTATAAAGATTGTGGAATTCTGGAGTCCTTTAGATGCAGCATCAAGAATATTACGGCTAGTCACAAAGGTGGACATGTGGACAAACTGCACATTTAATTGAATTTATTTGGGTCAGAATGGTATGGATGTCATGCCTCTATAGATGTTTATTGTCCTGTTTTGCTATTTTCAGACAACAAAGAACATTCTGCTACAGGATATAATGGTGTGAACCCACATTTGAGGATGTTTTTGTGGAGCATGAAAGAGTATCTGAGAGCAACATTCAGGCTTTAAACAATATATAGCAAGTCATAATCATAGCAAGACTATGATTATGTACATAATACTGCAGCAGTCTTAGCCACTTTCAGAATGAGAGATATACCATAAAGGAAAGTTGTTTGGAAGACGCTGACTTTGGATGGGGACTGTCACGTCCTTTTCTTCTCTACAGTGTTAATGCAATTGCATGCTCAGCTGTAATATTTTATTTTTACCCTTGCATTTAGAAACAGAGACATGCAGAACCACAGGGCAGTGCCAGTAACAGATGCAGCAGAGGAAAGTGCGAAAAATCCCATAATGAACAATGATGGAATAAGCTGCCCAATGACGAAAATTTCTTTCTAACCCCAAGCAATTAGTGGCTGGCTTATATCATAAAGCATGAAGTTTTGTGTCCTATCTACATTTTATCCAGTCTAATATGGCTGTGGATGTTCTCATTACCCATATAAATGACTAATCCTTTTATTTTTTATGCTGCTAAGCTCCAGGACTCAATAAAGCCTGTGGCAAGGAGTAGAGTTTCGGAGAGTGCATAAACGCTCATGAGAAGGAAGAGAATTAGATGGAGCAAACACATGATGTAAGCTACATGGGCTTGCTTTCAGTGTTTCAGGGACAGACAAAAGTAAAATGAGAGGTGAGTGTTTGACCTGCCACTGTTCCCTTTACACCTCTGCTATAACTTAAGATGTCACTAAGTTATGGGGAAGCCGAGCACTGAGAAAGACAAATATATTGCTGAAGACACGCTGAGATAAATTCAAACTTTACACAGATCAGACTATTTAGGTGTCAGCTTTACTGGCAGCATGGAGTCTCTCTGCCTGCAGTGAAGAGAAGCAAGGATGGCTGTTACCTTTTAGTGTGTTGGGCTGTGTGTGTTTGTGCAGGGACTTACTGTGAATTGCTGGCTGAGCAAGTCTCTCTGAAACTCAGAGAGAATCAGATTAAGGCCACTAACTTTTATATAATCATGGATGAAATACCTAAGTGAAAGGCTTCTTTAATTGTGGGGATAGTTGGGAATAGTAACAAAAGCTCAAGTCATTAAGATTCATCTAGAAAGAATATCTTTTCTCTGATATCCACAGTAAGAGATCATGGAAGATTAGGTAAAAGGAGATAGATAAACCAGGAAAAAAGACAGACACATAAATGAATGAATAAACAGAGAGATGATAAGATAACAGAGACTAGCAAACAGGTAGATACTGAAATAAATGGACTGTAGAGCAGATGGCTATGTTTATGTAATCTTAAAGACAGCATGCTTTCTTGGTGCTGTGGTTGAGCTCACTGAGCATACTAAAGGCTCTTTGCAATCTTCTGGTGCCTTCACAAGACCCCAAAATCTCCCCTGCCCTTGAGCTGCTACAAAAACATATACATGGCTATAACTTTTAATAGAGTAAGTGCCTTGATTTCAATTCTTCTTAGAGTTGAACTCACAACTACATATTTGCAAAGTGTTTGTTAGGAGGAAGATAATTATTTGGCAATACCTAAGTAAGGTTTTTGTATTTCTCTGTTATGTGGTATTTTGACTTGTGGCTCATAAAGTCCCCTGTGATGATGACTCTTCTGAGTTTTCAGGACTGGCTGAGATTGAAAGAATTATTTTTTTCTCAAAGGTTTTGTGGACTTTTTGGCTGGAGTATCTGACTCAGTCTAGATCAATCTATGAGTGCCCCAGGGTAAAATACTCCTTTGCCAGCTGGTGATTAGGATCAATTAGTAACATTTACTTAAATTTTTATTGCTATGATTGTTACTATTAGTATGTGTACAGCAACGGTAAAAAATATCCTCCTAGCAGAAAGAGGAGAGGGCTATCTCAAACCTTCAGAATACTGAAAAAATGTAGATACACATGAAGGAATGGTAAACTCCTGAGTTTTTGGTGATTACAGCCTAAGACTGTCCATATCTTTGTAAACAGATGCAGATATGTATCCTTTAACCTCCCTCCTTTATCCATGACTGCCAGTGCTTGCAAAATCACTCCTTCAGTGCTGGTGCCTTTGAGCCAGGCACAGTCTGAACTCCAGCAGCAGTTCTCTGGCAGTGTGACTCAAAAAGGTGAACCTGAGCCCATTCAGTGGCTATATGTAATGGAGCTTCAGTCTCCAGGCCTTGTAAGGCAACAGGATTTGGATGCAGTAAGCAATTCAGAGACCAATACCTGCTCTCTACACAGATGAAGCAGTTTGGGTCAGGAGACGTGTGGACCCTTTGGACTTGTCCTCTAGAGCCATCTGGCTGCAGGTGAATTCCAGCAGGAGTTACCAATGGTGGGTGCTAGCAGATGCAAACAGGCTTAGCACAGCTCCTTCAAGGCCAACCAGGAGCAAGACCCTTGGGTGTAACATTAGGAGAAATCTACCAGCATGAACTGATACTCAGTTCAACTGGTACCAGGACTCAGCTCAATTTTTGTCTGAAACAAAATATGCTGGTTGTCCTGACTGTATTCACCAGACACGCCATCCAGCAACTGAGCACTCAAATATTCAGTACCAAGTTTTTTCACCTCCAACATGCCCTTGATGTTTATTATCCAGATTGAACTGTTTAACTGCTGTAGCTGCATAAGACCTAAAACAGGAGTGAGTCCTGATGGTGTGAGGCATAATCCCTCTGAGTTGTCTCTTTTTGGACAAAGCCCGTGGATGTGGGCAGCCTTCCCTAACACTCAGGGAGCAGGTTGTGGGCACAGCATTGGTCTGGCTTACCTGGATAAGGGTGAATGCCATTAGCAAACACGGCTTCTGCAGCTGGCTGCCCATTAGCCTGCGGCGGGAGGCCGGTGAAACCATTCACCCCAATTGGAGATGGGATGCTAGGCACAGCTGGTGCAGTTATGCCAGGAGGCGTGCTTCCACCTGCAAACAGGGAGGACACAAAGTCAGAGCTGGTGAGTACTGGAAACAACAACATCTACACGGAGAAAACTGCTGACACAGCAGCTGTGACCACCAGACAGAAACCTCCCGATAATCCAAGAAATGAAAAATCTCCCAAGCTGTTGAGCAAATGAAGGGACTGCTTGCCATTGTTCCTCTGTTCAGAAAACATTTAAGAGAGGCTTGCAAATCTTTAAAAAATTCCCAGCCCTGCCTTTCTATAGCAGCTCCTCTCAATTTCCCTTTG
>JAWWES010000094.1:63869822-63897333 GCA_035583135.1 Lophotriccus pileatus
GCTCTGTGCGTGTATCGACTTCGAGGACTACTCTGTCTGCAGTCTCTCAGGATGCACCTTTCACACAAACTCATTCTGAACTTTCTCAGTGCTAGGGATCCTTAAAAGGCTTGGCAAGTTGATTTGCAGCCTAAATGTAGCCAGTGATGCTTTTTTTTAATGTCACTCTTTGTCTCAAACTTGACTTTATAGAGTTTTAACAGACTTCTCCCAGTGAACAGGGTCAAATTTTGGGCTAGCTTTGTTCCTATCATGGAATCATACTCTTATCCTTCTTTCCTGATGCATGCTGGGACTCTAATGATGCTGTTTCAGAAGAACAAATTAGTCTTTATGTTTTGGGTGTGATCTTGTCACATACTGATAGAGAATTCTCAAATTTCTGGGGATAGAATTAAATCCCTCTGCTACCTCATTGTCTGCTTCTATATCTATGTTTAAAATGACTGGACAGTCTGTTCTTCTTGTGACATATTCAGGATGGTTTTGGGGACCAAAAATGAGTTTTCAGTGATGCTGAAATAGTACTTTTCTCTTGCTGGTTGTGTGTGGGAAGTTTAACTATCTTATCTTCAGCAATATCTTTCTGTGTCAGGGTATACTACTGGTATTAAACACCATTTTTGCAGTAAGCTCTTTTTTAAACCAATTGCAGATATTTTCTTCACCACAACAGCATTCCATGATGGGAAAGTCCACTAAAACAATTTAAAGAGTGCTTAAATCTACATTGGTGCTTTAAGAAAGTCAGTACAGATTCATGAAGTGTTTTAGTATGTTCAGATTTGAGTAGCCCAAAAAACAGGCAGTATTTCAGCTCATTTCTTATACCCTGAGCAGACAAGCTGCTGCTTCCCCTTTGCTTATTTAAATGGTGTTGGCCTTTAAAAATGCCCTCTGTGGAGGTACAGGGAGCCAGCAGTGGCAACTGAAGTCCAAAGGCAATGCTCTTAGCATATGCCATCAGCTTCCAAATCACAAAGGCTACTTAAAATTTCAGTTGCTTTTCTGGATCTCTCCTTTATTTGCATAGAAAACGTAAGTAATTTTTTTCTAAAATTGCAGCAAGGGATTTGTGCTTGCTATTTTGTGCATGTCTAAGGAAGTTTAGGCATATTCATTGGAATTTTTTAATTTTCTTCTTATAAAGAACCCCCCTGGAGAGGTCAGATCTGTAGCTGGAGTAAAACTGGCATAATGCCACTGCAGAGAACAAATGGTGGTGGTGGATGCCAGTTGTGGATTTCATCCCTCGTTTGAGATCTCTTGCTGCAGCTACACCAGGTGCAGATTTACAACACAGAGGGAGGGAGGGAGGGAGAAGAGAAGGAAGGAAGGAAGCCTAAATGAAATTTCATTTCTAGCCCCTCTTTGCAGTTAACGGAGTAGCAGATCCACTGCCAGACCCACTTTTCATGCAGATTGTAGCAGAGATGGGAGAAATGTAAAACCTGAACCAAACTTTCAGAGATGTTAAATTAATTGCCTGACAATTACGGACTGTGTGTGAGATAAACCTGAGTCTTGATGGAGAACTGTTAAAATGACAGCAAACAGCATTAAAATTTTTATGGTCTGAATTACTCACTGGGACTGCCTATCATCATCCACACTGACTGCAGGCTATCCAGGTTGACTAGATTAAATGAGATGTCTAACTTCTGCATGGTCACAGCCAGGTGGGATGGACACTGTCTCTCATCTGTTAGATTTGGCTGGATCCAAAACTGAGTTTGTAGGTCCCATGAGCCTGAATGAACTCATGGCCATGTCCCAGGGAAACCTCTCTCCTAGAGGTGGGACACACAGGAAACCAGCTGGATTAGGAGGCCTGAAGATATCAGCATAGAGGCTGAGCCAATACCTCCTATGCCTCTAGGACTCCCTGGTTACCAGATTCTTTTTTTCTAGCGCAATTTTTCTTTTGCTTAGGAGAGATCAAAACACTTCCTTTTTACTTTTTCAATGTTCCAAACACTTTTTCTGATGCCTGTTTTTTTTTTTTTTTCCAGAGAACTTTGAAATATTTCATTTTCATTCCAAGGCAGAACAAAGATATACTTCAATGACTAGAAATCCTGCTATGAAGCAGAATGATCATTTTCCATTTGGCTTTCTGAATGCTAACAAAAGCCAGCAGGAGAATTCATGTTAGGCTTCAGATATCTCCTGGCCACTCAGAAATCGCTGCTAGTATTGTAGGCTTGCTTGCTCAGAAATTATGTGAAACGTTTTCTATGCATCTTATAACATGCTTTGTGAGTGCTGTAGTAATACAAGGAGTAATTTCAAAGTCTAAACATTTCTCCTAAGGAATAATTGTCAATGGATATTTCCACAACCCACCACAGAGGTTTTTCATGAAGGAAGTTACTCATTCAAGGTAAATCTGCAATAATACCAAAGTGAATAGGCTCTGTGATTGAAAATATGTCATTAGGAGAGTGCAAAATTGGCCACCGTGAAAGACATCAAGGGATCATCTAAACCAGCATCTTATTTTCAATAATGACCATTCATGGGGGATCCAGAAAGCATGTAAAAAACATGAGTTTCCTCTCCTCTATTCTGACAGTCAGAGTTTAACAGTCCCTCATCCTGTCAAACACTGGAACTGGCTGCCCAGGGAAGTAATGGAGTCACCATCCATGGAGGTATTTAAAAGATGTGTAGACATGGTGTTCAGGGACACGATTTAGCAGGGAACATGGAGTGTTGGGTTAACGGTTGGACTTGATGATCTCAAAGGTCTTTTACAGTCTAGGTGATCTAAGATTCTGTGGCTCTGAAAGGCACTGGTCACAGCAAAAGAAGAGCAGTTTATAACAAAGAAGAGCTGGGATTCTCTTTGTGTGCTGGAGATCATGACAAGTACATAATTTTGCTGTTTTACAGGTGTTTTCACATCTATGCCACAGAACTCACTCATTTTCAAGACTTACACATATTCAAAAGAGCTTGTGCTCTTTTGTGGTAGGTCCATCACAAACTACTGCCTGGATTCAGCTTTCCAGGCCCTGACAACATTTGAATTCCAGACAGTCTTTGTTTGATGTTCTCTCTGCTCCCACCAACACAAAACAAATCTAGCTAATGCAAATATGATAATCTTTCCAGCAGTGGTTTAAAGGGTGCACATATAATTAAGCCACTTTTCTATTTGGTTTTGCAGGAGCTCCATCTACTCATTGTTTATACTTTTATCATTGTGTAAACATATATTTTGAAATGTGTGGTATAAGATTTTTGAGTCAAGTGCTTTTCCTTGGGTCTCCATAAGTTCGTGTGGAATGAGATCTGTCTTTCTTTCTCTCCTTCTCCCCCTCACTCACTTGTATTCTAATACAAGCAAAAGGAAAAGGTATGTATATGATCCAGTAGCTGCTGATGCTCTTCCTAGCTACAGATTGCAGAGAGATGGTGTGTGCACTCAGGCAGATTTCTTTTGGCAGACAGGTTAGCACAGCTCAGTTCATTAGGAACGGCCCCCAAACATCACTGCTTTGGTGCCTTAATTCCCTGCCATCCAGTGTTTCTCAACTATCAGGCACCTTTCCTGACTGCTTTGTCAGACGGCACTTTCCGACTCCAGGGCTGGTGAAAATCTCTTTATATTCAGCAGTGAAGCTGCCTCTTTCCTCTCTTACTGCTCTGCTCTGCCCAGCTCTGCCTGCACCATAGCAGGCTTAAGCATATCTCACTCCTCCCATGTCTCGTCCCAAACCTTTGTAAAGCTGGTCCTCTCCAGGCCAGCTGGGTGCTTCCAGGTTCACACAAGGGCACTGGTATGCCACATATTTCTGAGTACAGTCCCATTCCCTGTACCTCTCATAGAAACAATCTATGCCACCCCAAGGACCCTTTTATCCCAGCCTGTCTCTTAGAAATGGTCCTCTGAAGAAGTACCTTTGAGACCTCTGCTCCCCTACAAGACTCTGGTATATTGCAAGGCTTTCCAGATTCTCACTTCTTTCGAGGTTTGGCCTCACTTTCCTTCTTCCCTACTTCACTGCTGCTATCACTGCTGCTATCAAAGGCTACCTATCAATCCATGACTACCAGCCCTGATGATTCATTGACCTGTTCCTGCCCAAATGATATCCCTGTGCTTTAAGCCCCAGGAAAGACAGACCTGTTCCCATCTTCTCAGCTTATGCCTCTGCCCACGGAACCATACATTGCAGGTCCTAGAATGTGTTTCTCACAGCCTAGATGGATCCTGGCAGCCCTTCCCTGACTACCTGTCTCTGCTCCAGCAGCCAGAAACCCTCTTACCAAAGGCCTTAATTCCAGATAGCACCAGATATCTTTCCTAAATACCTGCTGTCTTATCTCATAATAGAGGAAAGGCTTAAGTGTCCCAAAGGCAAAATGTCATCTTGTTAATGATAATGCATCTCATCACCAACCCCATTTTGTTTGTCTTTGGACCAGCCTGCCTGTGGCAGCACCATCACTGACCAGCTGGACACATATATGCACCAATAAGCCAGTGCAGGACACGGCAGGATGTTTTATGGCATTTGGAGAGTGCTCAGAGATAAAGAAAAGTTGTGTATGAGATAACATTGATAAGGAAGTGTCACAGAATCATAGAATGGTTAAGGTTGGAAAAGACCTCTAAGATCACTGAGTGACCCAGCGCTGCCAAGCCCAGCACTAAACCATATCCCTAAGTGCCACATCTACACATCTTTTAAACACCTCCAAGGATGGACACTCAACCACTGCCAAGGGCAGTCTGTTACAAAGACACCTTTTCCAAAACCCAGTCCAAGACTCCCCTGGTGCAACCTGAGGCCCTTTACCTTGATCCTGTCACCTGTAAGCTGGGAGAAGAGAGTTGGCTTCAGGTGGCTATAACAGAGAGCCAATATGTCCTGCCAAGTCTCCTCTGGGATGTGGCCAGACCTTCCCTCCCTTTTTCCCCCTCCACCCCTCTGCCCCCTTACCTGAGGTTGGTGTCATGGGGGCGGCTGCCAGGCCGTTCATGTTCAGAGCCGCCATCTGCTGCATCTGGGCCGCGGCAAAGGCTGCCATGGGGTTCAGGTATCCGCCCTGCGCCACCGAGGCCNNNNTCGCGGCCTGCTGCTGCATCAGCTGGAACAAAGAGAGCAGGGAAAAAATATCACGCGGTCACTGGCTGGGCAGCCTCCGGCACTGGCCCCAGGGCGCGGGCCTGGCGAGGGCGCGATGCACCCCTCTGTTTCCAGATGTCCGCACACTGTGCCTGTGGTACCCCCCGGGCCTGGCCTTCCTCCTCGCCACAGGAGCTGGAGGCAAACGTTGTCTTTGCATCTTGGAGCCTCTGTGGTCCCCACCCCCACCGTGTGTTCCCCTGGCGTGTGGAGGTCTCCCGTGAGCTGGACACAACCCTCTGGACTCCCTGCTATTTCTCTGATAAGAAGGGCAAGGGAAAGACTTTATATATAGAAAAGACTATGTACCTGAGCAAAGAGGTTTCCTGGCTTAAATTGCTTATATCAAAGTTCTGGGAAATCCCTGGTGGTGATGGGAGGCTGGTGTATGTAGGGAAAGGGGATTCCTTCTCCAAAGCAGCAAGCTTGGCGAGTTCTCTAGGGATAACCTGATTTGTTTCTATCTGTCAGTGACAAAAAAAATCACTTTTTCTGATGCTGCTAGGAAGCCTCTGGTGGGTACAGACCCAAACCACGACCAGAACTTTTGACCAGATTATAGCACCTATTTTCAAAACAACCAAGCAGAGACCTCCAGAAGAGCTGTACAAGAGAAGGCAGCTCCCCTACTTTAGCAAGATTAGTACTGCCTAACAGGAAAACCCCTTTCCCATGGTTTTGATCTGGGCTGACTTCCTCCATTAATTTTTTTCCAGAAAGTGACCAAAATACTGTTTCAGGGCACCTACTAAAAGCAATAATAAGGAACCCAGACTATATTTTCAGGCATTCTGGGGGTAAAAATTTTGGAGCAGAAGGCTGGTGAATAGTTGTACATGCTGGAAACGCTTCTTTCATTAAAACCAGACTTTGTTATCATTATGTTACACTCCAAACCTAGCACACAGCTGGTGCAGTTCATGTGTACATTGTGGCTGCAGTTCCTGGTGTGAAGAATAAGACAGTTTGGTGGAAGCTGCCTTTTGTCTCTCTCCCAGGACCTGTATGAAGAGCCAGATAAGCTATGTCTGAGTATCCAATTCCCAGCAGTGCCCAGTGGTGGATGCTTAGAGAAGGTGTGGGGGAAAGAAGATGGACAGAGAGTAAAACCTCACCATGTACCTTGCCCAGTCTTTGGTAATCTGTGCCTGGATGATAATAGTGGAGAAGAAAAATGTTTTTCTATAGTAATTTTAGAAGTGACTCATGTCTGTGCTGTCTCCAGAATTGGAGCAACTCTGTTTTGCTGCTCTCTGTAATTTCACTCTCTCTCCCATCAAGATATCACCTTCTGATGCTGTTCTCTAAGCACATGGGACATGCTTCTTAGCATTAAACAGATTTCAAAAGTCATGGCAGGGAACACACTGTTCCCTATTGCTAGCTTTAATGATGAAATATCAGCTAAATTAGCTATTCATACACATACGCACTAAAAGAAACCAATGAATGCCTTGAATGAACCCTTGAAAATGAGCTGCACTCATTCAAATACTGAAACTTGTCACCATCAGTAAAGGGTGCTCTGCCACTGACCTGCTGAATAACCATGCACACGTTGCCTTGGTTTCTCCAGCAACAGGAGACACAGGATACCTGCCTCCCCAAGTAGGAGTGCCTTCAAATCTACAGATGAAAAGTGTTGTACTGAGTTGAGTATTATTATTTTTTGAAGCCTAATGCAGATTGGAGGCAAAGTGGTGGCTTTCCCTTTGATTGTTAATTACCCTTTTTATTATACCCTGCATAAGACACTTTCACATTTTAATTAGTGATATCCTGTTCTTTGTAATTACTGATGGAGTGATTAAAGAATCTTTTCTATTATAGCACAATGCTGATTCCCCTTTAAGGAATACATTTGTTTCTAGACATTATTTGGGTTTATTCTGCAGAGAAGGTACTGAGCAGGTAATTGTAGAAAGTATGACAATGAAGTGAATGAGGAAGGTGGAATCCATCCCCCTTTAACACTGGATTGACTCCAGCACTAGGTGTGCTGACTTATATCTCATTTTCTGTGCTGGGTATTTTTGCCCAGGACAGAGGAGGATATAACTGGGTGGTTAGAGAAATGATGGCCAAGATCTGTGCCTATAGGATCTCTGTAGCTCTGCAGATCCAAGTAACATCTCTCTGAGATGGATGCAGTTGCAAGGGCTGGGGACATTCCCAGTCTGGCCCTTGATGAGTTTTCTCTGCTCTTCTCCAAAGGTGACCAGAGCTGCATGAACAAACCCACCTCAAAACAGAGAGTGATGTATGGCTGGTTGTCTGTGTGCCATAGTTAGTCTTGCTGGCAGATATCAGCCTAGTATTTTAACCAGAGACCTTCTAGAGCAGGCAGAGGACTATGTTTTTGGCATTTCCCATTGTCAGGTTCAGTAAACTAAATACAGATGGGGTTTCCTGTGAGCTGGTCACCCATCATGGTTGATGTGATAACAGGCGGAGGAATCTAGGCCAAGATTCATCTCTCCCTTCTGTATCCAAATGCCTCTGGGCAGATGGCTTGCAGCTTTGTTTCTCCGTGTTGACTGGATGTGAAACCTCAGTTGTTTGGTTCAGCTGCACCTACCAACACAGTCAGATGAAATAATTTCCACCCCTTACCTGGCCCTTAGCAGATATTTTTGGAACTTGATTCATATCCATTTAAAAGAAAGGTGTTAATCCTATTTTTTGTGTTTCACCTGTGCTGCTGAGAAACAGGGCTCTATCTAAAAAGTTGCTGCATTGGCAATAGTAGTACAAATGATTCTACTGCTCCAAAGAAATCTCCATTTTGCAATCAGCAGAGCTAGGCAGTCACTTGTGACATTAATTATGGCTTCTGCAACTTTTTCTCCTGCTTATGGATGTCTCTAAGCTGTTCAGAGTTAACAATGGCAGGTGCTCCTCCTGTTTGCAAATCAGGTAACCTCAGTGTGTCAATTCTTGTGCTTTTGGAGGGATTATAAATTTGCACTGGAAGGCGGAAGTTTGCAGGGTATGCCTTGGCTACATGAATGTTCCTTTTTGCACTGTAATGTCATTCATGCCCTGCTGTCACAGACCTTTGGAGAGAAGAAGGTATTTTCTCTCTCCTTATGAGAAAAACTAGATGTTCCTAATCTACTGATCTGTGCTGAAGGTGCAGGTCTGCAGCCTAAAGCCTGGTGGATTTCTGTGAAATGGTCACTTAAAACTGGCCATACTCCCACAGAGACTGAATTAGGACCGTGAGGAGCAAAGAGGTTAAATTTAGCCTAGGGTTGAAAAGCTAATGCAGTAAAAATAAGATCCTAAGCTGTGATTTGGGAAACTAGATCAGGAGCTTCTGCTACAACAGACATCCTGCAGAGAGCAGTCACCCAGTTCTGTTATGCTCAGTGCTCTGTGGATGTACTCTCCAAGATGTCCTAGAGACCTGGCATGCTGAAATAAGATGGAGCCCTTCAAATCATGACCCAAAGGACACAGACCTCACTGCAGTCTCTGGGGTAACCTGGGGTTACCTGGAGCTTGAAGGAGTAGAGCTTTGCACATCTGAACACAGATGTGTACCCCAGTTAACTGGCTTTGCTTCCTGGGCTTGAGAGAGGACCTCAACCATGTCCAAAACACGTCTGGACATTTCAACTCTTGACAACCCTCCTGCCTTCCTTCTAAGGTTACAGATCCCATTCATACCTGTCCTGATCTTGTTGGATGTCCTCAGGGGTAAAGGTTAAGGGAAAAGAAGAGGGAGCTCCCGCCCAGCCCAGTGGCTGATGGTCAAAGCCGGACAGAGTGCAGTGGCATGATGCAGGTGGGAGGATGGGAACTCAGTCACCTTGGAAGAAGTCGACAGCATAAGATCTACCTCCTCCCCTCCCAGAATGGCTCCAGGGAAATTTACAAAAGGAGAGCAAGTCCTGTAAGGGTCACCAGTCTTCCTTATAAAACCTCCAGGGCATTCCCAGTGAAAGTCACCCCACTCCTTCCCCAGCTCCCCTGGAAGACAAATGTCCCATCCACTCTCTTTTCACTTTGAAAGAGACCCAGTGTATGGTCCCAGTTAATAAAACTGTAGAAAGTGAGGCAGTGACCCCACCAGAGGCAAATCAATAGCAGCAGGGCCCCTGGGTATTGTGTACTTTAAAATATGCCATTTGAAATGCAGATTTTTCCCTGTCTGGGCTGGGGCTACAGAGCACTAATCAGGAAGGCAGCAGCCTTATTATCTCAGACTGATCCAAGGGGATGTAGAGGAGCTTTTCTCTCCCTTAGCTGAAAGGACGTATTTCCTTTTGCTTCTCTTGGTTCCTTGGCATGACCTTTGCCTCAGCATTTAGAGCTTTCTTCCAGTGCATTTTAAAGATTCATTCCTTCTTTCCTGCTATTTTTTCTTTTGCTCAAATGTTTATCTTCTGAGGAGATCAGGAGATGCTACCAGACAGATTCCTACCCTTGGACAGCACCTCAAGAGGTAGAGAACATGCAGTCTCCATCCCAATGCTTGAGAACTGATAGGGCAGCTGGAGAGGCGCTGAAAAAGCCATCCAAAGCATGGTAAGGGGTGGCAGTGATGGTTGGTCAATAGAGGGAGATGGAAAGATATGTCTCACACATCTTTTTGCTACCTCAAGTTGCAACGGTACTCAAGGGCAAGAAATACTGTCCGTTTTCTTACAGGAGGAACAGTTGCATGTAGAGATGAAGGAACTTTCTCAAGGTCAAAAACTCCTGCTAGAAACAGGACAAGAATGCACAGCCTGCCTTCCCCAGCCCCCCAAAGAAATGCATGTGAAAATGGAAAGGGGAAGAGGAGAGAGGGGGATTATTTCTGATGAACTTTTTTTGAAATAGTGTGATCATTGCCCTTGGAGAGGTCTTATTCTGAATTATGTGATACCTTGCCCTTTTTTTTTCAGTGTTGTTTTCCATTCTTGCCTCTGAACCACATGATGTTTTGTTTGACTTTTCATATTCTTCATTCAGTAATAATAATAAAAGTAATAACAGCATGCCACTCCTTCCACCTCTAACAATCACTTAGCTAATGAATCCTCATGGTAACCCTGTGATAGAAAGAGGTAAGTAAAGTGATCAATCAAGCAGCAAGAGGACTCATATTTGGTAAAAACATAGAATTGATAAATTCATGTCTCTTTTACCTAACTGGTCATTAGGAAATAAAACAAAAATATCTTCCAAGCCTTCAAACAGACAGAAGATAATTGGTAAAAAAACCAGAATAGTCTTTCATACATTTTTTATGTCTTCAAGAAAACAGAAATTTCTGTTTTGAAAGTAAAATTTAAATTTAATTTAAAAATTTTTAAAAACCCCAAACACATGTGCAACACTTGTATTCATGTGTCTGAGAGTCTTTCTGAAGTCTGATATACAATAGCTCAGGTTTCTAATTTCCTGTGAACTGTGGAAAAAAACCAGAGCCTAAAAAAATTTGTATAGATAGCCCAAATGTGAGTGTTCATTACTTCTGAATTACCAGGGAGCTGGTGGTCAGAAACATGGTATTAGCCCTGCTACAGAATATTATGGCCTCAAAATAGCTTCCTCTCCTGGAATGGATCAGAGCAAGTGATTTGCATACCAGGTAGTATTTACCAAATATACTTTCTCATTTTGGCAATTTAAATGTAATAACTATTATATCCAGAAGATAGCCTATAGTCAGTAATTTTCCCCTGATTTCAGAGGGCTACCTGACTTTTTTTTTTAAAGTATCTTTCCAAAATAATTTCACAGTACAAATTGAATAAATTTAGGAAGAAGAGATCCTTCCCACCAGCACTACCTCAGATCATTTAGCAGAAATATCCTTTCATCTCCACAGGAGCTGGGCAGGGAAGTAGAAGGGGACACCTAGGCTTTTGTGGTCACTATGGTAGTCACTGCTGCCCCAACTTCCCAAGAAGACCGGTTATGATGAGGACTGATGGCTCTGCTGTGCTGGACTTTCCCAGATTTGTTGCAGTTTTTGTCCGAAGCTTGGGAGCAGCAGCCATTTGTACTTTTTCAGAGTAAGGGGAGCTGGGATTTACTGATGGGAAAGGACTTGCTGCAGTCCAGAGAGCAAATGTTAGCATTGCCTATGTTGTCTCTGTCGCAGTCTGTTTTTACTTACAGACTCTATGCCTATCCCCTGCTGCAGAGTGCAATCAGTCCCAAGGCTGGAGTTTGGCCCGAAGACCATGGCTAACACTCCCACCCCATTTTTTATGCAAACTTGATTTATGACTTTGATCTTATCTTAAATAATTTAAAAATTAAATAATTTATAGTGTATCTGTCACTTTTCAAGGCTCTTTCCTTTGTTCTTGCTTTGCTCTTCTGCATTTTCCCATCTCCCTAACCCTTTTTTTATTTCCTTTCTGCTTGGTGGGGTGTCACTGACATGAGACAGCTCCTAACTACTCCTTGCCACTTTCTGCACAGAAAGACCTACAGGAACTTTTGCCACCATTGTTCGTTTGGGCCAGGACTTTACTACCACTATTCACAGCCTGTTTTGATTTTCACTGCTTGTGATTTTGGGCTTGGCCATCCCACTTCTTACCAAGATATAAGAAGGTGTGCTGTGCTCCTCTGAGGTGGAGTGTGTCACTGCAGGTTCATTCTTGACTGGAAGCAATCAAGGCAGTGCCAGCCAGCATCACTCTCCTTCTCTCCAGACTGAGTTCAGATCTATACCTCAATCTGGCCTTACATTAGACTGCAGAAACAGCTACCAATACCCAGCTGGTGTATATTCACAGTAACCTGACACCTAAAAGGGCTGATGCCCTGTACATGTGTGAAATAAAATAAATAACTGCCCCATAAAAGGGGAAGTTAAATGAGTATGGGAAGATATTGTTGAAAAGAAAAAACCTAAAGCAATGAAAAAAAAGCCTGAAAAAACAAACACACCAAACCAATCAAACAAAAAGAACAAACCACCAAACCCTGAAACAAATTAGTGTGGGGCCTCTGGGAGCTTTAGGAAGCCATGAAATCTGACTTGCCTTGAGCTGCATATAAAAGAGGTGAGGTGAATCTGCTGTGACTTTCTGTGTCACTGAAACAGCACACAGGGTTGGTGCCAAGCTTTGTCTGGTCTGCTTGCAAGTGGCACATGAGGAGAGGATGGAAACCACACACAGTGGAGAAGTCCCTTTGCTTCCTCATATTTTTTTCCTCTGGGTCTGAGGCCATATGGCTGCTGAACCCGAGGACTGGTTGCTTGGCTGATGTGAGGCTGTCACTGCTATCAAGGTTAAAGTGGTTTAAGCTGAGGCTGAGTGGGTTGGCAGTGTGCAGCAGCAGCAGGGAGCGAACTGTGACACAGCCAGTTGCTGAGCTGCAAAGGAGGTAACTTAGAGAGGAGCTGGGGCCCAAATCAGTCCTGGTGGCAAGACCAAAGAGTGTCAGTCAAACATCGACGGACTGAGACCCTTGCTGCCTCTTGTCAGTGGTGCTGCTGGGTTTGCAAACCCACAGTTGCCAAACAATCTATCATGTGGGTTTCTGATGCACTGGTCACCTTGATGGATTGAGAGCTTTTTGCAGGAGCTAATCCAGTCATGGTTACGTGCAAGATGCTTCTCTGGGGGAAATACAGCAAGAAACTGCAGCCTATGGGACTTGAACAATGTCCTCACTGGGGATAGACCATTAGAAACTATTGATAATCTACTGTCATGGGATTGCTTGGGAACTCTTGGAGACACGAGTCAGGTGAGCAGGGGGATAGCTGGGAGTACAGGCTACAAGTATGAATTAGAGAGCCTAGTGACTCCTGTTCGGACCTTACTACCAAGCACTGAGGCAGTTCTTGCACTTGTGTTACTGCCCTACCACTGTGTGAAAACTCATGGAGGGACAGCGCAAGAGAGAACCGGGTCCCTGAGGGAGAAGAGAAAATAAATAAATCTGGTCATCAGCTTTTTTTGTACATGGGGAAACAAGACCGGCAGGTCAAACAATTCACCCAATGTCACAAGAATTGCTGGTGGCTGTGGCATCACCCATCATGACAGTCCTGATCCTGATGTTTCACCTTCCCTCCTCTTGACTTGCATTAGCTCTTTGACTCCATTTTGGGCTGAATAAAACTGCTCTCTCCCTTTCCCTCTTCCTTATCGATCCCTCCATCTCCTGCTGGCATTTGTGAGGTGCCAATCACCTTGATATATAAGAGCCAGCAGTCCGAGGTGGATTAATCAGGACCTAGGGAACGCCACAGAGCCTTGATGCTCCCTTCCTTCCCTTTTATGTGAGACTGTGAGATGAAACAGATAGGGAGGCTGATTGAGAGACAGCATCTGAGCACGCTCTGGGTGTACAGGTGCCAAACGGAAATGTGATCCCATCATTTAGACAGCTCTGAAGTCCCCAGGGTAATTGGTGTCACCAGCTTGTCATATCCAATGGGTCAAGATCTAAAACTTATTCTTCCCCCATTATTAGCATATTTATCAGGAAAAAAAAAAAAAGAGTATGGGTCCAATTCTGCTTTCACAGAAATCATTATGAAAAATATTAATTTGTTTCAATGGGTGGGAGCAGACCAGGAATTGTTTTCACTCTTCCTTTAGCCATAAATCCTTGCCTCCTGTCATAATGCACCTGTATTATCTGGTGAGAAATGGAGGAGAGTTTTGTCATGTAAAGGAGCAGACTTGCATCCTCACACATCAGGATTAACCTAGACTGGAAATTAGAAGACTTACTCTAGATTAAAAATAATGCAATAAGGGTTTTTGGACCAGAGCATCAGGACAGTGGTGTCTTTACCATCTCTCCAGCTGCCTGATCAAAGCCTGTAGAGTAACACTGAAGCCTCATCTCCTGCCTGACAGTCTCTGCAAATGTTCATCCCAAGCTGCTCATGGGTTGCCTCCTGTTAATCCCTGTGGTATGTGGGGGCAAAGATCCTGCATCCCTCTGCCAGGCTGCTGGCCACTGACCTGGGCTCAGACGGGATTCACTGTCTCTTTTCCAATTCCTGCAGCTTTCCCTGGCCACGAAGACAGTTAAACACAGGCAGGCTGGGGAGGGAAGAGTTTCTCTATCATGTGAGGAAGGGAACAGAGGACAAAAGAAGAGACAGAGATTGACTTAGTCTGGGAATAGAAATGGGGACAGAAAAAAAGAATAAACCCAGAATTTTTCTAGAGAAGAGTGAATAAAAAAGTCCAGAACAGCACCAGGAGGTGAAGCTGGGAGGAGAGGGGGAACTTCTGTGGAGCTCTACAGCACACCCTCACAACTCTGCATGGCTCACACAAGGGTTGTACCAACTGTTCAGTGAGGCTCAGGACCCTCAGAGAAGGACAGAAATTTTCAGATCTTCAGGTTAAAAAACCAACATGGGCATGTGATGGGAAATACATGGTGCCAGCAAATGAGAAAGAAACAGTCAGGGAAGAAAGCAAAGCCCAATGGTCAGTGCACTGGAGGGAGTATGGGTACAGCAGAGTGTGATTCCTGAGCTGGCTCTGTAAACCTCAGGCAAGGCATTTGGTCTCTCATTCAGGAATATGTTACTCTGGAAAGTGGCACTTCCCTCCTGTACACAAATCGTGCAGAGTACAAGAGGGCCACACTTTGTCACCAAACAGACGAAGCACTCAGACACACTGCCTGCAAATGCACTCTAGAGAAGGCAACAAAGTCACTGGTCAGCATGGTGTCTATCGTGTCTGCAGGCATCACTTCTACCTGCCTCTGAAATACCCCGCAGAGAGTCCCAGTTACCTGAACCCAATCTTGTCTTGCAGGTCCTTGTTAATTGTCGCCTAAGAAAAAGTACTAATGCCAGAGACTTCCATTTCAGGGCATTATCAAAAGCCCATCTCCCTGTACAGTCACATCTTCTCAGGAGCCCAGTGTCCAGGTTTGGTATGTACATAAGGTAACTGAAGAAAGTGCAACAGGACTTTTTCTCAGTGTGCTTGTATCATCCTGTTTTAGGGAGTCAGAACTGTATATGTGCATACCTGCTTGTCCATTTTGTTATTATCTAGCATGCTTTCATGAACCTAAAAGCATTTTTGTCAACAGCTGCCATTTTATCCTGTAGTCACTCCAAGGTGCCCACAACGATGTACGGTGCAGGAGTGGCATGGTGACACGAGGCAGAGAACTAGGATAAGCTGAATTCAGCTTGTTTTATCCAAATCCTCAAAGGCCAGTTGTGCTTTTATTTGACAGCAGTGGCTTAGGCCCCATAGGAAGTGTTTTGCATGGGTGCACACATGATCACATTGTGGTTACTGCTAGAACTGACTATTACACCTCTGAGGCTCGCCTGTGAGGTTCTCTTGTCTACCCTGGATAATATTCCCAATTCCACCAACATGCATAGAGCCAATGTCTATACTTACTGCCTGTGCATAGGCGCCATAAGCCCCAAACTGGATGGCCATGGGGTTGAACATGCCCATTTGTCCTGCCATTTGCTGCATGCGCCTCATTGTACGCTCCTTGTCCGTGTCCGCAAACTTCACCACCAGGCTTGAAGAGGCTCCCTGTAGGACAGCAAACAAAAGGACACACAAGAGGGAATGAGCTAGATACACACTGGCTCACCAATCCATACATGTAACACAGATTTGGTGCAACAAAATTCTGATGGAGCTGATTTTTTTCCATGCAAAAAAAAAATCAGGTTTTTGAATTTGACCCTTGCAAGGGGCTGAGAGCATCAGGAATGAAGTAAAGGACCCAGGAAGGTGAATAGCAGTGGCCTGGTTCCTAGTTTCCTATCAAATTCAAACTCCTAGCCTGTCATTCATGTTCGCTCTGCAAAAGTTTTTGCCCTTATCCTTTCAACCTTCAGGGACAGTACGTTGTCCTCATCAGAGGACAAAGATCTGGACTCAGTGTAGCAAAATGTAAGAGGCTTTGCTGAGTGAATGTGATAGGATTTGTGGACCAATTTGTTTTGGTGGAGAGTGTGAAGTTTCTGCATTCTAGACCCCTGAACTGGATCACCGTTTCACGCTGCTGTCTTGTAATCCACACTGAGAAATCCCTGCCCAGCCTTGGAGATAAGAGTGAGTATAGTATGGTGGGCAGAGTGTAGGTATCATTATGAAACAACATCTCTTCCACATTGTTAAATTAGGGGAGCAAAAATAGTACCTGATGGACATGAGTTTCCCCTCCATGAATAATAGAATATAGAGACTACCACAAAAACTCCCACATTTAAAGTTACAGATCTCTAGGAAAGCTTTACAATATTAGGATTTTATCTGCAGTCAACATCAGTGCAGAACTACAGATGATCATCAGAACAGCCTGCAAAAAACTTTGAAAAATACAGTGTTTCTGGGAATGAAAGAAATCCCTCTCCTTCCCAAAATGAGATGAAAGGTCAGCAGCTGCAATCCTTACATAGGAAGCAGAGATGGGAAGAAACAGATCTATGTAGGAAGGCAGGCACTGGTGTTTTTTTGTCCAGCTCCAAGGAAGTCCCAACTTCATGGGTTGGGACAGAAACATCCACAGGGTGTTCCTCCCTGGAGATGGAGGAGATGCAGAGAGGGGGGAATCTGGCCACTGTCCTGGCAGCAGGGGACAGTTGCCTCAGGAGCTGGGCTGCCATCAAGTGTGGGGAGAACAGGTTGAGTTGTCTGGAGACTGACAAAGGGCAGCTGCAGTCACTGTGCTCCCATAGTACACTTTTGACAAACTGGTGTTCACTGATGGAAATATAGTCAGAAGGAAATTACCAGCTCAGCCTCTGGCTGTGGCAGTAGGGGAAGACCAGCTCCATGCCAGAGGAGCTGAGCTATTTCAGGACCCTCTTTTTTTCTAACAGAGGTGGATTTTCTCAGATTGCACAGGAACAATATTACAAACTGGCTTGTACACACTCCTATGTAACTTCAAAGAGAAAAAATAGCCTCGGTGAAAGCAGAGTTGCTCTGCTACAAACTGGGAAGAGTGTAGTAAACCACAGCTATGGATGTACATATATATAAGTCTAAGCTATACATATTCAACAGCCTCTCCAGATCCTCGGTTATGAATAAAGACTTGAGGAATTAACTTGCTAAAAAAAGACCCCAACAATCTAAGGACACACAATGAGCGATGTTCCCCTGGATTAGCAGTCTGTTCTGGAAGAAAGTGATTTTCATTGGTAAAGAGTATTTCTTTTTGACCTGTTAGACTCTCTCTAGTAAATCTATAACCCACTAATACAATGTGGTGAAGAGCAAGGTTTTGAAAGAAGTGCTTCAGGAAAACAAAGGGATGGAGCGATGAATGCTCCATTCAAGGATGGAGAGCAATCTTCAGAAGTTATTAAAAAAACAGAATAGAAGGGGGAGAGGAAGGGAGAGAGGAAAAAAAAAAACATAGCCAAAATTCCCCTGCATTTCTGTTGACGGCTAGGTGACTTTTCCTTTTTTTTTTTTTTTTTTTTTTTTTACACCACATGATGTAGTTATTGATCCTTCCCCAAATCACACTCTTAATTGCAGCACATCGACAAATGAATATTTTAATGCATACATTTCCTGCTAATTATCACCTGGACCAGTTCTTAATTAGATTTCAACACTCATTTAATTAACCCTGATCCAAGAGACTGTTTGGTAACTTGAATCTAATGATTTAAACCTATTTGCAGCTGTATTGGAGGGAGGCACTGGTCCACAGCAGATTGGGCTGTTCAGAGCTGCTGTCATGATTTGCAGAGCAGAGGCTGCAGCATAATGCAGGATAGAGGAATTTGAAACTGAATAAAGCACATGAGTATTCAACTATTCAAAGCAGTTTAGGAGATATGACCTGCTCTTGTTAGAAGGACAGAGAAGTGTAAATAGGTTGGTGTCTTCTTCCTTCCTCTTTTATTTCTAACTCTACTTGACCTGGAAGGCTTAGGGCCAGAGAACTGCTTCAGGCATTTGCTGATGCCTCACACTGTTGAAAACCAGGCTATTATTGTAGATGGCATCATGAAAACATGGGTAACCTCCACATGAAGCGCTTGCCCCTGGAGTGTTCTTCCCTCCTGATGTGAGTCATAGTGACTGCACAGCAGCTGTTTGACCCAATGGGATTTCATATTGCCTCTTATGAGATGTTTTTCTGGGTTGCCTGTCGCAGCAGGACTTCAGTCCTCTTTGAACATCACTATCACATACACAGAGCAGAAAGGCCATTGGCAAATAAATGCAAGCCAGAGCACACTCTACAAAGAAAGAAGAGAAAAAGAAGGGTTTTTTTAAGAGTGGTAATGCAACGAGATGTGCATGTAAGTGGTTAGAGATGTGTAGCCTGTAGAGATGTCGCAGTGTTCTTGAATATGAAGATTGACCTTGGGATTGATGCTGTGTGTGGTTCCCCATGTGCAGCTCTTTCATGTGGCCCAAAGGAAATCAGGCAGTAAACTCTATCAGATCTGCCAGTGCAGGACTTTTAGCAGTGGAGCCAAACACCACTGTTCATCTACAGCAGAACAAGTCCACCCCCTACTCCAGTGACTACTACTCCACTGAATAACAACAGAAATGCCCCAGAACGGGCTAGATTTTCCATAGGGTAAAAACCCTAGAGCCCTTCATCTGGACTATTTATTGCTTCCGCAAGCAGCTAAATTGCGGTGTAAATCATCTGTTGTCTGCTGACAAAGGCAATAGGTCCTGTCTGCTCAGTCATTTATTAGTAATATATAATCTCCTTCTTGCTCTCCCTGGTTGTTGGACTGGACCTTATATTTTGCCAAACCCCAAGAGAGTTACCCTGGGTAAGTCAATAATGTTTGAAATGTACTTCTGCATTATAGTGAGGAAAAGACCTGTTTATTTCACTACCCTGCAGACCCACAGTCAGAAGAGACTATCACAAAAGTAAGCATTGATGCTGGTGCCTCTGCAATGGGCTGCTTGGAATTGGCATTTATCTCCTTTTCCATCAAATCAACCTCCCTTTTCAAGTACTTTGATATCTACTGATGAAAAGAATAATGTAAGGTCTAAGTATTATTATGCTTTCCCTATTCTCTCTTGGGCCAGCAAGTCTACTTAATATGACTATCTTGCTTCCAGTACCCCTCCCTTACATGGTAATGAATTGCTCCCCTTAGTCAGCAGAGTCAGATACTCTCTAGGCTGGCGGGGCGAGCAAAAAGATGGAGGAAAAATCACTCTGCGCCACACTCACTTTGTAATCCCTAATCAGAGTCCTCTGTGGGAAAAACTAATTTCCCAGGCTCTCTTGACGTGTGAAATAAAGTCATTCTTGAAAACAGGAGCTTGACAGGTCGCTTGTGAAATTTCATATTCAGCTAAAAATAAAATATCCATCCATTGATATTTCCTTTAAAGGCAAAGGAAAACAAATCCTTTGCCTGGCTGTTGGAACCGTTTCCCATTAGACATGGTCTTCCAAATGGAGCGCATACACAAATTAAGCAAAAGCTTTTCAGGAGGCCAAATATTACGGCATGGCATCAGGGAAAGTTGTTTCTCCCTAGAACAATATTCACAGGAAAAGTTTTTGTGAAGGTGTAGCCTTGTAGAATATATGCCTGAATTTTCCTCTCCTGTCAGCCCTATAACTCTCCTCTAACTCAGTAGGTTACCAATCCCCACAGATGGTTAGACACCTTTTTCTTGCAAAACTGACAAATCTGGCCCTAATTTGTCAAAGTCTTTAAATCATGTTTCACTTTAAGCTTCGTGAATGACATATTGGAGGTAAGCATACATTTAAGTACTTTTAGCACAAGGTTGTCTCTCTCATACAGGTGGACCTTTATATCTTGGTTAGGTCAAAGAGAGCCAGCTGAAAGGTCTGGGCCAAAAATATTAAAAAAAGTCTGTTACATTACAGTTACAGTGACTAAGCCCTTGAGTATAAGAGATCTGAATGTGCAAATCCCATAAACTACCTTCAAAAATGTCAGCTGTAGACACAAACTAAGATGCTTAAATGAATAGGTGCTGCCTTCCTAAGTGTCACCGCATGAATGGATTTTCTTGTGGTGTAAATTTTGTTTTAACACTCCCTTTGCTACTGCAAAGCAGAGCTGGGAGGATGATGACCCTCAACAAGACAATCAGGCTAGTATTACTACACAAGGATCCTTGATGTTAAGGCCTAAAAGCCAGAGGAAGATTTCTTTGCTTTGGGCTCTGTCAGCTGAGGCTGTTTGGTATGTTGCCCCTAAGTTTGAAAACAAATCTAGATTTTTTTTTTTTTTTGGAAACACCTGTGCAGCTTTACTGAAAGTAAGTCTGCTGAATTAACCAGTGGGGTTTGACCCCAGCCTGGGATTTTAGACAAGCAAAGAAGGAACTACTGTCCAATTAAAACCACAGAACGGGGAATTTTAGCTAGGTAGAAATGTAATTACCCAGGATGGAAGATGGCCAGAAGAGCAGGACTTACATTCCTCCCATCTTGTGAAATATGTTGTTTTTCTGTACTCAGGGCTTCAATTTCATGTCTCATCTGAAAGATGAGTAGGACAGCAGTCCTACTCTGAGAGCTGGTTTAGACACACTTGAGAGTGACAGAGATGGAGAAGGGAAGGCAGGCATCCATCCAGGACTGTAGTGATGGACCCTCTGATAATGCTGCTCCCTCAGTAGAGGAGATTCTTCAAGCAATGTCTTAGCAGAGAGAGTTGCTGCAGGTACTTCCCCTCACAGGTCTCCGGAGCTGTAATTTCTTTGGAGTGGAAGTTTGATTTAGATTTTACTTCCCATACACAACTTAGCAGGTGTCTCTCAGAGCTAAAGTTATTGCTTTCCACAGGGCAAGAGAATCATTGAGTCCTGGTGTCACTGTACCCATTTCTAATTAGGAAGAACTCAATATATAACCCAGGTGTTAGTAGGCTCCTCAAATCAAAGCCAGTTATCTGAAAAACCTAAACTTAAAAGCAGAGTTCTTCAAGTACCTCTGCATTTTTCAGCTCTGTCTATGAATTATACAAGTCCTCACAGAATCATTCACCTTCCTTAATGTGTTATGAAGTGAAAAATATTCTTATATCAACAAAATGGAAATTCTTACCAGCTATTTAGCAATATGAAAACAATAAATAATTATTTTTGTTTTATTTGAAGAAAAACTTAAAATCCAGAATTCAGAAGAGATTGTTATAAGTTTCCCCTTTCCAGTAAAAGTAACATAGTTTGGAAGACTAGGTATGATTAGTTCCGTACTAACTAAAAAATATATTCCCTCTGAAAATATTCTTACAGCAAAAAAATTATGACATAATTTTTTTATAAATTATAATTTCTGTTTAGAAAATCTTGGTGGCTGCAGCATTGAGCCTCATGAAAGGTAGCGTCTGAATGACATTTCCTTTTAGTTGAACAGGCAAGAATGAAAATAAGAGAAGTGGAATAATCCCAGAGTCATGAAATGAATTGCCTATTGTCAAAGTGAGGCAGAGTCACAACCAGGTATGGAACTCCTGATGCTTCAGGACGCTGGTCACACAAGCTCCATGCTTCTTTGGCAGTTTAGATGGGGACACAAAGAGCAAAAGATGACTTGAAAAGAAGCAGACACTGAGGAAGGGCTCGCAAGCTGGGTAGATATATTTCAACTGTGCATGTGACATAAAAGAACATTTCCATGGCACCGAGTTGCAAAACATGTTTCACATGACTGGGTGTCCCAGATCCCTGTCATGCTGCTTGACTCTAGGCTATCATGGTGTAAAGCATCTTGCTCGACTGAGATAGGAAGAAGATTTGAATTTTTGCAGCATATTTAAACTGAAGATTTTCAAGCACTGTCCAGCCATGGGTTGGACTAGGTGATCTTTAAAGGTCCCTTCCAACCCAAACTATTTTATGCTTCTATAATTACTTGAGAAAATATTCTGCTTTCAGGGAGGTATCACCCACGCTTCAAGTATAGTGAAAACAGGTGGTCAACTGTAGCTGTGAAATACTGTAAATTGAGTGAAGCTCTATTGTTTTTTGGTGAAATAAGAAGTTGGTTTACACTGAAGGATCATTCAACTCCACTAAGACTGAAACATGTCCCCTTGCTGCTGGGTGAGACTTCACAACCACTGTTCCCAGACCTTTGCAATGGGAAATCGAGCCTGTTCTCCTACTTGATTTCACTTGCCAGTGGACATCCGAGACAAAGACATTGGTGTCTGGTAGGATGCTTCACATTCATAAATCTGTGTGAACTTCAGTTGAGGGCCTTACCTGAAAGTCATTGTTTTGATCTAAATACATCTTTGCCCTCTAAAGATTCATTCTGGTCTTTGCAAACCCCACTTGGGTAATACCTACTGAACGACCTAATGCTATGTGTTGGATAGCAATCTACCAGTTACTAAGGTCTTTCTGGTTTCCTCACGAGGAAGTGTGTTATCAGTCCAGACCACACCCCTGAGCAGCTGGAAAGGTGTGAATTAAAGGGGAAAAATGAGAAACATCCAGAGTGATTTAATGCTGATCCAGAGCCTACTTAATTGTGTGGGAAGATCCCACTGATATAAATGATGTTTAGATCAAATGATACAGGAAGGGAAAGGAGAAAAAAGAAATGCCCCCAAAGCAAGCAGAGATGTAAAGACAACACTGACATCTTTAACCCTTATTAGAGGAAGGTGGTAATGCCTGGTGGAGCTTCCTCCAGTAGGCTGGGAACTCTCCTGACAGGCAGGGGGTGTTTCATGTCTCCCAGTCTGGAGGCTCATCAATGTCTCTGATATCCCAGAAAGGTCAGTGCTTGTGAATTATTTTAGCCTCCACAAGTCCTAATTTCATCCAGATTAGACAGGATTTGAGTGCAGTGAGAATTTCAAGGGCTACTGCCAGCACCAGGACTTGGGCAACTCTCATCAGTGGCATAGTCCTGCTCCTGCTTTCCTGTGGCTGCCTCCACAGCTGCAGATTTAGTGCCTACCTCCCCTTGGACCCATAAGGACACGTTGTGGTGGCAGTCAAATCCATTTGTCCAGAGTGAGATCATGTGGCTCATGAGCAGTTACCACTTGTATCCCGTTTGGAGATGATGAAGGCTTTGATTCAAGAGGAAGCAAGGAAGACCAGGGAAGATGCTGAGTGAGGCCTGTCATGTCCCACAGGTCACTTCACTGTCCTGCTGGGTGACTCTGTGGCTGTGGGGATGTGACTAGAGAAGGGAAGGCTATCTTTGGGGCCAGAGTGATTCATACCCCCGGTCAGGCAGATGGGCTGCCTGGGTTTCTGTTCTGGGATCCAGAAACATATGATTAATTAGTTCATTTATGAAACTGGGGGAAAGGTAGGAAACAGAGGCTCAAAATTTATTTTTTTTTTCCTAGAAAGAATTAAGAGAAATTATGATAACACTGGGAAACTGCTGTCTCAAAGCTTGTAGAATCAGCTGTCTTGATGGCAGTAGTGGGATGGGATGGTCTCTGAGCTTTAGTCTCCCTTTATCCAGAACCCACTGCCCAAAGGAAAGAACAGCTGAGCTATCAAGAGTCACTGGACTTTGATGGAAGAAATGACTGCAAATTAACACCTCGGTATTACGTGTCCACTGCTTTTTTTCATCCCAAGAGACAACACATGTCTTTATAAATGGTGTTGAGGTAGCATATTCAGAAAAATCATTCATTACTGTAAGGAGAGACAGGCCTGCTGCGGGTGAGTTATAAATGGGATTCTAAGGTATTATTACTTTTTAATAGAAGGAATGGATGTGCTGTGCTTTGCCTTGAGTTAAACGAGCCAGCCTTGTATTATACAAAGACATTGCAAGGAGTGCTTGTTCTTTAGAGAGCACAAGATCAACAGTAAAGAGAAAAAAATATGTCAGAGTTGGCATCTCTTTTCTCATCCATCAGCTTCTCCAATATCAGCAGGTCCCAGCTTTCTGCACTGATTTGAACAGATGGACTTTCATTGATGGTACCCCACACTGCCCTAGACTTTGTGACTTTGGGCAAGTAAGTCAGCTGTAAGTCATGAAGGTGATGTAGATGCTGGACTTTCATCAACTTTCACCTTTGAAAATCTTCCCTTTATGTTTCTGTGGTCATGTAAAACTGAAGTCTGACAACTTCTTCATTTCCTATGTTAGTGTCAAGAAGAGAAGGCTTAGAAGGGACCTCATCACTCTCTACAGCTACCTGAAAGGAGGTCGTAGTGAGGTAGAGACTGGTCTCTTCTACTGTGCCTGCAGTAAAAGGATCAGAGGAAATGGCCTTAAGCTGAGTCAGGGGAGTTTCATATTCAATATGAGAGAAAAATTTTTCACTGTTAGGGTGGTCAGATGTTGGAATAGTTTGTCCAGGGAAGTGCTGGAGTTTCCATCCCTTGAAGTGTTTAAGAGGTGTCTGGATCTGGTGCTAAAGTGATGTGGCTTGGTGGTTTAGGGTACAATGGCAGTTCTGGTTGGACTGGATGGTCTTAAAGGTCTCTTCCAACCTTGCTGATTCTATTTTATTTACCCTGATAGACTGAGAGAGTCAGTGACTATCTCTGCTGACTCTCACAGGGTGGCTTTTATTAACTGATAACTTGAGCCCATACTAGTATATCAATAACAGTAAATTCTGTTGGTTAATTAATACTCAAAATCTCTTTAATTGTTATCTGTTTACACTATGGGCTTGTCTACGGTTCTGTTTATGGTATCAGGATATTTCAAAAACATTTTTCAGAAGTGAGGTGGTGAACTGATGGCTTCAAGCTTGACGTTCTTGATTCTATGTTTCTTAGATATGAGCAAAAATTAAGATTTAGATGCTCAAGTATTCACTGGTTATTACTTCTCTGCTGGAAACAGGAACAAGAATTTCTGTTGCTTTGGCTAAGAACTGGCTAAATATGTATATTAATTATGTATAAGACTAGTTCAGTCACAGACATTGCGTTGTTGCTTCTTTCGCTTATCTCTTGTGTCTTGTCCCTTAGGCATTCAGATGACCTAATTGCAGCCATTTTGGGCATCTATTCTAAACCCTCAGTAACTCAGGACAGTGAGATATCTCTCTGAGGTACTAATCTCTCTCCATCAACTGTAGCAAAACTGTAGGTGGCAAGACTACAGATGACCCTGAAGTTTCACACTTTGAGCAACATTTTGGCATAATTCATCCAGCCAGGTCAACCCTGGCCTTTAGTTAGCAAATTGCTGAGCGTGGGAACTGTCCTGTCAGAGGTTTTTATGGTGTTGAACACACAAGAATTTCATCTAAGACCAACAATAACCACATTTCCAATAGTAGTAGTCTGAGGGAACATACACTAATATTTCCAAAGAATGTTTCAGTTGAGGTGAGACCTGCAAACATGAAGCTGTGGCTCCAGTCACCCAGCTCACAGATTTGGGTGGCTTCCTGAAGGATGTGTCTTGCTGGAAGTGGAACGCATTACAAGTTTTAAACAGCAGCCTAACTACCTCAATTTTGTGGAAATGACAAGCCCTTCTTCTGAGCACTAAAGGCTGCCATGAGCCTGCAGGGAGAAAGGGAATGTGCAGCTGGATGTGTGTGCGTATTTGCAGAGACGGGAGGAGCGATGAGGAAAGTTTCTCCTATGAAAGAAATGATCTCATTTGAAGCAAGTCCCTCATGGGAAGAGCTGTGACAGAGGCTGCTCTGTTCCTGTTAATTTTCACAGTGCAGCTGTCAGCGGGTCTGTAAATAGTACTCTGCGAAGCCAACACTTCCTATCCACACATCAACCATTCAATTAACAGAAGAACAGAAGAAGGAAATAAAGTGCACCACAGCCTTCTATCACGGCTTTGATGTTTTCCAGCAATTTATGAAAGTGTACACAAATCTAATTACAAGCCCCACTGCTTCCCATTTACATGGAGCTCCTCAAGTTCAGAGCTGTTTATATCAAAATAATTGTTAAAAATACCTCAGCTGATCTACGGCAACCGTGGCCCCCCACTCACCGGAGCCACCACGCTGCTCCTCCCAGGGAGCTTCTGCCGACTCAGCGCTCTGGTGCCCGTGTGCTCACACACAGTACCTGCTTGCCCGCCGCTCTGCGGGCGCGGCGCCTGCGCTACAACTTCATCATGCCCGCAAAAGGGCTGATTCCCTTCCCCTCTCCAGCCGCTCAGAGCTCCTTCTGCAGACCCTCGCTGCTCTGCCTTCCACCCCTAACTCGCAGAAACACTCCTCTGCTGTGCTGACAGGGGGCGAGCACAGATGCTCGGCTGGTTTCTGTAATGCGGCCGTGTCTGGAGGCAGCTTTGTGAAGCCGTAACTGCGCCGTAGGAATGCACACAAACGGTAACAGTAGTCATTAATGTGAGCTGGGGTTGGCTCCTTCGGTGGGGTGCCTGCATATCCAAAGCCAGGAAGATGAGAACCAGTGCTCCATTTTCCAGGAGAGCAAACGTTTGGTTTGAGAGGCCACTGCACGTGACATTCTGACGAAGACACTTGTAAGATCTGGTCTAGTGGGTGGCATCCCTGCCCGTGGCAGGGAGTTGGAACTAGATCGTCTTTAAAGTCCATTCCAAACCAAATGTGATTCTATGATTCTTGGGGCAATTTTTGATAATCTTTTTTTTGAGTCACTATTGCCTGATAAAAGAAACAGGTGAGAAATTCCTTCAGCTTAACTAATGGGAAAAAAGCCTGTTATGGTGTGAAAGGATAGATAGTACATTGTCTAAGGAAAGAATATAATTCTTTCACCTGACTATTAATTGTGTTTGGCTGGGAATTTTTGTACTATTGGTGGACTTCAAAGAATAATGGTGGGCAGATGCTGGAAGCCAATCTTGTTCAAGGTATTGTGTCATTCATATTTTCTTGATTAATAAAATATTTTAAATACCATAACTAGAGATCTAATCAATCTGTCATCTAATAACACTGAGAAATAATTGCATAATTTGATATAGGTGATTCCCAAACAGAAATTTGAAGTTGTCTTTGCCATTTTTTTTGATCAGAGCTGCAGAGAACAGAGTGGAAATGAAAGCCCCTAGGCTAACAAAGTTTTGGGTTGCAGTACTTCTGGTTTTTCAAAGTTCAGCTAAACCAAATCTTTCTCTGAAAGGCAGACGTCTGTTCAATTCTTGTATCCAAGTCTCACATTTTCCCTTCTTTTCACAAAACCAAGGATTCTATTCGAAAAGTCATTTTCATGGAAGATGTTCAGCCAAGCATAGATAGACTTGGGATGCTATTGCCTGAGGACAGAAGAAATGCAGTGCTTTGATGAAGCTGTTGCAGGCTTTTATAGTAAAGCAAAAGAGGACTTTATTTGTGTGGTGGGAGAACCCACATTACAGCACTCTGGACTTCTTAATCTTTAATTAAATATCATTAATTAAAGAAAGATACAGAGTGAATGTAGTGCTGATAATTAGTGTGTTAAGCAAGTTCACAGCACATGTCAGAGGGCTCTACTGCAGGATGACTGGTTTCTGAATCC
>JAWWES010000094.1:63897344-63914610 GCA_035583135.1 Lophotriccus pileatus
GAATCCCAAATTGACTTATTAGGGAGAGCAAACATCCAGGACAGGTTTCAGGTCTCCTCACATTAGACATGAAGTTAAGTATTCACCCTTTTTTAAGCTTTTGTTTGTAAGCACTACTGGTCCTTTTTCATTCTAAGTTGCGAAGTTGCACTTTCAATGAAGGATGACTATTTTGGAACTGGCGGACCATAGCAAACTGACGCCTAAAATTATCTAAAAAGCACACTTCTATTTGGGCTTTGGTTTGACAGGTTTCAAAATCTATCTTTATAAAGTGAAATTCCGCCAGAGGTATCTATTTCCCACTATTGATTATAATAGAAACTTAGATGTCAAACTCTTCAGACATAGTTTCTTAACTTCTGGATGTCTCAAATTAGGTGAGATGAGTCCCACCTCAGGTACTCAGTCTAAGGTTGTTATTGAGTTATCCATTATAAAGGGACAGGCATGCCCAGAGGGTGATATTGCCCATCCTAGCACAGATAGACAAAGGGAAGGATGTACAAATCTCTAGAAATGTCTTTCTCCCTTGTGTAAGAATCATAGAAGATATTTAGAATAGATCAGAAACTTTTAGACTGTTAAGCCTAAGTCAAATGAGTCACTCTTCAGTTCTTCTCACCCCTATGCAGAAAATGTACATAACACTATCGTTCTACCCCATCCAGGAACTAATTCATAACCAAAGAAATCCTGAGCTGCCACAGTAGGTGAGATGGTGAAAAAGGTGCAACAATACTATATTTTTTTAAACATGTGTAATTTCTGGGTAGCATAAAGGCCGATGTGATTTAGGAATGCGTGATTCTGCCTCTCTACTCCACTCTCTTGAGACCCCACCTGCAGTGCTGCTTCCAGCTCTGGGCTCCCAACATAAGAAAGATATGGACCTGTTGGATTGCGTCCAGTGAAGGCCACAAAGATGCTCAGAGGGCTGAAGCACCTTTCCTGTGAAGACAGGCTGAGAGAGTAGGTGTTGTTCAGCCTGGAGAAGAGAAGGCTCCAGAATGATCTTGCAGCACCTTCTGGTACCTAAAGGGCTATAAAAGAACTGGAGAGGGATTTTGGATAAGGGCCTCGACACCACAAGGTGTAATGACTTCAAAGTGAAAGAGGGTAGGTTTAGGTCAGATATTAGGAAGAAATTCCTTACTGTGAGGGTGGTGAGGCACTGGCACAGATTGCCCTGAGAATTTGTGGATACCCCATCCCTAGCAGTTCTCGAGGCCAGCTTGGTCGGGGCTCTGAGCAACCTTGTCTAGTGGAAGGTGTCTCTGCGCATGGCAGGGGGGTTGAAACTGGATGATCCTTCCAACACAAACTATTCTATGATGGTTCTATGAAGTGTAGAGAGTCTATTCTGTGTGGGTTGATGGACAAGGCCACATCTTGGATTTGTAAGATGTGTTGTGCAGAATGACTTTCCAGCATTTGGCTGTTGCCCAGATATGAAGACATGGACAGAAGGAGAAAACCAAGCTGAAGGTGATGCTTAGGGGGGAACATGACTGACAGGTATGATGATAATATTGTCCACAGTGATTGAGAATGGAGGTGGAGGAGAAAAAGGAAAGTTTGGGTAGGAAAAGCATAAGAACTCTGTTTTATACATATTGAGCTTGATCTGACAGCTAAACATCCACCAGGAGATGCTGGAAAGACAGTCCAAGATTTTGGTTTGGATAGGAGTCAGTCCTGCAGTAGAGAAGTTAGATCTGCAACCTGTCACTGTAGCAATAGCAGCTGAATTTGTGTTGGTGGATAAGGCTGTTAGGGACAAGACTTGGATGAGGAAGGGAAGAGGATGATATGAAAAGACCTGTTTATGTCCCCATATGGATGGAAAACAGAGACAGGAGGGGATGGAGTAACCAAAGCTGAAAGTACGGCGTGTATAATTGCTATAAATATATTATAAATACATGCAAGAGTACATGAAAGTTATGATCTCTTATAAAGAAGGACACAGAGTTCAAGTAAAACACTATCATAAAGTTGATGAGCTCATAGGCAAAATGATCTAAAAAGACAAAAAAACCCCTCTCTTGACAGGTAGATACAGAAGGAACTTTGGGCCTACTCAGGAGGAAGGGATTTTGGATAACCTATTTCTAAAGGAAATTGATTGTTTAAAAGTCGGAAAGCTTTAGACCTGTTTGGTGGACTCCTAGGAAAAAAAAGTGTCTTGCATAGAGAAGTGAGCTTGTGGTGAACGGTGGTCAGGCACCTGTCCAAGGTAAGGTTAATTAAAAAAAAAAAAGGAAGAAAAAAACTTTCATAAAAGAAAGTTGCCTTTTGAAACTATTAAACAACATATGTTGTGTGAACAGGAAGTCACAGCAGAGCAATAATCCTGACAGCTGTGGAGGAACGGGAGTCTGCTGCAGGAACGAACGGCTCTAGACCTGACAAGAATGATGATGGATGCCCTGTTGGTGGTACACGAGGACAAACCAAGAGATGCTTAAATTGGCTGAACCATAGGAAAAAAACCGTTGTGTTGGCATCACAACAGGACAAACAAGGCCAGTCCTAGAGGCGGGAGAAATGGAAGGGGCTGAAGGAAGATGGCAGCAGTGCCTCCCTCTTTCCCAAGGACGACGGCTGCGTCGCTGTCTCACCACGAGGTGGCTGCATTTCCCTGTGAACATCCAAGCCCTGAATGATGCTGCACACTGCGATGTGCCATGAAAACCAAGAATGGGAGCAGAGACCCTTGCAGGATTTGGCCTATCTCTTCAAAGAGCCTTAGAAATTTTGAGGCTCTGGGAGAAACCTCTTTAGCTCTGTGTTTTCATTGAGTGTCGGTCAGTTGGCAGGTCCTCATGGATCTGCTAAGATGTGGTAGCTGACTGTGTTGCTGTGCCTCCTTGTAGCTCATAAGAGATACAAGGCAATGCCACATAACAAAGCTTATAATGAAGAGGAGGGCATTAATAATTCCCTCCTTGCTTTTCCTGTGTACCAAGAGCATGTACTTGGACTGCTGCTGAGGTTCAACCAATTCACAGACACGTGTGAAGCCATGGAAACTTGATGGTGAGTCTGGAATGGGCATCTAGTAAAGGTTAAATTGTGATGCCTTTTCGCATGACTAGGTCTGGTTATTCAAGAACATTCTATAACAGCTATTTGAGTCAGATATGTCAAGAGGAAAAATGGTCCCTTAAAATTGACCCATGAAAATGAACAAATTCTCAATTGTTTTGAACATCCTCAGCTCAGGTGATATCACCAACATGAAACAGTAATTTTTTTCCAGGTGGTCAAGAGATGAGTACTTTTTTCTTATCCAAAGTATTCTGAAAGTAGGAAGGGAAAAGACTGAGAAAGAATAATAATATTTCAGGTAAACTGGATCTAGAAAAAAAATCTTCAACTCTCCTTGGTCTCTTTTCTCCTGTCTTTGTCTCACATTTATTATAGGAGTTTGCAAGATTACTGGGATGGGGACTGACATTTTATTAAACCTTTTTGTGGTACCACACCTTATGGAATTGAAATTCCTGACATCAGCTTATAGACGCAATTACTTTGGGTCAAAGATTGAAAGAACCTCTTTGACTTGTCTCTTATGAAAGATGTTAATAGTATTTGACCATGAGATGTCAGCATCAAGCTCAACATCTGCTTTTGTTAGGAGAAACCTGTTAGTTTACTCTTAGAAGTATTAAAGTACTTAAAAAATTTGAGACCTACATCTTTAAAGAGATTCTTTTCAGTAGCATCACTGGTAAACATGTACCATTTTTAAACTGATTTGTCTAAGATGGGGTTCCAAAAAATGAGATCTTGATGATTTGCTAGTTTTAGAAACCTTTTCCTTTTTCATCCCTGCAAAATTCTAGAGAAAATCTGTCGGGCCTGCTTTTAAACTTATTTGGATAAATTCATGAATTTACATTACAGTCTCTTACTGAAAGGGAGATTTTTACACTCTCAAATATTTTAATTGATCTTTCTTGTATCCTTTCCAAGTTGTCGGCATGCTTCTTAGCCTTTCATGATTTACACTGTGAATAATTAGTAATAAAAATAATATACTATTATAATAAACCAAAACATATTGTACCAGATTGTCTTTCCCTACTGACAGTGGAATGCCTTAGATTCCTCTCTGTCTCAAGATGATGTACAAATATCTGTTTGCATAAAAAATACATCTCCATTGCTATTTTCTTGAACTATCAGTCTTGAAAACCCATATTAGTAGATATTTGTACAAGTGGAATGATCCCTCCAGTGTCTCCTGGAAGGTCCAGTAGCTGGTCTGACACACTTTCAAAAGCCAGAGGTAGGGGGACCACATTTATGCCTACACAGGTGCTTTTGTGGTAGCAATGAGAGGTGCCCATCACTGTGTGATTTGTCTCTAGCTCCTAATGCCTTGTGTGAACCTGCTGCTCTCTGCTGAACACTGGCAAAAAGTTCTTTACACGTTGCCTGGAGGCAGGGACTCTTTGAGGGGGGAAAACAAAGAAGCTCTCAGACATAAGTTTCTACTTGATTCTTCCCTTTGAAACTTGAAAGATTACACTCATGGAGAGTCTGACTCAAAGTTTTTGGCATCTGTGAACCATATGACTTTTTATCAAGTCTTCAAAACTGCTGGTGACACGATACAGCACCCCTTGGGGTTCTGTGCCTGTGAGGAATGACAGTGTCATCCTAGCCCTTCCACTGATAAGTTAAGCACATCCAAGGCCCTCAGCCTTCTGGATAACGAGTTGCAGAACAGAGATAAATCAACCCTCCTTCTCAATCAGGCCACAGGGCAGCCAAGGCTGGACCAATTCTCCCTGGCCCATGTCACAGAGCTACTCACCGGCATTGTCTGGCTGCCATGCAAGGCGTTGATGGCAGCTTGGGCCTCTGCATGTGAAGAGTATTTCACAAATGCACACCCTGGAAGAGGAAAAAGAAGAGAGTAAGAGAGGTTGCATGTATGCCATGAAAGTCCATCTAGCTGAGTATCCTGTCCTCAGAACTGGCCAATAAATATGGCTGTAGAAAAACTGTAACAAACGAATGTGCCCTGATCCTTCCCAGAGTCCAGTTGTCAGCAGCCTGAGGAGCACTTAAGGCAAAGCTGCAACCAGAATTCCCACAGTGCTTGTAGTGAGCACTGACAGACAAAAGCTTAGCAAGTACATCTCAAATCTACATGTTTTGACCTCCACAGCTTTCCATGGCAGAATCTTACACAATTTTACAATTTATTGGGTGAAAAAGACTTTTCCTTCATTTGTATTAGACTTAACATAGAGTGTTCCGCCCTCTGTGGTTATGAGAAATGGTACAGAAGAGTGTTCAAGTCACCAGAAAGCTACACACACAAAATTTTTACAAGCAACTGGAGGCCAAATATACAAAAGGCATTCAAGGTTACTCCACATCCATGAGGTAACTTATCACTGTCTGCTAGGGCTCCATGAGACACTGCCCAGAGCTTGTCCTGGCTCCAAACAACTTTAGTCTGACAAAGCATGAAACAGTTTCGATGAAGTAACAGGGATGGGAGAGGTACAGCCTATGATTGCCTGCTTGTCACCAGCAAACTTTGAATCTTAGGCTTTCATAGCTGCAAAACCAGTGCCGGTGTAGGTGTTCTCTTCTGGACATTAGAGAAATGTAGGCAGTGCTTCTCTGGCCTGCATTGCCATGTGAGGAATCTCACACTGAACTCTTACATAAGGTTTAAGGACAGAAAGGTGAATTTATGAATATGTGATGGAGTGCAGAAATGATCAACACTTCAAAGGATGACATGCACCACTAGAGTGGGGGGATGTATTGCCAACACTCCTAGCTACAAGCAAACTGACTCAGAGAGAGGAAGGGTAATTTCCATATGCTAAGGCGGTTTTTGGAACAGATTGGGAGAGATCTGAGAAGTTCTGGCTTCCATCCCTTTCTATTACTACCAAAGACTTCTGAGCTTTTAATCAATTTGCAAAGCCCTCACTGTTCCCCTGAAGGGGTCCAGAGGGCATGCCAGTCCTGATAGTGGGATGTCTCTTCTTCATTCCCTTTGCAGCATCTTTAGAGGGTCCATACACCTTATGGATCCCTACAGTGCAGGGTGAAAAATAAAGCAATAGAACTTGCAAACTGTAAGAATGAGCCCCAAAGGTCCCTCAGATCATCACTGCAGGCTAAAAGAAGTGAAATTGAAGAAGGTAGTGATAGCCCTTTCCGAAAATAATACACATTTATGAAATTAGTTTATGGTTAGGAGCCCTTCACTTCGCGTTACCTTCTCAGCACTGTGCTCAGACTATATTTCAGGAAAAGCCCAACTATTATTGCTAATAGTTGGATCTAATTTATAAGGAGCTGAGAGGAAACAATCATGAGAAAATGAGATAGATAAACTTCAGCTGGAAACAATGGGGATCAATTATGACATAATTGCAGCCCAGCATTCACGGACTCCTGAGATACTGCGTCTTCCTCTTCATTAATCAGAGATAATCCAGAATTAGGGTGTTTAATTATTTGCAGAGATTCTTTTGTACTTTCTGCCTCTAAAAAGAAGATGCTGATTAGCAAATATACAAAAGCTTTCCAGTTCCAGTCACCCATCGCATTTAGTGCGGGATTTTTGGCTGCAGTGTTGTTGTCATATTGAAGGCTTCACTCTTTCCAGGTGAAGTTCACCGGTATTCTAAGTGTCCTGATAGATCAGTGGAGCTGGAAAAAGGTGGCAATGAAGGGAGTAGCAGGCATTTATCTTATTTAATGCCCAAGATATTAATGGGATCCCTCCTACTGCTTCCTATTAACTTCTTCCAGTAGGTTTTTAGGTAGCATAAGAAATGAAAGTGAAAACTCAGTTTTTGCTGGTGTATGGTGGCAAGGCAATTTTGTCCATTTTGTTTGTGTGTTCAGTGGTATGGCTTCTGTACCTAACACCAAAAGTGCACATAACCTTCCTTCCCATTTCACCAGAACTGAGTCCAGGAACTCATGAGCTGAGCATGGGAGTCCAGCCACTCTACTCAGAACAGCAGTGTGACTTAGACAGAAGCAAACCTGGAGCGTGAAGGGATTTTGACAAACAGAGAGATACAACCTGATTTGCTACATGTGCTTAAGTTTTTCTTGATTCCTAACGTCCAGATTACAGAGCTGGAAGGGCTGCTCTGACCATCTTGTCAGCTTGGAGGAGACTGTAGAGTCAAGCCCTAGGATTATGATTGGAGAGGATGCTTACATTCCTCTTGTGGAGGGTGCTGTGGGAAATTTTTACTTTTTGAGTTGTCAAGGTATACAACTGCTTAATGGGGAGAAAAAAGGGGAAAAGGGTTAGCTGTATAGAGAGCAGCAGCAATGTAGATACTGTGCGTCCTTCTGGCTTGCTGAACTGAACCCACTTCAGCTCCATCACCTGAGTAGTCTTGGACTTCTGACTACACGCTGGTGAGCTTTACCTGGAGGGAAACTCCTCTCTTCCACCTGGTTACCTGGTTCCAGCTCTTCTTCCACCTGGTTGCCTACTCCAGCCACTGTGCCTACTCCAGCCTGCTGCGGAGTGACTCAGCAGGAGGTATTTCTGCAGACATTGAAGGGCATTGCTCATGGCTCAGGACACCAGCCATGGCTTCAATTCAGGAGGTTTTTGGCTGTGAATGGACTGTGATGGCATTAAATTGGGAATCTGCAACCTACCTTCTGAGAGCACTGAGCTACCTGAAGGACTTAGAGGCTCACCACAGGGATGCCTTGTGGGGCTTTACACAGTGGGTTGGGTAGGACTGAAGTCTATGGGATCTGATTGCTATCTGGAATTTAGACAATCTGCTTAAATCTCAATTGATATAGACTTTAAGCCTTATGGGTTTTACCCAAAATAAGTAGCTCACAAGCAATGTGTGTCACATATAGGTTTCTAGCAGATGGAAAACATTACAGACTGGGAATAACTTTGTGGGAGTTGTGGCTTGCCTGACTGTCTCCTAAGATAAGGGCACTAGCCTTAAGTTTTCCATTGGATTGACTGCTCTGTGTGCGTGTGTGCATGTACGAAACTGTGTGTGTGTAAATTAGGAGCTTCACATTCTCAGTAAATAGCACCAGCAAATGGAAGCTGGTAATATTAACTCTGTCAAGGCTCAGTATTGATCCTGAGCAGCTCAGTGAAACGCCAGCCCGAGTCTGCAGCCCGCTAGCACTAATAATTAAACTGGTTAGCAATATGGAGCTGCCACTCAGATTCTGTCTTATAATGAAATTGTTTAAGAAGAAAAAGAAAAGAAAAGAAAAAAAGATAGAGCAAGCATGAAGACAAGTCTGTGGTTTGGATCTCCTCTGGAATTTGTTTCTTACAGATCTCAGACGTTATTGTCTTTATTATTACTGAGTTTAACTCTTTTGTCATTAGACTTTGTACCATACAGTTCCAGGTGGAAGCAGACAGACATATTTTTTGCTTTTCCACAATGTACTGATTTGTTCCATGAACAAAGTGCTTAACTGCCTGCTGTTATGGTGATGGGAGCTTCTCCAGGCCATGATAGCCTACTGCTTCCAGTGGGGCATCCCCTGTCTCTGGGTGTTGTGGAACTTAAGTACACAACTGAAGAAAGGTGCCCACTTTTCAGCCATTTATATCAGGAAGGCTGAGCTATGCTGATGTATATTGAACAGCTGCCCTATAACACTGGTGTGAAGTAGTTCTTTTTTGGCCACCAGTGATTTTTATGGAATAACAATATCTTTCTGCAGTGTATCACTGTGATTTGGATTTTTTGCCTCCCTGTTGCAAAAATATGCTGGTTGGTGTTGTCACTTGTCAAAATACCCAGTTGGCAGGGCTGGTCTCTTCTCTGGTGTTGAACATTCCAACACGGTTTAGGCTATATTATACAGATATATTATGCAGATCAATATTTAATGGACGCAGTATACTGTCAAGAGAAGAGGGCTTCCTATTCAGATTGAAGTTACTTTGTCTAGAAACTGATGGGGACAAAAAAATGACCTTCCTGCTTGAGAGGCCTTATTCTTATACCTGGGCTGTAGCAGAGGATCTTTTGTGCTATCCAGGTAACAAATGATGCCAAAAAGAGGCAGAAGAAGAAAAGGCACCTAGTTTTGCAGTGAAGCATTTTCATGTTTAAAACGGTAAATATCTACTGAGTGTAATATTTAAACTGGCATCTGTAGCCTTGTATTTGTGATCACTGACTGATAGGAGTCCATGTAAAGATCAGGTGGAGAAGGAGAAGACCTGGGGCTCGTCGATGGTAAATAGGTGGAGATGATGATGATGGAGCCAGTGAGTTAAGATGTAAAGTACCAGTTGTGGCTTTTTTTAAAGAGAGAATTGTCCCGTTCAACCAGGTTGGAGAGAGCACATCTTAAGCGAATGCAAAGGCCTGTTCAGAGGGGAGGTCTGCCCAAGCAATAATAGGCATCAGTTTACATGTGCTGAGGCATAGCTCTTTGGAGAGGTGTGTTTTAAAACGCAATCATCTTTTTCCTCTCATGAAGAGTGACCAGCAAAACACTGCCTTCCCTTTGCAAATCTGACCCCTTCCTAAAGTAAGAGATGCTGTTCTAGAGGTTATATGGTACTTTTGTCATACCAGAAAATGAGCAGGTCTAGCTTGACACAAGCCACCACCTTACCTTTGCTGTTGCCATCGGGTCCCCGAAGGATCGTGCACTCCTCGATGTTGCCAAACGCCTCGAATAGCCTGCGCACATCGTCTTCCGACTGCTGCTTATTGAGCATGCCCACAAAGAGTTTTCTGTCTTCTGGAACAAAATAAAGAGATGCTTACCATATTTCAGGAGGGATATGAGAGCCAAGATGGCTCAGTATCACATGCAAAACAAACGGTGATTTCACCGAGGTGACACATTTCAGAAGCTGCTAATCTTTTCAGGTGGCTGGCTCGAAAAACCTTAATAGCCTCTGACTTTCAAAGAGTACTTGAAAATAATCCAGCAAATTTTAAAAAACCAAACCACTAAACGACAAACAACAGTGATCTGGGTATATATACAAAATCTCTAACTGCCTCTTAAAATCTAGGCACCAAAATGTTCCAAATCAGCTTCTTCTGATCAATTTTTGCAGTCAACTTGCAGTAACTTAAAAGACAACATTGCTCAGACTGCAATCCAAGAGGAATATGGATAAAGATAGCATACAGAAACCAAGTCCAAATGAAAAATAACATAAGTTAGTAGCCCTCGCAATACTAAATAAGTTGCAGGGAAAAAATGTTTAACATAAGCTTTTTTAAATCAGGATATAACGGAAGTCACAGCCTGTAAATTGGAGATTTGTCATTCAAGCCCACTCAGAGACATGCATATACCACCTTGGATGAGTTTTTTTAATATATTTATAAAGTTCATTTGAAATACACTCAAAGTTTTTGAAACATAAATTGTTTTTTGAAACATAAAGTTAACTTATATGATTGCTAATATCTGAGGCAACTAGAGCAGGTGGCATTTTGTGCCAAAGCAGGACATGGTCTGCCAATAGATAATTGTATTTTGAACAAGGATGCTCAGTGTAACCCAGCAGTGTGCACTTCCAGCCCAGAAAGCCAACCATATCCTGGGCTGGAAGAAAAGCAGGATGGGCAGCAGGTCGAGGGAGGTGATTCTGCCCCTCTGCTCTGCTCTTGTGAAAGCCCTCCTGGAGTGTCGCATCCAGCTCTGGGGTCCCCAGCATAAGAAAGATGTGGGCCTGTTGGAGTGAGACCAGAATGTGGGTTGGAACACACGATGATCTTTAAGGTCTCTTTCAATCCAAACCATTTTATGATTTATACTCAGATTTATACCAAGTTTGGGGATCTTCATGAGACACCTTCAGAAAATATTGATGTAAACAGATCAAACTTATGATTGTCACAGATATGTCAGAGGGTGCTGAGTGATGCTTTGAGATCAGGTTTCTCTTCAGAGACTAACACCATCACACCAGGAAAAAAAAAGGAAATTTACATAGTTTACATCGTGTATGTAAACAGGCCATTTGCACATGATTCATAAATGTCTTATTTATCATTCATTAAACACTATGTAAATGTGTGAACCAAGAGGTTTTTATTCAGAGCACTTTACAGAGCAGATGTAACCAATTTGAATAAATATATGTAAATATACAAATAATTTTATTTTTTATTTAATTTATTTTTTAATGTACTGGTTAACCTAAAGCTGAACAAAACACTGGTTTGCAACAACCCTTTCTGGCTGACTAATTGGGCAATTTATGTCACTTTTGTTCACTGAGAAATCACTGGTGTAGGCAATCTGTTCTGCTTCAACCAGTGTTTGATCAAAATTCCCCTCTCCAACATGCACCTGCACACTGGCAAATTACTTTACAGCCTTGGATGTGAATAATTTTTCATGCAGTGGCTATTGAGTGGGGATATTAGGAGCTTTCAACCCTGCAGTCGAGTTATCCACAGCAGCGAAAAGTGAACTACCCACAGAAAACAAGGAGTTATGTTGCTTTCAGTTAGGCTGATGAACTGGTAGAAGAAATAGGTTTAGGAAGGCACATGTGCACTTTTGAAGGTGAGAAAAACAGGAATAGCCTTCTGACATGTTAAAGCAAGAGATATTCCTCCTTTATGTTGGAATTTATTAAGCCGAAAAGCATTTTTTGATCTTTGCTGACAACACAACGTTCAGACTTTAATGATGCAGAGATCCCTAACACCATGGAGGTTGTCCTCACCTCATGAGGAGTTGATTTGGACATGTGAAAAGGTTTTTTTCTCAGTGGCCAAAGTGTCCTGCAAAAGGACATCACTCCAAGATGTGAGAATAAGCCTTAGAGAGTCAGCTACTGAAGTTCACTGTGCAATTTGGGGGGCATTTTTCAGTCCAGGGTATGACAGAATGTTAGGAAAAGAATCCTGTCCTAAGTCCAAAGGTTGTCCAGATATTGGAGGAAACCCCACCCAGCAAATGAGACTACCTGTCCTGAAAGATGGGAGATATTTTAGGAAGGTGGCAGAGTAGTGGGAATGAACTAGGAACACCTCTGGCAAAAGGTTTTACCTAGAAACTTTGTGTCTAGTAAATACTTCCAGCACAACAGAAGCATCTGTTGTATTGTACTTTATACAGTTTCCCCTGTTTCAAAAAGGCTGCATCAGCAAAAGCATTCCTATAGATGTGTAACTGTGTTTTCACCAGACTTTTTGCTAATATAAATGTATCATTTAAAAAACAAAAAATCACATCCCCCCTCTGTCAGCAAAACTTTCTAGTGTGGAACTGGCCTGAAACTGCCTTGTCTGGTCTACTTTATGCAAAGCTAAACCCAGGTGTTCTAGGAACCATTCAATTATTATTATTATTATTATTATTATTATTATTATTATTATAATATTTCCCCCCCTGCATCTCTGTGCTACACTGGGAGTGGTGATGGTGGTCCCCAGAGCTGGCTGGCATTTGATGTGTTGTCTTGGTGAGCTGTCCACAAGTTGGCCATCAGACCACCAGGAACAGGCTCTGCCAAAGGTGAGGAAAACCTCCCCCAAGAGCTGCAGGTCCAGCCACTCCAGGCTAGGTGGCATGAAGGGGACCCCCATGGACAGCCAGGGCTCAGCTGCTTGGACATCACCTCCAATCCCATTTTCAAGCCCGGATCCTGTCTCCCTCCGGCAAAACAGTGCCTTGTTTTGTTGGGGGAATCATTTGTCATATCTGCCATCACAGAAATCTGCACAATCACACACTTGGCTGATAAAAAATGAGTCAGTTTAACAAGTTTTTTTTTTTACTCTGAGTGGCTTTTATAACAAAGTGCTGCATTTGCCTGTCACATCCCAGCTCTTCCAGGGGACTCAGCAGTGTGTTTTAGTGACATCCCTCACACATCCTGGGTGGGAAGAGAGAGGGAAGGGTCCAGCAGATGAGACCATTCAGGATATTGGTCTTGGCTAATGAGATCTCCCACTAATGGTCTTGTCTGAGCCTCTTACACCCTGAGTGTCATCATACACTGCTCTTCCACATCTCAAACTGGCCTGTGGCCATAGAGAGGGTACCTCACAGTACTGTATTGTCTTGCACAACAGAAATGGGTAGCCACCAGGAGCATCCTCTGTCTCCTCCCTGTGAAGGAAATCAAGACATTGGCTTATTCAGCATGCCCAAGAACAGGAGTGTTGAAAGAAGCCAATTCCACGTAGTCTCCTCCAGGCCACACATGGCATCAAATATTGATCCACATCTGAGCATCATCCCTTTGCTTTTGCCAAGAAGGACCTGTCCAAATTGCTGTCTATTACATACCTCAAAGTGACTATTTCAAATTCTATCTCACACCTAAATGTTACATGTTGGTGAGGACACCTCGTTAACCTTGCTGCAGGGTCAGCCCTTAAAGCAGCAGCACTATGAGCGGTGACACTGTCCTGCAGTGCTGTGACTGAATGTGGTGTTCACGTGAGCCTCTTCCTCCCACGTTTTTGATTTCCCTCATTATTGTTCACCCCATTATTGGTCTTTGCTCACAAGGTGAGTCCATGGAAGTACGGAAGTCCATGCCTGCTTTGCCATGGAAGTATCCAACCACGGGTGGATATTTCTGTGTGTGACGGCACAGGGGAGAGCCAAGAAGGATTTTGCTGGTGCACTCTGACAACACTGAAAATGAAATTCCTCCCAAGTCTACCCATTTTGCCATAAACAAATCACAACAACAACAGAAGGCAGCAGTTCCTCCCAAGGAGGACAGATAGGGAGGGAAAGACTGCAGCAATAGCAAACCAGGGTTCCCAGAGTTGTCCCTTTGGTGACATTTCAAATACCCCCATGCAACCAGGCTTCCCTCTTCTCGACTACACTGCCAGGGATGGAGGCTTGTGCCCATCAGGAAAACCTGGCTGCAAGGCACAGTGGTAAAGAAATGCAACTTGTCAGATAAATATACAGTGTCTATAAATCTCCCTGCTGTGTTTATAGGAAGCCTCGGTTGCTTCCCCAGTGCAAATAGGGGTTAAATTATTCCCTGTTCTATTTGTATTTAAATGTTATGTTCCTATGATAAGCGAAAGGCAGAGGTGTCAGATGGGCCCAGGTGAAGGAGACAACACACGTGAAAGGTGAAATAATAGAGCTCTGCAAACCAAGTGCTGAGAGGAGACGGGAAGGAGGGATCTGGGAGGGAGGGGGAGAAGGGGGAGGACGGGCACTAATTAAAGAGACAGAAGGGACAATGAGATGCAGGATGTTTGACCCTCCGCAGAGCAAGAGGACAAGAATAAGAATCACAGCAATTGTGGAGGGACTGGGGGAAAATTAGGGTCACTCACAGGGAGACATGACATGGGATTGTGTTTATCCAGATAGCTCTTGCTAATGTATGTGTGTGCGTGGGGGTACATTTAGATAAGAGTATGTAAATACACGTGTTCTCGTATTTCTCATTCAAAACAAAGAGGGTGAATCCTTGTATCAGGAAAGCATAAGCCAGCTTTACCACTTAAAACATCCAAAGCCCTGGAAATAAAGAGGGGCAGGTTTACCACCCTTGTGGCCCAGGCTAATGAGGAGGGCAAACCAGAAGATCACTACAGTCCCTTCTAGCCACAAACCCCTTTATTCTAAAACCTGGGGGCTTCCCTATTTCATCCCAGGTTCATTGCCAGGGCATCACACATGGATAGTGTATGTGCTTCTTCATGCAAGAGCAAAACTGGCCTTTTTCTAATTCTGTATGGGAATGAGCATCTTCTGTGTGTACGTGGTATTCACCAGAGCAGCTCTCTGATGTTACTCAATGCCTTTGGCTTTCTAAGCATCAGGACCAGGTTGCTGTATGGCTTCGTTTCAGAAAGCAGATGCTAATTAATTCCATTATTTATATTGCTAATAATTATTTGTCCCTGCTGCTATTCCCCTCCTCCCCAAACGCTGCTTGCACACACAGTGGGGGACCAGCTGCAGTGCCATGGTCCAGGCACTGGGAAGGCCTTTAAGCTTATCTCCTTGGCACCATGACAGAACAAATGAGCGGCCCAGAGAGGTTTTCTGTGCAGGTGTGGGTAAGAAGAAATGCCAGTGCATAGGACCAAGTGGCACATTTATCAGAGAGGACACAAGAGGAAGAGTGGGTCTTTCTTGCCCACTCTCCTGACTTATCCTCGGCAGAGAGGAGAGAGGAGACAGCTCTGAGGGTGTTCATCACAGAAACATACAGAATCATAGAATGGTTTGTGTTGGGAGGAACCTTTAACTGTTTATCTGGTCTAACAACCCAGCAGTGAGCAGGGGCAATTTCAACTATAGCAGGTTGCTCAAAGCTTTCTCTAACTTGACCTTGAATGTTTCTAAGGCTGGGGCACCTACCACCTCTCTGGGCAGCCTGTGCCAGTATTTCCCCTTCTTTGTGGTAAAAGAAGCATTCCTTGTAACTAGTAAGAATCTGCACTCTTTTAGTTGAAAAGCATGAGTCCTTGTCCTGTTGGTGTGGGCTGTATTCAATAGTTTGTCCCCATCTCTCTTATTAAGTACTGAAACACCCAAATAAGGTCTCCCTGCTGCCTTTTCTTCAACAGGCTGAACAACTCCAACTCTCTTAGCCTGTCTTTGGAGCAGAGGTGCTTCAGTCCTCTGATCATCTTTGTGGCCTCCTCTGAACACTCCCTAACAGGTCCATGCCCTTCCTATGCTGGGGGCCTAGGTGGATGTAGCTGGATGTGTGGGGTCTCACAAAAGCAGAACAGAGGGGCAGAATCACCTGCCCCAACTTTCTTTTGATGCAGTCCATGACATGGTTGATTTCTGGGCTGAAAGAGCATATTGCTGACTCATATCCAGATTTTCATCCTCCAGTACCCCCAAGTCCAAGTAGTGGGATATGTCAAAGTCACAGTGGTGAAAAAGAACTATACACCTGTCTTTCTTTAGACTGCTATGAACAAGTTATTCTCCTCAGGGCAAAGAAGAAAGGAGGAGCCATAGAGCAGAAGGGTGAGCTGCAGCTGCCCTGAACATTATGAAAGTTTGGTTTTAGCTGTGAACTCAAATCTGCAAGCTCAAACCTGCCCTCCTCTAGAGTCAGAGTGCCCCACCACTCCGCTCAAACCGTGCTAATCAGGTGATCAATAGGCTAATAGCAGGGCATTTCCCAGGTCCTGGGCTTCACAATTCTACTGCCATTTTCACAGTGGTCCTACAGTTATGTGATGATGATTACCGTCCTTTCCATGAGGGAAGTGATTACGAATTCTGTTGTAGCTAATTGTAAATTAGCTAATTATCTTCTCCATGGTACCTTGCTGGAAAATACATGAACCTCATAAAATAGAGGTGTTTCAAAAAATTAGGGCAGTGGGGAAAAACCAACACAAAGAATCAAAAGCCCAACCTGTTGTTCTGGAAACAACAGAAACCTACCGCTACCTAACTCCAAACAACAGCAAATGAACCCTCCTTCAACCTGTACCAGCTCCTAATTCACCCCTTTGCCCTCCTCCTCCTCCTCCCCGTGTAAGGGGCAAATTGCCCCTGAAGGGGCAAATTCTACTGCAGGTTTTAAAATGTTTGGTGATTTCACCTGTTCCTAGCAGCTGGGTGTCGTGGGGCATCCCTAATCACATTTCAGGAGAAGTGACTTTGTGCTGATGTTCTCCCCTCCTCCCTCCCCGGTTTGGTTTTACTCAACAGATCCTTTATATCTCATATGTTAGTAGATACATTTGCACAGCTGCTGGTCTCCAGCTGCTGGAGACAGAGGCTTTGAGACACCCGGGCTAGAGAGAATAACATCTAATCTGAACAGCTGTGTGATGGGGACAAGAGCAAATGAATATAAGCCCAGGTATGGGAGCATAATTCTCCTGCACAAAGAAGGAACCTTCATCCCACAGGTGAGTTACTCTCCACTGCTGCATCTGCGAAAAACTTAGTTTGAAGGATTTCTCTTATTTAATTGCTTGGCTGTACTCTGAGCCCTGACTTGGACATGGTTCCTGTAAACAGAGTGAAAGAACAGCTGAACAAGAGACAAGAGTGTCTGTCTGACTCGGTGTGCTGTCTCTGGCAATCGCCAGTTGTGGATGTCTGGGGAAGAGTAAAAGAAACGGGGAAACGATTCTGTTATTCCCCTCAAATATTCCCCTAGAATTCAGTGCTCTGCAGTTTAGGGAATCTGGGAGTAGGAAGTGTGGGGTTTTTTTTTTTGTTGTTTTGTTTTGTTTTTTTCATATGTAGTAGTTTCTGAAATGTCTTTCTTTGATGTAATTTTTAAGTGGACTTATGAAAC
>JAWWES010000094.1:63941068-63979578 GCA_035583135.1 Lophotriccus pileatus
GGTTTGTTTTTGTTTTTTTTTTACTCTAAGGGACAAAATGCAGTTCACTGGTAGTCCAAAGCTTTGTTAATTTGATACTAATTTATACTAATTTGGTATTAATTTGCACAGAGGATATAGTCCCTTGTATATATATATAATGCAACTGTTGGAGCAAAAGGTTAACCTCACAGCACAGCTCAAGAATCTGAAGCACAGGTTTACAGCACAAATAAGGTCCATGGACAAAATGCTTAGGAATATTAGAGACAGTGAGTCTGTTTCTATCCTTTTTAGTTTCAAACTTTGCATTTCTGTTGACTTCAAATGGAGAGAGCTGGGAAAAAAAGACTGCTAGGCTTAGTATCAATAAAATCACTACAGATTCAGTGTGGGAGAAAGTTGTTTCCTGGCTCTGAGTTTACTATAACACAGAATATGGTCTAAAAGCAATACCCTAATTGCTAGCCATCACTCCAAGGTCTTCATTAAACACAAACTTGGACAGTACTGTCAAAACCTTAAATTAATCAGCTGTGCTTATGACTCCACTGGTGTAAAGTAATAATTTTTTTAAATCTGGAGCTCTTCACCATTTACTGCCACTACAGAAATGGTTGTGTGCTATGGTTTGTAAGATCTGTTGTACTCTGCCCCTAAGGAACAGTACTTACAGAGCAACTAGGTGTTATTTTGCATTTTTGCCTCCTATGACCACCATGTTCAGCTGAAGGCTTGCTGTTTCACAGTGGCATTTCCTACTTCTGTTTTCATAATGCTTTGAAGAAACCTCTGTAAGTTTTCTTCTCCTTGTTCTCTCTGGGAAAAAGTTAGAGACCAAAATATTTCAATAGGAACACATGACTGGCTTCCACGTGAATGAAAAACAAGTCCCATTTAGCTTCTTCCAGATGAAAGGACTTTTCCTTTGAGTATTCACTTCCCCCTCAACAACCATTATCTGTCACTGGCATGGAAAGCCAAATGGATGGAAGAGGAGAATGGAACAATCAACTCAAAATCAGCCAGCCTGCACCAGCTGTGGTCACTCCGGTGACATCAAAGCCTCCTTCTAGCATTCTCCTCAAGAAGCTGCACTAAACAAAGGTATGAGGATAGAACCTGATGATTGCAACCCTCAGCCGTGGGTTGGAAACGGTGTCCCAAGTGCCAAATGCTGGAACCTCACTTTAATGTTTAATTTCATGTTTAATTTTTAAAATTTGATTTGATCATTATCATAAACATTAAACAATATTTCCTGTTTAAATATGAATAGGCTGCATTATTTGATTGAAATGAGTGTTCAGATGGCTAATGCGTTTTATTATGGCCATAGAATTTTACTGTTATTTCCCCTCCAGCTGCTGCTGTTCCAGGGAACTCAAAGGGATTCAGTTTTCAATAAGATGGGCTCTATCCGATGGCACGGTGTGGTACACAAGCTTGCCAAGAAGAGTTTTCCCAGCCTGGGGATACTGCTCCTGGTAGTTTTATAACACTGATGAGTGGCTGTTATGGTTCAATGTCCATACAGGGACCTTTGAAAGGCTCCTCACAGCCTATCTCCCCCCTACTTCACATCTCTAATTTGCTTTTGTAATGCCAGTTCCCATCATTGGTTATCCTCTGATAACATCCTCTATCAGCCAGTAATTGAATTTTGCAGACAAGTATCTCATTGTTTTCTCCCATGCTGCTCCTTCATGCATAGTAGGAGCTCCTTAAAGAGAACTGCAATCCCTTCTCAGGATGTTCCCTGAAATTTCTCCAAGGCTGGTCCCACTTGCTATGAAGCTCACATATGACTTTGACAACACTGCAACCACGTGTCTGTTGAAATCACTTCTCTTCTTGCTTTGAAACATAGAGTTTTCTCAGCTCTATTTTCTCTTTCTACTTCTTCTTCTCCTTTACTAATCTTGCACTGACAAAAGTTTGGAGTTGAGTGTGCTTCTGGATGGTCTTTCTAAAATGTACAGCCCTTCCCCACGACAAGCATTTCTCAGCACTATCTTAATTAGGGCGAGTTAAGAAACAAGAATTCCATTTAGCAGAAAATGTCAAGTTTTCATACATAATTTTTGTTCCGCACCAATGACCTTTAAAATATGCTTGGACTGACATCATCACTCTTCCCCCCCGAACACCCATGAGCACAGACATCACGATAACTCAGCAGCACAAGTGACCCACACCAACAAGTTGGAGCACTTGCTACTGCAGAAAGTCCATCCTGGACCTCAAAAAACTGTCCAATAAAAGTTTTACTGAACCTAATACTTCTGTCCTCAAAGTCTGAACCACAAAAAAGTACCATTTTTGCCTGAAAAATTGTTTCAGTCAGTGCTAATTATGATGTGGATAATAAGTATTTAGGAAAGTTGCTTTCTAGCACAATGCTTCAATAGATCCAGGCCAAATGTTGCTGGCAAGGAACAGTGGGTAATGGAACTGGAAATCGATAACATCTCTCTTTGAATAAGCAAAAAGCATTTAAAACTTTGTTAAGGTGAAAGTATAGTCCAGTTAACCCTTCAGAACTATTATAATAAGGGAACAAATCCTCACTGTAAGATCATTATGAAAATCTGTCAGAAAAGACGAACCCACTTCTAGTGGTAGGAAGAAAAATTCTAAACATTTACTGATTGGAAAAAGCTGGTTATAGGTCTTAAAATCCAACATTTCTGCTAAATGGAATTTCTCTAACATTGAGAGGAATAGGTTTTAAGGGATGTATTCTTCTCCTCTAACTTTTGTCATCTAGGAATGTACTGAAGATGAGCTGGCCAGACTCTACAGGAAATGTGAATAAATACACGTGGAATTCCATAAAGTGATTCATCCTCACCTGTTTTAGGAGTGAATGAATGACCGCATAGGAATACCTCTTTTGTTCTTTACTTGTTGCTGAAACATCTCAGGTGAACAGCTAAGAATGACTACCTAACATTGCTAAAACAGAAGCTATCAGAGATGAAGGTATTCCATCCCCAAATGACTTGCCCCAAATATTACAACAAGAATGAGACCAGAATTCTGCTCTTGTTATTTGCAGGCTCCTGTTCTGCTGTCTGACTGATGATGACTTCTACAGTGGCAATACTGAAAAGAAATCCGTAGCCTATAACATTTCCATATTTTACAGTTTCTTCTCTTCAATGCCATCACCATTTCTGATTGCTTTGAGGTCTTATAAAATGTATGTATTTTGATACATCTGAATTTGTTTCATCCAAAGACAGAAGCACATTCTAAGTGTGCAGAATGAAGACAGTAGTGTCAGACAACACTGCTGGAGATGACTTACAATAATCAAAAATGGAAAAGGCTTCTTAGGTTATGTGGCTCTCTGATGAGATGGCACATCTCCCCACCTAATTTTCAAAAATATATTGCCTATGCTCATTTTAAATAGTCTAATTAACAAGTAACATCTCCTCCCCTTGGGGCCCTCATCCACAATTTGAGAAAATTCCCAATGAGTACTTTCTACTTTGAACTTTGTATACATTTTATAAATATTGTTGGACTTGATTATCTGGAAGGTTTGTTCCAACCTAAATGATTCTATGTGTGCATGAAATTCCCCTTTAATTTTGCACAAAGATAGGACTTTCCCTACCTCCTTGGAGAGTTTAATTACAGATCGCTAAATTGTCCTATTGCAGGAACTCAAGTGGACACACATGTCCCATCCAATCCCATGTTTGCCAGCTACGACAACCACACAAGTCCTTATATAATAAAAGAAACCTCCTGCAAAAAGGACATTTATATTAACAAATAGATACAGTTTTTCACACAAAGGCAGACACCAGAAAAATCACAAAACTCACACCTTCCAAAGATTTAAAATGGGTATCCACCCATGAAGATACATGCTCCTTGAATAAGATGTAGTCTCTCTAATAGCTGTTACAGCACTGAGATGCTTGCCTTAGTGTGGCAGGCTGAACCACAGAAAATCACTGCAAGTCCTCTCCAGCAGCAAGACAGAGTATGTAGACCACACGATTGTGCTGTTCCTGTCTTCTAGACAGATATTTACAATATGCACTTACATGGTGCTCCACATCGACAAAACCAGACCTTAATTGTATTTGATAATCAAATCTGCTTCTCTGCTCAGGTACTGTACAGCTGGCAATTCAGAATGAATATAACAAATAGGTTCAATTTTTTTTTTGTTTTGGTTTTTTTTTTAGTGCTCTCCTTGATTTTCCCCTAAACTCAGTGCAAAATACAGCAGGTATATATGATCCAGGAGGCATTCCCAGAGCCAAGATGTTTATATTAATAAAAAATACTGGAAATGGGATTATATTAATGGAAATCAGTCCCACTTGCTTTCAGAAAATACCTTCTGTTCCATCTTATGAGTAATATTTGAAAAAGCACTGCTTTCTCTCTCCTTCTTTCTCTCTCCCTCCTCCCTGCTTTCTCCCTGTGTCTATTACAAGGATTTTAATAGAAAGACATTCAAATTGTAACACTCAGCAGCCCATGAGAATCAATTATTACTTTTTTTTTTCAGTTTCTGGTTACCGTATTATTTTGTATAATTGTTGATGTCTGTCATCTAAATTATGTCACCAAAAAAGCCATCTCACACACAGACACACACACCCCCAACCTCGAAAAATAAGAATAACAATAATAATAAAAAAAAAGTCTAAAAACCCTTCACAACCCAGACACAACCTTGAGGGAAGGAAAACACAAAACAAAAGAGAAAATAATCATAATAAAAAAAGGGAACAGCCCATCTAGCTAATTCATCTGCCCAGTAAGTGCATGTGTGTGGTGGATCAGATAGGCTTGATAGCAGGTGATGGGGGTCGGGGCTTTGCACATACTCTGAAAGGGTTTTGATGGTTGCAATTACTCGCCCACGCTTTGACACAGCACACAATGAAAGACTACAATTAGACAACTATTATTCCTAACTGCTGATACCGATGATGTCCATACAAAGGCAGCTCACTTTGTCATTGCATTATTCACACTCGAGGTGCATTTGTGTATGTGAGTTTGTGAAGGGAGAGGGGTGCCCGTTTCTGTTTGTATTTGCGGCACAGTATAAATTATCTGGATTTATGCACACTGTCTCTGTAAATCTCTGCTCGAGCACACAGTCATGCAGATTGCTTTTCTGCCTCTATCTGCAGGCTTGCACACATGGAGATGCAGTGGTTCCCCTGGTCTGCACTCAGAGACCACAGAAGGATTTACATCGACATTTCTGGGTTTTGGAGGAAGCCTTGGATGGGTATTTGGAAGACAGGGATATGATTTTCATCCTTAGCTTGTGTCTTTTCAGGCTCTTTGGTTCTTTGCACCACATTTCTCCTGCATCATTGGGTGCTGAGCAATGACTCCTGGATATGGTCATATTACAAAGAGGTTTACTTTACTGCAGAAGATTAAGGCCGAAGATTTCTAAACTGATTTTAAAATGGAAACTATTACTATTTATGTTATTACTTTATTATTTATTACTACTACTATTGCTATGTCTGCTTAGCAGACACAACCCAGTTCTGTTGGCAAACTCTTTAAACTGTGAATGTGGGGACTTCTTCTCAAGTCAGAGAACACTGGCCATTGTGTGCCACTGGAGACTTTGGGATATAACTAAACATGGGGAGTTATTCTAGAGTCATCAACTTCTAATAACTAATATTAATAATGCCTAATAAGAGAAAGTAATAGTTAGCAAGAATATCCAAAGTCGATTAATCTAATTTGGGCTACAGTAGTCTGACTGAAAAAAAAGCAACTAGACAGGGAATTAATTAAGAAAACCTATTCCTTGCTAAATGTACACTATACCCTAATCTGAATGAACCTATCTGTGTGGAGAGCCCTTTCGAGAGCCCTTTCGATTTATTTTATCCTCTGGTAAAGGGAATTCTAGTCAAATGTTGCCAAAAGGAGTTAAATCACCAATGGGACAAGGCTCTGTGCTCTGTGTGGGAGAAGAGCTGCAGGATATGCCGGGGCCAGGTTTAGCCCTTGCTCTTGCCTTAGCTGTGTGCACAGCAGTTCTCACTGTAGATACCAGCAACATGATCATCGCATGAGTAATACATTGTTAGATTTATACAGACTAACTTAGGTCATGTGAAATCCCAAAGCAAAAGCAAGTTTGCACCAATTTTACAATCAATCATGTTTTTAATTGATTTACTGCTGCATCTTCAGGATGAAAACATCCATAGAGCCCTGCAACACACTCATATCTCCTGACAGTAAACATTTATTCATGGAGGTTCTTGGACGGCATTGAGAATTCCTCCCAGGAAAGTCAGTCACAATGAAATGAAATGCCAGTGTACCCATTAATGGCCAAATCATAAGGCACAAAATAATACAAAACAAGAGTAATAAACCTCTCCAGGGAATTGCATCATTGTTAATGAAGCAAGTAATCAATAGACCATTGTTTGAAAGTGATGCTTGTTCCATGACTGCTTAGATGGAGACTTGAGTAACTGCAGCATCCTGAAAAACGTATCTTGAAAGTAGATATTCTGTGAGAATTATTTGAGAGTCGTGAAATCTAGGAAATTTAAGAGGTCTTTTGGTGATGGCAAACATTTGAAAATCTACAGATTTGCTATCCTAGGAGAGGTAGCACCCAATGTTTTCTAGCCCCTAAAATGCAGGTTGTGATTTTATCATCAGGAAATAACAATTTGGGTACCAAGAACAGTGAAGCCACAGCAGGCTGACATCCCAGGAAGGTGCTCAGATGACCCACTTGTGCTGACGCCTGTGCTTCCATGGGCCCTTGCTGTGGTTAGAGGAGACCAACCAGTGGAAAGCAGGAAAAGCAGCAAGCTTTTCCATGGAAGTCATAGCGAGGGGTGGTGCAGGGAATTGCAGCAGCTCATGCTGCACCCGGAGTTAAGGATCTCTCAGGTGGGCATTCCGCTCTTGCAGGAAGAGAAGGGAAGAGGAGGAGAGCTGGGGTGAGAGACCAGCACCACGTTTTTCCCTTTGCCTGCTTGCCATTCTGGTCTCCTTTCACCAGGGCTGTTTCACCCAGGGAGCCAGCTGTGGAGGTTTCCTAACATGAATGCATCTGGCCTGAGTCAAGGCAGTTCCTTGTCATAACTCTCTGGGGCTTTCCTTGGGGTAGCTGGAGTTGTTAACAGCACGTCTGGCTTTCCCAGCTTTCGGGGTGGTCACATCTGGTAGCAGGTGACAGGGCTTGTCACTGTTTGTAAATGTCAAGCAGGGAGCAAGGGAGACCATGCATCAGAGTTAAGGGCCAGGTAGATGTACTTTGCCTCCTGCCACCTCGTAAACTGTCCAGGCTTCCCTCATCTCCCCAGTGGGGTTTGCAGCCGCAGACATCCCTAAGATCTGACAAAGTGCTGCCAGCCCTGCTGCCAGCCTGGTGGATACACACCAGAGCAGAGAGGAAATTTGCAGGGACTTTTTTTGCAGCAGGACAGAATGCAAATGAGGGACTGGGGGTTCCTGCTTTGGCAAAGCACGTCACCCCATACAGTAGCACCCTACACCACTGTTCCTATTTCCTACACTGGGAGCTTTCCAACAGCGCTCTGCTATTACAGGACCAGGAGCACAGCTCCCTAAAATGCCCGTCTATCCAACTAAAAAGTAATGCTCCATGTTTTCAGTGCTGCTGTCTAACTACATGTGAAACACCTGCTGTGAGAGCCTTCTCCATAAGAAGGAAGCTTTCCAGCTAAAATCCCCAGCACTCAAGAAATGAGCCTTTGCTGGGGGGAACTTTGCTAGCAAAAAGGCTCACCCTAAGCACCCAAATCCCAGCTTGGATTCTCTTCTGGGAACCCCACGTCAGCAAGGCTGCTCATTCCTCAGGCTGACTGTCCAGGACACGTGTTTTCCCGCCTTGGGGAACCCCTTTGTCTTCCCAAGACCTGAGCACAGAAGCTCTACACAGGGAAAAGGAACTCCCATGGCAGATTGTACCTTGGACCTGGAGCAGTTTATGATCTGTACCCCAGCATTACACACATTCTTTTAGAGATTAAGGTCCTAGAACTTAAGCCAGGTGTGTTAGTCTTAAATACAGGAGCAGCTCCATTGGCTTTGGGGAGACGGCACAGCATTTAAACTATGCATGTGTTTAAGCACCTGGCACACAAGCTTTTCTCTCTAGTGCACTTCTCTCTCCCCTGGGCCTAATTTCAACTCCTTCCACTTTATAGTCTGTGGCCTCCGCTGTAAATTCAGAGAGCCAGAGAACTAATTTTTAAAAAATATTTTCTGCTTGAAATATTGCAAGTAAAGAGCAGATGAAAATATATATCAGTTAAATGCTTTTTTAAAGGCACATGTGACACGACACGACATGACACTCTGGATTTTAAAATTAAGTGCAGTAACAGGGAACCCCCAGCTGGAATTTCCTAAAATATGACTTACCTCCTCTGGAACCACTTTTAATTTTAAGTGCTGACTTTCCTGACCCAGAATAAAGTTACAAGCAATGTTTATTAGCCAGCATAGAAAGGAATTGCTCCCTTATTGCATTCCAAGTGTGCAAGCCACTGGAAATCAATATAATGAAGTAGGAGAGAAAGAATAAGAGCATATGCCTCCTCTCCCTCCTCTACATGCACAGACAGACACATCCATAGACCTGTCTCTCTTCTCCCCACTATGACAGGTAGTGGCCCTCTCTAACCTTAGAGGCTAACAGTGAAGAAAAATGAAGTTTGTCACATTGTTCCTGAGCGGTAAGTTGTACAGCTAGGTCACCTCCAATTTTTAGCTAGTCAGTCAAGCCTACCTTTCCACGAGCAGAGCACAGCTGCCATTCCCCAACAAATAGTGAAATGATGAGTCCATGCCACTGTGGAGGACACCATCTAAGCTCCTGGTATCCCCTTCAGTTCGGTAACATGATGGGAGATGACAGGGACATGACGTGGGGCTGATGCGAGGCAGGAATCTCCATAACAGGTCTCCTTGTGGAGGCAGCGAGGGGCTGACCTCTGGACATTTCAGAGACACAGGGAGCCGTGAAGAGGTGGAAGGTCATGTCTGAAAACTGCTACTTCAGGGATGGAGGAAGGAGGCTGATTACTACTTGACACCAGAGCCTGAAGGCAGACAAGATGCTGCAGGAGCAGCAATGATCCAAGAGATGTCTTCCAGACATCTTGTTTTCTTAACACACTTTGGTGCAAAGGTGGGAGGAAGAGAAGAAAAAGGAGAGAAGGAGGAATGACTCACTTGTAGATTCTGCATCAGTTGCTAAAGTTTGGATCTTGTCTTTGCTAACAAGGATCTTTTTGATTTCTCTGTGGCTTTGCAGACTTGTTTGTGGCAGAAACACACCATTCTGTTCACAGCTTTGGGTTTTATCTAGGTGCTGCTCTTTCAACACCAAAGCAGAGGTCCAGTGCAAAAGTGATCCTCCCTCCTTTCTCCCCATGGCACAATCCGGCTGGGTGCTGTGCTCTTTAAGACAGATTTTATTTACTGGTAGGGACCTGAAAATGTTTTTGACCCTGGAGGCATGCAGAGCAGGTGTCTTTTGAACCACAGGGTTAGCAACAGTCATCCAGTGCTGAAATTTGTCACCTGTGGGAAGATAATGTAAGTGGCTTTGCCGTATTAGACATCTGTGCCACGTAGAGCTTTTCTTCCCCCGGTAATGCAGATAAAGAAGAAGAAAAAAGCAGAGCCCTGATTATCTGGTGTTATGAACTAAGACTGACCAAAGATGAAAATTCTGCAAGATGAGAGAACTCATCGTTATCCTGAGTGTCTCCCATCTACCCTTAAAATACATCCCAGGATGTATTTCTAAATGACACAGTCCCTGTCAGTCCTCAGTGGCCATAGCCTTGCCTACGGCCTGAAAACTTTATCACCTCCCTCCCTCCCTCCTGCTCCCTTTCACTAGTCTTTTGGTGCATGGGGTATTCAGGGTGATGGCTAGTGCCAATGTTAATGGGAATAACACTTGGAGGCTGCTGGAGCAGATCAAGGCCTCTGTCTTCCCAGGTCGTCGCTGCTTTGCAAGCTCTGGCTCTCACCTTTAATGTGGAGTCAGCTTTCTTGGCACATGGAGGATTCACCCTGTGGGATATTTTGCTGACTTTTCTCTTCACCTTGACACAGACATGCACAATAGAAATAGCAGCTGTGGACTCCTATGGTTTCAGACCCTGCCCTGTTTCAATTAGAGAGACACGCGGGTTTGCAGAGGAGGTTTTCAAGAAGGACGTGTGAGTTTCCTTTTGAGCCTTAACACAGAATAAAAAAGAGTTGCATTGAGCTGCCTCTTTCTCCTGAGCATCTACAAGAACCTGGCAAGCAGTCAGTGTCCTGCTACCTCCTTGTCTGGTGGGGAAAACGCAGAGTGTGCTCAAAATGTATATCTACCCTTTCGCTCTGGCCATACTGACAAAACTCTCACCTCGAATCCTGGCTTCAGTTTTGGGCCTGTCATGACCAGAAAGACACTGAGGTGCTACAGTGGGGCCAGGAAAGGGAAACAGAGATGGAGAAGGGTCTGGAGTACAAGTCTGATGAGGAGCAGCTGAGGGAGCTTGAGATGTTCAGCCTGGAGAAAAGGTGTCTCCGGTGACCTTCTCACCTCTCTACAAGTACCTGAAAGGATATTATAGCCAGGTGGGGGTTGAACTCTACTCCCAGGTAACAAGTGAGGAAATCAGGCTCAAGCTGCACCAGGAGAGGTTTAGATGGGATATAGGAAATATTCTTCACTGAAAGTGTGGTCAGGCATTGGGAAAGGATCCACAGGAATGTGGAATCACCATCCCTGGAGGTATTCAAAAGGTGTGTGGATGTGGTACTTGGTGACACAGTTTAGTGGTGGTTTGATGTTGGGTAAATCGTTGAACTTTATGATCTTAGAGATCGTTTCCAACCTTAATGATTCTATGATTCTATAAAAGAGTTTCACACTGGCAAAATCTTGCTCTCCCAGTGGGATGACTTGCGTACAAGACCAAGAGATGAAAGACACTGCTGAAAAGAAGAGAGTTTGGAGAGTCAAAGTGTTTCTCACCTCCATGTCAACCCACCCTGGTAAGTGTGGGTAATTTGGCGCAGCCTGCAGCATGGCTGCTGTGTTGACAAGTGAACAGATTAGCCCTAGGACCAGGGAGCAGGTGACTCCACAGTAGTGGAAAGCAATCTCCTGAGGTCTGCAGGAAAGTAGCATCTCCCAATTATCCTTTCCCAGCCCAAGTATATGAGACCTGCTGGTGTGAAGCTAGGCAGAAGTTGATTTGGCCCTCAAGCACCTCCTGCTGCTGCAGGAGATGAGAAGTATGCGGGAGAACAGTAGGTGATGCCTGACAGCTGAGCAGCCCTTGAAGGTCGTGCTCATGCCATGGAATACTCAGCCTAAGAATATCCTTGTGTCCTGGACAGCCTCTCAGAAGCACCCACCACAACCCGAGAAGCACACTGCCACCTGAAAAATTAAACCACCTCTACAGCTTTTCAGAGGTGCTCTCATTAGTGAACCAAGAGTCTTATCCTGACCCTGCTCCTTCATTTCCCTCACTAGGCTGGAGGGAAATAGCATAGGTCATCTTCAGTGTGAGGCACCATCCTCGCCCAGGAGAGGAAGAGAAGGAGATGTTAACTACGAAGATGGGAAACAAGGGAAAACTCAGAAACTGTTTGAAAAATAGAATTAGTTTTACATTTAGTTATTCTTCTATTTCTTTTTGTCTTTGAAGAATTCATATGAAATTGTTCTAAAAAAAGTCAAGCTAACATCTTGCCTGAGACACTCACCACTTGGCCCTAGGGAAAGCCTGCGTGCTCTGCAGCCTCCCACGAGGAATGTAGCTGGCTACAAGGAGCAGTGCCTGCTAGAGGGCTGCAGCAATGATATGGCTTAGAAACCCATCAGGATTTTTACAGCAATCTCAAGCTGTTTGAGGCCTTGCCCTCTGCTGTCATGTGCACACTTGAGATTTTTTTTCTTTCTTGTTCAATAAATCCCTGGTTTTCTAGACCTCAGGAGTGTACCAAAGTTTGAAAGTGACCCAAGTTCAAGCTAAAGGCTCAGCAGGAGACAAATAAAGGAACCTCAACTCTATTATTAAATAAGTAAAAACCTCACGGCATCTTTAGGTCTGACTTATATTTTCTGAGTCCTTGAAGTTGCTAATAAACACCAAGGAAATGTCTGGGGCTTTGATCCTCAGCTCAGATAACGTTTGAGAACATATTCAGAAATATACTTGTCAACATTTGGAAACTTTGGAATATTCTCCACATTTTCAAGCTTGGGCAGCTTGTATAAAAGAAAGGGTTTTGCAAAGTCAGGCTATGTTGGGTTTGAGTGGCAAAGTTTTGGAAGCAGGGGGCTGCAGGGTTACTTTCTGTGAGCAGGTGCCAGAAGCTTCCCTATGTTTAATAGAGCCAGTGCCCGCTGGCTCCAAGATGGACCAGCCACTGGCCAACACTGAGCCCGCTAGAGACGGTGGGAACACCTCTGGCATAGTGAATTTAAGAGGAAAGGGTGAAAAACTGCTGCACAACAGCAGCCAGAGGACAGGGGTGAGAATGTGTGAGAGGAACAGCTACACAAAGACCAAGGTCAGTGCAGAAGGAGGGGCAGGGGGTGTCCCAGATGAGGCAGAGATTCCCCTGCAGCCTGAAGTGAAGGCCATGGTGAGGCAACTGTGCCTCTGCAGTCCATGGGGGTCCACAGGGGAGACAGAGATCCACCTGCAATACATGGAAGAACCCACATTTGAAAGAGGCTATGACCCCATGGAGGCCTGTACTGGAACAGGATCCTGGCAGGACCTGGCCCCTGGAGAGAAGAACCGACACTGGACGTTTGCTGGCAGGAGTTGTGACCCTGTGTGGGACCCATGCTAGAGAAACCTGTTCCTGAAGGACTGACCCTGGAGGGGAAGGCCACACTGGAACAGTTTGGACAGAACTGCAACTTGTGGGAGGAACCCACACTGGAGCAGTTCTTGGAGGACTGTCTCTGTGGGCAGGAACTCTGCACTGGAGCAGGGAAGAGTGGGAGGAATCCTACCGTGGTGGATGAAGGAGCAGCAGAGAGAACGTGACATAAACTGACCACAGACAGAAATAGGGAGTGAAGTTAAGACCAGGAGAAAAAATGGAGAGATGGGGTGAAGTTGTTTTAAGTTTGTTTTTTCCTTTAATTTAATTTTAATTTAATTTAATATTTTGATTTGGTTGGTAATAAATGAAATAAATTTCCCTGAGTTGAGTCTGTTTTGCCAGAGTGATCTCCCCCATCCTTATCATGACCCCAAAGCCCTTTCTGTCTCCCATCTAGCTAAGGAGAGCAGTTATAGGGTGACTTGGTTAGCAGATGGTGTCCAGCCAGGGTCAGTCCATTATACTTTAAGCCCTTAAGATGCATTCATTGTTCTTCATATGTCTAACATGAAGTCAGTAAGAACAAGAAGCAGAGGGGTCTCAGGCAGAAAACACTGAAGTAAGAGCAGTTTTCCCTCAAAACACAGCCCTCCTTATGGTTATTATTTCAGCTGTTGGCCAGTGATTAAAAAAAAATAATTCTTCCTCATAGTCTTCAACACAGCAGCTTTACCTTAAAATCTACTTTTTTGAAATGGCCTAAATAAAATGCATAGTCATGGTCATGCATAACCTTGACCTACAGATATTCAAAATATAGCTCCTAGTCAGAATTTGCTCCCTGAAGGGTAGGATAAATTTAACCAAACAGTCCTCCTGACTGACTCTCAGCACAGACCAACACCCGTTTCACTAAAGATATCATAAGGACCATGTTGCAAAATAAGCACGGCCAAATGCAAACTCTGAAAGTCCATGAAATGACTTTCAGATTGTTGAAGTATTTTGCACATATTAATTAAACTTTAGATCACCTGGCTTAAATAGGAATAGCAGAACTACTTCAAAACTAACTTTGAAGTTTGCCTGCTGTGAGCAGGAGGCTAGACTGCATGTTCTCCAGAGTTCCATTCCAACTGAAATGACACAATTTCATGAAAATGGTACAAAACTGTTGTAATCCAGAAAGTCGATTTCTGAGACAGAAAGAGACATTGTGAGTTTCTAACCACAGGCCACATTACTCCTCCAGAGTTAGAGGCTGAGTGCCACAGTCCAGCCTCACTGTCGGCCATCCCCATCCTTCAAATGCCATCCAGTGCTCCCTGGATGAGCCTGGGGACATGAGCTGCCTCTCTGGTGAACAATTGCATTACTTTGACTGGAAGTAAAAGCGGGAAGTGTTTGAAGGTCTCTCTGTCTGAGCAGATCTGCATGACCAGTTCCGTCAGCAATCGCACGTCCCTGGCATGCCTGGGTAGTTAGATGCTCTTCAAAGACTTGTGGTGGGCAGTTTTAGCCATGCATCTTTTCATCTTTTATGGCTACACTCCTTATGTCGCAGCCATTAGCAATATCTCTAAACTCCCTTTCAATCATGTTTTACAGTGCCTGTTCAGTGCACTGAGGTACCTTTTATGGTTGAGATGACACTTTCATTATAAGCTGCTGTTTTCAGTGGTTTATAACTTTCTCCCAAAATTACCTCTGAGGGTTGGTATTTTCTCATGCTTTCTTATTAACAGGCCAGCAGTGAATTTATTTAGAAAGTTGGAAGTTAATCTCCACAGCTCTTTTGGAGTTATCAAAACTTCAGGAAAAAAACCCAAACCAAAAGTATTTTTGACCATGAAAAAGAAAAAGTAGGTATGTGTTTTGAGCATCCTGTAGCACAAAAAAATTACAGTGACTACAGGGTTCATGAGATACCTCTCAATTGTCATTAAATTTAGGCAAAGAAAAAAAATTAAAGACAGTGGGAAATTGTAAACTGCTCAGAAGCAGTGCAAGCCTCATAGTAAGAGATGGAAAATGTACTTATGTTTATTGGAGGTTGAAGGACCTTTTTTGCTGGCTTCAGCATTTTGAATTTCCTGAGCTTTGTGCAGTGGGCCCTTACTACAGCATCAATAAATGCCTTTTGAATTCATAAACCAAACGGTCTTAGCCATGCAACAAATATATGAGAATCGCAGCTAAGGTATTTATCCACTGTTCTGAAGGTATTTTCTCACTTTTCAGTACGTGTGTGTTCCAGATGGTCCTTGATAATACTTATTAATGCCAATTATTTTCAGACTTTATTTTGGCGGAGGAACAGGAGTCACAGTCTGGGCATATGCTGCTTCCAGTTGTGCCTGCTTTTCTTCTCAGGGAAAGAAAATGTGTATTGTCTTGTTTCCTTCTCAATGCTTAAACCTGCTCCTTGGATATGTTTGCTTCTTTGTGTGACAGAGGCTTTCATCATAAGACCTAAATAACATCAGTATGAGTCTGCTGGGTGAGATGGACACCTGCTTTGATGTAAAGTTAAATAATCTTCACAACAAAAAGGTAGATCTTAAGGCTACTGCAAATCTACCTGGGCTTCTTTTAGGTATATATCAAGAGGAAAATAAATTATGGAGACAGGTTCAGTTTAGATTATTCTCTGCGGGTCTGCTCCAATGTTGGCTCCAGCCAGTAGGTCCCTTTTCATTGGCTTTAATGGCTTTCCAATCAGGCTCTAGGGTCTTATTTTATGTTCAATGACCCAGTTGTTCATGATGAGGTTTCAGCAATTTCAAAGTAACTGGAGTTGCCAAACAGTGTTAGATATAAATGGTTCACTTTCCTCATAAATTTTGCAAAAGCAGCTCCACCTACAGGATCCCCCAAATTAGTGAGAGTTAAACAACTCCTGCAAAAGGGGCCATGAAGTCTTGCTTGAGATTTTTAAATTTGCATTAGCCTTCTGTTAGGATTCCCCTGTGCATTTTAACCTGTGCAGGGCTGTCTTAAAGAGCACCTCCTTCAGACTTGCAATAGTACCTTTCTAGCTCAGCTAAATGCAGAAATCACCACTTTGAGTCTAATATTCTAACTCACAGAAATTTTAACTATACCCATTTTGAGCAAAGAACTTAACTACTCTATTTCAATTTTCAAAGCAAGGAGACCTGGGCAAGCACACTGGCTTAAGCATTAGGTAGAGCTGAATGGTCTCAGCAGCCTGATCCAAACTGAATGAAGTAAAAATCTTTCCCCCCACATCAGAGGTCACAGAGATGATAATGTTTTCTCCCTAAAAGATGAGCTACTTCACCCTGCAGTATGATACACTGTATTTAGCGCCGAGTTTCAAGCTGCTTTGAGCTCAAATGAATATAAATACCCAGTGGTCATTCTCTTTATTAAACTGGAGATACACAAAGGACTAATAATCTGGTTGTCTTGTTGTTCAGTCTAATTATAGTAGGAAGTGTGAGGAATCCCATGTGACTCCTAACTTTGGATGAAAACAATTAGTCTGCAGCTTTCCCTTTTTGGCTTTTATTATTATCATTATTTCAATTAATAAACTTTATCTTCCACTGCCACAGTCTACCAAAGTGCAGGCTGCAAGAGAAAGGGAAAATGAGATATTCTGTCTTTTCCACATGATTTCTGCCTTGCTTTTTGGATAAAATTTGTTTTGTGTATCAGGGCAGTGAGCTCAAAAGCTGGATCGTGGAGAAGGATATTAGAACAAAATGCTCAAAAGTGTTTTTGGTAATGGAGGCTGCTGTCAACATTTCTCAAGAATAGGCCAAGCGCAAACCTTGAAGAGGGGCCCTAGGGAATGATTCATAGTACAGACTGATACAGTAAATGCAATTTGTTTTAATTAAGGCGATGGTTTATTGCATAATTCACATTGTGCTGGCTGAAATGACCGCACCAGGTAGTTTTGGAGAATCACAAGCTGTTCTCATAAATTCCATTAACTGTAATGCAGCAAATGTTGCAGGAAACAGAGTTTCATCAAGAAACATGAATGCAACATTCCTACTTCTCACAAGTTTCCACCAACATTAATTCTGCAGTATGTCCTCACTTTTAGCACCTATATATTTTGAAATATAATTTTTCATTCTCATTCTCTGATATGCTTAATGAAGTTGTAAATATAGTCAACATTCAAAACAACCAGGCAGAGTAACAACAAACAACCTGATGCAAAGGAGGCAAACATAACTCAAAGCCCATCCAGCTGATCATGGTCCCTAGAACTGCAGAGATTGCAACTTTGATGTACTGCAGCCTTCAAGGTATCAATAATAGAATAATTTTAAAAAGTAATTGCTGTTTTAATTTGGGAAATGGCGTCCAGCACAACCTGAGATGCCTGTGCTTTTCACAATGAACACACCAGGTTGATTCACTCACTGTACTCTCAGTTTTAGTAGCCCTCAAAATCCCCCATGTAATTAAGCAATCAAACAGTGAGTAATGAAATAATGAAATAGAAATACAATTAAGAAGAACTAAATTTACTTGGGTCAGCCTCATATTGGCATTGTCTAAGTACCGTATTCACATGTCTTTTGAACACTTCCAGGGATGGTGATTCCACCACTTCCCTGGGCAGCCTGTTCTAGTGTCTGATCACCCTTTCAATGAAGAATTTTTTTCCTCATATCTAATCTAAACCTCTCCTGGTGCAGCTTGAGCCTGATTTCCTTTTTTCCCAACACTTGTCACTTGGGAGAAGAGACCAACTCCCACCTGGCTACATTTTCTTTTCAGATGATCTAGAGTATGATAAGGTCCCCCCTGAACCTCCTTTTTTCCAGTTTAAACCTCTCCATCTCCCTCAGCTGCTCCTCGTCAGACTTGTCCTCCAGACCTTTCACCACCTTCATTGCTCTCCTGTGGACACACACATCTCAGTGTCTTTATATAGACATATCAAAAAATCTAATATATATATATAAATACAAATAAATATGCTGATCAGCATATGTATATAATATAACATAGAGTATATATAGTACAAATAGAGTTAGAAAAAACATGGGGATCTAGAAAAACAGGGTGCCCTTTGGTAGTTAAATATTTACTATTGCAAATGAATCACAGTGCACTTCAGTTATTCCAGTCCCAGAAAGCCGCAAAAAATTAGATACTTGAAATAAAAAAAAAACCCAACAACAAACATCTTGGCAAAAGTGAGGTAATTAAAGAGAGACGGGAAGGAAGGAAAGAGAAAAGATCTCTGATCAGCACTGGAATTCATGATTAGACGTAACCATTGTATATACTTCCTCAGTGAAACAGTGAAGTAGACATAAAAAACTGATTCTCACAATCGTGGAATCCAGAATATGCTGAATTGGAAGGGACCGACAAGGATCATTGGGTCCAATCCTTAGCCCTGCACAGGACCATCCCCAAGAGTCACACCTCTGTCATGGATTTAGCTCAATCAATACTAGATACCTAAAACCTATGTGCCTATTCTGCCTATGGGCAATAGCTGCAGGTTTCCAGAAATCTGTTTACAAGTCTGCGGGTAGGGTTTAAAGACAAACAGGGTGAGTCACCCACCCCAGCTAGAAGGGAAGTGAATTTAGGTGGGACCTGCTCCCAGTCTACTGCATGGGGTTTGTGAAAAACAAAAACAAAACCAAAACAAACCGGTGTGATACACTCTTTGTGAAACAAAGCTTGTTGAAGCTGAAATTTCCACCCTGTCAGGGCATCCAGTGGCGTTGCCAGCCCAATACCACCTGGCTGTGGGGTTCTATGATCGCATTTTGGCAAATGCCTTATGCCAGGGATACCTGGGTCACCCCAGAGCCAGTCCCAGGACTCTCCAGCACACCATCAGCACTGACAGATGGAGAGCTTGACTTCAACACACCTCTGTGCCTTTGTCTGTGTAAACAAAATGATGGGCTTGCAATGCTTGTGTTCAGCTTCAGTTTCCTCTGGCTAATGAAACAACCCTCCTCACCGTGTTCCTTCTTTCTTCCTTTCGTGCTTATCTTGTCTATTTGTCTTGTTCTCTGTTGGTGAACTCAGAGCTCTTCTCTGTTTTTGGGCAGCACAACAATCTTAATTTTAGGAGGGAGAAGAGGCAGATTTAGGTGCTGCCCAGCTACGGATGAATGTCAGCTTATCATAATTTGGTGGCTGTGCTCTTTCCCTTCCCCTCCCACTCTGCTACTTCTCATGTGATATTATCCATTTGCCTCCTGCTCTTTCTTTTGGAGCATCTTAAATATAACAGCAAGCCAAAGCTTAGCTTTGAGCAAAGTTCCTCACTGCATTATACATCAGTTTGGAAACAAGAGGAGTTTGTTCCGAATTCCACTTAGCCTCATGAACCTTCGCAGGTGAATTTCAGGCCTATTTGGCTGGCGAAGGCTGAAGTTTGAATTATTGAAACAACAGGGGGGAGCGTTGGATCTCCTCTGCCAGGAAGGCCGAGGGAGACAGCATTTTATTTTCAGCCTTATTAAAACTTCTCTATAGAGAGGAAGTCGATCTTTTCAATTGCTCTTAATCTCCAGAGAAATCTCCCACTGATCCCTAAAATGCCGAACTTGCAATCTTGGAGTAGTTTTTAACCTGCAGTGCTGGAATGTTTCTAATGTTTCCAATACTGTTTAAATGCATCTCCCTTTGCCGTTTACTCTGCTGTGGCTGGATGCTGCCAGACCCTACCATGGTGTTAATTTGCACAAGGACAATATTTGTCATCCACAGACTTCTGCGGCCACCTGTGACAAGCTGTGCTGAGTGGTGGACCTTGAGATCCCGGGTATTGGATAGGGATGCTGAAGAACAAGCCTGCAGCATAATTTCAGGTCTTGGAGAAATAAGAGTCTCGCCTAACTCTGAGAATGGGATTCAACTCCAGCCTGCCCACATCTACTTTGGACAAATATCTTTGTTTTTATGCGGCTGTCTCTGGATTTTGACAGACAGATTAGCCATATGTCCTACAGCAAGGTGTCATGTTTGTCTGAAAAACGCTGTCTGTGCCGGACCCCCTGAGCCCCGGCAGGCAAAGGGGCAGAGAAATGAAGCCGCGCTCCTGGGAGAGGCTGGGAACTGTGAGAAAACTTTCCGTGATGTGGATAGGACTTCTCTCCTGCCTGTGAGCCGAGGAGCGGAGCTGAGGCAGAGGCTCCGCTGGGATGAGATGTTCCGCCTGAGGGGATGGAAGTGGGGGAGGAAAGGAGGGGGGAAAATTGTCAGCGTCTGGATCAAAATGAGTTTTGAGAAGACAAAAGACAACATCCCGTCCAGTAATCTGAAGGCATCGGCTGAGCCTTACCTGCTCCTTTAACGTGCACTGTTTAAAGATGATGAGCGTGAGATTAACATCCTTTGTTTTCAGATCTTAGCTGCCTCCCTTCCTTAGCCTGGAGTGATTCTTTATCTCAATTGCCAGCTTTGCATGTCATTCAGTTCAACTTAATCGCAAGGATCCACAAATCAAGCGATTTCAGGCTGGGAGCTCTGCCTTACAAAGCCTTTGCACGTCAGCAAATAGGATTTTTGTGCACTTCCTCGTGGACTTAACAAAGGCACTTGCTCTCAGTTTACAGAATTTACAGAGTGCAATTTGGGCATTTCACAGTGCTGTTTGCATGAGGAGCCTTTTGAAGTCAGCGATCTCGAGTGGCCCATATGAGTGAATAGACATTAGTACTGCATATAGAATCGCATCCCCGCTGGAAAGCTCCTAATTTAATGACCAAACAGTTAAACCAGACTCAGGGTCAAGATCTTCATCTGATTTGAATAGGTGGAAGTTTTGCACACTTAAAGGTTATGCGAAGAATTACACCAACCAAAAATTACACCCTAATATCAGATTATTAAACAGAGTTGTTGTGAAGCATTCACCATGATTGCTGCACATATCCTCAGATCTGCATGCAAAATAGCCAGCACACCTCAGTGGACCTGGTTTACCAGAATGTTCAAATGGGGGAGGAAGTCTAGGTCTGAGAAGATTGTGGAGTTAGACCCGACTGCCTCTCAGCAATCATGGTACAGTAAGATATGCAAGATATGCAAATTAGCAAGATATGCAAACCCAAGGACATATGGCATCTGGCTGGCTGAGAATTTGTGGGGTTTTTAGCCCATTACCGCACTGAATGGAGAGGAGAACTTTGTGTCAAAATTTAAATCATGTGTGATTTTGGATCAAGGAACACTACAAGTCTTAACTGAAAATGTTGCCCTTTTCAGAGCAAATATTAGATCCTGCGTCAAAGCACAACTGTTGGTGACTTCTTGTTTCAAAATAATATTTAAATTTTTTATCTAAAATTTGACCTGAATTCTAAAAGAACACAAATGGCTTGGTATATTTCATGTAAAAAGTACATTTTGGGTTGACCCAAAAGGAAAAGAAAAATAAAAGGAAGAAAAAGGCAGACTCACTCTAGAGATCACTCTCTAATGTTCTGGGGATTCATATCATTTTAGACAAAATAAGCAGAGAGATGTAAACAACAAAGACTTTCAGGCTTTCTGATCCAGCATTATTATGTATCCAGCAGAGATCAATACCTCAAAGAAAAGTGTAAAATCCCCTGAAATGCCCCATTAAAGGTATGCACTTGGTAACGATTAGTTTGTGGATGTCTGAGGTTCCACCTCTTCTCCTTGTTAGGAAAGTCAGCTCAGCTAGCTCCATCTAAAGTGATGTTCCCCATTCAGGCAGCCGGGATCACATGAATTTGTGCAGAATTGCACTGAAGGAAAGCAGAGAAGATGTAGGCAACTTTGCTATCTATACAGTGGATGCTCTGTTCTGTCACCATTAACCGCCCTTGCCTAAAAATTCAGTTCTTTCTGTGGGAGTTGTGGCAATACTTTGCACCACCATAACCAAGTGTTTAGGGAAGGATGCAATGTGGGGCTTCGTAGCCATTTGCTGTGGTTGTGTGATGCTGAATGGGTATGTAGATAGGCATAATGGACCTCTGAAATTGGAATTTGGCTCTGGAAAATGCGTGAACTATTTCAGCTTTCCCAAAAGTGCCATGTCTGTAATGGCCACATGCTTATGGTTATAGGCTGTAGGCTGTGCCAAGGAATTAGGCACTGAGCTGTTTCACTGGAGCTATGAATACTGCTTTCTATAAAGTTGGAAGCTTCATTGTTTGTAATTGTCTGAGATCAAAAGATGGAGAAGGTGGATTTGTTGTTACTTCTTCGTGTCTTGGAGAGTCCTGGCATTTGATTCAGACAGTCTGATTTGTCTGTCTCTGCTGACATGTTAATAGCTCATCAGACCCTGTACTACATTGTGTATGAATGAAGGGATGACACAGTCAGCATGAGGAAGACTGGCGTGTCTGAATATCACTGTTCCAATCACAGCACCTCTTTCAGAGGTAGTGCACTGTGAATTGAAGAAGAGTCATAACACTTGTTTATGTTGATCTAAGGGGATCAAAGCCCCTCTGCTCCATCCCGACCTTTAAAAACCAGTATAGTCCCAGATCTGTAAGGAAGAACTTGTTTGTTGTGAGAAGCTGTAAGGCTCTCAAGACTCCTTTCTCCATGACCTACACAAATACAAGGAAGGCAATCTCACCTCGAAGGTGAAAGGGTTGACTAACCCTTAAAAACAGAAGCAGACATGGGGAAAGATGGGAATAGAGGTGCTTTGCAATGGCCTCATTTCTCAAAACACCTCCTATGTTCCCTAAGAGAAGGATGTCAATCCTACCTTTTTTTCCAGTTTTTCCCTTGCTGAGAGATAATTTCCCTCCTAGTGCAATAAATGTGAATACAGTCACCTCTCATAACTGATCAAGTCTACAGGCTCCATTTCATGGCTGCTGAAGTAAAAACAGTGGCTTTACTCTGCCTTGCTCTCCCCACAGAGACAGCTGAAGCTTCAGTGGTCCCATTGCACCATTAGGCTTGTCAGCGTAAACCCACATCCTTCAGTGGTTTCTGCTCACTCTATATCTGAAGTGAACTGAGAAAACCTCATGTTTCCCTGTTCAGAGTGGGTTTGTCACACAATCTGAGCACATTTGGGGTGACCTGTCCTGAAAGCTCATGTTCGAAGGACACAGGTACATTAATGGATACTACAGGAGAAGCTGCTGGCAGCTTTATCAAAGCTGTTACCATAAAAGAGACACCCCACTCTCTGAGCTGCAGAGTAGTCAGTCATACGACTTGCTGCATGTTTGCTTTTCCACATCAGCTTTAAGGAAAGGTGGAATTAAACAGTACACAGGATGCAAACATGGAGATGTGCTCAAACATACACATGCAAGGACTGTAGCTGCACACACACACATACACACAGTCCACCCTGCCAAGGTTGATAGCAAAGAGCATTTACTGAGGAGTGTGAACACCTCCTAGTAAGAAGCCTGTTTTGTCTTTGAGAAAAGTTGCTTTTCTTTTACAAATAGAGGCTATTCTTTTAAGCTGTTTTTTTGAGGTGTCAAACATAAAAATGAGATGAGACGTCAATCAGGGCCCAGGGGGATGGGGAGGGGGGGGAGAGAGAGAGAGACAGAGAGCCTGAAAAATGCTTCCAATGCAGGCAGCTTGTTTAAGCACAGAGCATGTTGCAGCCAGCTGGATCTTTGGAGAAAAAGATGAATTTCTACCCATTTAAACATGAATAAGGTGAGATGAAGGGAGGGGGGAAATCCATGAAGGTGAAAAGCCTTTTTTTTCCCTTTCCCTGGTTGTGATGGATGATTTCAGCCTAAAGTACTGAGCCTCCCAGTGAAGAAAATATCTACAATGATTTTGATAAATAAATGCTTAGACCTTGCATTTGCCACCTTGATGTTGGAAGGAAAGAAGTTTAGGCTGCAGAGTGGGTTTTTTTTGCACAGTGCTCAGAAGGCTGGGACAATCCTGCCACTCCTGGATTAAGAAGAGGAGCTAAACTCTTGGACATTATTTATCACTGGTTTTTGCTTGTTTGTTTGTTTGCTCTGTGTGGTTTTTTTTGTTTGTTTTATTTTGTTTTGTTTTGTTTTTTAACTATGCAGGATAAACTGGAACACCCACAGAGGCTGGTCTCAAGATAACAACAGGCAAACTTAAGATGGCATATATGAGACTGTCAAGTGTTTGGAAAAGGGAAGGAAATGGGCCACTTTGTCCTGCAGACCTCCAGTGTTGGCTTTTCTCTTCCCCTATGTTTTTAGCATGATGCTATATCCTGGGTGTCATGTAGGCTGCCTGCATGGAGCTGTTACCAAATACTTTTGGAGCAGAAATGAACTCCCAAACCTCAAAATGCTTTTTATTGAAGGCAGATGCACACATTCCTTACATGGATCAAGCTTGAAGGGTTTCTCAAGTGCAAGAGTTACTCACGGCTGCATTCACGAATTACACAGGTTGAGGCAGTCCTGAACTTTTCTCTCCTTCATACTGAAGCTCCTTGCTCAGAGGAGCACCTCCTGAAAAATGTGGATGCTTCTATGGCAGAGCATCAGAGGTTACACTATAGGGTATTATAGTTCTCTATGTTTTTGCAGGAAAATAAAGAAAAATATTCAATTCCATTGCACATACAGCTGGCAAAACACAATAGCCCAAGCTGGAGCATAGCTCAGATCATTAAGAATATGAAAAGAGAAGCCTTTGAAGCCCTACCTAGGATTTGTGTTTTACACCCCAGAAGTGTTCCCAGTGCTGTCCTGGAGAAGTGTGCTAGGGAAGTGGTGTACAGTCATTGAGCAACTCTGATTTCTACAGTAGCAATGTTTCTCCCCCTGAAGCACTCCCTGTTCTGCCTTGGCCAGATTTAACACTGCTTTGCTGATGAGATGTAAGCAGATCAGAAGTGTCAAGCTATGTCTTGGAGAAACAAGACTCTGGTGCTTCTGTTGGGCCCTGAATTAGGAACAAACATTGCTGGATTTCCAACCCAACTTTCATTAAAAAAAAAAAAAAAATAAAATAATATTGAAAAAAAAAATGCATGCCTTAGCTTTTGGCATACTGATTATCTACTTGTGTCACTTGTCCCCTAATTCCAGTTTCCAAAGGCCATTGAGTTAGCTCCCCCGCAGCACATGGGAAAGGGCAAATGAGGGCAAAGACATATTCAAATGGAGCATATATTCAGTCCTTTCATTCATTTCCCCAGCATGGGGATTCCTGATGAGGACAGCGGTACTCCTGTCCTACAAAAGGCAGCTGTAATTCATCTCCCACATTCCTGCCCAACAATGAAGGGTTGGAACCTTCTCAGTACGAGTGTGGAGCTACAGAGAACCAGATAAAACAGGCAGAGCTAAATGGAGAACACAAACACATCTCCAAGCTACACTAATGAGAACATAACTAATATGTTGCATATTCCCAGCAGCATGAAGGAAACCTAAGGGAAGCACAGGCATTCAGAGGTATTATTTCACTAGCTGTAAGCTAGTTTCAATCACACAGGGGTCTGTGTCTTTGTGTATTTAAGTTCCTCTACTGGTTTCTTATACCCTCAAATATACTCTAAACTTTGAATCTGAGACTAAATTGCTTGACTGCCTGTGGAAATCTGCATCAAACCCCAGGATCCAACGTATAGTGGGAGGGGTGAGCTTTGGTTCAGTAAAAGTGTGGAGAGACTCCTGAAATCCTGCACAACCCTTTTTATTCCCTCTGAAGTTTGTTTGGCTCAGTTAGTAACCACAGAGCTTCCAAGAGGCTCCAGATTCAACCAAGCTGCAAGATGAAAGGAGGGTTATAAGAAGGGTTATAAACAAGATATCTATGTTTTCTTTTTCCCCTCTGCATCAAACTGTGGCAGAGGTGGCAGCAGACAAGAATGCAGATGTCCGTATCATTTGCTCCCCGGTATATCATGGGAATGACAGGTCAGCACCTGGGTTTGCAGGGATTTGCATTTCTGAGACGAGAAGGGTGACAATTTGAGGTGACATGACAGCAGGAAGTGTTTGTAGCTGTACTGGCCCTTAAGAAACCAGAGACAGGACAGGCAACGTGACATTTCTTATTTGGCCGACAGACAGACCATTCCCAGGAATATTTCCAGAAGAGGATGCCTATCCTAACACCTGAAAAAGATGTGGGGAAGCTTTTCTATTTGACCTGTCACAGGATTTCCTTTTCTGTGAGAGTGAGAAAAGAGAGAGAGGAATACAAGAAATGAAATTTTCTTCCACCCACAGTGTCACATCCTCTCCAGCTCACTGTGCAAATGTGGATAAAGCACAAACTGCCCTTCTTTCCAACTGGTGCAGGCCCTGGCTGTGACAGGGATGTGCCAAAAGGCAGCTGTCCTGAGAACTTGCTGAAGGCACTGTGTAAGATAACCCTTCTGAGGCTTTACTTTTTTATTCTCGTTCAATCCCAGTGAGGCTGATTTGTTCACTGGGGTCAACTAACTGTCTCTATCGGTGCTTTTCGCAGTAGAAATTAATTTGTGTTAAAAAAAAGTTTTACGAAGAGATGGGTGAAAGCAGGAGGGAGAAGTGTGAGACACTGGAGACAGATAGAGAACAGGCTTCTTTTGGCACTGCTCTTGCCTGTTCCCCCTTTCAGAGCCTATTGATGCCTGACGCTGCTCTGCAAACAGCCAAATGCTGCTCATCGGTCTTCCTGGGCTTTGCATTCTCTCCTTGGAGGACATCTGCCCTTAAACAAAGGGGCTTAAACTAGCTGAGGGAGAGGAAAATACTGACACTGTTTCTCAGGCTGAGAGGAGGTTGATGAAAAAAAGAAAAGGAGTTTACGATTGCAAGAACTTCAGCAAGGATATTTCTGCAATGTCTAATTGGAAGACAAGCTTTTGAGAGGAGAAAAAAATTAATCAAAAATGTGAAAGTTTTCCTAGCAGCTCAAGACAAGGTGAAAGGTATTGTCCAAACTGAATTACCTAAATCCCCTCAGGCCTTTTGGCAGGTCTTCTAGGCAGGTGGCTTGCCGGCCAGGAGGAAAATTAACACAAAAAAGCCCTTACTATGCAGGCTGCAAAGGCTTCCCTGCTTTGTTCCTCACGTCATGTTTAAGGGATTCCTCTTCTGCCCAATGGAGCATCTCCATTGACTTATAGCAGCTGGAGAGCAGACCCCTTGGCAGATATGTGGCTTTCCCTTGCTGAAACAGCTGATGTATTACATCCCGGAGGAAATTGCCTCTGAGTACCTTATAAAGCAAAACCAGAGTGTACATAGGAGCATGGTTTGAAGTCTTAACTCAAGCAAAAGCCCATGGCACAGAAGAAAGATTTAGCTGAATAGGAATAAAGAATCTGTGCTTTGGGGGTTGACAAGACATTTGGGATATGTTATGGGGAATGCTGGAGTGGAATGTACTAGGCAAATATAGGGTATCATAATCACTATTTGAAAAAATCTGTATCTAGAAACCCCAGCTCTTCCATTCCTAAAACATCAGCTCACCTGAGTTTCTCAGAGCTTAGCCCTGTCAGAGTTTGGGAAGACATGGTCTAGCTCTTTCATAAGCAGTGTTCAGCACATTTATTTTGTTATCTTAAATGGCTCTATAAACAAATCTAATTTACCAAGTTCCCAAATAATTTAAAACATTTATTACAGAAAATAACACTAAAGACAGAGGGAAGGGAAGCCAAAGTAAAGACCCCCACTGAGGCAGGTCTTGCCTATTAATCTTCCTTATGGAAAGTAGATCTGCAGCAGAAGGACTGCAGTGTTGGGCAGTGGGGTGTAATTAGTTCTCTGTGAGAGAGAATTGCTCCTCTTTTGGGTCCACATGAACCCAAATGGGTGGGGAGGGGAAGAAAAATTTTCTTTGGCCATTTCAGAAGTCCTACTTTGTGCTGAAAAGAAACACTTCGAGGTGAGCCACTGCCTGCATGGGGAAGCACTGGGCAATTTTGCAGCTTTCACTGTGGTTTCTTGTGCGTTTTTCACAATATGATTTTGGGAGAAGGAAAAATAGAAGTAACTCGCTGAAGCTGGCCCCTGTGGGTTAGGCTGTGACTGAAGCACAGGCCATGCCTTGCAAGCTGGGCAGAAGAGTTGTCTGCAGGAGGAAAGAAACCATACAATGGTCTCATCATGCACATGGACACGTGCCCATGTGTATGAATGTTCCCCTGTGAATGTGCACACAGAAACAGCCCCAGCGTTCAGTTTGGCAGAGCCCAAAGGTGTGTCTTTATTGCTGTATGGTTTGTTTTTTTTTTTAACTTGACAATGGTGGCCTTTTCTGTGCATATCCCAACAGTTGTGCTTTGGTCTTTTCCAGCTGGAATGAAGCCTACAGTCCAAAAGAAATGAAAAGAAGAGAAGAGAGTTGGGAAGACTAAATGAGGGAAATATGAAGAGCTGAGTGCCAGAGGCTGACATCCAGAGATTTTTTTTTTGTCTCTCCTTTTCCAAGAAAACCAGAGTGAAGAAGTGATGGGCATCAGATTCCACTGGCATGGAAAGGCTGGCTGTTTGGGAAAGATGTCTAGGAATTCCATGAGCATCTACATAGCCCATCTCATTTTCAGGGAAAGGGATTGATTTAAAGTGAGCAGAACTTTCTTCCACCTTCCCAGTATGCTCTCACAGACTGGGACTTTTGGACATACTCAGTGTTGATCATAGTCAAACAACCTGGCCCTTTCCTGTAGCATAACATGTGCCTTCCAGCAGTTATGGCAATATTTGGGGGTTTGGGAAGATTTGGAATTAACTCTGGTTCTGTTGCAAATTTCTGTGGCCTGGAGTGCCCCAGTTTTTCCTTTTTTTGTGACCAGCTTTGCTCATTTTTCCTTGGAAACTAACAGGATTTACTCTAGCCCTGAAGTGCAGCATGTGTATACATGCTTGGCTAGGCCAGGAAAGATTTGTTCAACATCCTGAGCCTTGGAGCTGAGCTGGAAGTGGATGGAATTGGAGTAGGTCCCATTTGGGCATTTTCAGATGGAAGTTATACTAAAGCAGGTGCATAAAAGCACCTCCTTCACATCTTGCAACACCTTTTTGACCTGTCTTGGTATCACTAAACATGCCGAGATTACAAAATTGTTTCATAAAGACCACAGTGAAGCTTGGGCCCAAAGAGTGGTAGTCTTCACAGATACATAAAATCCATATGAAAGTTGCTTCCCACTGTTAAAGTCACGTAGAGTGGTGTGCTTCATCTTTCTTCCTTAGTTACTCGGCCAATACCTACTTCTGAACTGCAGAGAAAAATGTTTCTCTGTCTATACTTGCCTCTATCCCAGAGAGAGGAAAAGAAGGGGAGAAGAGAACCTCGGTCTCATAGAAGGAAAAGATAGAGAGGAACAGGGCTAGTAAATCAAATAACAGAGCGCTGTCTCAGTGATGGTAACCAAGCAGGGCTTACAGCACTGATGTGGACAAATACTGAAGGTCAAACTAGGACATTTCTAACAGCTCTGCTGTAGGACTGAGAGTGCCCATAATCACTGAAGAAGTCATTCCTTGGGAGCCAAGAACCACAGGTGCTGCTTCACTACACTTCATTCAAACTCCATAAAATTTGCTTTTTATCAAGTATAAAAAAAAGGCTCTGGAACAGTCAGATTGGCAGACAAATAAAAATTTCAGCTTTACTTGATTTTGTAGGTTATATTTTACAAATATTTAGTGGGCCAATTCAGGTAGGGCCTATTTTTTATACAAATCTATGCATAGATGTGAATACATGTGTAAACATATATACAAAGTACACAATGATGTTTATGCATGCCACATATACATATGCACATGTGCACACACACAAACATGTCTATATGTCTATCTATCTATCATCTATCTATCTATCTATCTATCTATCTATCTATCTATCTATCTATCTATCTATCTATCTATCATCTCCCTGAAACTTTTATTTCAGGCATAATTTTCTTTCTCACCCCGATGTAAGTCTCTTTTTTAACCTCCTCTGAAAACACCTCCAGTGCCTCATTCTGGTGCCTAATTGGCCTTATCATTAGGATTTTTTTTAACTAATGTCTAAGCTAAATGTTTCCTTTTTAGGATTCAAGCCATTGCTTCTTGTTATGCCTCTTTCAATGATGTCTACATAATATGGATTGATACACTAGTCAGGGATGGTTTCAAAGGAAGCAAATATCATCCATTAAGGAATGGCAATATAGGAATGAGTCATATAAAAATATCCATCCATCTGTATGTGTATTTCTCTCTGTGTGCAGATGGACACACAAACCTCTTCAAGCACACACACACACACACACACATACACACACACAAATCAGACTGTTGCATTTCAAAGATCTACAACATTTAAAGTCCTTAGACTCATAAGAGCATATTAGCTCAGTCCCTGGATATCCTAAACCACATGATTATTTCCTTGCAGAAGCCCAGTAAGTTGTGGCTGACAGAAACACAGCTTTGCTGCTAACTAGGACAGTCATGCTCATTTTGCAACCTTGTGATCCCTGCTTTTAGATAGTGAAAGGTGAGATAAATCCCACCGAAACCCTGTAAAGCTGTAGGTCTGAAACTAGTCATTGTTTTAATGATAAATGTTTGTGAGATCTAGTGAAAGGGGCCTCCAGGCCCTGATTAAGATCTTTATTTGCTGCTCTAATGCAAAACAGTATTATTAATAGTGTTAGTAATAAGCAGTACAGAATGCAAATCCTGAGAACACATGTTATCAAAGCCTGTGCCACTTTAATAGTTGAATGTTTATAATGTACGTTTTGATCTTAAAATCATAATCTTTAAGGGAAGTAATTTATTATTATTATGGCTTCAACTCCACTAACCATGTGTTTCTCCCTCACTTACCTCATTATTAAGTGATGGGTTGGTAGTGGCACCAGACTTTCCTCAGACAGGATATGACTGTGTAAATGCAGAGATTGAGCAAGAAGGGCTATTTTTAGATGGACAATGTAGCTACTGAGATCAGAGTTCACTTTCATTGCAGGTGATTGGCGTGAAAAATGTCAATACGACTTTTTCTTGTTGGTGCTCAGAAATGTTTAAGTATAGTGATTAGACAGAATAATTACTGTTTTAATGAACAATTTGTTGCACAGTGATGCCCAAACCAGAACTCTTTGATCATCTCAGTAGACTCTTCCCTTTTTCTGCCCCCAAAGTCCATTAGAATAATTTAACTCACCTAAGTTTCAGCACAGCTTGTTGTTACTGGAAATTAGCTACTTTGTCCGATACAATTTCAAGTTAGACAAGATAATCAGAGGAGGCTCTGCCACTTCACTGGATGGACCATTCTTCCACCATCAAAAGAAAATCTCATAATTATCGTATTCTCTGAGGTTTTCTTAATTTTCAGTCTTATTTTAATTGCAATTTATTTGGTGCTGACAAGAATGCCACATCTTCAATTTGCCCCTTCCCATTCTGAGTTATTGTGAATTCACTGCTTGAAGTGATAAGTACCTCTCCTTGAAAACTTTACCTATGCCTTTCTCTGACTAATGTGTTCGGTTAAACTTCTTTTATTTGGCCTTCAGAGGAGTTCAGTCTACACACTGACTAACATCACAGCTACACAGAACTGAACCTTTGTTCTGCATATGCCACATATTTGCTATGGAGATGCTGAAATTGGGGGGTAGCTTTTCCAAAACCCTTTTATTGCTTTGTGGTTCACTGTTGATGTGTTTGTGGAATGACAGAAGACAAACTGACCTCAAAGGCCGGAACAAATGAAAATGAAATGGAAATATGAGCAGTATCTTTTCCATCTAATCTTAGACTCTTACAGAAGTGGATACAAGGTGTTCCATCTCCTTCTTGCATCTAACATAAGAAGGATACAAAATGAACATTCAGGAAATTTCATTTCTGAAGATTACCTCCTACAAATCAGAATATGAGATCTTAACTTTGCTGCTGTAAATTAATAAAAAAGCCCTATAAGACCAAACCGTATCTGCTACAATCCTCCAGTTACCACAACTGTACTGTGTAAAAAATGAAAAATAACAACAAAAACCCACCAAAGAAAACCCAACGGAAAACTGTGAAAAAGGAATAGAGCCACAGGATGAACCTGTCTCAGTTTGGGCCAGAGAGCTACAAACATGACCAGGACAACAGAGAAATTTATGATGTCTGGAAAAGCATGCAGAGTCGAGATGCTGAAAACCATCATTGCCCTCATAAGAATTCCTCATCCCATTGGCCAGGCTACTATTAGACACTGCATTTGAATGCTACTTGGTATATTGTGTGGTTTCTTTTGTTTCTTTGTATCTGGATGGAGACTTAATTATCTAATATTGGAAAAAGGGGAAAGAAAAATAACCTGTTTCTACAGTAGAACATATCGATATATTGGGATTTCATCTTGCATAGCTGAATCATTTGTATCTGACAGTTACAACTACATTGAAGACGTTAGGCTTCACAGATAAATTAATTCTAAGAAATGCTTATAAATCTAGAGAGCTGCATCCATTGACTTCTGCTCCAAGCTGAAGCAGAGTAACCACATTTTTAGAAAATGGCTTTCCTGTTGCTGTGACAAAAGAGCTTTTGGTGGAAGTCATTCACTTTTTATTGCTTGAAAAGGACAGTGCCAGGGTGAAAAATTTCGTAGTCATGATGTTAATGAACATAAATCACAGGTTGATTTCACCAGCAGTAGTGGCTCTGGGAAGACTTTCTAATGAAAGGGATGTGTGGTATCATTTGGTTAAAAGGACATAGAAGCAGGAATCAGCTTTCTCCCTTAATGGTGTGCTGAAGAGCAGATGCCTCTGGACTTGGCCAAAGAGGATGTGTGAGGGAAGAGTGTTTGAGGTAGCAGGGATGTCAAATGAAGAATGTCAGTCAAGGATATCTACCTAAAAGGTGACTCATTGAGCTGTTCATTAATTTATATTAAAATTAAAGATTTCCCTGGACTTAATACTGTGGTATACATTAAGTAACAATGGAAATGTAATCCTTGAAATCATGTCTTTGCTCATCAGCCTGTGAATCAAATGCTAACCACTTCTTAAAAGTAATAATGAAAAAAGGGAAGGAATGGGAAATAGTGAGATTAAACTGTACTATATATAATTTGTATGCTTTCTAAATAACATAAAATTATGCTTTTTTCTGGTTGGAGATGCAGCAGGATGTTTTTGATGCTTTTATTTCCACTTGAGTTATGTCAACTACATTAGTACATTTGTGCACACATACAAACTTCCTTTGCTGTACCACCATCCATTCTTTCACTGAGTCCATAATCACTTCTGTTCTACTTCTACAAAATTTTCATGGCCTGAAAACAGTCAAAACAAAGTTTTTGTCTAATTAAAACCTGTGGTTGAGAGAATCAAGCTGAGTATGAAGAAAGAGAATGAAAGAATTGCTAAGTACTTTTTATGGTCTACTAGCTAAACTACAAGGACCCTCCAGCATTCTGGCAAAACCAATGCACAAATCGGCTCTTTTCTTATTTAATTTGCTGGTGCATGTGGGGGTGCTACTGTGGTCACTGGCAGCTCTCCCAGAACTAAGTTCTTTTGAAAAAGTCCTGTAGATGTGAAGAACCACCTCAATATGCCTGTATTTTTGAATGTAAGTCATTGCAGAGCTAATGTGTGTTTCTACCTGACAAACAAGCACTTGAGAAGTTTCCCCTTCTTTCCTGTGGTAACTCTTTATATAACTGGACAGAGTTATGTAAATGAGGGAGGGATTTTTTCCCCGAGAGAGAAACAGAACATTTATATCTTCCTCTCCTATTCCCATGCTCTCCAGTCAGCATAGAAGTTCTTACTGTCAGCTGATATTCTCCACAAGGAAAAATAGGTATCAGAGTCCTTTCGGGAGGTTTTCCTGAGGTAAAGAGTAGGGCAAGGAGGGACAGACGGTGAAAAATAAAGGGAAAAAAAAGAAAGAAAAGAAAAGATATTATCTTACAAGTTGTAGAACTGCCTTCTCAGAAAAGAGAGCAGTGGGTAATATTCAGGAAATGTGACTGCAAGGGCCTCAGGTGCCTCACGAGTAGGTGGGTTTTACTAGGTGCCAAGTTCACTCTCTGGCTAGACAGTCACCTACAGGAAGCTTTTGGCTTAGGCAGCATTTCTGCTGGGCAGACAAAAATCAGCAATTCTGAGAGGATGGTCCCACAGACTGGTAATGAAATGTCTTGCTAATGAGAGATGAGTTGGGCTGGGTACAAAGATCATTGCAAGGTGCTGCGGTATGTGAGGACATCTGTCAAGTGCAGTTGACCTGCCAGAAACCAGCCATTTTAATTGGATGTGACTCAAACTTCCTCTGTCTCTACATGATATTTGTATGCTCTATGGAATAAATGCTTCTGGTTACCTTCGTTAGCATGTGTCATTGAATATATAATGTCCTGTCACTTTTACTAGTATGTTCTATTGACTATATTGCTCATGTTGAGTTAATGTACCCGATTTATTTATACAATTCATTTTGCTTTATTTCCAGAGACATGCTGTGACCATACTGTGATGCAGATCCTGTGAGAGTGACTGTAATAAATAAACCCAGTGAACAATTATCTCCCAAACACAGCTTCACTGACACAAATCAGCAGAGTATAGTTCTTCACTCGCATTTAAGAGCTGGTGGTCGCATACAGAATGTGGAGTGTAACCAACGGGGAGCACAAGCAATACATTTGTGAGCAGAAATGGAGGTGAAGGAGGAAAAAGCCAACCAAAGAGCTTCACTAGTAATAACTTGGAGAATAAAATAAGTTTTGTGGTGTGGGTGTACTGATAAAAGTAATCTCTCTGAATGTCTATATTTTTCCCAAGTTTTTTTGGTAGATAGAAAAAAACCCAGATAGATAGATAGATGAAGAGCTAGATAAATAGTTAGATAGGCTGCTTTTTAAAAGGGATTTTTGTCTCATGGTGCTTGCACTTGGAATTAACAAACATTTTGTCCTTTGGCAAGGCAACTACACTGTTTTTTTTCTTTTGTCTGCAAATATTTTCTTTTTTTTTCTAGAAAACATTTTCTTCTCTGTACATTTTATTTTGGCTACTCTTGTAGTAAAGCTGCTCTATATACAACCTAAGATGGTGTCATTCTACTGTTTATGGAAACTAATAAGTTTTCTGGAAACTGGAAAAATGTTCAAATTTCCAAGACTAGAGTGCTGCAGAAACAAAGGGATCCCACAGTCACTGACATGCTCTCTCTGTAGTTTCAAATAACTCCGAGAGTGCTTAAAACTAGGTGCTTCAGACCTGGAACAATCATGATATGGATCCCAACTAATAGCAGGTTTTATAGGGTAGGTGTGAATACTTGAGGCACTGTCCAAGCAGTGTTCAGATGTCTTAACAGAAACTGAGATTTCATCATTATAGTCACTATTATTTAGGATACAATTCTTGTGAGAAGATAGAACTTTTAGGCTGAAATGAATCTTGTTCAAACTCCACTGACCATACTGCCTAACTCACTCCTGACTATAGGGGCAGGCAAGAGAGATATGCATGGGTACAGATATACACCCTGCAGATGCACATATTCAATCAAAAGAGATCACTGTCTTGATTTTGAAGTTTTAAACACAATTGAGGAAACAGTTTTAAACAAAATGGAGGAAGACGAAGCCCAGCACTGTGCATATTTTTAAATATTGTAATAATAATAATAATCAGCAGCAGCAGCAGCAGCATATTGGTGAGGCTTCCTTATTCCATGACTTTGCAGTTACTTTACACTGCCCACATTCATGCTTGTAGTTCCTCTAGGCTTCATGATGACAGCGTGGCATCAACGAGAAGACAGCAGTTTTGATTGTGAGATTGCTTCAAAGCCCTGAAAAGCTAACAAATGTCTTATCCACTGTCATTCCTGTCACTCTGAGCTTTGAGCTCTGAAATATTTAACTCGCGTTGTGCTACTCTGCCTTTGCGGAATATCGGCGAGGAGAATGAGAATGTCTTCATGTGGGCAGTGGCTGCCACCTGTGTGAGCCCAATGCCTCTCTCTCAGAATGGATGAATTTCCTCTCCCCAAGTGTGACTCAATTCATTAAGTCATGTCATGGTGGAGAAAAACTAGAAAGGTAGGAATAATTTAAGTGAGAGGTGTGGAACCACCGCATAAGAGGAGTTTCATTCAGTTGGCATTTCTTTGGGTGATAAACTCAGCCACTGAGAGCTGAGGTTTTTCACCCCACCCTCCGACCTCACAAACCCAGTGAGGGGGTCATAACTCATCTGCATCACAATATTCAGTGCCATGGAGCTAAAGGCTGTGGTACCCCCCCATAACCAGCTTAGGAGGGTTCTGGCCTTAATCAGGCTGGAAAGAATGGATACTGAATAGCAGTCAGAGGAATCTGAGGCTCTGTCCCCCAAGAAGCCAATGGTTTGATGATGCTTAGGCATCACAATGGTTTGCTGATGCTTAAGCTGGTGGCAGGAACAAAAAGACGACTTTGCCACAGCAGTCATGAGCAGTGTGTCTTCTGAAAAGCCAGTGCAAGGCAGGGCAAAGGGAGAGTAGGATTTCAACCTTCGCTCCCAGCTGCCTCGCTTTCCTGGGTTTATGTCAGGCCCTTAGCGTTATTTGAACATAGTTTTTCTGGTTTAATTTGCATAATTGATGAGATGGAAAATTATCTCGATGATTGATGGATGTTCTGCATGCACCAGGGTTTGTCACAAAATACAGTGCATCTGTAGGATGAGCCTGCTGCTCCTGCCATATTATTTCCCAACAGGGCTATAAAACTCTAACTCAACCCTGCAGGTTTTTAGGTTTCTTTTCTTTTTAATCTTTTACAATATAATGTGCAACACAGTAAACAAACACAAAGACACAGCATCAACCAAAGTTACCATCTCTTTTCATTGTACTCCAAGGAGATGGAGTGATGAAAGGAAAAAGCTGTATCACAGTTGTGCAGTTGATCCAAGACTTTCCTACACGAGGTGTTCTCACTCTCAGTAGACTTGCTCTATAGCTCTATCTGTATATTTCCAACTGCTTAGGGGATGGTCTATCTTTTTTAGATATTTACGTTAACAAAATTTTCTTTTTATTTGCAATGGGTTAACAGTGTGTATACTACAATTCGTGTGATGAGTGGACTTTATTTTGATAATAGCCTGTAGATATTTTTATAATCAAAAGATGAGACCAAGTACAAAAGTACTTTTTGGTACTTAGCAGTGTTTCTTCCCAAGGGAAGGATGAATTTCCTGTTCAGCAAAGCAATGAGACACATGGGTGACGACTTGAGGCTTGTCCTAAAGTTGAGCGTGAAGCAACACACACTTGGAGTCCAGCATGAAGTCCGTTTTCCTGATATCTAACCTAAACCTCCCCTGACACAACTTCAGGCTATTCCCTCAGGTTCTGTCACTGGTCACCACGGAGAGGAGATCAGTGCCTGTCCCTCCTCTTCCCCTCATGAGGAAGTTGTAACTGCAACAAGGCCTTATGAGGAAAGTAGGGAGAGAAGAAAGATGAGAAAGGAGTTTCCTTGATCCTCATATTGACCATACGCAAAAATTATGCACAAGATTTCTAGGGAATTTTCAGATTATTTCAGCAAGCTAAAAGCATAGGCTAAGTCTAAGATTTTCACAGCACTTTAAGGACAGTTTTGCTGTGTCAGATCGGTTTTCTAAACAACTCTAATTTTGGTATAAGGAGGACATAACTGAAATGATGTCAGTGAGGCTGGAAAGATAAACAACTCTGGCAGTCTTCCAAAGACTTAAGAAAAGGTACCAAAGTATTTGCCCCAAGAACTCATTACTGTGACAACTCGTTTCACTGAAGGAAAAATTGCTTCAATGGGAATTTGCACTCTGAGTTACATATGGATTCCTCCAAACTGTGAATAGGTCTAATCTGCTTTTCTCAGTGATTTGATTTGATACACTTTAGTGTATTAACAAAAGGATAAAAACAGGTTTCCAGTATTAAATCTGTATGTGGTACTATGCAATTTTTCCATCATAGAGCATACATCGTTAACATCTCCTGAAGAAAAAGGATAAATCAGACCAAGAAAGTAAAAAAAAAAAATTAAAGAACTAGAGGAAGACATTAGCAAAATCGTGCCTATGCCCCTAGAAAATTACTCCAAACCTGAAACTATTCAACTCCTAAGCACTGAGGTAGAAAAATCATATGGCTATGGCCAGGGTTCTTTTTCAACAAGGAACTTTTCTACCAAGGAAAATGAAAGACATTCTCTCCATCCCTGGTCCACGCATGACACTTCTCTGGTCTGAAGTGACAAAGGGTTGATTAGTTATGATCGGCTGCTACAGCTGAGGCAATACAGAACTCCAATCAATTCCCCAGCAATCAATTCGTTACACTGAACTCTCTTTCCCTCCATCTGCAGCTGCCTGACATCCATCAGGGCCCCCTTCTCCTGCCTGCAAGTCCTGTTGAGCATCTGAAGATAGCTCAGTGGGCTGAAATGGAGATCACTGGCTCGCAGTGCTATTGGGCAGAGAGGCGGGTGGTGTTAACCCTCTGGAGCTGAGCAGCTCAGCTGCACACTTCAAGTTTCCACTGTGATATTATATTTGACATTCAATTTGAAACCCTCAACTCCTTTAATGCAATACCTCAGCACAATGATAGTAATAAGGCAGTACCACTTGCTTTCAATTTAACTACCAAAGGCAAAGTGGAGAGGGGAAGAAAACAGCCCCAATTATGTTAACCCTTTTGCTACTAGCTCAGTATGGGACT
>JAWWES010000094.1:63979596-63994054 GCA_035583135.1 Lophotriccus pileatus
TTCTGTGTTAAACGAGAGAAGAAAATGGCAGAGCAGTGCTTTTCCAACCAGCAGCTAAAATGCTTTTTTTTGTTGCGTTTTGCTCCCTGAAAGTGCCAGAGGCTGCCATTTGCTCTGGAAATTTCAACAAAAGTGCATGGGGATAGGTCTACCATAAAGCAGCCCCATCACCTTACATACACAGCATGAGATAAACAGTGCAAGTCATAATTTTCTGAATGCAGGGGCCACAGTAAGCCATGATGGGGCCCTCACCAATGTCCCTCTCATGCTTCAAAACTCTACCTATGTGATTTTGTCACCATCCCACAACAGTCAAAATAAGAGTGGTTTAAAGTACTCTGAATTCTTCCCTGTCCAGAGGAATGCACCAACTCTGAATAACTCTGTTTTACAAAAGGGTAAGCTGAGGTCCAGTTTTGATGGGATGTGGAATTTTTGTTCACTTTTCAATCCGAAATACTGACTGTTAACTTCTAGTGGTTTTCAAGGCTCAGATATGGGGCTGTCAGTTCTGGAGAACTTAGAAACACCATTTCTAGCCGAAATTTACCTCTAATCCTAAGGCAAGCAGGACTGTCATCCAGATTTTTGTCAGCCTTCCAGGATGAGAAAATATCAAGTCTAGCTGTGTTATGCCAAGTTTTGCTCAGCTCTTCTACTGTCATTCACCATCCATTAGACTCAGGGGATCTGAACCATCGTTAGTCAGAGCAGGGATCAGTGCGGGAGAAAGGGGACACAGACTTAATGGATCAAATCTAAAGGTAGTGAATATTCATACCATTCATAGGTGTGTAGGATGAGGATTTTTCCTTCTGGTAACTTCATTTCTTTCTCTTCTAGTCTTTTCTCGCCTTTCTTTCCCTTTGACCATGCTTCTAGGCCTGCACTGTGGAGAATGGTACAAAACTTCCTATCTGCCGCTTCCCAGCTTGTCCTTAGACAGCAAGTGAATGTCAGAGATCTAGTCTCAAACTATTTAAAAACATTTAGCCAGCTTTACATGGCAACTCTTCGGTCAAACTTTCTCTGCTTTAGGAAAGGACATGTCACCCCTCTTGGCAAATCAATTATTCAGACGCTGTGATAGTCCGAGGCATCGTATCAGTAATAAAGTAGTGAATTATTAATCATGGCTTGTGCCGTTTCGATTAGATTTGGGAAATTCAGGATTAAATTTCTGGCACCCTGTGTCTCGGATTGAGCTCAGCCCAGCTGGCCTGACAGGCATGAGCTGGCTTTGTACTTCAGAGGAGGCTGGTGGATAAAAATTACTTGAAAAGCTTCAGAACTTCAATTATTATTATTAGTATTTTGGAAGGAACTGGAATGACTGAAAATAGATTTCCAATCTGCAGGGCAGTTTTGGTTTCACACAAAACTTCTGCTGTAATAGTTCAGTCTTTTTTTTCCCAGTTCCTCTGAGCTCATCTGCTTGCTTGCAAGAAAGACTATCTGGGTTTGAAAGATGAGACATTCTTGTGAGGCTGTATGTCTGTGTACAGTGTTTACACTTTCCACATTTTATCTGGGCTCTCAGGACACTCTGAGAGACCAAAATCATATTAATTAGAAGAACAGGACCAGCATTCCTACTGCTCTGGCACTAACTGTTGAGGGAGGGAGAGCCTTTTTGCAGGAATGTGAGCCTTGGCTTCCTGGGACCTTGCTTGCAGCCTGCTTAAGGCTAGTGGAAAAGAATTTTGGCTTTATCTGCCCTGTGCCCAGCAGACATCCAACCCTAACAGTGGCCTGCCACTGACTTCACTCAACTGCTATTGTTTAGTTCTTGCCTGTGCTTGCTGCCTGCTGCGGGGAGCCTGCCCTGAAGTGCTGGTGAGAGCTCCTTTCACTGGCGAAGGGCTTTTCACAAGTGCGTCCTACAGCAAAGGGAATAAGAGCAGAAATGGGGTAGGCAGCTGGGAGAGGGGAGTACCTACTGCCCCACATATGGCCAGGTGAGATGAAGAGAAGTTCTGGGATGCAATGCCAGGGTGTCAGGTTTGGGCTGGTCCGTCTGAGCAAGGCCTGGGGCAACGCTGTGTGTGGGAGCTTGGTACTGCAGGGTGTTGGGAGCATGTGAGATAAGAGGACAAGAGACATCAAACCATCCGGGAGAATCGAGGGGAGATGTTCTGGTGTGCCCAAAACCAGAGTGAAAAATGTTCCACAGAGCTGTGAAGAGCGCATTTCCTCTCTGGTGACTTTCATCCATGGGTGAAATTTAATTTTTCTTTGTTGCCTATAGGCATAGCAGATTTGCAGAAGTTAGTAACTTCTTCAGTAGCTAGGCTGAAAAGTTAAGTAACTTTGTCCAGGCCTGAAGGAAATCAAAGGAAAAACTCAGGTGACCTGACCCTGCACTCACATCCATGTCAATGGGAACTGATAGCACAGGTCTAAAATGAAGCCTGCTGGGTTTCTCTCTGTGAAGTTGGCCTTTTGCTAGACATACAACTGAGGGAACAGCTTTTGCCACAAATGTAGTCCAATTCAAACCCTGAACAAGACTCAAAAGTGACCGAGTTGAAAACCCTTGACATGAAGGAAATAACACTTCATTCGGTGCAGTTTTAATTTCATCCCTCTGCCCTGGAGTCAGAGAACAGGGACTGTGGAGTGCATGTGCATTGTAGGGAGGAAAGTGTGTGGGGAGATGTTGCATGTAGCTAGTTTCTTACTCTTAGAAGCCTTCATGACTTTCGGGGAAAGTAAATGCAAAAAAAAAAAAAAAAAAAAAAGGAAAGGTTTTAAAAGAATTTTTTTTGAAAGAGGAGCTTAAAAAGACATCAAAACAGATCAAAGAAACTCATGGAAGTGGAAAAAAAATGGAGAGAGGGAGAAAAAAAGAAGAAGGAAAAGCTCCTGCAGTAACATTGGATGAAAATTAAGCTTCTCAGATCTGTTTAAAAGATATTCTGTTTGATCTTTTATATCTTCTGCTCTGATTATCCAGGTTCCTTTTGATGTTGCTGAGCCCTATAGAACTGATATGTAAAAATACACATACATATGTATTAATACAGTGGGTACACAAGCACATGCAGGCACCCTCTCACGCTGTCATTGCTGCCCATGACTGGGAGATGTGGAGGCAGCGGAGATGAGGCCACATAGGAGCAAGGTCTGGTGCTCTGACCCTGTGATACAGTGTGTGTCCCATGCCACAGTGCCCCTGGGGCATGAAAAAACTTCCTACTCCTCTCCTTGGCAGGAACCACGAGGAAAAACTGAGCTCTGAGGCACAGAGATTAAAGGTAGGAAGCTGCAACTGTTTGCTGGCACCCACTTCCTACTCTCTGCTCCTCCCAAACCCTTGGGAAGTAATGGGCTGACAGTCATGATGATGTACATCCATGAAAAATTATCTCTCAGAGACTGTGCAAAAAACACCCACAGCTAAAAGGGACACAAGACATCTGCTCCTTGTGATCTTGTAGCAGTCTGTGCCACCACACAGTCCCCACTTCATCCCCTCCTGCCTCCTGACTGCTCCCCATGTCTTCGCACCAAGGTCAGCTCCACGCTCCTCGGCACTTTAGGACAAACTGATTTTTTCTGCCCTCCCCTTAAAATAGGGGAGTGTGGCCAGCCCTAGGATGGCTCACTGGTGCTATCAGGAGTATGGGGAAGGATTTTGCACAAAGCAGTAGAGACAGCACCATCATGCCAAGCCAGCTGCTGTTGCCAGGGTGGGAGAAGGAAGGCAAATAGAGGCTGCATTAAAATCCCTCCTTGACCAGGCAACAGGCCTACTTTGCCTCCACCTGCAAGGGTTTCTCACACTTCTGTGACACGTGGCCGTGGTGGAGGCAGCAGGACCCAACCCTGGAGGCTGCAATCAGCTCTGCATCCCCCGAGCCCCGGCTGTGCTGCGCTGGCCTCTGCTCCCCACTGCTGTGGCGCCCACACGCTTCCAAACCTTTAATCTGCTTACCCTCAGGAGGCCCTGGGAGGCAGGCAAAGTGGTGTTAAGCTCATTTTACAGCAGGAAATACGGGTGATTTCCATACAAATACTGTGCAAGTTGGCAGTAGAAGTGGGACCTGTGCTGCACCTACCAAGGCTCTTGCTTTGGGCAGGAGGGCAGCTCTCTGCCTCCTATCCCCATGTTTAAGTGCTTGGCTTTGCACTGCTAAGTGCCACCTCCTGTAAGGAAAAATCTGTCCTCCCTGTCCCTCCTCCAGACGGACCAGCATTTTCCACACTGCCTCCTCCCTCATCTCCCAGTTTGCCTATGAGGGTTAGCATGATGAAGCACTCCAGTTGAATTTGGGCTCAAATACATGCTTTACTACACTTTTAATACAGCAACATGCTTCTAATTGTTATGTTGGAGAGGAGTGTAGGCAACTGGGAAAAGCAAGCACAGTATTTTGGTTTTTCTTAGCTGAGGCTGGTACAGCTGGTTGTTTCAGCCCCTGGGCTCTGGCAGCCTGATCCTTCCTCACTAGATGCAGCTTTGTGTGTTTATTCTCCTTTCTCCTCTCACTGCTCTCTCCCCACCCTCATTCAGAGGTTTCCCGAGTAGATCTCTCTATTGCCACTCCCCTCCTTAAGCTCCCAATTTAAAAGAAAAAAAAAAAAAGGAAAATACACAGGAAAATTATTTTAGTTTTACAGACAGCGATAAAATGATCAAAGGCTTATTTGTAGCTAACAGCAGACATACACCACTCATTGAACTAAGATGGGGAGGAAGCATTTTCTTCATATCCTACAAATATGTTCCTTTAAAAAAAAAAATCAATGGAGGCAAATTTTTAATTAAAGCAGATGCTGATCCTTCCTGCCCCTGATGCTGCTACACATCTTGTTGTTATCTTATCTGGGCCTCTATATATTTATATATTAGCCCCTGACAACAGGAGATTTCAACTGATTTTTCTGCAAGGGTAGGGGGAACAAAAAGAAGGTGGGCCTGCTGGAGTAAAATGTTTTTTTCTCCAATCTCTTTGCTACCCAGGTGAGGATCAAATACCCCCTTCCTTGGTCTTTCCCCTCCTCCAGCTTTGGCAATGGATAGAAAGGCTAAGCCTTGCTGTCTCCTTCTCTCCGTCCTTTTTACAGATGCAAATCCCCCCTGCTCAAGCTCAAGAGTGTCTCTGGGAATAAAATGTGCTCTGTGGTAATGCCTTCATTTGAAAGTGTTATGGAGATCTGGAGCTGAAACCCTGAATGGCTAGCTTTCCTTTCCTTTTTTTTTTTCCCCCTTATTTTTCTTATTTTAAATACCTTTTTTAATTTTTCCAACCCCCCTCACTAATTTAGGGTTCTGAGAAAATGACCAAGAAAGCCATTTCCTAAAGCATTCACCCTTCTTCCACACCTAGCAGATCCAATTTCCTTCCTGTGTCCTGTGCAGGGCCGTGACCCTTGTGGGTCCCTTCCAACTCAGAAAATATGATTCTATGATTCTCTCTTCTTCAAACCTTCCCCCAGCTGCTCCTGTTACCCATGAGATCAAGGGGTTCCTAAAAAGGCTTTCATAATGAACACCCAAGACTAACATATTTGGTCCGGGCATCCACAGATGGAGCTAGTACTAGGCTTTGTGGGTTTAGGCAGGACTGAACACATGGTCCATTTCCTCCCCCTCTCTGGTGCTCTGCCTGATGCCTACACAGGTTGCTGGGCTTTTACTCTTCAAATTTAGGTAAGTGCATAGAGGTGGGGGTTCATTCACTGAAAATGAGTGGCAGTACCCAGGTATTTCAGTCATCCTAAAATCTAAAGCAGAGAGATGGCGCCTGGCAGAATCTAAATCAAGGGTAGGTTCACCCTCCATGTCAAGTCCTCCTGCTACGACCTATGATCAGGCCACGATGGAGGGAGATGTCCTGGGTTGGGGATGTCCTCTGCAGCAGGCTCTTCCTGCAGGCCATGTTTCAGTCCCCACAGATGTCTTCTATCTGTAGACCTCCCTGACTGCACTCGTGTTATGCCTAGACATTACCTAAGGAGTTCTCTTGGCTCTGCAGGCTCAAAGGTGACCTGCAACAGCCAAAGGTTTGGACAGATCATTTGTATTTGCGTGTGTCAATAGGACACCAGATCAGTGCTGCAGGGCCTGAGGAGAAATTTGTCCTTTCTGTCCACCACCATGCATTTGGCCAGGTGCTGCCAAGAGGGAGGGCTTCACAGGCACCAAGCACAGACCACTGCTGGAGGCACTGTACCTGACTGGATGGATCACTGGTCCCATCTGCTGTGGCAAGCTATACCTTCATATAAGGAAGGGAACTGATTGGTAAAACTGCCCAGGGAATGATTTTTCTTTTCATCTTATAGCTATCCACTCAGCATCCATATAGAATCACACAATTGTCTAGGCTGGAAAAGACCTCTGAGATCACTGAGTCTAATTGTTAACCCAGCACCACCATATTACCACCAAACCATGTCCCCCCAGGTGTGACACCCACACACCTCCTGAATAATTCCAGGGATAGTGATTCTAACACTGCCCTGGGTAGATTCTTCTAATGCCTGATCACATTTTGAATGAAAAAATTTTTCCTAATATCCAATCCAAATATAATATCTAATATATCTGTTTGAGCCTGACTTCCCTAACTCTGCACACCTCTGACCTTCACAATCCTTAAAGGCTGCCCTGGGGATGCAGCTGTTCCCTGGGTCTGTGGGTAGGTGCTGGCAGTCATACACACAGACCGAGGTGTGTCTGAGTACTGTTTACTTCACTGTCCAAAATGCACACCAACAAAACAACTTAAAAAAAATGCTTCCATTTTGCAAGAGTGTCTCTCCTGATCTAAAACGTAACAACTTTTCATTTTGTTATGTTTTATTCCCTTTTCATTAAAAGCAACCAGATTAATAAAGGAAATTGAAAAAAAAGGAAAATAAATAGCTTTGTTTAAAAAATACCTCATCAGCAATTTTTTTCATATTTTCAATCAAGTAAACTGATTGTGGTATCTTATTATTTGATAGGAGCATCCATATATTTTCATTCAATCCTTAACTATTTTTTTCCCCAGTGAATAAAGTATCTGTTCAAAATCCTTCCTCACTTGTAATCCGGAATAGCATTTTTGTTATGTCTGCAAAGAAAGCTAAATATTGACTTCAATATTATACAGATTTAGAATTTTGCTTTTGAAAGGGTGGGATGCATTTGGAAGAAATTTAAGTGTTTACTGTAAGACTTGCCTTCATCTGAGAAAATCACCCTTAACTTTCCCCTGTAGTTAACACGAATCTGCTGCACGAAGTCGAGGCCACAAGTCTCATCATAAGAGAGTCACCTACCTTCAGTCAAATCAGACTCTCCCTAAAAAAAGCACTTTTCTTCCCATGTTCTATATTGCAAGTCTTGACTGACTTGGAAGGATCCTTGGAAGGATCTGCATTTTAATTACATGTCTTAGATGTGGGTAAATTTAGGTAATATTAAACCTGACCAACTAGTTTAAAAGTGAGTTTCTTCTTTAAAGCTGTTCAGGATGCTAACAGGATTATGCAGAACCTTACAAGGCTATGGTTTCCCTAAAGCTGGCTGTGCAACAGCACATGGAAATAAATGCTTCTAATTTCAGATTGAATGCCTATGGGCAGAGGAACCAAATGTGCACAATAGTGCACAATTTATTTGCAATTACAAATACCCACTCTGTGGAGGAAACACTATTAGCTGTATCCCTTCTATACTGAACTCATCTTCATTCTTCTAACATTATCAATACTTTAAAATGCATAGAAAAATGAGAAGTGAGATATAAACAGCTTTCTTTCTCCCCACCACCCACACTTACATAAAAAAACACACTCAAAAGAGGTAAACTACATATAAGTATATATATTTTTTTTTCAAAAGATAAAATCCACTTCAAAATGCAATCCATAACCCTCTTCCAGCTTTTGCCTTTATCAGGTGGCAAGTGAAGTCTTTCACACCAATGGAGTGTAAATTCTGTTAATAAACTCTGCTACAATATCTTTGAAAGTGTGAACCAATAAAATGTTATACCTGGAGATTAAATTATATCCAGCCTCAACAGGAGTGCCAACTTTTCAGTGGACCCTGGTTGGGGTAAGATGTTTTAGTCATTCCTTTGAACCTTTCACGGTGATCTGAATAAGGACACTTCAGTCACAGTACCTTGGGATAGATGTGTCTTTCACCACAGCCTCATACAACTATCCATGTTTGGATGTTGTCATGGGAGTAACTGTCTGGTTATATGCATCTTTTCTCAATTGCATGGTATCGATTGATGGTGTAACAAAGTTTTTGAGTGATAGCTTAACAATGGAGAAGTTCCAGACTCCCTCTCTCTTTCCTCTGTTAGTGGAAGGGAAAATGTTTTGTCCTCAGCATTAATTAAACTCTGTGAAACCTGGTCCTGCTATGGGAGACCTGTGTGTACATTCATACTCTCTGACAACATTTTAAATTCACTGACCGGCATTTACTTGGTAAATAAATAAGATCAAACCAGCACTGCTTTAGAGAGGTCAAGAAAAATCTTTGGTCTATGAAATATGTGGGCCAAGTTACCTACTCTTGAAAACCACCATAGCTGTACTGAAACTTACTGATTTATGCCCTGAAAGGATGAGCTTCTGTAAAGAATTTACATCTGAGAGAAAGTCTGAGCCAGAGTGTGACAACAAGTGAGGTAACCAGAGGGACCTTCTGCCTGGGGACCAGAAGTCTCTGGTTTATACCTTGCCTTGGAAAACATAGGCTGACCCCTATGAGTCCTATGTCCCTTTTCTGCACCTTTTTTTTTTCTTTTTTTTTTAATTTGTTCTGCCTTCCTGTGTTTGCTATGCACTGGACAGTGTATGGTGCTGCACACCCAAATCTGCTTTCAAGTCAGACTTTCAGAGACTTTGCCCTCAAAATGCCAGTTTTTGTTCCGTGTCCATGGTTCTGCCTGAAGGTCTCTTCGTGCCTGCGGGATTTTTGGAAGTGTGAGGATGGAGTTCTCAGGACAAATAAAAGGAGGACTAACTACATGATTATTGAGGTTACCTCTATGGTAAATTGGGTAAGAAAAATGGGTTGAGGCAATATCCTGTGATTGTCAAAAATCTGTTGTCAGCACAGTGTTGGTCACTAGTCTTGTGAACGTCATCCAGATGTGGTTTGAGAGATGAATGAAGCCAAAAACTGTTCCCTGTCTGTAGCATAGGTATGTGCATCCTTTTTTCTGTTTGTTGAAGGAGAAATTAACACTATCAGTGTGAGCAAACAATCATTTTTCATTGGGCACAGGGAATGCACCCACAGTGATACGGACGAAGTTTTTGTCTGCACTAGCGGAGGACTTAAACTTTCTCCATTTTGTGGTTGCACAATCCATATTAAAAACTCCCTAAACAGAGAAGACATACCTCAGGACACTCATAATATTTCCCCTGATTTTTATATATTGTTGCTATACATGTACTGTTGGCCACTGCTTGATAAAAGGTACTGTATTACCTTTCTCATTGATCTGAGGCTCTATAACAACATTTACATCCTAAAATGTCTTCGTTGCCTTTAAGGATAAAGCATTCCTGAGTAATTTCTTCTAGCATTTCCAACTCCTATATTCCTGCTTAATCAATCCATTCTAGCAACTGCATTTCTCCCCCTTGAAAATCAAGGGTGACTTTCAGCTCCCAACATGATTGGGAAAGAAGTCTGGCAGAGATTAAAGAAAAGAGTTGCTTTTCCCTGCCAGTATCTGAGTGGGAGGATGAGATTGGCAGAAGTTATTGGCCAAAATATCATTTAAGAGAGGCAAAACTCTTCTTAGGACAGTCTCTTTCACATTCTACTTACAATAACAACAATAGCCTTGGTATCATTTTAAAAGAGAGAGCAGAGAAGGCGTGGGGGTGGGAAGGACAGGAATTACAGCTCTTATATTAATCAGATAGAAAAGCTCTGTCTCCCACAATTCTTTCATTAGCTGGAGAGACAGGTGCCCTCCGACCTCCAGCATCACTTACTTCCTTGGTAACAACTACTGCTGGCAGATGATCCCTCTTGTAGACTTCATCCATATTCAAAGAGTTGTCACATCCAACTGATGCTAAGAAGCTAATCAAGTAGAATTTTCTTTTCCTTTTCTATCTCTTTTTGTTCCCCCCTCTTACTCCTTCTCTCATGCTAAAAGCATTTTCCCCCACTGTGCAGTCAAATTCTTTTGAACCCTGAGAAAGGACCAGATCCATGGGGAAAGAGAGGAAATCCCTTTTCTGTTCACACATGGAGCCTCTGATGGTTTTTCCTTTTTTACATGTCAAGCCTACGACTCTTTTGCACTGCCATTAATGGCATTTAAGAGCAACCCAAAACAAGCAAGGGCTTGACTAAGAGAGCCATCTCGCCACACTTGATGTTTCAGGGCAGGTTGAAAATTTCCAATCAAAACTGTTTTGAGATAGAAAATTAAATTTTCAGTGCTGTCCAGATTTAGAAGAATGTGGCCTTATTAAAGCAGTTGATTTCACAACAGATAGAAGATGAGTTAAAATTACATCTTCCAGAGACAAGGATAATAATTTCACTGATGTTTTCATTTTGTTTGCTTTTTTCCCCACAGTAAGCCCATCAGCTATACTGTGCCTCTTCCCTGTATTCAGAACCAAATTTGTCAACGTGGTTCTGAAGTAGCTAGCAAGAGTTTATGTGAGAATATTTTGATGCATTTTGTACAAAAATATTTTCTAACAGAGATCTTATGGCCATCTCTCATAACCACATGCAGAGATTAACGCGAAGTAATTTCGAACACGCAGGATGAAAATGTTGAATCTGAAGCAGCAACTACATAGGAAAATATGACTCTTATATTCTTGATGAGAAAGAAGAACCAGAAGAATAATGAAGATGCAATTTCTGCATTTTTCCATTCTGAGATTTATAGATTTCTGATCATTTGAATAACATGAATCATCTAGGGGAAAGTCTGAGGCCATTGAGTTCAGATAGACCTAAACTCTTCATTCATAGCAGTGTGTCAATGGTTGTCAGTCAAATATGAGGCAAAGGGAATCAAAGTCATGAATTTCTGTTCCAGAAAACATGGAGCTATATTTCAGTGTGAAACTCCAGAACACCTGACATATTTTATTTACAACTTTTGAAAATGATGTATCATTAGATAAAACTCCTAAAGTAGTTCCAATTTTTTTCTGAAAAACATTTGTAAGCAACTGACCTGAAGAATCTCTAATAAAAAAAAAAAAATGTATAAACAATTACCCTGTTGCAATGCCACTGATTTGTACAATTCAGGGGAAATACTGACATCCTCTAGCATTAATCCTAAAGCATTAGCTTCAAGCTACAGAAAATGCTGTTTTAAATCCTGATGGCATGTTTCGCTTCCAAAAGTTAATTCAAGAAGAATAAATGTGCAGAACAAAGGAAAGAAGGAAGTCAAAGGCACACTGGTACCAGACAAACATCGCCCCCAAAAATCTCCCCTATTTGCACCATCCGCTGCCAGGTTTCTTGTTAGAATGTGCGATGCATAATTTACTCCTCACGTCTTCCCTTACATCATCCTGTGAGTACAGATTCTTCCTTAGGCACCCTTGGTGCTGCTGCTGCTCCTGTCACTGATGCAAACTGAAGCTGGCTGGTGGGTTCACTCACAGGAGTGTGCGCTCTGCCGGATTCCTGCCGCAACTTTTTAGCAGCCTCTGTCTTCGTGGCACTATTTTTGGACCTCCCTCTCACTCTCTCTTGTCTAGCAATGTCTCGTCTCATGGAGACTGGAGAGCTAAGTTCATTAAAATGGAATTTGGTGGGTTATTGCACAAAATTACCTCTATTTACATCTGCTACCTGTCACTTTCAATGCTTTATGTCTTTTATCACTTAATACTTCCACTACCTGTCCATGCCAACTTTCAGTGGGCAGCAGTTGTAAATTCAGATTAGCATTGCTTGCTGCATGCACTCCTTCCTACAGAAGCCCTTTAAGGGGCTGTGTGAGCCCGTGTCTAGGCCAAGAATATTTGTTTGTGGGTAAGACAGAGCTACAGCTGTGCTGATATCCAGAAATGCCAAAAATATCCATAAATTATTTCCCTGGGCTGAAATATAGATCTTTTGCTGTTTTTTAACTCTTTGTCTACTAAAAAATGTCTTTGTGGAGATAAGCTGAGAAGAAAAGCACAAAACTGAAAGTAAGCTTTGGCTGGAGTGAGAACTGAAGCTGAACCTTTCGTGTCTCAACAGGGTTGGGCTGCAATATTGCAGCAAAGAGAGAAATGTTGAATTTTTGCCTGTGGAAGACAACTCAGCTATGAGTCAGTGAGCAACTGCACAAAAAAGTTCATACCCAGGAGACATTCAACAGGTGGAGTCCCATCTGAGATCCCAGTGCCTTGAGTTAAAAGGCCATACCTGGTCCTAGTCAGGCACACAGCAGACTGTGCTGTCCAGTGGCTGAGTCACAGCCTGCAGAGCAGCGTGTTACTTGAGTTTAGTTGTGCACTCCTGGTTGTGCAGCACCAACCCAGGTACCAGAAAGTCTTGAAAAGCAGCCCATTTGCCTGTCTTACATGCCACATCCATCACTTCCACCTCTGTTTACTTGCGTGAGCGAGTCAGCAGGGACATTGAAAGGTTGAAGAGCAGCAGAATGCACTATTTCCACAGACCTCAGCAGGCACTGGCTAATGTCCCACACCTGCAGAAACTCAAGCTATTACATTTTTCTTTTTGCTTGCTGGTAGTGTGACACCCAAACACTGAAAAATTGGCTACCACAGCAAAGCCAGGAAATCTGCCCCTGTGAAAATTTGGCACATGCCAACATGGTAGAGCTCAGATGTGGATAGAAATGATGGCTTTAAACTCTTCCTTACTCAGATTTCCTTCCTGCCCTTTTGCCAGTGAGTTAACACGGCATCAAAGTGTCTGCCACCCTGATCTCTGACCATAAGCCTATTAAAATTGCATTGGAAGTTAACAATGAGGATGGAAAACAAAGATCAAATGAATAATGCATTAACAAAGCACTTCAATTAGATATTGAAGAAAATAACATAAATATATTAGATAGAAAAATATCTTGAATTATAAACTAGATGCGGAATTTCTTTTTTTCACCCCCAATGGAAGGAAAAAAAATGAAAGGAAATAAAGAGATACATAGTCTTTTAATGGTTGATGAGAATAAACTGTAAGGGTATTTATACTTCTTTGCTGTTCAAGCTTAGTAACTTCATGTGTTTTTGCAAGATAACATTTGGGTCATGTGATTTCATCAACCAATCCAGCTGCTAGGCTCTTTCTTGACACTTGGTAATGAAGTGATATGGCAGGGTAGGACAAAGTCACCTTATCTTTTTATAAATGCATTGAGTGGCATTTGGGATGCCTTCCTACCTTTCCGGTTCATTTGCATTACACAAGAATCCTCTAAATGTTAAAGCTTTCTCTTGCAGTGAAAGTTTGACGCTTCCAGCGGCATTCAAGGATATCTGTCTTGGAGTGGCATAAAAATAATGATGTGCAGTTATGTGTGTGTGTGTGTGTGGGGACGGGGCTGCGTACGCGTGTGCGCAACAGCCGGCTGAGAGGCTCCGGAGCTGTCTCCGGCGCCAGAGCAACGCGTGTCGTCCATCCAAGCTGACAGGCCTACCCAACCTGAAATCATCTGAGTGCAGTTTCTGAAATCGTTTGAAAGTGGAGTGTCAGGAAGATGTTTGCATGGCGACTGACATCTCCTCCCGGCGTGGTTTAATGACATCCCTCCCTTGTCATAACTCTCCTCACGCTTCACAAATAATAACAGCAGTGGAAGGACTTGGCAAGACTGAGTTGGGAGCAGCAACGGGAATGTGGGAAAGGGCTGGGAGGCAGGAAAGTGCAAATCGCTGGAGACAAAACCACTTGAAAGGGCTTGAATCAGCCTGAACATTCATACCTGGGAGGCCTGTGGGTGTTTCTTGCTTTCCATCACTCTCCCATCTTGTTAAACAAAGGGTAGGGACTTACCCACGTTTGCCAATCAGCCCAATCTAGAGCAGCAGGCAAGGATGAAATCCCTTTTGGTATGGAGGCCTGTCTATAAGGGTGCCGATTGTCTCTACATGTTTATTGCAATATGTTTTCCAGTTGCAAGGAGGGACAGGGCAGCAAATACACTGCTGCATGAAAGTTTCCTCCTATGCCCACTGGACTTCTGGCAGGCAGGCTGCAAACTGAAATAAACAGGTGAGAGCTTAGGGGACCAAAGTGCTCGACGAAGTTGGGGGTTTGAACTCCTGACTATTAAAACCGTCTCGCTCACCTTCCTGGTGGCTCAGCTTGGGCAAGCTGCCCCATGCTTCTGTGCTTCAGTCACTGCCCTGTGCTAGGACTGAGGAATGAATATTAATCCCAGAGCAGACCAAACATAGCAGGATGTTATGAAACATTGTCAACAGGCGATTAACGTTGTTCTTTTAAAATGTCCCATCAGCAGTATGT
>JAWWES010000094.1:63999900-64015543 GCA_035583135.1 Lophotriccus pileatus
GGAGAGGAGAGGAGAGGAGAGGAGAGGAGAGGAGAGGAGAGGAGAGGAGAGGAGAAGAAAACTGCCATGTGAGAAGGAAGAAGTTGATCATCCTGCAATGAGACCCAGTGGTGCAGAGGGACAGGGAGGCAGTAATCAGACAGACAGAGCTTATTGGGATGAACTTGTGTACATCCAAGGCAGTTTCTCTCTTGCCCCATTTGTTCCATCTCTTGACAAATCCCAGTAAACTGGACAGTGAACTAAATGTTTTGCTGCGCCCTGTTACAAGGGAGTGGATGCTTACACAGCTCTGCTTTCCAGTGGTCCCTTCTGGGGTGGGGGCAATTTAGTGTTTACTAGCACTTAGCAGGTGGAGGCTTAAAGGAGGGAGAATAATTTTAAATTTGCATCTTAAGACTCTGATGATGGTTTGGACTCCCAAAGTCACAAAACACACTCTCATAATAGTGATGCCATTTTAATATGTCTGAGAATAAAAACAAGGACTAAAAAGCTACCAATCACTTCTGTGAATCTTGGCATGTGAATGTGTGTTCTCTAAACCATCAGTCCTAAGTTAGGAAGAAGGAATTAAAAAGAAATTTAGACTGCTAAACAGATTGTTATTTCTCTGTCATGGATTACTTTACAGCCGTGGAGCTTGGTTGTTAACCTCAGCATTGATCCGCAATCGTTGTGACCATATCAGTGCACAGGTGCATACCTCAGAGCACCCAGAAATCTCAGACAAATGTCCAGCAGCCTCAGAGTCTATCTCTACTTAGATAGAAAGAAACTTTTTCACCAAATGAAAAAAGTGGATATGTGGTAATCCTGCCTTAAGAGAGATGAGGGGTTCCTACTGTCTCCTTTCTGGCTGGTTTTCAAAAGACCACCAGTCACAGAGTCACCTGAGCCCTTTCTCCATAAGATGCTGAGACAGAGGAGTTTGTGTCCCAACCCTAGACATCGGAGATGTCACTTTTGCAACTATCTCTCTTTAGAAGGAGAACACTCTATGTTAGCAGAGCACTTGTGTTTTTTTAATGTTGATACCAACTGCTTCCTCCTAGGCAAGTTACAGGTACAGAAGAATAAATGAGCTGAGGGAAGGGGAAACTCCAAACCCACAGCCCTAGAGAGCAAACTAAGCAAGGAGAGGCTTCTCAGGGCTTTAGTGCAGCATTCTCTTCCTGACTAGCTACTTGGCATTCCAGTAGGGTGGGTTAATCCTTTGCCTTTGATGAATCTTTAATCTTGGCACCTTGTGGCTGAAGCCGGCACTAACTAGCAGATCCTGGCGATCAAAGTCATGCACTTAAATATTTCATTTATAAATAAAAAGTAATAAAATAAAAAATAAAGACTTGTCTTCATAATAGCAATAAGGCAACTCCAAGGGGGTTGTTAGTGCCAATTAATCACACTCTTGGGACTGCAGAGTAGCTTCACTGCTTCTTGTAACTCTAATTGCCCTATGGGTGCAATTATCCATACCACCCTCTTTCTCTCCCTGTCCAGTCAGACCTTATGACTTAATTCCAGTGTAGGATTTCTAGTTTTTAACCTCTGTTGCTCTAATCCACCCTCCCCATGATGCAGGCTGGGAATGGAGAGTGATAAGACTAACTCTTCTCTTGTGCATGTTCACTCTGGCCAGCTGCAACAGGGGTGTACTCACACCTGATGCAGGCTGCCAGTTGGGACCCTCAGGGAAAGTCCCATGCTGCAGAAGAAAATTCAAGAGCACTATCTTTTCGGATAGGGTCTGCAGCTCTTGTCCATGAAGGCACATAATTCTCACCTCCTACTCAGTATCTCAAACTTCCCACTGAAGCTTTAACCTCTACTCAGATCTTTGGGGGCTGGACCTGAGCAATGAAATTTTGAACATGGAAGGGAGCCTCACCATTGCTATTTGTGATACTTTGAACATTTGGAAAACACTAGAACTAATCCTGTTAAAGATACTTACTCTTTTCTTTTTACATTATTAATTTTTTTTTTTTTTTGTTATTATGAAGCATTTCCCAGTTTGAGGCTTGGACCTGACTCACAGAAGTTGTTAACCTACAGATAAATGGAGATAGATGTGACACTGACATGGGACTGGCAGGAACAGATATATGGGATAAGGGAAGAAAACAGGGAAAGAGGAACACCTCTAATGACTTTTGGGACAATTTTCTGCAGAAAAGTGTTACACCATTGACTTAGTCCCATAAAAATGAATTTCTCTGGATCCGTTTTAAGTGTGCTGCCTGATAACTTTTTTCTGATGGCCCTCAGCTGGTACACTGGTAGAAGCAGTGAATGACTATTCTCTGTTCATATTCCCTGAGACACTCAGTTTTACATACATCTGTCATAATCCAGTTTTATCAGGAGAGACCAAAGGCACCAGTTAACTCCTCAAAATGAAAACCAAGGGTTTATTTAATCACTCTCTATGGAACACAAATATAAGAATACAGGGCTCTTTATTTTAGTGGATGGGGATGTAGAAAGAATCAAATCCTAGAAGACAAAGTCTGACATGCATAGAGGAAATAAGGTGCCACTTTTTAAGGGTAGTTAACTATTATAAGTCTTTACCAAGGACTATAGAAGATAGCCTGTCATTAGCTACTTCAAAATGGGATCAGATGTTTTTCAAAAATACATATTTTACATTGACAATAACTCTTGGACTTGAAACGGGAAATAACTCAGAGAAGTCTGAAGGCCTGTTATACGTAGCAGGCTAGCTTAGGTTGTCACACCAATCTCTTTTGGTTTAAAATGAATGAATTATTGAGGTCTGATACTGAGTCTCCAAGGCAAAGGTTGCTTTTTCTGAAAGGCTCAAGCCTTTTAAAGGTTCACTTATAGCTACTTGTAATGTTCATCACCAGCCATACTGGAAGACCAAAGCTTTGAATTCAGGTCTTAAAATAAAAATAAAAAAAATCAAGGACTGGATTCAGACTGTACACATTTTGTGCCTGATCTGAATTTGGCCACCCCCCTATGACTAACCATGTGAATTGAGGGCGGCAAAAAAACTCTCATACCGCAAGTCCAGAGCTGTCTAATTCCTTAAAGAAACCTGGTCTGTAACAATAAAGTTTTCCTCATATTTTTGTTCTTTAATATCTACACAGCTGGTATAAAGGAACACAGCTCCCTTAACTTCAGCTGAGCTGTAGCAATCACATCCGAGAATACAACTCACTTCACCTCTCCATTCACTGATACTGATGGCATCACCTCTTGAGAAGAGAAAAAGGCAGATTTAGTTCCCATCGCCGATTCATTCCTTACTTTCACTGCTAAAGCAACTAACAATTACTGCTGATCACACACACATACTCAGAGAGATTTGCGGACAATTGCTGCAGTTCTCCTGCAAATGAAAATGCTCTAGCTTTCATAAAAATCAGAGATCAAACTGTTCCTATGCCTTGTCCTTTCCTCCAGCATTTAAGGCCTGGAAAGCTTCCTGCTTGTGTTGTAATCTTACCCAGCTACAGGATATGTGACTGCGTTGCTTATTCCTCCCCTGTGTAATGTAGACCTCCATGCCTCACATGAGCCAGAGCCTTGTATGAGTTATATGGCTATTATGTTATAAGTAGGACTGATGTATTACAGAATGCTGCCATAGATCCTATTAATGGTACTCGGGCTACATTTTTTTCTCCCTGTAGTAAGTTCTGCAATTTTTTGGAAGTGGGCAGCTTCACTGGGATGCAAAGATCCAGCACCTGGGAGTGGCTTAAGCAGACTTCGGGGCTGGCAGGGTTAGGTGGTACTCACCTGAGCATTTCGGTTCTTCACAGTGTCAGGATCTGTGTTGACACAGTGAACAGCCCCAGCTGAAAAACTGAGGTCCAAGAGGTTCTTCCATTTCCTCACACATCACTCCACTGCCTGAACTGCTTTTACCATAATAATATTTTCTCTTGTTCTGAATTTACTGTTACCTCAGCCCCTCACTACGATTCATTCTTTTTTGCCCATTGACAGATTTGTGTGTATCTGCCCTTTTTCTAACATGCTCCTGCCCAGGAGCAAGACACAGTGTGATATTCACATACAGTGGCTATTTTATACAGGGTGATTTCAATGAAAGCGCTATTTTTCAGGCTCAAACATCTCTGATCTTCACTAGATATGTGTATTTCTGGGCTGCAGTCCCATTCTGCTCTCAGTTCTTTATAACAAGAAGAAACATAAAGCCCAGGGTACCCATAGGTAGGGACTTCAAATCTCTATATTGATATGGTTAAGGCTCCTCTCTTCTTTTAACAATCAGGACAACACGAACCCTTTCTTTCCATGACATTTTCATCTTCTTGGAACTGTTCTCATATGAAGTTTGGAGTTTTCTTGAGTTTACAACTTAATATTGGATTTAAGTTGGAGAGAAGTTTGCAGATATGAAAGGTAGTTGGATGGGCTTTTTCTCCTTTCCCAAATTCTGAAATGGGTATAAGGGTTTAATACCGGATTTTGTCTCCATCTATCAGCTAAACCAAAAAAGTCCTAGACACAGGCACTGCGTTGTGGCTATACAGATTTTTATGGGCCAGGCATCCTTTCCAGGAGGAAATTCTGTTTTACTCCCTCTGCTCTGGGTGGAAGAGATTTTAGACATGTGAATAAAAGCTGTACCGTGTCTCTTGTTCTGTGGGCCAGAAAATGGGCCTTGCCTGGTTTAATTTGCTGGAGTAGATATATGTTTTAAGATTGCATCTTGTGGTAATGATAACAGGACAGCAAGACATGAAAGTTTAAAGATAACAGTATCTTCCTCAGTCCAGCTCGTTGTGACTCTCCTGTATCTTACAGTTCACTTTCTTATTTCTTTCCCCTATCTTCCCTCCTTCCCCAAACCCAGTTAACATGCACCATGTAGCTTCCTACTGGATGCCTGGAAATGGTTTTGAAAAAGGCTGGGTTCTTTGCTTACAGGAAATGTGGGTCTTGGATATCATCAGTGGTGCCTCTGCTCCAGCCTAACTAAACATTCAGCAGCACAGCAAACGAGTGAACGAGTGGTTGTAAAACCATGATGCAATCCCTGCCTGTCACATCTGATTTAGGAAACAAAGTCAGATGGTCTTAAAAAAGAAAAAACTAAACTAAACTAAACTAAAATAGCATATCCAGTGCTTCTGTGTTGGAAATGAAACATTAACAATCAGAGGAGAGTACTGAAGCAGTGCAGCCTGCACATCCATCTCAGGCACAACAGACCAAATGGAAATCCATGTCTGATAGATACAAGAAGCCTAAATACCTCAATGTCAGTAAGATAGAGTCAACCTGGTTACAGGAAGGCTGGTGAGGTACAGAACTGTGGTCACAAAACCAGTGTGTAGTGTGTGATGAAGGCAGCTCTGGACAGCAGCTGGGATCCAGGACTGGCTTAGGTGTGTGAGGCACAAGAAACTAAGGAAGGCAGGTCTTCTTGAACATGCAGTGAATTTATCACTAAACAAATCGAGATCTTTTCTTTCTCCAGAATTCCAAAGTACCTCTTCTTGCTAATGAAATAAACTATAACAAGTGGGGAGGGTTCATTAAAAGGAGGAGAAGGAGAGGGGAATGAGATTGAGAGCTATTTGCATTTATTTGTTTCAAATCTTCATATTTGATTTTTTGTTGACTCGACTTTATTGAAATATTTGACTTTATTGACTAGTGGCTGGGTTAAAGCAGAACTCCAAATTCACTATTAGTGTCACAAATGTGGCCTGAATCAAAGATGGGCAAAGGACCACTGGCTTGTCTATTTGTATCCACTTGTCCCATGTCCAGAAAGTCTCACAAAACCTGCCAGTCTCGACTGACTGCCCTCATGATATTGAGAAGCTTCTGTCACTTTGGAGCCAAAGTTACAAAATTTTGGCAAAACTGCTCAGGAGAATATCCGCCAAGTTCAGGCTTAGCTTTTACTCTGAGTTCTCCTGAATCTGGGTATGGTTTATTTTCTGTCTGGTATAGATCTTACATATGCTTGACCCTGAACACAAAGCCCTCCTTTTAATAAAGGGAAGAAAAGAGATATGTAACAGGGGAATTGACACTTCTGTGTTTGTCCCTTTGGATCCAGAAGCAAAAAATGAGTGGTGTAGTAAAGAGAGGGTAGAAGAGAAAGAGAGGAAATCACAGCCAACTTGTCAAAGTAGACTATTTCTCCATCATTCTAAGATTTATCTTTTTCTCTCTTTTTCTTTATTACTAGGGACATGAAGATGAGGGCAGTGTCCTTTCTGAGTTTTACTCCTATGGCTCCTGCTTGTGGAGCATCTCTGAACCCCTCACTGATGCAATCACACAAAGCTTCATGGCACCCTTGTGAGAGGAGGCAATATCATTAAGGGCGATTTTACCTTACGATACATTTCCTAAAGCCTCATCTATGTTACAATTAATCTCCAGTTCCAGTGCAGTATTTGGCCTTCCAAGGTACACATTTACTTTCCATAGCATGTAGTAACGATTTTCTGTCCCTGGTTCTGACTTTCCAGTGGTGAAATCTATACAGAGCCTTCTCTGGCTCATTTTACACCAGCCCATCATCTCAGACTCTCTCTGATATTTGTTGTCTGGTGGTGTTGCGGGTCATTAAGATAGATGCTTGTGGCTACCTCGGGACAGACGGATGTCAGTGTTGGGAAGATATGTTTCCTTATATATGGTTTGCTGCACTCAGTGGGATATTTCAAGGTGGGAAGGACTATCTGAATACAAAGTGGAATTGAGTTCGCAGACTGTCACAACTGTTGGGCTCGAAGGCACCTAGAAAGAGCTCATTTTTCTTGTGAGAAGACAGGATCAGCAGTATCTGTGTGGTTATGGACAAAAGTTTGTCTAAGCTGCTCTTTTGGGTCTGTAGTCCTGGAGAGGCTGTGCTCTGTGTGAACAAAGGATTTCAGATTTTCATGGACTTTGCTATTTTACAGTGTGTGTTGTTGGCATGAGTAAATTTCACTGTGTCTTAAATATTACCACTTTTAGCAATTTTTTTTAAAGTAGCATCTGGAATCCTGGAATAATGAGAGCTTTGTATACTTATTTTTACATTGAGTTTTGAAGCACCATAATCAGTGGACCTTCCTCTCCCTCCATTCATGCCCTTGGGGGAATGAATAAAAATGAACAAACAAGGCAAGACACAATGCAAATTCAAAGAATGCCATACCTGTCTGTTTAAAAGCACCTCAAGAATTTATGGAACTTTTGTGCTTCTGTAAAGCTTGACTCCTGCTTTTAAGTATTTGGGATCAGGAATACTACTGTGAGAGACAGAAAGAAGAGCATGGGCCAATTTACCTGCTTGATGCGCCGGGTATTACCCTGCCCAAACTGGAAGCAAACAAGCTGAACAAAGCATCAGATGTCAGGAGAAGAATGCAGCTGTCATTTAATTAAGTGGGCACAGACTGGGGAGAGGACATGAGTGTTCTCCAGCTTTTGGCTAAGTTTGTGATTCACCCATCTGAGGTCACATCTTCACCCTCTGGAAGAACATCTATAGCTTATTCCGAGATGCTGGGGAGCCCCTTGTCTGTGTCTGAGGGAATAATTGGGCTCTTAATTGCCTGCCATGACTGCATGAGAAAGGTGTATGGTAATAATAATGCAGTAAATGAGAACGCTGGCTATTTGAATATCACATCCTTTGTCAGCTTTATTTCACTTAATAATGTGACATGGCTTGGGGAGGGAAAGAATTATTAACCTTGCCATTTTTAAGCCTGAATTGCTGGGATTTTTTCTGCTGAAATTCATGTCCTTAACTTTCTTTGATATTTAACAGATTCTTAGTTTTATCTCCATGGAAGCCTGCTCCAGGAGGGATCAGAGCTAAATATTTTTTGGGGGGGAAGTAGGGAGAACATAGAGCAAGCCACGATTTGGGAATTGCGTGTAAAGCAGCCTGGCATTGATTAACGTCGTTAAAAGAAAGTGGGAGGGAAAGTGTGCTGAAAATGAGTGAAAGAACAGTATTGTAATCTGCTTTATTGCATTCCCGAGATGCTTGACTTAGCCTCATTGTCATAGCAAGATGATGTGTACCCTACGAGTGTATAAAAATATATGAACTCCTGGGACAATATAGTTCAATCTGCTCTGCTATTACCCATCATGCTCATCTGAGCACACTACAGCTATTAGATCTGTTTGTGAAACAGCTGAGCCCATGGATGGATCTCCTGCAACGGAGCTTGAATGTACAGTTGAGACAGGGTCTGAATGTACAATACATGGAAGGAGAAACAATGGAAATGGATGCACAATGGGGATGACTGCACAATGGGAGGTGCAAGAGGAATGAATCTGCTCCTACTGTGGATATGTAATGGTAAAATAGACAGATTGCCATCTATAATTCATGGTGTTTGCTTCCCCCTTCCCCTTGTCAGATAGCCCTCAATCAGTCTGACTTACAGAAGCTATCCTTCATGACTGAAAGTTGTTAAAATGCTGTTGTGTTTAACCCCAGAGGTAGCAGCATTCAAAACACAGGAACCAAGCTATATATGTGGAGAAAACAGTGTCCTGTGTCCTTTCCTTTTCCAGAGGAACCAAAGAAGAGCTACCCCTGAGTGAAGAACAGCAACATCAAAGCAGCTCACTGCAACTTGCTTGGAAAGGTAAAGCAGAACAACACCCAAGAAACCAAAATCCCTACTAAAGTTATTTTAAAAGTTAAGAATATATATACCAGAGTATATATATATAAGAATATGTACATTCTTATATGAAACTTCACATAAATATCCTTAAAGGGGTGCCATCACAACCCTAGTAGCAGTTAATTTTTAAGGCAACCTGAAGACAACTATTTTGTTATACCCACTACTAACACTGGTGCTTGGTTGTCAGTGGGACCGTGAAATAACTGAGTCATGTTCTTCTAATCCCACATTAGGATATATTTTTTTTTATGTATACATGTTTTTTTCTAATAATGTACTTTCTGAAAAGTACTGAAAGGCACTATGTTGTCATGCATCTGCATCGTTGTACTTCTGTCTGTAAGTAAATTTCCTGTATTCAGCTTAAAAGAATTATAAAATGCTAAAAATGCTTTTTCTTGACTGTTCCAGCAATAACACTCTCCACCAAGAGAGGAAAAGGAGATGAAAAAAAAAAAGACAAATAAAAAAAGCTTGTCTTGTTATTTCCTTCTCTGGGTAATTGCATTTTCCATACCTCCCCTTTCAGAGGCATTTACAGTGAGTTCTGCCTTCCATTGCTTCTATTGATTTGTAGCTCTGCAGGGTGAAAGCCAGACCCTGGCAAAGCCAAAGGGATTTTTGACTTCATTCTTTAAGAACAAATCCACCGGTGTGCTGGATCAATGCAAAGAGCCAGAGCGCTGGCCTGTTAAACTGGATTTGTAACTGCTGCTCAGAGCTACAGCCATGCAAGCAGCCAAACTCTACAACTGAATTTAGTGAATTTACTTTTTGGATGCCTTTTTAGTGGCTGGGTAATGTGTGTTAACAGCAACTGAAGGCCTGGGACATCCCTTTCCACTCACACGTTTTGTTTATGCATTGGGAGTTGCCAGCTTGGTTTAGCCCTACGAGCATGGACCTGGTTCAGAGCTGCCCAAAGGGGCTGTGGGATAACCTCCTGTGGGATAACCTACTGTGGGTTAGAGTTGAGGAGCTGAAGCAGTGCTGCCTACTGAGGTACAAGGCCATATTAACTCTCCCAAGCACAGATGACCAACCTGGCATGCAGGGCTGTCTTTTTTATGACCAAAGATAGATTTGACCTGAAAAAAATGCCATAACTCTGAGCAGAACAGCCAGCAGGACTCCAGCAAGCAAATGCATGACAGAGGAGGGAATGGAGCATCATCTCTGAGAACACATCAGGCTTAAGAGCTGAATAAGCTGTTGACCTTGGCCTGTTTGTTGGCTATATAATCAGATCAATTAGATACAATTGTTAATAACATAGCCTAATTACTTCCTAATTTCTTCAAGAATACCCCAAGCATAAGAATTCAATTAACTGCAACTATACAGAAAGTTTGAAGTCTGAGCTATTCTCCTATTGACATCTTTTGGATGAAGAGAATGTGAGCACAGACGCTACATTTCTTAAAGAATCCAATTTTTAATTAATTTTAACTTATAAGCTAATGAACAGGTTCCTCCTGTAAATTCTCTGAAAATTTCTTTCCTCCTCCAAAAGAAAGAATGCCAAGTTTCAGAAGAATAAGCTGCTGTTTGCTTGTAAAACAATAAGACAGAATTGCAACCTTCACTGTAAAGCAGAATATTTTAAATTACCAAATCAAGGCTATATTCCTGGTTTTATTAGACTTCTTTATGCTGTATGCTCTCACCCCAAAAGAAAAATATAAAGTGGTCAGGTGTTTCTAGAAAATACTTGGCATTGAGAATACAGGGATGTTTTAGTTATTGCTGTGTGAGCACTGCACAGCATTGAGCCCTTTTCTGCTTCCAGAGAGGTGTCAGGGGGTACACAAGAAGCTGGGAGGAGACACAGTTGGGACAGCTGATCCCAACTGACCAAAGGGATATTCCATACCATATGACCTCATGCCTAGCTTATAAAGCTGAGAGAAGAAGAAGGAAGGGGGCACATTCAGGGTGGTGATATTTTTCTCCCCAGGGCACCATTACATGTGATGGAGTCCTGCTTTTGGGGAGATGACTGAACACCTGTCTGTCCATGAGAGTGCTGGATGAACTCCTTGTTTTGCTTTGCTTCTGTGTGCAGCTTTTGCTTTACTTATTAAACTGTCTTTATTTCAACTCATGAGTTTTCTCACTTTTACTCTTCTGATTCTCTCCTTCATCCCACTGGCAGGGAGTAAGCAGCTGTATGGGAATGAGCTGCTGACTGGGGTTAAGCAACGACAACTCAGCAGGAGGCTGAACTACTTGAACATGCTGGAAAGGGAAGGCAAAACAACTTTAATGCAAAGAGAAGGCTCTGGGATCATAGGAGACATTACCATAGGTCATAAATAAAAACTAAACTCACAAAGAAAATCTACATAGCAGAGCTAGCTGTAAGCTTCCCTGGTTGGGCATTAGCTGTTCAATTGCAGCAGCATGAATGGCAGTGGGAAGTTGCAAAAAATCCCGTTGAACAGTTAAAGGAATCACCAGGTGTTAGTCTGTCCTGAGTTCAGTGTTTCTGCAGAGCTCAGCTTCCAGTGGTACAGTAAACTCACGTACATGGGCCACATTGGCTGCACCTCTGCATTGCAGGCAGCAATTCAGCTTGTGACTGACCTGTGCAGTGCTTTATGCAGGGCTGCACTGCATGACACTGAGGCCTGAGGTCTCCTCGGGCCTGTGAACAGACATGTCCCCCCCTCCAGCATGCCAAGGGAGGCAAGCAGTAGGGTTTCATGTACCTGACTGTACTGAATTCCTGGCAAACAACCGTGAACTCTGTGAATTCCATTGTGTGCTCTTGCGACTCAGATGGGTCAAGAACCTGACTCTGTGTGGACATCAGCACTGATTTGAAGGACAGCAGAGACTTTTGGGTTTCTCTTCTCACCAACAGTCCAGTGATCTCCCTATGACATTTCGGTTGATACCTCCTTATCCTACAAAGAGGCAGCCAAATCCCTCTGGTTTGTGTCCACTAGCTGGCCATTCACTGTAATGCACTGACATCCTCTGGGAGGGGAGCTGGATCCTGTACTGAGTGTTGTGCTGCCACACCAAAGGTCCTCTTGATTTCTCAGCAGAGCTCAGCACCCTGCTCGACTGAGCTTTGTACCTGAAGGTTAACATCCGTATTCACTGATTTTCTCCTATTTTGCTAAAATTTGGCCATAATACTCCCAGTCTTTTTTTTTTTTTGCTCTGGTGAGGAATGACAAAAGGACATTTTTCCTATATGGAAAACTGTGAAATGTGTTTGCTTTTAAGCTTTGCTACAGAAAGAGAAATCCAGCTGGCCTTTGAACCCTGACATAGAGGCAATTCTCAGTGAAGATGGGTTGGTTTCTTCAGTAGATTGCAGAAAAAGGAGGAGGCGAGGGCAGAGACAAGCATGTCAAAATGTGGTAATGAAAACACTCACAGGAAATATGTTAGATCAGTAAATACACTCTAATGGCATTTGCACTTATTTAACATCTCTTTTACACATCCAGTATGGCTTAGGGGAGCTTTAATATAAATGTGAATTGGGGTCACAGAAAGAGAAATAGATACAAGGAAATGGGCACAAACTCACAATGATACTCTCAAGTGGGATGCATTGGCATAACTCCTAATGTATGGTAAAGTTTTGGCCATACAGTATATTCCTACACAGCGATGAAGACATACAGATGCATGCAGTTTTCCTTAAAAATAGCAAGCTTTCACTGGGCCCCACTTCCCATTAAAGAGGACTTACATCCTATGAAAATTCATAAACTCTGCAGGCGTTTCCACGGCGATTTGACGGAGTAATCTCCCGTCATCTCAGCTTCTTGGTGACAATGACAAGAGGAAGATGGATTTATCAAATACATAGTGACATGTTTATGACCCTGTTTTGCATAAGCAGGAACCTGAGCCAAAGGCTGTGCAGCTTGAGATAGCAAGAGGGTTTTTATAAATATTGTGACAAGCAGAAGTGATATTTGGAAGAACATGAAAAAAAAATCTTACAGTTTTTTTTTTTGTTTGTTTTGTGGTTTGTTTTTTTTTTTTTTGAGACAAACTGCATTGTGGTGGGGCGGGCGAAGAAAGCCTTTTCCCACACTTCTCCGCAGTTCAATTTCCCAAGAGCATGAAGGCTTAGCTCTCCCTCTCACCTTGAAAAGTTTTTCTGTTAACCCTTCTCCTCCCTCTGTGCAGAACACCCTTTTAATACGAGTGCTGTTAGGAAGGGGAGCAGAGGGAAGTGGTCTCCATCTTTCAGGATTTATATAAAAATAACATGGAAAAGCCATAAGAACACAGATGGCAACAATAACTGTGTATAACCTGCACACAAACGTGCCAGTCCCAACTCCAGATGCATTGCTATCTTCACCAGCATGGTTCTCAAGTGGAGAGCACCACTAGAGGGCCCACACACTATTTGGAGTGGTTTTGCCCTCTTGCACACAAAACCCTACAGTTTATGATTATTACTGCAGCTCCTAAGCTGTGGTCTATATAGCTCAGAGGGTATTGTACGGGGTGCTCTCTTAGGTGACTTGAATCTGAACAAAGCTTTTGTCTCTTTGAGGGACCTACAGAGTTACGAGGCTCTAGTGCCCGGGTTAATCAAGGTCTTCTGCAGACACAAGGTCTTTGCCAACAAACTCACCCATTTAGTGCCCTGGGCTAAACACTGAGAGATGGGCATGGACTCCTCAAACTTAGGGGAGGATGAACTCTTTGGCTGCATGCCCCCCTCAGCAGCCCTGCCTGCATGAGAAATAGAGCTGTCAAGAGCTGGCGAGACAGCTCCAGCCCGAGGTGTCTCCACCAGAGGCCACTGGGAGTGTGCGGCGCACTGAGGTTTGCACAGCTGTGCCGTGCCCGGGAGGACGCACAGCCACGGCAGGGACAGGGGATGATGAGTGATGTTGCAGAGCCGAGGACTGAGCCCCACAGTTTTGCATTCACGAGTTCCACTGCAGGGGGTAATCCTGAGCACTGCCAGATACTCTTCTGGAGGCTGGCAGCGAGATAATAAAATGCTTGCGCTGTCTTTCAACTTCTCATAAAACCAGGAGGGCTGGTTGAAAGTGCAGTAAATGAATCACAGGGAGCTAAAGAAGAAAAAATATGAGTAAGAAATGTGCTTGGATGTGTTTTTCCTCTCTGGATTCCATAATTTTTGTGATAATTTATACACCAAATTAAAGGATGAAGCGAAGAGAGCAACCATGTGGAAGGAAAGGTTGTGGGTATCCAGAGAGCTCATGTGCTAGACAATCTCAACCAAAACCTGCAATGCTCAATGTGAAATAGTCTTTGTTTTAAGTTTGTTTTTCTCTCTCCCTCATTCTCCTTTTTTTTTTTTTTTCTTTCTGCAGATAAATATATTAATTAAATGACCCTTCTTTAGAATTACACAGAAAAGAGAGTTCAGGAACCTTTATTGAACCGACCTGTAAAACTAGAGCAAAATCAGCTTCTCTGTTGTTTCCCCTAAATGATTTTTCCATTGCATTTCACATCTTATCAGGGACTTGTTTGGGCTTGAAACTCTGAAGCTTTTTCTGTAGGTCAGTTCAATAAGGCTCTCAAAGCTGCTTTTCTCTCCATTGATTGGGATGTTTGGTATGGTTTCAGCTTTTCTAGTTTTTTTGAAAATAAAATAATAATCAGTGGGAGTTTTTTTTTCCTTGTATTTCTTTTATCTTTAAAGAAAAATAGACATTTTCTCATGTCCATCACAAAAAAATATTCCCTTTCTTAAAATGAACTCATCCTGTTTCATTGCCTGATCTTCCAGAAAGGACTCTAGCTTCTCCACTAACACTGCAGTGTTATAAAATCTGACTGATAGTCTTGGATTCAAACAGTTATTTTCACCAGACAAGAGACAGGAATGAAACAGCAGCTTCACCATCCGTTCTACCCCAGGGTAGGTGTCTTTCTCTTTACTGACAACCTACAGCCTGTTGCACAAAATAGTCCATTTGTTCCGACTTCTATTTTTGATGCCATATATCTAAGGAGGAGACGGACACAGGCTGAGATCCGGTGGAATGGACAGCATGTGAAGACCTTTAGGTGGCCTGAATCAAATAATAGTCAGGGGACAGGCAGTACACTGGGAAGTGAGGGCGACTCCACAGGTCTGCCTCATGGCCTGGGTAGTGGTGAGTGCTAAGAGAAGTTGTGTACCAACAAGAATGAAATCACCCTTCTCCCGTGCCCCTCCAGCCATCTAACTCCATGAACAATAGTCCACCACAAGGTCAGAGATGACCTCCACGCTCTCACTTGCCCTTGGTGCCATTGTTCTCCAACAGCTCTTTTTAATTTCCAGCCCTGTTCTTAGACAAGAAGCACCAGAGGGTGGTGTGGTTTAAGACAGCCCCTGGCACATCCTCAGACAGCCTTCTGAGCCTATAGCAATGAACACTGATACTTGAAAACCCATGGAACCTCTGTCACTTCCACAGGGACTTGTCTGGGAGGGTAAAATCCAAGAGCCTCTTGGACAGCAGCACTACACACACACATAATAGCACCTCCCCACAGCCTTTGTTCCAGCTTGAGGCAGCATTATCCCAGGTGGCCAGATTTGTAATCGCTATAGCTCTATAAAAAAGTCACCTTTCTTTTTGGGCATTAGTAAAAATTTCCTATTTCCAGTTGACTGATTACGTATTTTATCTTTTATATTATATTACTTCTTTCCCCCTTCCCCACCCCCTTCACCCCCCCAGCCTTTCTCCCTTCACAGCAAACAGTTTCATTCAAACCTTCTAAGATTTCTGTGGGGAGTGGTAGGCAATAGAACTCTGTTGTCTAATGGGACTTCCACCGGCATTTGGCATCCTTCCTGGCATTTCACCCTTCATATTATAATTTATAGTGTAATGTAATTTTTTTCATATCACTCTATAACATAAATTATTGCCAGTTTGTCCTTAACACTCAAGGAGACAGTCTAGAGCTTTTTGAACCAGGAAAAAGAATGAGAGAATGAAAGAGAGAGA
>JAWWES010000094.1:64015643-64035780 GCA_035583135.1 Lophotriccus pileatus
AGAATGAAAGAGAGAGAAGGAGAAAGAGAGATGGAATGAGGGAGGGGGTGGAGGGAATGGAGGTAAGGGAGCAAAAAATGGCATGAGAGAAAGGAATGAAGAACGGAAGGAGGGAGAGAGGGAGGGAAGGAGGAAGGAAAATTATTTATAGAAGAAAACCCTCCAAAGCTAAACTGTTTTTTCTAAAGGCAGACTTAGTAAATAAAATAAAGAGGAAAACTTTTTGTCCCAATAACTTATTAAAATGCTCTGCTTCAGCTCAGGATATGTCAATGAGTCCTCAGCGGATCAGACAGGAGAGAATGTGAGGAAGAGATCATCAGCCTGAAAAATAATATATTTTAAAGTTTCCTTATCTTTCTCACTAGTACATCCCTTAAATTATTAAAAGCGAAAGACATTTTAATATCATTTGGAGGCTGTTTGTTCATTTTTGGCATCTCATTTCACCTGGAGAATAACATTATAGAAGACAGCTTTACTGTCTATTTACTTTATTACTGTGTGTTATTTCTATTATGGTCACAGTTAGAAGCCCCACTGGGTTAGGTGCTGTACAGACACATCCCAAGGCATGAGCAGGCCTTTTAGCTAGGGAGACTGCAGGGATGTGCTCATGTCCCCTCCTCTCCAAGCTGGCACCAATCCATAGGCAAAACCATGGCCTGAATGCAGCAATGCTGGCAGAAGACTGCTTCTGCCTTCTTCATTTGCATCACTTGAAGAAATCATCACACCCCACTGACAAAAATATGTCTTCCCTCTGCTCACATATCCCCTGTCTTCTTTTGGAAGCTCCACCAAGGTAGCCAGAGAAAGCAGCAGAGGTGCCCCTGTGTGATCAAGCAGCTGGGGACACTCTATGAGCAACTCCCAAAGATTGCCATGCTCTTCCATCATTAATTGATCTCAGTGAAGGAAAAAGAAAGGAAAATGGAACTAAAACAACTTTAAACGTGCATGTGACTGAGGTTTGAAAGAATTGGGCCAGAAGGAACCATTTGACTGCTGAATGTGTCTTCCTATGTCTGACAGACTGGTTGATTTGCCTGGACAGGCTCCTCGTCTAGGCTATAACACAGTTCACCAAAGTTGTCAGAGCTGCTTGGGAAGGCACAAGCTGGTCCCAGCCTGGCTGTGCTGCAGGCAAGAGTGCTGCTGTGTGCCAGGTGGGCATGCTTGTGAGCTAGCACAGCTGGATTTAAACACTGCAGCCAGCTCCTGCTGACAGCAGTCTGGGCCATTATATCAGCATTCAGCGCTGCACGACATCACACATCATTTTCCTACACACCCAGTACAGGGGGACATCATGAGAGGAAAGGGGTCTTGGAGGAATCATAGAATCATGGAATAGTTTGGGTTGGAAGATTAAACACCCTCTCATTCCAAGACCCTGCCACGGGAAGGGTCACCTTCTACTATGCCAGGTTGCTTCAAGCCCCGTCCAGCCTGAGCTTGAACACTTCTAGGGATAGGGTATCTACAGCTTCTCTGGGCAGCCTATTCCAGTGCCTCAACACCACACAGGGAAGAATTTCTTCCTAATGTCTAATCTAACCCTGTCCCCTTTTAGTTTAAAGCCATCACCACATGTGCTGTCTCTACATGCACTTGTAAAAAGCCTATTTCCAGTTCTCTTTCAGACCCTTTAGGTACCGGAAGGTGTTGTAAAGTTACCCCAGAGCCTTCACTTCTCCTGGCTGAACAACTTTAACTCTCTCAGCTTGTCTCCATAGCAGAGGTGCCCCAACCCTCTGATCAACTTTGTGGTCCTCCTCTGGACCTGCTTTAAAACAGGTCTTTCCTGTGCTGAGGGCCCCAGAAGTGGATGCAGCACTTCAGGTGAAATCTCTCAAGTGCAGAGGGGGAGAGTCACCTCTCTTGACCTGCTGATCACACTGCTTTTGATGCAAGCCAGAAGTCACTGCCTTCTTCCCCCTTTTGGACAGAATTTATGAAGCATTAAGTACCGGGAAAATAGTTCGGCTTTTGGATCAGGGTTTTTGCTATAGGCCAACCCTCCCCCTTTCCCCTCCTTTTTGTCCCTTCCTTCCCCTCCTGATTTTCAGCAGCTGAAGCACAGAAGAAGGGTTACAAAACCACCCAGAGCTTCCAGTTGCAATAATCACTTGGGCTTGTGTAGGATTTACACTCTGCAGTTGTGGGATTATACCTATAAACAGATCTGAGAAAAGAAAATAAAAAGAAAAAAATACTTCTCCGCCTCCTCATCCCTCTCCTTTCTCCATGCCCTGAGTTTCACACCTCCCTGGCCCAACACCTGTGAATACCCATCTTCGCTGGAGTCTCAGTAGTAATAACTCCTCTCTCCACCCTGTCCTTCTCCTACAGCCTTGCCCAGTTACTTGAGCACAGTATTTTAGGGCAGCATCTCTCGTATGACCGCTCTTGGGATACGATATCTATTTTCCTTTTTTTCCCGTGTGTGTGCATCTTGTGCAGGATGCTTCTGGTTTAGTAAAGCCAAACACTTCATCAGGTGACAACCAGCCAGGTGCAGGCTTTGCCACCTTTCTTTCTAATGGGCTGCTCTGAAATCTATGCAACTTTTGCAGGGTCTGCTCTGTCAATTTCTTTGCAAATAGTAGGAGCAGTGTTAGAAAGGTACATCACATTTGCTTTTCAAAGGAGGGAATATTGATACCTACAAATGGATATCAGAGGCAATGAAGATACAGAACGGCTCTGTCACATCAGCCTCAAGTTCCCTGGTAGAATAAGCCAAAATAGTGACTGCGCTGCTGGAAGACTTTCTGCTTCCTGGAATTCCTGGGTATTTCTTACCAACTTATGCATAAAATCTGTCTCCTGCTTTTTCCAAATGCAATTCTCCTGGACACATCTGGTCTCTAAGCTTTGCCTGTGGAAGATCCAAGCTTTTCTCCTGTTTCAGAAAGAGAGAATGCAGGTCTTGTCCTCGTTCTGCTTAATCTAAGGATTTATCTGGGTTTCACTTTCTGCCTGATTGTAAATGAAGTTTGTCCATCCTAATCTTCTCTGGGGGCAGCTTGTGAGAACCACAGATGTTTTTTGAGCCTGGAGAGACTCTCAGAGGAAGGATTGCAAAGTGGAGTTGCTCTCTTGAGAGAGTCTATAGTAATAGACACACCTGTATTAATTACTCTGCTGAAACAACACACATGTCTCAGTTAATGCTCACTGCGTGGACCCAAACTGCATTCTTTTGCCTTCTTTCATCTCCTTTTTTCTTAACAATATTTTTTTCACTCTTCAAGTCCATGTCCAGACTTGTTTCCTCTCTCTGCTTTGTCTTCACACCCTGGGCAGAATTTGACTTAACATCTTTGCTTAGACTTCTTTTTGTTGGCCAGCTGAGCAGAACCACTACACAATAGGCACACATGTTAGCCCCTCATGGACTTATCCCACTCCCTGTGTTTTTGACATGATGAATTCAGTCGATTGGTAAATGGATAAATAGTGAGAGAAATTGCTTTCTCTCATTACTCTGCATGGCTGTGTCGTTACCCTTTAATATTACATCATTATTGACTGATGCAACCTGTCAAGACATGGCCAGCGGGATGTAATGCTGTGGTAGAGATGTGCAAAATATTTCATTCAAAGTTTACCCCTCTATTGGTACGCCTGTGTATGGCTGAAAGAGGGAGAGGAAGGGAGACGTGAAATCCCAGCAACATAAATGGACAAGCGTGCTCTCCGTTTATCTTGGACTTCAATTTGTGATGAATGCTTTTTTTGCCTCTGCTCTTTATCAAAAGGACCAGATCCATTTTAAACCATGATGCCAAGACTGGACCTCTCCCAAGCTCATCCTGCCCCTGACATGCAAGTTCCCTGGTGTAAGAACTCCATGACTTTTCCCTTAAGATACTATTATGGCTTAATGTAACAAGTTAGATGTGATCCAAGAAACATGAGCCAGAAAACCAAGACTGACTACTGTTCTTACTGAAGTCCTGTCTCCTAAAAATAGAGAGAAAGAAAGGGAGGGAGGGAAGGAAAGAAGGAAGGAGAATGAGAGAAAGAAAGAGAGAAAGAGAGAAAAAGAGAAAGAAAGAGATAAAGAAAGAATGTTTATTTTCCTCCTAGTCTTTTTACTTAACTATTTTGACGTTGTTTGCTATCTGGGTTCGACTGGCCAGGACTGGGCTTCCTGCCTCGCTCTGACACTGAACAAAACTTTGGGCATTGTATCAAGCCTTTGCAATCTGTTCTCTTAATTTTGTTTGGTATTTGGAGATTTCTGCTAAATAGTCTTTTCCCACTTGAGACTCTGGTCTGCTGCTTCCATATCTGAGCAATGCACAGGAAATGAGAGAGGACAAACAGAAAGAGTCTGTGGAAGAGTTAAAAACCCAACCCAAAACAACTTTACAAATAAAAGATAAATAACAGTGACAATGTGACAAAAAATAGTTATTAATTCAGCTGTCCATGCTCAAAACATATCCATGATTGCTCATTGCCTACTCACTGCAGTCATCTCTAAATTAACCCCTAAATGTCTGTTGGCATGGGGGCATACTAGTGAACAGGCGAAACCCCCACTGTTAACCCAAAGTGTAGTTGGTCCATGGAACTCATTTCTGTAGGGAATCACAGATGGTAAAAGTTTACATGAATGCAAAAAATAACTAAAGAGATTCATGAGTGGAAAAGTCAACTCTGGGAAGGTAACTCCAAGGAAATCCTGAGCCTACATCACAGGGAAAGCAGAGCAGTATGTCTTTCTCATTGTTACACTCATAACTGCTTTTGGCTCCTGTGGAGAGATGGCACTGGGCTAGATAGACTGGCTTGATGCAGCTGTTCTTATTTCCCTGTGTTTATGTAGAACACATATTTTGAAACAAAACCATAATATTAGTAAAAGGACAGAGGAATGTGTTAGCAATTGGTTAAGAGAGAAAGAAAAAAGTGAAAAAAAAATATTGTCAGAGAGCTGGCTTTCTGCCCTACTACTGTGTTTCCCCTTCCCCTTGCTATCTTAGTCCTCATTTGGGAAAGAAGACACGTCAAATTAAAGATGAATAAAAACTCATTAAGAAACAACAGGCCTAGATGAAATTGCCACTGGGATTACACTGATGGGATGGTCTTCCCCCACCCTTACTTTCGTTCAAAGATTGCAAAACGTTTTTCTCCTCCAGGGCTCTTGCCTCTACCCCGGTCCTGGCTAACTCCACTGCTGCATGAAACACAGGGTTTGAAGGGTCCATGTGGGGAGAGAGGAGGAGAGAGAGGGAATTGTTTGTTATGCCTTCTTTTGTTTTTAATTAACCTCCGGTGTTTTCTTTGCCTAGAGACCAAATCCTCTCACCCCGATTTTTTACACATGCCTGCATTCAGACTGCAGAAAAGATCAAGAGAGAGAAAACCCAAGAAAATTAGAGGGGAAAAAAACACTTCTCCCTTAAAAGGAGAAGATTCACTGCAATCTGTGGAAGTTTTACAGGCCAATCTTTGCTTATTAATCCTGGGACGAAGCAAACCCAAGAGGAGAAGACACACTCACATATAAAGAGTGAGCTACCAGCCTTCTGCAGGTTCCTGCAGCAAATTCTTATTTCCTTGTACAGGAACCTCTGGGTTGGGCTTTCAGACAAAGGTGTGAGACTTGATCCTCCCTTTGCAAGGCTTTTCTTGCTCTTTAGCCCCTACACTTAAAGATGATGATGGTTCAACAAATACCACCACTGAAACACCTGTAAACTTATTCCGCAGACCTAAAATTATATCTCAAGCACATAAGGGTGCCTTTGTCCACCTGTGCTCATGCTCTGTGATAAGACAGCATGAGAAGATTCCTAGTATGTTATGAGTGGTCTCAAGGTAGCAGGGGGGATCAATATATATTGCAATGTCGTGGCCACACGGAAGTGGCACATTATTGCAAAAACTTAGGCTGGAAAAAGGGGCACCACTGTTTCCGTTGAACTGTCTGGGTCAGAGTTCCTGGGATTGTTAGGGACGTGGAGTTGCCATTTAGATTGCATGTGCCTTAATCTCCAAGAGTGAGCTGAGCTCTACATTACCCGTTGTGCACATGCCAGTGGAGTTGCTTTCTGATACAGGGAAAAATCCAAATTTACTTTGTGGATGGACCAATTAGAGGTCAAGAAAAGCTATAAAGTATCCAACATGACACTTTAACAAGAAGACAATCAACATGACTACCTTCTAGTCTGATTGTGATTAGAGAAGGACGAACGTTTTAGATATGCATGGTAACAGAAATATAGGTGGAGGGCAGGACAGAGAGACTTTTTCTAGGCAATTTAGCACAGGCATAATCAAAAGCTGGAGTAATTATTTACATTTAAACCTTTGTTCCACACAAATTCAGATTGCAGATATCTATAGAAACTGAAGAACAGATTTCCATAACCCTCCCTTATTTCTGTGAACTTGTCCAACAGGAGCACAGCATCGTGCTGCAGAGAGACTGGTCGCTTCAGGACCCTGAGCCATTCAATGAGTAGTAGTGTCCTCATCTTTTTTGGTCTCTTACATTGCCAGTAGTGCTGTTACATAAGGGAACACACCAAACAACATTTTTCCTGTGAAAAGCATTATCTTTCCAGGGGACAGAAAGAACAGTAAAAAGCTTTCTGTCACTTTCAGTAGGGACTTTGGGCTAAATTCTCAGCTGATGTAGATCAGTGTGGCTCCAATGAGCTTCAAATTGATGAAGCAGATTGAAACCACATGACAATAATCTTGGAGAATCCGTAGGACATGTTGGTGCACAGGTTATGTGTAAAAATAATAATGGTAATAACAGCAATGGCATAAATGGAATTTGCTATGGGGCCTCTGAAACACCACCAGCAAGTTGAAAACATGAACAGTATAAAGATTTGAGTATGAGTTTCCTAGTCTGGGGACCAGACTTCAGAATTCAATGCTTTGTGTATCTTCACTGACTAAAAGATCACTCTGCTGCTGTTTTGAAAATAGTGAAATAGTGAAGTAAGATAAACAATATGATACAATAAAAATAAAACTGTTTCAGATCTTGTGTAATTGAGTCGCTAACTCACCACATCTGTTATGACAAATTCAAGTCAGGGTGTCACATATGTAAAGTCTCACTCATGCATATATGACATACCAAATACCCAAAGAAAATAATGCTGAAATACTTGGATTTTCACCTCCCCAGACCTGAGTTTCTTCCCCTTGCCACAGAAGAGAAATCCGGTCCCTATTAATGATACCAGGATCTTTATTGTGACAGAAAGACAACCACCACAGAACATGGCAATGCAATACAAGTGGGTTGTGTGAAGAATCTAGTGGTTATGGAAACCTCAAATCTTGTGAGTTCCTAGCTTTATGATGCACTTATAAACTGTTCCTCCTATTCCACACTAAGGATAATTCCATGTCATCCCAGCTCCTTTGTTCTTTAGCTACCAAACAAACCCTGAGGGCTGTAAGGGTCTTCAAAAAGTCTTGGGTCTGCTGCCTGTGAAATGAGGGCCAGAACCATAGCAAAGGTTTGGCAGGAACCTGGAGAGGCTCCCAGCTCAAGTAGCACAGTGCAAGATCACCTTTGGCTATGGTGTTACTGACAGATACGCTTTCCTCATTTTTAACTTGCCTCTCGTGACAAAAAACCTCAGCCTCACCAGACTACTGGTTGTATCTACACAGTTTCTTCCCTCACCATTAAAGAGGATTTCTCTTAGTCAGAATCTTTCTCTGCTCAATGATCTGCCTCTTTCCAGTGGCAATAAGGAAGTGAATAGGTCTTCAGACAAGTAACAAAAACCCTGTTCTCTCATTAAAGATGTCCGCTGTAACATCCATTAAAGGATGGGTGCCACAAGATGCAGACATTGATACAGGGCAGAGAGTTATCCTGACAGGGACAAGGGGAAGGACATGTCCTCCCACTTTCCTTTTCCAAACTTTATCAGAGCCAGTCTTTGAAAATTCAATATTCGTTCTGAGCTCCCGCTTAATAAACTTGGCAAACATGACATTTTTAAAACAAAACAAAACCATGCTGTTCACTTTCCCTTTTCATTCTTAATTGGCCCATCTAAAAGCAATCAAGTGAACATTTAGCTGTGTAGAAAGAACTGCAGGAGACCTCTCCTCCAAATGCCATTATTCAGGAGTGTGCAGGAGTGTGGATATGTTTATGGAGAGTGGGAGGCACTCTGCAAATTCTCTCTCAATGGTGACAGAGAAAGAGGAGCTAGAGGGGGATGCAGGCATCGCAGTGCCCCAGTGTTGGGGATTAGCTGTCTGGGGGAAATCACAGCCTGCTATGCCTCTGGCTCAAGCTCCCCGGATGGTGTCGGGGGAAATTAGGCATTAATGTACAAAGTATATAAAAGGCACACTGAATACGGAGCTGCCAAAACTTGCCAAAACAAAGCCCTGCAGAGAAAGGGATCTCTTAAACTCCATCTCTAAATGGGTGTCAGATACCACCCTTTGTTAGGGAACTGGCTTGCCAGGCTTAAGTGCATGAGCCCCTTCTTGCACTACACACCCACCCAGAGGAGGGTCCCTGCTCAAGCAGCTGCTCTGTGCAAGGAAAGGTAAATTCCAGGCTCCAAAGCAAGAGAGAATGAGGTGTGTGTAAAGCATGGCTGTCAGCCTGTCTTCCCCACAGCTGAAATGCAGACCTACCGAACCACTTAATCTGTTTCACCTGTTAATGGGTTTGGGGGTATGAAATCCTGTCTCGGCTGCTTGGGGTGTGTGATGAAAGACATCAGGTGTAGATCAAGCTAACTTTGCACAGCAGGTAATACAATTTCTAGAAATACACACACAAGTGTGTCTAGGGCAGGAATCAGGTTTCAACAGTGGAGCCATACAGAACGTATAATTATATTTTGCATTTTTAATAGACCTATTAGCATAATAATGCATTAGTCTAATAGAATATTAATGTAATGCAGAAATATTAGCATATTACAGATCCTTATTCATTAATATATTAGACCCTTATTGTATTAGTGGCACAATCTACTAGAGAAAATGTTGCTTTGTGTCTGATATTGCAATCCCAGAAAAAAATTGAGGTGGCAAATAAAGAGCCTCTCTGTGTCACAGGCATGCCTGAGTCTAGGTGTTAATGCAAGAGGTGAGAAAAAAATGCTTTTGCAGACAGAAGGACCTAATACTTGAGTAGTTTTTCCACTTTCTCTGAATTCAACCTAAAAACTTTTTAAGCTGTTTCCATTAAAAAAAAAAAAAAGAGGCAACACTCTAAATCCCAAACCCTTAAAAATCTCAGAGCATGAAAAAAGAGAGTCCATTTTCTGACATTTAGATATCCTCCTAAAATGCAGAAGACTGGGTTCAGATCGTTGCTCTCCCACGGTTTCACATTCTGGGGAGTGCCTAATCTGAGGACCTGGTGGCCTCCCTGGTGACCACCACTCCATTTCAGGGTTTCCCCGTGTCAGGCACTTTCAAAAAGATTATCTCAGCTGCTAATACCCAGATACCCCACAGAAGGGATGAGCAACCTGACTACCTGTTTATCTGACATTCTGACATTGGTCACCTTTCTCTACCACCACCAGAAAAGACTCTCCTGGTAAATACTTAACTGAAAACAGCACTGTCCCATGAAAAGACCTGACAAATCCTATTAAATTAAGGCCCCCAAAATTCCTCTGTATCTTTGTTAAGACATAGTCAGATTGACATCAGCCCTGGAGTCCCATCACTTGTCTGCTCTCCCCATACGCCCCTTAACAAGGAGAGAGGCCTCTTTGAGCGTTTGTTGCTGCTTCTCCCTTCGTGCTGGGGAAATGGACTCCAAGGGCACTTTTAAGGCAGGACCCTCAGACAACTAGAAAGTCAAAACAGGATTGCTTTCTCTGATAGGGACTCAACTCCCCCGTGAATGGGGCTGTACAATGCAGTTGCCTGCTCAAGCTGCGTATCAGGCTGCATGACCCCGATGTCCTTATGGCAACTGAATAAACATTCTCCATAAGCTACGGAAAACAAATATCATCAAACGACTTAATCCCACGTCTCTCATTCACAGACAGACTGACAAACAGGACTAATTCCTCTTATTAATACTTTGAGTATAGGCAGCAGCACTGACCAAGATGACTCATAGGTTAGATTACGTGCTTTTAGCAGAACAGGAAAATGTGTGAAACAGAAAAATGAGGAATGTCAGTAGGGATGAAGAGTTTTGAAGTCTGTTGTTTCTTTTCTTCTTCTTTTGAGGAAATGCAGTACAGTCCTTTCTAGAAGCAGATATTCTCCAAGCTCCAGGTAACTCTCCCAAGTAAAGAAAACAAAGAGAAGGTGAAAATCATAATGCTTACCCTCTAGAAAGCATTTGCTTCAACCTGGCCTCTCTGTGACATCAGGATTGTTTGAAACTCCTTCTGAGCAGCTCAGCAAAGTAAGAATTTTGCTTTTAAAAATAATATAACTAGATTCCCAATAAACAAAGCTGTTGAATTGAACTGACCGTAGTGCAGTATTTTTCTTAGTCTTACATTAGAGCCAAGGGGCTGTTTTCCTTCTTTTTTTTTTTTTTTTTTTTTCCCTTGATGCATTTAAACAGCAGCTTTCCTCTTCTCCTTGTGATCATGTTAAATGTTTAATTGCTCTTTGCATTTGCTGACGGCACAACATAAGCCCCTGCAGTAAAAGAGATTTGTGCTAAAACTCAAGTGCTTAAGAAATAAGGAAAGGGGTTATATTTTGGGTCAGTTCAATTATCTCTATTTTTTTGGAATTATATATTAATTTTAATATAAGTTGCAGCACAGAAGTGCAATTAGCATTCAGCCAATGTGAGAAAGTCTTGCCTGAAGTTAACTGATGTGTACAATTCATGCAGGGGATTCAGGGAGGTTAGGCGGTGCAGATCACTGCCATAACACAGCTAAGCCAGGTCCTCAGATGGTGTAAATCAGCACCGTCAGTGAAGCTGCTCTGATTTACACTGCATAATTATGTCCCCCCCTGCTACAGGCTGAAGATGACAGCATTGGGAGCACCACTGGAATATAGACTTTTTATAAATTTCAAATTATATTAAAGTCACCCTGTTAGACTGAAAGCAAACCTCCTATTAGTAGGTATCAGCCATTCAGAACCAATGTCAGACCCTCCAAAGAAAGCCTGATTTAAGTAACAAGGAGAAAGCCCTGCCCCCCACTTTCATATCAGTCAAAGGCAGATGCTTTTACACCCCATTTTAGGTTAAACCACTGCACTCTCTGCCTGGCATAAAAGGGATGTTGAGCACAGAAGAGCCAAACTACTCTCTGTTGGGACCCATCTCCTTCCAAATTAATGCTTCAGGCTGAAATACGTAGATATTTGTCCTCCTACCATGTCTGGCTCCTCACATCTAAATCTGTTGTAATCCCTCTGCAGGGCTGACCTGGGTGAGTGAGTGGCTGTGTGGGGTTTGGTTTCCAGCTGGGGTGGAACCACAACACTGAGGCTGGTGAACAACCCAAGCAGACCAACTCCCTGTATTTCTAGCCTCAAAACTCTCAACCAGTTCAAGCTGGGAGGTTTGCTCTGCAGTTTTACAAAAAAGTCTTTTCTGTCAGAATCTGTCTAAATTCAAAGAATTAATGAGCTTGTATTCTGCAACAGGCTGGGAGAGAAAATGACCTAGAGAAACCCTCTATAGGGCCCTTTATGCTGCTTTGTTACTGTCCTTTGTTCAGTCAGTCCCCCAGCAGACTGGGGCTCTGGTGAAGAGGGGGCCCGGCTGATCCTGAAATGCAATCAGTGCATAACAGCTTCAACCAATCCATCTAATTTACTGCCTGCATTTCTTCTGGGCTTGCTTTTCCCATAATTTTTTCAAATTCCTCTCACCGTGAAGAAAAGACACTCGTTAAAACAAAATAAAACAAAACAAAAGAATACAGAAAAGATAATATGATTTTGTTTTGTTTTGTTTTGTCATTCTTTTTTGTTGTTTGGGGGTTTTGTTTTGTTTCATTTTTGTTTTCCCTGGATTCACCCTACTTTTTCCCTTCCTGAACACTGTTTTGGGAATCTTCTTATTTAACAAAACAAGGTCAGCTCATCAGCACAAAAGCTGAGAGTTTCACAGGGTCCAAGACTGCTTCCATCTACAGAATTACTTTTTAACACATTCCGAGTAAAAATTATCCCCTCTGAGCCAAATGCAGATTGACAGCCAAACACCAAACAATCACATTTTGTTAATGCATTTACAGAGGTGCAAATGCCTAATCTAACACTGGTTGGCTCTGACAACACGGCAGTGTTGTTGGGCTGTCTGGTTCTTTTTAAGAGATTTTGGGAAGGAGACTCTTGTTACTGTTTAAGGGAGAAGACAGGAATCCTGGGAATCCCTGGGGCTATGGGGTTGCTCACCAGCATCTCAAGACTGTTTTGCTCGTTTATAGTTCAGGACACAGCTTTTGTGTCAAAAACTGAAGCCTTTAACATTTTCAAAGCCTGTCTTCCTCTCAGTTGTGGTGCACATGCTGATGGAGCAAAACAAGGGCACCCAGAGTTCAGTAGATCTTATAATTGGACCTAAACTGATTTCAGTCTAAGGTCAATTCAAAGAGGAAGCTTCAGGTGCCATTCAGAAATGACAGGAGAGCCCACTATAAGCCCTAATATTGCAGGAATACCGTAGCACTGATCAGCTGAAAATCATTGCTGGAAAGTTGCTGTCGGGATTGTCTTGCTTGAGCATAAGCTATGGATCTAGATTATTTAGACTGACAGATAGTCAGACAGACAGATATGGGTAAGGAGGTGAAATTCCATCCTTGTCACTCAGTGATCTAATTTAACCTGATTTTCTTCTATTTAAATTTCTGTGCATTACTACAAAGGTGTCTGTAACCTCATTACCTAAGCATGGGAAATGTGAAATTAGACTAATGGGTAATAGAGATAAATAGTTACACCATTCAGCAGCTGTGTACTTCCCCTTACCTATTCTACTTATGCATGAGTCTTTCAGTTTTCAGCGCTGTTGAAAAGGGAAACATTCAAGGCTTAATATTTGTCTGCATTTCTTTTTTTAAGTGATCGATACAAACACTGACACACACACACACACTCACAGCTCTGCAGCAATCTCAGTCCTCTCGAAAATGGTTCATTGAGAGCCTCTGAAACATCAGCGTGAAGGCGTTGGATCACATGAGACACTCGAAAGCTCTGCCCAGTGTTGAAAATTCACCTTCCTTATTTGTGTCTGCCTTGTCCTTCATGTAGAAGAGTCACCACCTCATCCACCTGATCTTCAGAAAATAACTGGTTCCCAATGCAGTTTTTAAACATGTAGTCATGGGACACTCTGTTGTTTCTCAGGATAAAAAGCAGGGCTAGAAATACAGAGGGAAGTTCCGTGACATGGCCCTTTTGCAAACTAACAGGTGATTTGGTTGACATCAGTCAGGATTACAGGGGTGGAGCTGGGAATGGTGCTACCTCTGAAGCAGAAGAACAAATTCCCACCTTCCCCTTCATCTCCCTAAAGGAAAGAAAGGCTCACAGGGATCTGCTGCCCACTCACTGTCCCAGGGACTCGGGGGGGCGAGTTAATCCCATCACACTAACAGAACATAACAATGTGTTGGGAGTACTTACCACATTCCTTGAAATTGAAGAAAGTTGCCATGGTTATTAGTAGCTCCTAATGATATTTGCATAGATTAACAGACTTTAATGCAATCATGAATGCTACAATCCCGGAGAAAATAATGAAGAAATCCATTATGAAGTAATAAAATAACTAAGTCAATACAGTAATAATTTGATCCCATATTAGTAATAATTTCATCTCCTGCTGCAAGGCAATTTTAATGCACATACCATTTCTGGACAGTTTTATAAATATCACCTTTGTTTGAGATAATTAATTAGCAAAATCAAAAAATATATTGCTGGTATTTTGTACGATAAATTAGTCATTAGGTTTAAACTGGCAGGCTGTAATAAAACTTATTAAGATAAATATGCTGGGATTCTTAACACTTCAGAGAAGCTGTTCTCCTCTGTCTTTAGGCTCTTCTAGTGCAGAGCTATCATCGCTGCTGGATGGTTTCTGTGTATGTTAAAACCCAATTATGAAAATCATGTTTATAACCCCGACTTGCTTAGCAATAGGAGCAGAATGCATTAGCCCATATGTGCCCAGTAGATGAGGCTAAGGTGAGGGTGAGTTGCTGAGGGCCCTATTATCTCACTTCCCATCGTCAGACAGAGCCCAGAGCCTCCTGCAAGACTAAACCAAAGTAACTTCACTTCAGAGGACCTCAGGTCCAGGTCATTCTGCTGATTGAGGGGAGCATTTTGCAGTCAGAGCCAGGGGAGAGCTGGGGTGCTTACCGATTCTAGTTTTCTACTTCTGGTCTAATTTTGTGACTACTGAATTATTTTGTGCCTTCCAGAAGTGCCTGGAAATCACAACAGACCCCAGCACCATCTGTGACAAAGTGGCCATTGGGGCCAGAAGATACTACACTTGACAGTGACCACCATTTCCAGCACTCTGAAATGTTCCCTCCGTGTGGCTGGAGCTCTGAGAAAGGCTTTGCTGTGTGTTTGGGGAACTGTCCCAGCCAGATGGCACAGGCTGGCTGAGGCTGTCAGTACTGGATGGGGACCAGCTTCTTGCAAGGAGCACAGATCTCGCCATCTAATGAGCTGATCTTGGCTCCCTGGAAGACTGTGCTGTGTGGCCAAAGCAAGGATTGCCATTCTGGGCTTCGTGACACCACTGTCCAGGAACACGGGCATTAAATCATTAGATCGCCTTTTCAAAGGGCATCGTTTGGGTCTTGCTTAAACACCCCCTGAGCCAGTTTACTGTCATCTTCTCAAGGCATTACAATCTTCCACTCCAGCCAAACTCTGCCCTCCCCCCGCCACAGTTCTGCATCTAGCGAGGTTTCCAAATCCATGTCACTTTGAATTTGGAATGGTGGTAAGTGACACAAATTGATGATACATCAAACTCTAGGTCTTTGTGTGGGCCAATTCTCAGTGCAAAATAGGAATGTCCCCAAAATCACATTCTCATTTATAAAAATACTCACAAGAGTTCAACACTGATTTGGGAGTAGGCCACGAGTGTTGTTGGAATCTACTATTAAGCTAACATTGTAGTAAGTAAATAGGCAAAAGAAAGAGAAAGTTGCAAAAACAATTTCTCCTCCCATTCAGAAAACCACATCTGTTATAATACCATTAGGGCTGCACAATACATTATAAAGCTAAGAATCTCACTCTACTGTAGAAACACTCCTAATACACCATGGGCATCACTCTTGAAATAAAATGATAGAATCAATACTTTGTCATACTTGTTTAGCTTCTTTGGGGAGAACAAATGTTTTCCCCCACCATGTAACACTGCCTTTACTTTGTGGATACTTTTTCATTGATGTACAAAGTGCTTTATGTACAAGTTTGATTTAGGAATCCCACAAGCTCTGAAGTGCTGGAGGCTGGAAGAGCAACTGGGGCAAAAATCATTGTACAAGCACTTTATTCTTAAATTTTATTTTATTTTATTTTTTTTTAAAGCATGCCTTTTTTAAGTAGGGCCAGTGTTAGAGAAGGTTGTTGGACCACAAGGACCATCGATAGACACAGAATGTCATTATTATATAATCATGTCACATTCCAGTGCCAATTGTCATGGTCCATCACATTCAGCTGGGGGGCTGTACACCTTATTTTTAATGAGACCTTATTAGACTTGAATTTCTAGTACTGATATTGGGTATATTAATTGGAAAGATGTTTAAAAGTACTGTGACATAAAGAGGACTCCAAGTCTAGGCAAGACCTTAGAGATTATTCAATTTGCTGTTGTTTGTGGACACACATCAACACCACTGCATTCTCTGTCCTATCATCTCTGATTTGGTGCTTTTGAATACACAACATTTGCTTCGATTGCTCAAAGGGGAAGGCAGGGTTTTTCAGGGCCAGATTTTTTGGGTGTGGGTTTCCTCAAAGTGGTCTGAGCCTTCTAATTATCCACTGGAGCTATTCCTTTGGATGATCTCCATTGTGCCTCCTCTGTGATGAACACACAGACCCAAGTTCTGCTCAATGTCTGTGACCCACGACTGATCTGGCACCTCCAAAATGACATTGCAGTGATGGCTATGGGGTCGGTTCTCTGTTGGCAATTACTCTTTTCTCCCCTGTATGCACTGAGAAATGTAAACACAGAGTAAAATAGGACTGTTTTTATAACTACCAAAAGAAATCTCTGAACTACTTGGGAGAATTTTATCTTATTGGTGGCACCATACTATCCCTCTCACTAAGACCTCATGGCTACACAGGATGAAGTGACAAAAGATTTAAGGATGAAGGAGTAGTTCTGTGAGGTCTACCCGACTTTGTTCAAGTTGGAAAAGCCCCTTCTTAGTAGGCCATTTTGGGCTTAGCTGGATCATGGGAGGTTTGGGGAGCCTTGCAGCCCAGTTCTGTTTACCACCAGGAATTCTCAGCTTCACAGACTTCCCTGCACCGCTAAATCAAACAACCTCAGGGGTGAGGGCAGTGAGGAAAAGGCCTTCAGCATCTCTTGTGGAAAAGCGACCACAGCGACAGGCATCTCACAACTGCCATTCCCACAGTCGTTCCCCTTGTCAATACGATGACCTTTCAGAGGCAGAAGCTCCTTTTTATTACTCTTGTGCACTGGGGTAAAGCAGGCCACGCTGTGTTATCTACCCAATTTATCAACACTATTTACAGCAGGTCCATTCCACTGTCTGGCTTAACTCAGTGCCCCGAGACTCGGCATTGAGAGAGGAGGAAGAGAAAGAAATGTCAATTCCAGCCTAGTCCCCTAAAGTGAAATAAAAGAAACAAAGTAAATAAGGAAAGAGAAGTAAATACAGTATCTCCAGGGTGATTGCCTCTATCTAGTCCAATACAGGCAAGTATGAAACCAATAGAAACACCACCTTATCCTCTTAGTTATCACCACACACAGAATGTCATCTCTTGGTGGCCTAAAAAGAAAGAAGTGTGCTGCATCCATCTTTAATGAATACAGCATATCTCTCACCTGCTTGTATTTTAGCAACCCCAAGCTACTGAAAAAGGAGATGGGAGAATTTGTTCTTCTTGTTTGCCCTGAATCATGAGGATGGATTAAAGCAGTTTTTGTTCTGCTTTGTTTTTTTAAGGATTACTTTGAGTAATTTTGTTTTCTTTCTGCTCTGCTATTCTTTAAGTGTTCAGGTTTGCCATGAGTTCTCCAGAACTTGTGATCAAGATGTAATCTTTTACTTTTTAAATTAGAGGAAAAAGAGGCTGTTATATGCAGAGATAGTTGTAAGGGCTGAGGGTGACTGGAAAACACTGAGTGTTGTGAGACTCACTGTGAAGTCACAAGGGTGGCAGCTTACCCTCCATTGCACTGAAACCATTTGAGCCTGGAGTCTGCCTTTCTAGCAGGTTCAAATTCACTGCAGTGGCAAAACGGGCCATAGCCTCCCCCTGTGGTACTGCTGCCTGGTCTGTAGGGATGCTCAAAGTATGAGATGAAGAGGATCCTGCTCTGATACTTCACAAAATGTCTCAGCAGATAGCTCTTAACATCACGTCCTCCTGTCATATGATCTGTACTGCCCTTTCCCCTCAACAAGGATCATGCCATGCCCATCCATACCTTCTTCAAATAAGTTAATATATTTATTATATGTTTATCTGTCTTGCTCCCCTACACCCTGGATTGATATCAGTCCTTGACAGATACACTAACTCAAGACTAAACAGGTAGCCATCAATATCTTGGATTTTATCTTCTATTATTTAGACCAGTATTGAACCATGGCATGGATAGTCCATGGGGACTGTGATGAACAAAAGAATTTATTTGTTTCCCTACAGCTGAAATATGGCCCCCACAAACCCCACAGCTGTGATGTATCACAATGTCTGGACATACTTAGAAACGTAACCCAACCACCTCCTCAAAGATTTACAAATCAATCAGAGCAAAATTAGGAGACATGGTGGAGGCTCCTTTCTTAAATCATATTTGAAATGTGAAATTAAGAAAATAGCAAAAACAAAACATGAAAGAAAAGACCTATGTATAAAAGGCAACTCAGACAGGTTCCACTGAAACAAAGGGTTCTGTTCAGCTTTCCTATTATAATTACACTTTATTCCTGTCTCTCTCTGATGACTACCTACAAACTGGCCCTTGGCAGCCTTCCCTCTAAGGAGTCTCTTTAGTTTATTGCTCTCTTGGGGCCGGCATCTATACCTGTCTGTGAGAAGCACCTACAAGGATGCCTGGCTGAAGCCCTAAAGGAGCTGCCTGCACATACCTTTAAGTCAGAACTTCATTCTAGACCCTGTGGACTTTGGTTATGAAGCTGACACAGCAGATGACACAAAAGGAGGAAACCAAAGATATCAAGACCACATTCTTGCTGATCCTTCTAAGTACTTCACCAGGCAATAAGGGATCCAGGTCAGGATAACGTGTTAAATTCCTTAACACTGCACTGGGCTTGCTCACAGCGTGGTTACTGACCACCTCAGGTTCCTCATAGCAGGAGCAACAAGCCTTCAGTGCACCCAAAAGCAAAACAGAAAGAATTTAACAGGACTGTTTTTTTGGTATCTGCCTCCTAAGTGTTTTGTGGTCATTTGGGCACTGCCAGTGTTGTGAGGTGCCTTTAACACTCCCATCTGATTGGCAGTGAAGTGTGACACCACTAGCACTGAACTTTCTGCAGTGTCTGTTAGAGATAAGGGGGGGGGAAAGAAACTTGAATAATTTATAAAGTTAGTTTAATTTAAATAATTTATATGCTAAGCATTGCAAACAGAGCTGAAGTTGATAATGAGTCCAAGAAGCACAGTTTGAACTCAGTTGCAGATTCTACTGCATTGTAATTCTTGCAGGATACAGGATTTCCTAGCAATACAAAGGCCTAGGGGTGTAAACCGGGTAGTTGCTTGAAGAAGAGTCTGTGCAGATTCCTCCTTTGCCAATTACCACCAGATCATGTTATGTTCTCTACAGTTTGTTTGGTTTGAACCTCTTAAAACTATCAAAAGCTGCATGTGTTTTTCCAAGCCACAGAGAGAAGACTGGTTCCATTGTTTGACAAATAACAGTGTGTAACTGGTGTAATATGTAATCAGGAATCAATTAAAGAGATATCAACAGGAAAGGAAAGATAAGGGAAAACCAGGAGAAAATCAATGAACAACATAAGGGAATTGATCATTCAAAGGGTCTTTCTTAAGCCACTGGGTCCTCTCAGAGGAATCTTTGCTGTATGTTGCATAGGCTTTGTTTTATCTTCTTCAGCTTTTTTTTTTTTTTTTTTTTTTTTTTTTTTTTTTGGCTGTTTTACATGAGGAAACCTTTCTTTGTAGCAATGAGGTAAAAGAAATATATCCAAGACCCTCAACTCCTAGGTTCATTGAATGGCCACTGCCTTTATACTTAGAATGCAAGTGAGATACATCTGAGAGGTTGCTTTGAGCTGAAGAAAATTGATGCTAAACTTTGTGAATTCTTGCATGAATTCACAGGGAATATCTCCAGGAACACTTTAGAAGATGTACATGTCCTCCTGAGGGATGCAAGCATCAAAGAGATCACTAGCACATACCTCATGAAAAATGATTTCCCACAAATTCTTACACAGTTTAAGAACCATCTTTGTCATAGCAGACCAGCTATTTGCTACTGGATTCTTTTGTCCAGATTTTTTTTTCCCTGCTTGAATTTCTAACATCCTTAAAAACATACTTACTAATTTCAAAGAAGCACTAGACCATCAGTAATGAATCCATATTACCAACTCCAGGAATTGCTTTGAGTGTCATGATATTTTGTGTTGATCCATGACTGCTCCCAGAGTTCTGCTGTTTTGTCTACACAAGTTTTAGTTAAAAATTAAATACCTTTCCAGATATGAATTGATGTGAACAAAAAAAATCCTGAAAATACAAACCAGGCCTGAGTCCTGGGGACTTGAAAACTACAAGAGAAGTGAAAAGAAGTTGCAAATGTAACTATTGGAAAAACAAACAAAGAAAAAGAAAAAGAAAAAGAAAAAGAAAAAGAAAAAGAAAAAGAAAAAGAAAAAGAAAAAGAAAAAGAAAAAGA
>JAWWES010000094.1:64038150-64064245 GCA_035583135.1 Lophotriccus pileatus
AAAATATATTTAAGTTCCAGTATAATCATATTCAAAATTTAAGTGTGAAAAAATGAAAGGTGGCCAAAAAATACTTGTTTTTTTTTTTTTTTTTTTTTTAATGAAACATCAGGGTGTTAGGTGGGTTATGTTTGTTTGTTTGATTGTTTGTTGTTGTTTTTATTTATTTATTGTTGTTGTTTCTGTTTGTTTGTTTGTTTCTCTTTGATTTTCTTTTGTTCTGGGCAAGGACTTACTAAACAAGGCAACGTGAATTGCTCAACTCACCGAGTTTGCTCAAGTCTGAGGACTGCATTCATTGTTATTATTGCATTTAATTAGCAATAACATATAATCATTAATTACACAATATAAAATAAGTTGTGACCCCTGACATAAATGTCTCAAAGTCTAGTAGACTAGTAGATTATTTATGGAAGAATGCTGGTCAAACTAACTGAAATCACAAACATCACGTCAAATAATCCAAGGTTTGGGTTTTAGTGTGTGTGTGTTGGGGGTGGGTAAGGGACAGGGGTGTGTTGGAGTGATGTGGTTTTGTTTTGCTTTTGTGTGGGGTTTTTTTTCCTTCCCCTTCAAAATTATGCACAGAACACTTAATTCCACCTTTCAAGAGTGTGTTTTAGGTCAAATGTCCCCTTTTCTCTGCTAAACCTACAGATCATTTTCTTCTTTAAATGCAGATAATTATCTGTTTTTTGAAAAAAGATAATTGAAGGACTTCTGATTAAAGTGAAATTTTCCCACAATTCAAATAATAGTTCTGAAAGCCATTTCTTGTGAGAGCAATAGTTTAGCTGTCTTACATCCCCAGCCTTCACAGGGCTGGGCTCCCCTGCCAGGCCACAAATCCCATGGTGCTCCCCATCCACAGCATTTGCCTGAGGCACCACGACAGCTCAGGTCTGGCTGCTTGGAAATTGAATTTCAATTTGAGAAAAGTCTAAATGTTCTTCTTCAATCAAAGATGTCAGACTAAAAAGTTTCAGTGTTTCTGGAACTCCTTGTGCCAAGATGGGTTTTGATATTCTGCCTTTTCATTCCAATCCAGAAAAAAACCCCAAATGTTGACAAACCTGTAATTTCTTCAGTCAGCTTTCCTACTTAGGTTTGTTTTTTAGAATAAAGCAGAAGATTGTGAAGGTATTTCCACTTCTGTTTGGTTCATTTAGGAAGTTTTCAAATAAGGTAGAATCTGTTGCCCTCTTGAAGGAATAATAGTGTTTGGTTTAACTATTTTAAGCAAGGCCGTGGTTAAACGTTATAGCAATCCAAGTACATGGCACCAGCTAAAGGATCACAAAAGCTTCGAGCACATGAAATAAAGTGCTGATCTTAGATACTGCTGCTTCAAATGTCTTTGATGTTTTTTGATGCTTTAACTGTGCCTCAAAAAGTTTCAGGCTGAGCCTAGGGTTCAGATAGAATCTAGGATTAATGCCCAGCTGTAGAAAATCTATTTCCTATTCTTCTGTGTAAAACTAATGTTAAAACTTGAACATTTTAGCAGAGCTAGCTATTTCACTGATGTAATTTGATTGTGTGTTCACAACTGGTCTGGATAAATTAACACCACAGTGATGAGTGCATAGCTCCTATACTAGAGATTTTGGTGCTATATATAATCAATTGTCCTCTGTCAGCTGACCTGATATAACTCATCAAATAAATGCCCTTAGCTCTGCCACCCCTGCAGACAGAAGAAGCCATGAGAAGCTCAAAAGGTGGGTTAGGAATGGTAGCATGATAATTTTAGGCCATGTGGCCACACTTCCATCCAGTGTGGTTACACCAGTACAAACCTGTTGCAGATGAAAATTGAGATTCATTCCTGATCTTAGAGCTGTGGACAAAAGTAACTGCAATATCAGATACCTGTGAGATAGCACCAGCAATGTTTAGTCACCTACAAGTTAAATATAGATTTTCTTAGCTGCTAACCTTGTCCAATTCAATTGTGATCAGAACACTGAAGAACCTGGTTCAGTTTTTGGCATAACTGTAAAAAATAAACATGTCATACTTCATAACCTGAAAATGGCTACACAGGCAGAGCCTGTGGGTCCAGGCAGAATGTCCTGTCTCTGACAAAGGCTAGCACTGGATGTGTGGAAAAGCTCTGTAAGAGCAGGTGCTGATACAACCTGGGGGTTTCTTCCTTGCCTTGAAACTTAATTAATAAATTTATTGACAAGGCTCATGATGCAAGGTACCATCATCACACACTTTCTTTACGGGGAGACTGACAAAGTGAAACTCTCACCCTTCTGCCAGGGATGGACTTTGAGACACCCCTTTGGCAACTCACAGTCTGTCGTTGGGCTCTCACAGTGCAGCTAGGGAAGGAAAGGCATTTCAAAACATGTTTGTGAGACAACAGAAATCAGCAAAGGATACTCAAGGGCAAACATAGCACCTGAAACTACTTGTAATTCACATTTTGTTCCTGAGGAGGTAGAGCATGTTGGCAGAGTCCCTTTAACTGCATTGACACCGCAGAGCCGGTAGCAACAGACTCTCCCTGCCAGTAACCAAGTCGGTGTCAATGCAAAGACACACTGGACTACAGAAAATGCAATCGTGCTGCTCTCGGAGCCTTTACTGAAATAGCTCACTCTTTAATAATATTGCTTTTCAGTCCCCTGTTTCTCAGAGCATTTTGTAACTGGACTTTCTCTGCTCTCGCAACACCCCTCACAACAACGAACTCATTTCCAGTGAAAACAGAAGATCAAATGCCTGTCCTGAATGCACCTGAGACCCATCAGCAGCAGGTCTTCACCTCCAGGATAACATGGACTTAAATAACAGACATGCCTCTTTTTTAAGTGCTTAAGAGTAGCTCCATGTATAATTGAAATATTTCTGCCACACATTGCCATGTCTCAGTTGATCCTGACATATGACAACTGCTAACTAAACAAGTAACACGGGCAATAACACAAATAATGTCTTTTAAAGCCAATCTAGGAACTGAATAGTTGAAACAAGGCCTCGTATGCATGATTATGCTGAGAAAGAGTGAAGAGCTGCCTGAACTGTACAAAGCTCAGCTGTGGCCTCAATCAAAACTCTTTAGGGATTCTTTTAAATACCTAAAGTTGATGGGTTGAAGTGCACTTAGAGTTATAATTCTAACTCTTGTGGAGAAACCACCTTGTGTTCCCAAACTGTAACAAAAATCAGGGCAGTGAAAGTAAATCTTCCCATTTGCTCTAGCGATTTTGGAAGATGTTCTGCCAGAACAGGAGTGTCCTTTGTGGAGCTGCACAAAGTGACTGCCTAATAGTTCTCTTTTCTCACCTTACTGAAGGCTATTCTTGATTCTGTGTGGCATGTATCCTCTGCTCTCTGCAGACCACCACTGAAATCACCTGGACAGAGAAGATGCCACAGAGACAGTGCCACCTCCAATGTTCTGTTCGGAGTGGAGAGTGACAAAACAAGACAATCTCCTGTCCTCAGCCCACAAATAGTTATGTTCTGAACCCCAGTGAAGAAATCTCCAGGATAAGCATAAAGATGGAGAGTTTGGCTGTGTGTCAGCACCAAGGAGATTTTAGGGTAATTTACCTATCTGTGCAGACAATTTCTTCTTAGCAATGCCAAGGACTGCATCACTTCACTATTGTTAAATATCTGTGAAGGAAAACAATGGTGACTAACAGAGAAGGGAGAAATGGTTATGGGCCATGTTCTGGCCATGTACTGGCCATTAACACCAACCTAAAAAAAGTCACACTGTATTAGGGTGACCTTTACCCTCCCTCCTACAATAATAAGAACCCAAATGCACCACAGACTAAGCTAAGTCTACTTACAGGCAACAGTGACTGTCAGCCTGATCCAGTCACAGTCACTTCGGGTGCAGATCAATCTTTGCAAGAGCAGTTGCTCACCCTACTGAGACCTAAAGAGCTGCCATGATGAAGATAAGAACGATATTTGAGAGAATCTTCATCAGGAAAGGCTTATCAGTTCAACCTATATGACTATGGTGGCAGGTAAAGGTGTTAACCGTAAATCAGATTGTTTCAGTCACAATAAGGGCCAAACTTCCTTCTACTCCCTGTCAAAGCATAGGGTGGCTTGTGAGCAGTGCACTGTTTTCAGTAGGAAAATCAGTTTTCTGACTGCATAAGAGAAAAAAAAAAAAACCTGAAACAAACCAACGAGCAAAAAACCCCAGGGGGGCAATAGGGGAAAAAAAAGGGGTGAAGGGGTCCAAGTGAGGTGGTAAAATGTATGACTGTCTCCCTAGACGCAAAAACACCCAACCCGATCTTCTGAACCAAAATCCTGATGTTGGAAGGCATGCAGGCTCAGAGGAAAATAACTGTAATTTGTGTGAAGAAGGCATTTGCAGCAATTCATTATAATTCCTTGCTTGCTGTCACCCGTCTCTAAAGTCACTGGCAATGCAGTACTTGTGTGAAGTTATTAAGGCCAAACTCTCTTTAGATTCATGGCAAGTGCCGAATGACAAGGCGAGAGCCCAGGCAGTGATAAAGTGATGTGACATGCCATACCCCCTTCCTCTCCCCTACCCCATCACCACCATGCCAAGGATGAAAACACTGCAGATTTTGCAAATGAGAGCCACCTCTCCTCTCCCTGCCCTGTGCCGTGTTCTGCCTGACATATACACATCTCCTTGAAGCGTGCACCCAGAGGAGGGAGCAGGGAGTGGAGAAAGGCAGAGGAAAATGTGCTTTTCCTCACTTTCCTTCCTCAAAGATCATACAGGTTTCTCTCAGAGGTTCCCAAACAGATGGCATATATGTGAGATACAGGGATAGGCAGGTTGTGCAGAGGAGAGATCCAGGTTGGAACTTTTCAGCTATATGAGATAAAGGCACCTCTTCAAAAAATTATATATCTATATATATATAAATTGATTGCCAACATATCTATATCCAGGTTTATCCCTCTATCTGTGTTTCACTGTTCATTGTAGTAACCCCAAGACTAGACAGAGGAGAGGTAAATCTCTTACAGTTATACAGACTCCCAGAAAATAAAATGTGTAAGTAAAAGGTGATCACTCTGGAGATCAGGGCTCCTTTCAAACTGCTTGTCTCTGTCCCCTCCTGTTTTTTCTTGCATCCTTGGCCTCTATGTTTTTTTCTTTCCTCTGCCAGTCCCTTCTTTTCCTAAGCTGGGCAGAAAAATCAGCTTAAAGGATAATACTGCTCAGCTTTCAGTAGGATAACATAGCCAGCCCACTGGGAAGAGAAAACCTCAAACCCAACCAGAACGATGAAAACAAGCAGGTTATTAAAGGTCCTCCTACAGCGACAGCTAAACCCGTGTTTGCAGATACTCACAGGCTGTTGCTCAGCAGTGAGGATCTCTGGTTCAAATCCAAGTGCTTGCCAACAGCAGGGTTGTAGTGGGAAAATATCCTCTCCTCCCTCTTAGCCCCTTACTCTGGAAAAGCCATATGCTATTTTAGCAGTGTAGGGATGCTTGCAGGCTCTGAGCAAAATCTGTCAGAAACCAAAGAGGAATCACCTTGCCCAAAAGACTTCTACAAGTTAAATTAACTTGCAGTCATCTTATGGCCATGTAAGGTTTCTAAACTGCAGCAAAACCTATATTGCCAAAACTTCAAACAGATGAGCAAAGCTATTAAGAGGCATCTGATGGGACCAGGTATATAACCGCAGTTCACTGTGTTCTCATGGCCTGGGTCATGGTCATCCCTGAAGTTATCCTTCACACTGTAGTACATCTCACCTCTCTTGAGGCTAGGGAGAACATGTAGACCTTTGCAAGTATGTCTGAAAATTCAATCATTCAAAATCTTGGGAAAGCATAGTGCCTGTAGTCAGGGAAGGGTCCAACAGCAGCCATCCCTCACTGCTTTCCCAGGAGGAAACACAAATACTGTTGACTTTTCTGATCTTAATAGGGCAAGAGAGGTTTTGCCTTTCAAATACCTGGGGATTTCAAATGAAGTCACCTTCGTGATGGAACCAGGTAAGAATGTGGGGCATGGATGCTCCAGGAGAAGAAAGAAAGAAAAGAAGAAGAAATAAGAAGAAATAGATTTTCTTGATCCCCAAGGATCCTTGGGGATCAGGAAAGTCTTATTCCACTGAATTCAACAGGAGTTGGGTCTTGAATGTATTGGAAAACCTAGGAGTGAGTTAACTCTAGGCAAAGATTTAAGGCTAGGGCACAACATAAATGCACCCACTTGTTTAAATTAAAATTGCCCATAACCCTTTTATTTCCTTGCATCTGATTCTTCCCTGGCAGATGACAAGAAATTGCTGGTCGTGTGCGGTTTTTCTTGCAGTGAAAAAGCCACAATCAATCACACTTTCTTCTGACCCTGCAGTTACAGAGAAACAGAATGAGTCTGAGCTATATTTTCAGACTCCACAGGTTGCTCTGACTCTGTATTTGGTGCCACGTCCTCCCTCTCTGCTTCCATGTTATAAAAGATCAGGACTCTCTTTTATAAAATAGTTCTGGCATTTCCATTATCACACATGCCTGAGAACAGGGATGCGATTGCACTGAATAGTGTGAAAAAAAGAAGGGAGAAGGGGGAAAAAAAGAAGAAAAATCAAAGCACAGCCGAGTTGATTATTTAAAGAGCTGGGTGAAATTTGCCATCCTTTTAAAGCATCCTGGGCTCTGGCATATCACTGTGTCACTTAATGTTTGCAGTTAAGTATTTACAGATCTGTTTCCATGGCAACCGATTCTTCAAAGTTACTTTTACAATTCTGTTTTCTAAAATGTGTTTCTTTGGTTGATTGCACAGGGATATTTGGAAAGCAGCCAGGTCTAAATCATGATTTTTTTCCCATTAAGGAGAGGTCCTTTCTAATCATGTTTAGTTAGTTCTTTGATGGCTTTATCTTGATTCGAAAATGTATTTTGTGGATTTTTTTTTTTTTTGTTAGCAGGTGGGAGAGGGAAGGGGGGAAAACACGAACAAGCATCGTGGGACTTCAGCAAAAAAAAAAAAAAATGTTGGAAATTAGGAATGTGAAATAACCTTGTCTGAGTTGATTTTACTTATCCTTTCATTGTTTAGGAGAGTAGGCCTTTAACCACAACAAAATAAATAAATAAATGTCCCACTGACAGCTTGAATGCATTTCGAGGCCACAGGAGAAGATGACTCACTTATTAATTAGTCAGAGAGATGGCAGCATGGGGCGGGATGATGAACAGTAGAAACAGTGCAGACACTGAGACAGGCAGATTTGGTGCGTGCAAGGGCTGGTTGCCCCCAGCTGTACAGAAACACCTGAATGGAGAAGGTGAAGGTTGAAACCCACCAGAAACGAGACACCTCGTGAAGCAGTAGAAGGGAGACAGTCTGCTATGGTTGCCTTTGCAGCTGTGGCCATGGTAATTTGAAATGTGTCTTTGTGAAGATGTGAAGAATGTGTATTTGTCCTGAGCCCACTGACCTGTGCTCTTCCCATCCTGGCAGGACAATCTTCCCATCCCTGCATCTGGCCCCTAATCCTTCCCAAGCACCCAGATGGAAGCATGAGAGCTTAACCTATGAAAACAGTATGCTGGGAGCCATACTACTCTGTGGGATAGGTGGGAAAGGGATGTATGCCCTCTCATAAGATACTGTCCCCACCTGAAGTCAGAGACAAACTTAAATTTGTCAGGTTGACTGCTAAGAGATGGTGCTTAGCAGTCGTTTAGGATAGGTGTAAACTTTTGGGCACAGGTTGGAGGAAAAATCAGCCCAGATGTGCTTGTAAATCTCACCTGCAATGCTCAACAAGCCATCTCCCAGGAAACATTCAAGAGGTCAGGTTGAACCGTGGTCCAAAAAGCCTGATCTAGATGAAGGTGTCCCTGCTCATTGCAGGGACGTTGGACTGGATGACCTTCAATGGTCCCTTTCAACCCAAACTATTCTGTCATTCCATGATTCCATGACTCTATGATTCTATGTCCCTGTTGATGGAGGCAGGAAAATATTGTGTTGTTTGGCTGGCTTCACAGGTTGATGTAGCTGAAGGTGAGACTTTAGTATCTTTAATAGCGTACTCCTGTGCTACAGGAGGCAGGAGGGTGAATCTCCAGGGAGAGGATAGGACCGAAAAGCAGAATATTATGGAGTAATCAGAGCCTCACAAAGTGTTTTCCAGGGTAAATTGGTGGGGTATCTGGAACTGACAAAGTATATTAAATATGGAGGGTATTACAATAAGATAAAGAGGGATGGGGAGAGAGAGAGAGTCTGATCCATAATTTCCTATGCTTTCTGTGAGACAACATCAGATGGTCAAATCAAGGAATGAGGTGTCAGGACTCCCAGGGTCTCTTTCTAGCTCTGCCACTAATTAAGCATCTGACCACTCAGGCACTCTGTGCCTCCACTAACCTAAACTTCCAGAATTGTTGTCAGATTCTGTTAATTACTGTCTGCAGAGAGCTTAGAAACCTACACAGGATAGATGTTAGACGGGTATCCCAGTTTTAATGTTAAAGTTCAAAATATTATAATTGGAGAACTGGAAAGGGGTGTGGAACTGAAACTGAAGCAACACAATTACAGTAAAACTTAAAAAGTGAAGGAAAACAAAGGGAAAAAAAATCTTGAGGAAAAAAGAAAAGAAAATGAAGACTCCTAGGCAGGTGACAGGGCAGGTGAATTTTGGCTTACTGAGATAATAAGCCACTCTTTTTAAACTTTTTCACTTTTTCCTCTTGCTGCAGAAATGCTCCATTAACTCTCAGGAAGATGATTGACCATTTGCCCTTTCTAGACAAAGCTGAAATAGTAGAAACATCACAGCAAAACATATGACCCAGCTTTTGGCACACCCTGTGGCTCCAAACCTTTAATGCGCAACACAGAGTCTTGGAATCTGAAGGGAGATGACAAAGAGACACTGCCTTGCTGCAATGTTTATTAAATGGACAACAGAAATGAAGAGGAACAGAAGAAGTTGCAGAGGGCAAATTTCCTCCTTGAGGGGGATGGAGGGACGTGATTTATCCTGATTTATTTACCCTTCAGTGTACTGAGTTGAAAAGAAGTCTTCGTAATGTGTGACCTTGAGAATAAAGAAGCAACAAGGGGTGGGTATGATTACCCCCCCAAAAAAAAAAAAAACTCAGAAAGGAGGGTAAAAGAAGAGGAAAAGAAAATCAAAATTAAACATAATAACAATGGAGTTTGGCAGTGACCTGTTATATTTTAATGGCTGGTGGTTTTTCACAGCCCCTTAAAACGAGATCCAAATCACAAAAGCAACAGGTGATAATAATAGCCTCTACCAGCTCCTCTTTCTTCTGCCTGGTCATTTGTTGACTGGTCCAGCTGAGTGAATGCTGTTGTATGAAAAGAGAATGACCTGACCCACTCTGAGCAACCAGCTCTTGAGCTTCCAAGCTCAAGATCACAGTTGGAGAAAGAACAGGAAAGCTTATCTGTGCTCAAAGATACAGATTTTCTGCTGCTGAAAACTAGTCCTTTCCTCCTAAAAGCAGCATAGGCACTGTACATGTCTTTGTGACTAAATAAAACAGGTTTGTGAACCATTCTTCAGCCCCGTGACCCCCTGACAGAGTCTGACCACTCTCACAGCAAGTAGGTCTGTTATTTTGTGTGGGCTCTGCTCAGAGAAGTGGGAGAGAAACCCCATATAACGGATCACTGTTAGCCAAGCATGGAAATGAGGGGATGTGCTAACACCATGAGATGTGGTATAAGGGTGTATCAGCATCCATGAGTGTGGAAAGCCTGCTGGAAACACATTGGGCAGGGTAGGGTGGAAGAAGACAAACCTGGCAGATATTTATTCACACTACTTTTGAGAATGGTCCTTGATGGGAGCTTTCATGTAGGGACCAGTGATCAGTTTGGACACACGCCAAAACTATCAAGGGATGTGCTAATGGTTCTGCAGTGTGGGAAACTGTAGGGCAGGGCACATGCCAACATCCTGGACTGTTCTATTTGCAGGTAGAGATGTAGGCATTGTTGCCCATAAAGGCAGTAGTCTGTTGGCCTTCACTTGGTCTTTGCTTTACACACTATGGAGAAACTTAAAGCCAAAAGACACTGTGGTGTAGGTTTTCTGGACCTCTCTTTAACATTGTATGCTATTATTTCATTAGGATACAAGTACATATTTTTTTTCTCCTTGTTTATATGGGAAATATGTCAGAGAGGAGTCAAGACAAACTAGGCTTTCTCTCATAAGCTTTGCTCTATAACACATTCATTATTTTTATGAAGACATCTTGGAAAGAAACTTTTCTAAGCCAGCAACTCTTTAAGACTTTCATATACAGTGTAATAAGTCTTTGTCCAGTCCTTCTGGAATGAAACAAGTTGACTTCACTAATAGTCTATTGAGTTCTCACATCTCTATTATAAATAATTTTAGCTGCAGACATTTAATTAATGTTATAAATATACTATTTATGATGTGCTTTGGGAAATTACTAGTTCCTTCAGTATACATCATGTTTGGGTTTATTGTTTTACTTTGGCTTGCTGCAGTGGCCAGGTGCCTTGCAGATTCCAGAGCAATCACAGCCCTTGCTATGGGGGCTCTGCCTTCATATTCACTCTGTCACTGGGGAGATGGGAGCTTACCATCTTCCTGTGGTCTTTAGGCATCTAATTTAAATGCAAATAGAGTGAGTAGCATACAATTGAGATTCATCTAAGGATTAAGTACCCAAGAGTTAGATGCCTACCCTGAGCTTGTCCTTAGCCTCCCTACACAGTGAGAGGAGAGCAGCAACAACCTGAATATCCACCTAGAAACAGTCAGGATGTTCTCACTCATTGCCTGCTCATTTTTCTCTGCTGGACCTAAAGGAAAATCAGGGAAGCTCAGACCTCTTTCCCTGACTTCTAAATGTTAAAAATAAAAGATAGGAATCCCACTCCTATATAATGAGTAGAGACACACAGGGGCCTCCAGATTTCGCAGGATTTGCTTCGGATAGCTACAGCTGGACAGTATGAACACTCCCCTCTGTGCTCAGGCTTTGATCCATGCCTGTGGCTTTCCATCTTAGAAATGTGCTGTCAGGCTTGGATGTCCAAAAAGAAGCCAGAAAAACTTTGTTGGGATGAAAGTCCCCGTCTGCAGCAGGCCTCAGTGAAAAGCCAGGACTGAGTTTTCATAAAAATGCCATTCATGGAGTGGTAGGATTGCCTCCAACAGAACGGATTTTGCAACAAAAACCTTTGTTGGTTACACCTTGGTTTATGCAGTAATTTCCATAAGAGGATACAAAACTTCTTACACAACTCACTCTAGAAGAGCTGAAAACTCATGTGATGTTTGGCATTGTCATGACTCAAAGGTTTCTTTTTTTGATTGAGTATGCTGAGGTACATTAAGTTATCAGGCAACAAGAAGCACACAATGAGCCAGTAAAGCATCTGACAAAATACAAAGTTACATATATGATCCTGTAGCTAAAGCACAAATCTGAGAATTTAAAAAGACTATCTTTTTTTTTTTTTTTATAGATACACCTTGTAAATCAGAACATTTAATTTTATCTAACGACATCTCTAATTCCTCTTAAAATGCATGAAAATGCCTTTGCCTTTACTAAGTAAGTGTGCATGAGTAGCTTTATGGGTTTTATTCCCTGGCCACACAGCACCTTGCACATTGGACTCTCATTTCCAGTGTGGATCAGCTAATGCTGCTGTTGTTGTCATTAGCTGGAACAAAAAATTTGTAACCCCTTTCTGGAACTAAAAATATGAGCCTGTGTTCAGTGTAAGGGTCCTTGATAACAGTGGAAGTTTTATACATGTACAGAGCATAGTGATGTTCCTTGTAATTGTGAGACTTGTTCTGATGAGTTGGTGGAGCCTGTAACATTTCACTCACTCACTCACACACACACACACACACACACAAGATAGAGTCTTCTGCCACTTTTTATCTGGCAACATATTAATCTTGCATTTCGCATTCTCTAAAAGCTTCACCATTATAACATAATTACTGCTGAAATTGACCTTTAAAATATATTCCAAATTTTGAATGTCTTTAAACCCCTCAGTGAGCACCATTTTTCAATTTCACATATTGTTTTCTTTTTTAGGAGAAGTGGGACAAAAGATGGGAAGGAGCATTAGCAAATGAATGTCAGCATGTGACATATGCACGTAGTGATAAAGCAAAATCTTGCAAAATTTTACCTGGGCATTTTTAATATCCAGTCTTCAAGCAGTTACAATTTCCCTTAAGCTAAATGAAAATGTAATAAGACTAACTAAAATGTTGCATTTGTGTCTCACCCTTCCCTAAAGTAATTCAATCAATCAGTTTAGCTTCACTAATATTCAAATGTATATCTGAAACTGGCAATATTAAAGTTCAAGTACTCCTCAGCCTCTAAATACATTTAAACTACCTTTATTAGAACACGCACTTTCCTAAATTAGTATTAGTATCTAAAAATTGGTTGTGTTTCTAACTACCCTTAAAGGAAAACATAACTTTGCCTGCAAATGAGATGTTGAACTGTGTGTGGAGGCAGATTTCTGTAACACAACATCTAAGACTGAAAATGTGCATATTATAATGCACTGGTGAACTTGTGTGTGCTCATATTACTGTGCAAATAAGAAAGTATAAAAACACATGGTACAACTTCCACCCAGCAGTGGAAGCTTTGTTTCTTCCATCTCCATATCCTGGGCAAGGGAGGGGCAGAGGACAGGGAGGAGAGTGGAGAAAACTCCTACCTCCCACAGGATGCCCAGGAGAAGGACTGCTGAGGAATGGCATTGTCCCTTTGTCCAGGGAAAAGCTGACATAGGTTTATTTGTGTGGTTTTCAGTTGTGGGGTATCCTGGAAAAATCCTCTCTGGAAAAGACAGCTCATGGATCTCTTACTCTGTCTTCTTCCACCCAGGCAAGTGTATGGTCTTCACACAGGACCACTGCATAAGTGGTGTGTTTCTGCTCACTCTTGAAAGTGTACACTCCAAGGATGCTTTGCAATCTCAGGCTAACCAAGCCCTCTTACACTGGAGTGGGAGGGAAGGGATAAAAAGCAAGAGACAACTGTACCCACAGAGGCCCCCAGCCTGTGAAAAACTTTCTGCACTTCAGAGGTTGCTTTGAGCCCACACTGGAGCCAAGTTCTGTAGATAAGCATAGCTCTGGCTTTACACTCAACTTCTCAGACTCCTTGGACGGTCTCAGCTCCGTCCTGTTGACAAATCTATACCCCTGAGCAAAGCCTGGGCCTGAACTGCACCTGCAGAGGAGATGAGGTATTGCCTGCACGCTCTGCAAACCTTTATAGAAGCATAGAATTGCTGAATAGTTTGGGTTGGAAGGGATCTTAAAGATCACCTAGTCCCAGCCCCCCTTTCCATGGGCAGGGACACTTCCCAGTAGATCAGCTTACTCCAAGCCTGGCCTTGAACACTTCCAGGGATGGAGCATCTGGGCAACCTGTTTCAGTGCCTCAACACCCTCATGTTTTGTTTAATCCCTTCCCTATATCACCTATATGGGGTGCTGGCACCCCAGACCTCAGGGGACCATCTCCAACCTTGGGAGGCACGTGGGCAACAACAGGCAGGCAGTTACACTGCCAACGCATGCACTGGGCAGCTTCATGATGGACACAAAAGAGGACAGCCTCACTGAAAAACATTGGTTTTGTGTCCATTTACCCCAGCCAAGGATCCAGTCCATTATTTCCAATTAGGTTTGATGGAGGATTAATCCAATCTCAAGTGTCAGTGTTCTGCCCCCTGACAGCTGCTTACAGTGTGACGTGTGTGCAGTAACCTGCTGGCCCACCTTACCTTTTGCTTTATGAAAAAATGCCATGCAGAGTCAAGCCTGGTAGAAATGAAGACAAATGAAAATAATTGGAAATCTCATTAGTGACCATCCAACAGCTTTGCTGAAAGGTAGGTTTTTTGCTTTCCCTTCTCACACACCTGGTTTGTGTTGTGAGGTTTTGTTGTGCGTGTCCTACACACCCACCCACACCTCCTCCTTCATCCCTTCTACAGGGTGGTGAGGTAATGCAAATAAATTGCTCTGCCTCCTTTGCACAGAGGTTTACATATTGTTCTGTTGATAACGTTTTTGGTATGCCTAATAGATATACGGGGGAAATATCTGTCTGTAGCACTTCCAAAGTTTGTGTATTATCTAACTAGCTCATACTGCTTTAGAGGCTTTAAGCCCTCCATAAGAAGTCCTTTTGCCTGTGAATCTTTTATGTTACACCTAGGTGTCCTCATTATAGGGGCTCTACTATTTGACAAGCAATGCTTGTCTCTACAGTCGGTGATGAACACAGCATGACAGGCAATGTGTGCCTCTGTCCAAAGCACTGAATCACAATAAAATGGTAAATTACTGTCTGTCATAGCTAGAAACTGCAGTGAGTAATATTCAATTCCCTATTCTACATAAGATGAGGTGGTGGCGGGGGAAGGGTGCACTCGTTTGGTGGTGGTGGGAAAAGCTAGTGCTATACTCCTTTTTATTGAATCTCTGCAATTGAAAACATACCTGAGCAGTGAGAAAGAGAGCAAAAGAGGGGTTGTAGCAGGAGGAAAAAAGATGAATTACTGGCAAATGGAGTTATCTCTAGAATATTTCTGGACAGCTCAGAATTTGTTATTGTTTGGGGATCATCAGGACAGAGATATTTGCAAATGGGATTCACTCTTCTCACTCTCTGGCAGAAATACGGAGTTCAGTTTCGATTAAAATGCAATAATAATTGTGAGTTGGACTGTGTGTCACTGCTTCTCAGAAAAGCCCCCATTAGAGAAGCCTCTATTTTAAAACAAGCCATTCATCATTGGAGTATAATTTCCAGTAAATATATTGTTTGTTCAACTGTAATGCTAGAGATAATGTTTAAAATTCTCCCCTCATATCTCATTATGAAATAATTGATAGCAACATGGCCATTTCTTTTCATTTGTGAGCCTTTTTTTGTTATTGTTTTTCTCCCTTCTTCCTTTAAGGCAAACTCTTGAAACAATCAATATCAGCAGTTTCAAAAGTGTGATACAATAAATAAATCTCTCAGACAATGACAGAGAACATTCTTATTATAATAAATTTACCATAAATAAAACTGTGTGTGATATTCCTAAGAGCCATTTTACATGAATGCCTTCAAATTTTGTGCAAGGAGAGAGGAAAAGGAGGGAGGGGAGGACAAGAGAGAAGAGGACAAAGATGTGTATTCAACAAATTGCTTCATTCTCAAAATATATTACATTTGGCTTGCTGTATGGTGCATGCAAAGAAAACTCCTTTCCCCTTGCAGAAACACACTGCAGTGTTGGGAGTTGTTCAGTAATATTGGCCTTGGTTACCACATATGCATCCTTTTTTACTAAGACACATTGCTACAGCAATTACTGCATTACTAATTGCTACATTGTTACAGAGTTTGTCACTAATCTGTTGTCTCACAGAACACTTTTGGAGTCTTTCTCTTGAAATGTTGTATTAGACCAAAATCAATAAGGACCAGCTGTTTTGGCCATGGAGTCCAGTTTTGAAGGGACCCATCAAGGATGTACAAAACAGGTTTAAAGAGCAACACAAGTCTGAAACGTAGTTTATACTCAGCTTGGTACAGGACAAAATTTCCTGTTTTGCAGACTTTTCCTCTCATTTCATATGCCACAATCTGGAATTTCATGTGAGATTGAATTTTCTCCTCTCCCTCTCCTTCCCATCTCCTCTGGCTTTCAGTAAAACTGTGGCTCTACCAAGAATTTGGCATCCAGCTCTCTCAAGCCTAAAATGTATGCTTTAATTTAAGTACATATATAAATGATTTGCTGAAGAGGAGTCAAGCATATTGTTAACCTTACAGAGGTGTCTTCCTTGACTTTGAACAGTGTGCTTCAGTTGTCCACACTAAAGACCAGAGTGAGGAAGGGCAGATTTTTATGCAAGACTCGTGATCTACTGGGATTTGATATTGGTACTGGGACATTGCAGTACACAGGTGGTAATACAAACAGAAACAGAAAAAATGGACTCCTCTGAAATTCTGGATTGCTCGGATTGAATTACTTCTTTGCTTAAAATCTTATGCTTTCCTACTGACTTGTGCTGGTGTTATCTAAACTTCAGAACTATATTTTTTTAGGGGAAAATGAAGAAATAATACCAGGTAGGTGGTATATGTTTTGTTATTAATAGTAATACTTGGCACTCAGTTGTCACTTTTCATCTCCAAGGCACTTTACATAATTAACTAATTCATCTTCACCATCCCCGCATGAGATGGAGCTTTTCACTGAGGCAGCACTAGGAGCTTGTGTATTCACAACTGACACTGTTCACAGGTGGGACTGATTTTGGGTGAAAAACAGCTGACCTGTCCTAAGGACAGGCCTGTCTCCTGACCTTGTGCATGGATATGTGTAGGTTTGAAAACATCTAAGGAACCCGATGGTGCAGTTCCAGAGGAAATTGATAGACAAAGTGGCTAAGCCACTGTCCATCTTATTTTAGAAATTGGGGCAGTCTGGTGAAATTCCTACTGACTTGGAAAGGTAAACATAATCCCACTCAGGGAAAAAAGGAAGACCTTGGAAATCAGGCCAGTCAGGCTCATCTCTGTGCCCAGAAAGTTCACAGAGCAGATTCTCCTGGAAACTATGCTAAGGCACGTGGAAAATAATGGGGTGATTGGTGACAGCTAAAATGTTTTCATTAATGGCAAATTGTGCCTTACATAGTTGGTGGCCTTCTACAGTGGGGTTACAGCCTTGGTGGATAAGGGAAGAGTACTGACATCATCTACCTGGATTTGTGCAAAACACTTGACAGTGTCCCACACAACCTCTTTGCCTAAACTGGAGAGACATGAATTTGACAGATGCACCACCCAGTGAATAAGGAATTGGCTGGAGGGTCACACTCAGAGAGTGGTGGTCAATGGCTTGATGATGAAGTGGGGAGTAGTGATGGGTGGTACTCCTCGGGGTCAGTATTGGGACCAGTGCTGTTCAACTAAAGGAGTGTTTGCTATGAAAATTCAGGCACATGCTATCCCAAGAAACACCTAAAAGCTCTGCTTATGCATGAGGAGAGGGATACTGTGGAAAGCCTGTTCTAGTGCCTCCCCTCTACAGAGCTGTCCCCATGTTCTCATGACTCCCTGGTCCTCTGGATACTTGGAGGGTGCTAGGGAAGGGCTGCCAGTCTTATTGGTTTTTCCACACCTATAGGACTGACATATGCATTCAAAGCCATTTTTTGCTGTCAGTGGGAGCTGGTGGAAACAGTGGAAATAGGGCGCTGCTCGATTCAGGTCTGTTGTCAGAAACTGCATGTGAGGAATACTCCTGTGAAATCTGCCTTTCCTTGTGTTTAGGGGGACACCAGCTTTTCTAAGCAAATCACAGCAGTGACAAAGAGCAACCTGTGGAGTTGGATGTAGGCTGCAGGCAGCATGTATTTGCTGACATGATTATATATTTTGTTCTATATTTTTCCTTTTCTTATGTGATGACAGCATTAGGACCCAATCCAAATTACCTTGAAGTTTGCTTTTCCGCCCTTTTTGCAATGGGCATATCTACGGGCCAAATACCTCGCCACCCTCTCTGCGAACAACTTGGGAGGACTGTTTTAATCCTGCCTAAAGCCCAGACCTGCAATGATGACTTCAGTGGCACAGATCTTGACTCTGCACTTAAGATCGTAAAAGGCGTCTCCCACTGCTAAGCTCTGGGGAATACACAGAGCAAAGCTGGAGAAGCTAGTTTTAGTGGACAGAAGAGGGCAGAAAGCCTATGCAGGCACCCTGCTGGATTCTCCTTCTTCCCCACTGGCATAGGAAACTCAGAGACAAATGACTTTTGTCACAGGCTCCCCAGAGTGGCACCAAAAATTAGGCTGCACAACCTTCCCATGGGTTTGGGCATGTGCTCTGCTGACTGTGGGAAGCAATGAGCTTTTTTCCCTGGTGCGTGGCCATCCTCACGTGCATGGGAGGACCTCTCAGCCAGGAGGTGATTTGTCAGAACTCGCAATGGAAGTCAAACCCTGCAATTATAAGGAGCGGCCACACTTAAAAGAGAGATGTAGAACACCCCAGCACGCGCCTGGATTTATCATATTGAAAGAACAGAGTCCTCTTTCTCCGCAGTTGCAGTTTTTGATAAACGGCCTACATTAGGGTACCTCAAAGGTGCTCTGCATCATTAATTACCAGGGTATATGCTGAAGAGGAAGTTAATATAACTTGTCTCTTGCATGGAAGTCAGAAATCTTACTACCTGATGATTCCTGATGGAAGAAGATGTTTCTGAAGCCACACGTGCAACCTTGTACAGGTAATAATAACAAAACACTCAAGGGAGTCTTTTATGTTTGAGAATGTCATTTTTCTTTTTGACTTATAGGATACTAATGGCTTTTCTCCTCTTTTCCTTTTTTTTTTTTAAATTTTTTTTTGAGCCAAGAGCCATGGTAGAAATCAACTGATGACGCTCAGATCCAGAGAGAAAAACAGAAAAGAAAAGAAAACAGAACAGAATAAAATGGGACAAATAAGAGTCCCTCTGGGAGGAATGCCAGCCGCTAGTTTTGCTATTATTATACTGGAGAATCTTATAAAACTCTAGCCATTAATAACGGGCTCTGCCAGATATTGATAATTTATTCAAATTGTAGGTCTGGATTTGAGGGAGCAGATGTTCCTCATGCAGACACTTTCAGAAAATGAATTCCAAAGAAACAAAATAACATTCGGTGCTATCAGTAAAGAGGAAAGGCAGTATTTTAGTGTGCAGTAAACATCTGGACTGCCTTCTATTTTTATTGCCTCTCTTGCCCCTAGTTCTCTCCTACCCATCCACCCTTACTGTTGAGTGATTCTGCTACTCTTCTTCTTTGATGACAAATAAATAAATAAATAAATACACAGCTTAGCCTCCTGCCTGTGTTATAACAGGTCATGACAGATTTCACCAGTAATAATAGGACTGACCAACTTCAAATCACTTTGAGCAGGAGCAAAACCTCCAAACAAGCCACCTATTAGGAAGGGTAGAAATTAATTTTGATCGAGAACAAATTTTTTTGCTGGTAATTTCAGTGTTTTGAGGATGCTTTATCCAATACAGGGCTTAGTTTTACCCTCCAGCAAATTCACAGATGTTCCCACTTTCTCTTTCCCTTTGCCTTGCTAGGCTGGAGGAAGGCTGGATATTCATAACCCCAAAGTCTCACTGTCACAGATGGTCCAAATTGAAGCAAGCTGTTCTATCACCTTCTCCAGTTGTTGGCCGCTCCATTTGAAACCACCCTAGACATGGTGCAACAGAATGTGTTGTGTGTCCAAAAACTGTTAAACATATTTCCTTGGGCACAGTGACAACTGTTGATGAACACTAAACTGCAATGCTTGCTACCAGTGGCCCTGTTCTCTCCAAAAAAAGAAGCTAATCTCTAGGACCAAATCCAGAGGTCATAGTGAGATCATGTTGGCCAGATCTTATCCCTGGGAGATCACTTTGCTTTCTGCAGATCTGTGTGGTTCTGAACTGCTTGCAAACATAAGTAGGTCCAAGACTGCCAAGGGAGCTAGGATGGTAGTCTAATTTTCAGCGCTTTGCAAATGGCTGTGCAGAATTACATTCCCAACCACTCCCGTTTTACAATTCCCATCCTTTTCCAGCTAATCTCATGCAATAATTTGTCTTCCAACCAGTCGCACGTTGCCATCTGTCTCTGCTCCTGACTGATCCCAAGTTGCCATCTGCCCCTGGCCAGCCTTTTTTTAGCTGTACCCCATTTGGAGAGGAACATGATGATGCTGAGGGATGTCAGTCCCTCAGACTGCCTAGTCCAACCCTCTGACTGACACTTGGCTTTCACAGCCTGCAGAGACTGAGGCACACGGCTCCCCATCACACATGTAGCCTCCCTCTTTGTAGTAACTGCTGCAAAGGATTGTTTGCAAACAAAAGGAACCAAAGGAGGATTAGCCCAGGGGTCTACACAACAGGGTGTGGGAAGTACCAGGGAAAGAGAAATAATAGCCACAAGCAATTTATTTGCAAAGAGTGTGCAGATGCAACTGTGTGTCACTGCACATGCTGAATAACCCTTAAAACTACTTAAGAGTCTCTCTGCTCCCGCTTCCTGTGCCCATTGTCTGCAGTGATAGGCATCCAGGGAAGGCTCTTGCAGGGTAGGAGCCCAGAAGTGATCATGTCTAATTTCCCTCCAAAGCTTGACTTACGGCTTTTGAGATCTTTTCGTGAAGAACTTGCACTGTTTCTGAAGCTGCCGCTCTTGGAAGTATTTTCCCTTTGTGAGAGAAACAGAGCACAGTTGTTGCAACGTTCCTCTGGTAAATTGTCTCCTTTTTGTCTTCCCTCTGTTTAGGTGACAGGAAAAACCTCCTAGTTTCACTCTGATGGTGACAGCACTTCACAGTGGGATAGTAGAAGGGAATTGGAGTTGTTAGCTCACTTTCCATCCTTTGCAATGTTGCCTTGGCCTCTAATGCTGCACTTCCCATGCATAATGTGTGGAAAAGAGTTGAAGAATCAGGGTCTAAAAAGTGTCTCTTAATTTTTCCAGTGCCCAGTTACCAGCTGCCACTAACTTTGCAAACTTTATTGACTACTGCTATGTCTGGTGCTAAGTATCTTCAGACTTCATTCCAAGTAATGGGAAAAAAAACCGAGGGGCAATCAGCTAGTTCCATGATGAATGAAGCCTATGTCACTCAGAGAAAATGAATATTTCTTTGCAATAATGACCAGATGGTAGCAAGACTCAGATCCAAATTAAAACATGCATGATAAATGCCAAGAAAACACAGAAAGACAAAAACCCAACCTGGAGTGAAATCTCTCTATAAATCTTTCCCCCCTACAACACAGGCACTTCTAATGGGAATTAAATTATTAAGAGATGTTGCAAGGAGAATACAAATGTGAGACTCTTCCTCCTTCTTGGAACTTTTTGAAAGAGTATTTCAGCACAGCCAGCTGGCTTTTCTTCTCCGTATGAGACAGCACTGGGCTGAATAGGATCTTTTCATGTAGAAGCACAGGCAAAATACTAATCCAGAAAATAAATTATACATTGGAGTTGGCATAGAAATAGCATATATTTTGCCTTCTGTAGAGTTGACCTATGGAACTCCTTGCTGCAAGAAATTATTGCAGCTGAAGGTCTTCAAGGACTAAGAAAGGGGGTAGTATTTGGAACTAGATGTCTTTAAGGTCTCTTCCAACCCAAGCCATTTTATGAGTCTATGATTCTATGATTTGCACATAGTAATAGCACTCAAAGTTACACTAAACAGAGAAAATGTGGGGAGTGGTCTTACAGTATCTTAGTTCCAGGTGGATACTAAGAATAAATTACTGATGTTAGAATGAAGTGCTGTTACGAAAAATGTAGAGTCTGCAATTTTTTCTGATACTTTTTCATGAGGTATATGATATTTGAAAGTGCTATAATCATAACAAAGGACAACAAGTACTGCTGGAGATGATCTAATATGGCATTTGCAGGGACATTTGAAGGAAGTGTGTGTTTTGGCATCCTCCTGGATGTCTTCTACATGAGCCAAACCCAGATTTTCACTCTCCAAGCAAGTAATACCCTCAGAAACCTTATTTTTAACTGCATCTCTCTGATCCTGCATGATTCCTGCTATGTCCCCTTCCTTCTCTTTGCAAATCTCACAGTGGTACAAAATAGATGGTCTCTCAGGGGACTGGCTGGCCTCTCCCTGTCGGTGTTGACACCTTTTCCCAGCACTAAGCTAATGAGAAATATTAAATTACAGAGGCACATGCACTCTTTGGAAAGAAACATGGTGTTTGATCCCGCCAAACTGCCAAGCTCTACTTAAAACCGATAACAAATGTTCTTCCTCGGCAAGATGTGATTAGCTTTTATACCTGTGCAGATTGTACAAACACACAGGAGGGAGCTTTTAAATATCATTGATTTGCCTATTTGAAATTATTAATTTCAAATTCGGCTGGAACAACCTTTGCTAAATTACACTGTGCCAGTGGGAGTTGGAGGACCCACAAGTCTAAACTTAACTTAAGAATGGGAGGAGGGCGGGCTAAAGAAGAAGAAAAAAAAAAACCCAAACTGAAACAACTAAAAGTCCATTTAAACTCAGTAGGTTTCCAGTTAATTACATTTTCACACCTATCCCAGTAGTTACAGATGTATTTATAATGTATGCCTGCCTCTGTGGTTACTGAATACTGCATTCTCCACGGACTCTAAGAGCCAGGATTTCTTTCCTACATATAAAAGACCTTCCATTTTAATTGGAGTCACATCCAAATACTGTCTGCTTTCAGTTGTAATGGCTCCAACTAATTTTCTTCCCTTCCCATTTCTCCCCTTCTTTCCCCTTCTCTTCTCTCCTCTACAAAAGGCACAACTGGATGCCCACTGTGGAGACATCCCTGATATCTGGAGAGGCTTGTCTGAGGACACAGCCACCATTTGGCTGTGCAGTGGGATAGAACCACTCAACTACTCATTACAGCATTCCCTCCCTATCCTCACAACACATCCAAGCTCTTTTGGATATGGATACAGTAATTCATCCTCTCCACAGCTCCCTCCTGGAAAGGGAATAAACCCCTTTTCTCCCCCAAAATTTCTCTCCTTAAACCATGACTGATGTAGAACCCCATGATCTGCTTTCCATGTATTAAGTCCCACAAAAGGGTCCGTGTCTGTGATTCAGCCCTTCATTGCCAAGTTATAGCTTGTGATTCACAACACTGTGGAGTGAAACAGGCTCTTCCAGAAGTCAATTGCTCTGTCTTTTTTCAAGGAGATGAATTGCAATCTGGAATCACCTTTCCTCTCTGCTGGCTTTTAAAGGAGCCATAGGTGACTAGCTCAGTCACAAATATACAAATTAAACTGGACAAATTCTGCCTTAAGAGACCTGTCAGGGCCATTTGAAGAGGCTGTTTCAGAGGGAAGGACTGAATGTGAGCACACTTCAGGGATTGAAACCAGTTTTGCTGAACCCACTCTGTTGCTGTGAAGGGTTTCTACACTTTTGGGGTAGAGGAACAAGGAATGGAAACAGAGAGTTAGTTATGTAAATCTCCTCCACTCCTCTATCTCTTCCTGTGAATGACCAGCTTTCACTGAGCTTGATCCTAGGGACTGAGGTCCACAACTCTCCTGAGGAACACTGCAGAAGAGCCCCATTATTTACACTCCTTAGCTTATATGCATTTGGCCTCTCCAAATACCCTGCATATTCACCTGGAGCCACATGAACAACAACTTCCCACTGAAGTAAGAGACACTGAAGGACAGTTTCAGGTCTGAAACACCAAAGGCTTGCAGCACAGCAAACGTTTCTTAAGGGCTTTGTAGAAGCAGCTCCCACAAAAAAATACGGCCATCACAGACTTCAGACATCTTTCAGTTGTGGAACTAGTGACAGCTCCTCATCTTGCCTTCTCTACTGTATAGTATACCCCAAGCGTAGATATTGAGGCAGACTTCACAAACAAATCCAACAAAATCAAAGCAATCATGTATCTACATTTGCCCCCCTAAGAAGAAAATGTCAGAAGAGACTGCTCTGGAGAGAAACTGGTCGTATTGCTTAATGCCTGACTGGAAGGCACTCTAGCATGTTGGTGCTGAGGACAGGATGAAAATCTATCTGGAACAGAACAGCACTCAGGAGATTATTCACAGCAGCAGCATAAACAGGGAAAATTTACTAGAGTATATAGACCACCCAAGTATGCAGTAAATGAGCTTCACAGTAATGGAATTGCCATATCCCCCTGAATTGTGCCTCCGTAAGGCTACCCTGCTGTTTCAAAAGCAAATTCAGAGTAGATGGTAGGTGCCCAGGTGATTAGAATACAAGCCATAGGGAGAAGATAAACCACCTAAGTTGATAAGAATAGCATAGACTGCTCTGACAGAGCAAAACCAGTGTGAGCATTCAAAGAGACAAATGGGTTGTAGAAATATGGCAACAACTAAAGTTTGCAGAAACACTCACCTGAAGTGATATCATACTATCTGAAAAACCAACTTGTGATTGCTGTAAAAGGCAGCTATTCTTCTGGTGTCAATCAGCATAGCTCCATTGATGTCAGCTTCTTTTCACAGTACTGTAATATGCTATTTCTTTGCTAATATAATGCAACATAATTTCAGACTTTTTAAAACTTCAATGGAGTTACACAGACCTCCACCAAGTGAGGGTTTCATTGACAGCCTAGTGCTGAACACTCAGAAGAAGGCAGAGTTAAGATTACAGCAGCAACCTTTACCTCCTTGCCTGACGTCAGTGTGTTTGACTCCGAAGACACAGCATTACTGTAGTGTAATACACAGCATTACTCCCCAAAACACATCAGCCCCTTCTAACCATTTCCATTTACAGTCCTCTCCCTGCATGTCTTGAAGAGCCTTAAGAATGCAACCTAATGCAGCCTCCCTACCAACTATCACAGCTGATCAGCAGGTGGCAAAACTGATGCAGTAAGATGTTGGCTGGTTCACAGACATCACACAGGTTTACCTCTTTTTCTTCCTGATTTTTCACTTTCTCCCTGATTACACTTTTATCACCAGCAGCCAGCATGATGCCATAGCAGCAGCTTCGTAAGGGCAATTCTAGGAGCTGGGGAAGGTCAAAATACCATGGTCATCTCATTGTCCAAGAAGGTAGTTTGGGCTCAGGTGTTTTGCTCTTGTCCCTATTGTTTTTTTACAGATGTACAGATTAGTAGACTCTCACAGTCAATACCTGGACATGATTTGGGATGTACCACAAGTCAGGAACCTTTCCCAGTAGGACAAATGGATGATGTCATCTAGTTTTAAGGAGAAGAATATTTCTAGAAATTTGGGCATGAGTTGCACTCCTTCACTTGCCCGCAGAGCAAGAGGAAATCTGTGGCTACAGCAGAGATAGATGCTCAGACATCCCTGGCATTGACATCATTGTAGTGACTTCACCTTTTTTTAGCCAGAGCTGTTAAAGTAAGGTACCTCTACTAAGACACAAAGTCCTACACAGGGAGCTTTGCAAGCAGAAGATGCCTTTCAATGCCAAGAACAACCTGCTTTTAAGATGTTACTCTGTTGAGGGGGTTGATTTTGGTGTCTCCACTATTGGCTTGTAGGTCCTGGATGGTAAAGCCAGGATCAGCTAAGCAGGGGACCCTCAGGGGACAGGGCTGAGCCACTGTCCATGGCTTTCAGTGCTTACTCAGCAAAGCAGGAGAATGGGAGGTGGGGAAAGACAGCAATGAGGGAAAGTAAAAATAAACCCTACCAAACCATACAAAAATGTTTTCAGTTCCTGTCAGGAAAAGAAATATTGAAAATGACATCAAGTCAGAATTCATTGATTCTCTTTTGTTATAACCATTATACAGAGCCTTCCAATCCTTTAGATTTTCCAGAATGGCAAAGTCACTGTCTGAGAACCTTAACCCAGAGTCTCTGGGCCACCCTCTCCCATCTTCTCTTCTAAAATTATTATTACTATTATTATTTTTTCCTCATTGTTTTTAAATCACTCTCTATATAACAGTTGTTTTTCACATTAAATAACATCAGATGAGAGCTCACCATAGTCAGAAGAATGAAACTGTCATCTCTAATTTGCCTGGCAGAAGCTGCGTTGACAGGAAGTTGTCTGTGGTTGTTTAGAAATAAAATAATGCTCTGAGGAGAAGTGCAGAAACTTAATAGGACTTTAAAAACAACAGGAGCCATGGGGACTGCAGATGGTTCCTAGGCCTGAGGACTAAATAAACAATGATTTTATAGGCAAGAATGTAGCCTAGGGGAGATGGCCTCTAAAGAGATGTTCACACATATTGTGTCCAACATCATTAGACTGCCCGGTGGGAGCAAACGTTCGGCAGTTAAAGACATTTTGAAAAGGAAAAATCAGCCTCAAAAGATGCTTTAAATGAACAGGAGGTGGAAGAGCAAACCGTCTGAAGAACTTCGCGCAGCTAAATGACTCACCAAACATCTGTCTCAGGGACCAATAATTTGAAACTGATTGACTTACTGGGTGTAAAATATATAGATAAATG
>JAWWES010000094.1:64064256-64087425 GCA_035583135.1 Lophotriccus pileatus
GGGGAAGTAAAAAACATCCAAAAGGGAAGGTGGGATTTGCTTCAGGCAAACAAGAGATAGAGGCTGGTGAGGAAGGGGGGTCAGGTGGGGGAGATGGGAGATTCGTAACTAAGCAGCAATAAAGGCAACAGGGATGAGCTCTTTTAAAGGTCCAGAACACAGCTCATATTCTCTCTTTCTCTTTGAGTTTTCATTTAAGCCTGGCACATCTGAGTGAAGAGAATTAAAAAAAAAAAAAAAAGAGAGACAACCTGATATTCACTGATTGAAAAGGCAAACACCAGGACCAGCCTCAAAAGGGATCCAGCGCTGCGATTTCGAAAATAAGGGCCTTGGAAAAGCAAGTGCAATCTTCTACCCAGGGCTGCTAAACCCTTTCTGTCAAACCATTTACATTTATAAGGCCTTCAATCATGTAGTGGTTTTATTTTTTTCCCTTTCCCCACTTCCCGCCTCCCACCCCACCTCCTCTCTCCCTCTCTTTTCTGCAGAGCACTCATTTCAAACTCACTCCTTTGTTACACCTGTTTGCAAGTGGGTATTTTGCAGTTAACTTCGGCTGGCCTCTTCATATTTATGGCTTTCAAGAAAGGCAGAAGGTGGGGTGAGGGAGAGAGCCAAGACAGGTTTTTTGTAAAGAGATGCGGTAAATTTTCCATCTAGCATTTTTTGGGTGGAGGGTTTGCTGCAAAGAAAGGAATGTTGACATTACAGCTGCTGCTGGAGAGACCTTTTTCTGCTGTGGATTGAGAAGAACATCAAAATCCCTATTGTGTGAAAGCCAAACCCTTATTTTTGTATCTTGACAGCTGTATATATAGATCTGTTAGATTCCACACATTTTCTTACATTAATTACCTGGGAATACGATTACACTTCTAAAATAACAAATTCTTTTATAACAGGAAAGATCACAATTTTTTTCTTTGGCAGCAATGTCAAAATACAACATTTTGACACTTTTCCGAGATTTTTCTCTGGATTACTTTTTTTCCAGATGAAAGACACTGTTTTCAATGATCAGGCATTTCCTAACAAACTTAGTAACAAAAGAAGCCAACCCAAGCCAAACAAAGTACAATTTAATGGAAAATTTCTGACCCTCTCACTGGACAAGGTCTGCTTTTGTTATCCAATCTTACTTTTCAGCCTTCCCTTGGAGTTGGCAGTTTAATTGATGTGAACCAGGTTGACCTGGTTTTTTTGCTCATCTGAGGGTACTTGGATCATATTCTGTGTCCCTTGAAGCCGTAGAAAAATAGCACCAGTGCTCTTGAAACTAACAGGATGCTCATCACCTTGGATTTGTAAGACGAACACCAGATAAAGAGAATCAATAATCTATCTCAGAGCAGCAAAAACATCAGAGCAAGCCCTTCCACACAACCCTCAAAGGCTCACAGTGAGTCACCATCAGCAAATGCGGATCTTGTTTATGCCTCTCACGCTATATCAGGATAACACACTAGAAATAACACAGCTATTTAGGTCTCACAGAGCATTTGTAGGATGGAAACAAGCCTCTCGGAGCTCTTGGCAAAGGTGGTTGAAGCCTCACTATTCCCATTTTGCAGACTGGATGAAAGTGTGACCCTCAAGAAGGGTCTGGGAGTTGAGCTGGAGATTCCTAATGAGCAACTTAGTGCCCCACCACTTCTCACCCCCATGTCACCAAGGGCATTGATGAGGATACCAGCTTTGGATACAGGACCTTAGGGTGGACATTTCAAACACTCACCTGACCCATTTACACAAATACTCCGTTCCCAGGAGCCGCCTTTGGCTATGCCAGGACAGAAAGGGTGATTCCTAACATCAAAGGTCTAAAATGTCTCTGGAGGGGGAGCAAGTGGTTGCTTCTTGAAATGGGCATTGAGGAGCAAGCTTGGCTCTGCTCCTCGTGCTCAGCCGCCACCTCTACGTGCAACCTTCATTCATTTGCCTAAAACAGTGATTTCAAATGTGGGTCCCTGAAATTAACTGTCTGAATCCTTATTCAGACAACAAAATAGTTGGCCTTCATCTTGAAGTTGCTAAGCAACCATTGCTCATATCAGAGCCAGTGGGATCTGCAAACATGCAGAGGTACCATCTCCAAACATGTGGTGGTACCATCTCTAGCAAGCAGGTCACCTGTCTGGTCTCTAAATACTGAAGAAGTTTGCTGCATTTAGAATTTTGGCACCTGTGGATGAACTTTCTGACTTTAATTTCTTTGGTGTTGCTTTTATGAAATAGTATTGCATCTTACTGAGCATGGGGATCTCACCTGCAGTGGGTCTGCAGAACACCCAAACTGCTTGGTTGAAAGAAACTGCAGCAGAAAAGAGGCAAAACAGGGTAGTAAAACAGGCAAAACCAAGTGAAAGCGCTGGCACTGCGGGGCATAAGCAGCTTTCATTTTTTCTGTGGCTGTGCCATGTCATTAAATCCTCGTATTAATAAATGACACCTCACAGACAAAACCCTGCTAACTTCCTATGCCAGTGCAGAGTCCGATAATAGGCATTTGGGAAACTGTCTGAGGGGGCTGGTGTGGGGAGGTGGGGGCTCACAGGCAGTTAGGAATCAAAAAGGGATTCCAAAAAAACATCTGGTGTAAGAATGAACAGTTCTGGGGTCTGGCTAACAGGTTTGTTTGCCTGCTTGGAAGGCAGGCTGACCAAAATGTAATGTGTTAGGACAATTTGTGTCTGAGGAAGGGAGCATGGCCCCCAGCCTGCTCTTGTGGGATTATCAGGTCTTGGGCTGTGCAAACATGAATGCATTGGTCTGTCACCCTTAATACCTGAGTCCAAAGTGCTTGTGGCATATTGAAGTATATCAAATAGTGACCAGAAATAGTCCCCACCAATGAAACTTGATAATTCATATTCTTACTCTGTTACCGTGGCCCTTGGGGTCACATATATTTTTGTCTATACTATCTACTATTCTCCTAAACAATCCCTGGGTGGTTAGGTAATTAAGAAAGGACAAAGCTCATCACTCAATGTGTGGTGGGATACAAACACTGTGTTCTGGAAGCTAACAGACTTCAGTAACACGAGGTGGCCTGTGTTGGTTGGCCTCAGTGGTTGAGAGATGTACCAGCAGCATTTACTTTAACAGCCACCAGAAGGTCAAGAATCTGCACATCTTTCATCTAGTACAGTCTTCTGAATACCACAAAATGAAATATTTCACCCGTCAGCTTTCATGAACAATTTGTTTGAAGCAGAACCTCTCTTTAGGAGAACATTCAACAGCAAATTTTTTCCATGGTTTCTCCTGTCTCCCTCACTGCTTCCACAGATATCAAACAATTGGGTCTCACATAACCAGCTAAGAGGATAGGAAAGGGAAAATGCTCCACGATTCAGATCAAGAAGAACCTCATCTGAACCAGTAGCAATGGTGAGCTGCAGAGACTCATAACCTGCTCCACCTCTGCTGGGTGAAGGTCAGTCCCATGTGGATGAGGAGAGTGGTGTCCAGTATGAAGCAGTAACATAGGAAACAGTAGACATTGTGGTCAGTATCATGTAAGAAGACAAAGAAGTATGGCAAGAAATGAAATGGGATGAAGGACATTATTAGGGATACTATTACTGCAGTGCCCAAAGAAAATCACAGCACTTGAATTTGATCCATTCCAGATAGTCTGGCCATTTCAGTGAAATTCTTGTTTCCTTGCTCATCCAGGACTTCTTTCTAAACTCAAAAATTCCTTCCTTGTTATTACCGTTTTCTGTCTTTGCCATGTCAACCTTAGCCTGAGTTTAAGAAGTGCAGGAATCTCAGCGAATATACCAGTCCTTCAAAAGCACCAGATATAAAGGAAAAACTGAGTTTGGTCACAGAATTTTGGCCAAATTCTTACTGTTTGCAGACTCCAAGTCAGGAATGTTCAGTTACTTTTCTGTGTGTAGCTCCAGCTCTCTGGCCTGACCCCACTCTTCCCCTCCCCTCTCTTCTAGAAAATAAATTAAGAGAGATCCTGATGAGCAGGGACAGGAGGAAGCTGTGACATGTAAAATGGCAGTCTCTGGCAAGCTGTGCTTGCACAAATAACCCCCCAGTGCTTATGAAGGGGAAAAAAGTGGGAAGGGAGCTATAAGCAGCCTGGCTATTTTCAGGTTCTGTTCCAGGCAAAACTGGTACTAAATTATTTACCAACCAATTGTGTGAAGGATTCAAATCCAGTGACATCCACATGCAGCACTCATAACCTACTAACTGCATTAATGCAGCTGAGGATTAAGGGAGATTTGAATCAAAGTAATGGGAAAGAAATCATGTGCTGAAGTATTTAGATGTAGTCACTTTTCATGCCGCCTCAATGCCTAGAGACTCTTCTTCCCCTTTCCCTGGCAAGAGGCAGCAGCCAACTACTAACCATCGGTGCTGACAGCTTCCAGCTCAGCCAAGCTTCCATTTTGGAGATCGAATTTGCAGAGATGCAGCTGAGTCCAGGAAAACAAAAACAAAAACAAACAAACAAACAGAAAAACAAAACAAAAAAAAACACACAAAAAACCCCACACCAAAAAACCAAACGAACAACAAAACCGAAAAAACAGACAAAGATAAAGGAAATGAAAAAAAAAAAAAAAAGAAGCAACCAACCCCAGTGCTCTGGGGACTATTTGAATTAGTAGCAGGGGCCTGGCAATGGGAAGGGGAAGTCTGTTAAGGGTCTCCCAACTTTTCCCAGATGATTCTGCTAACCAGCTGACATCTTTTACTGGATTACTGCCTGATGGGATGGGGAAACAAATCTGAATAGCAATAAGGCAGAGAGCTGGAGCAGTTAATCTCTGACACCACAGCCAACTGCTGTGGCTGTGGAGACAGACACTATTCTCCTTGTCTGAGAAAGCAGGGGGAGGAGGACGAGGAGGAGAAGGAGGGAGAGGATCTTAGGATTTGGGGAAGAATAGGGAAATCAGACTATCTTTAAGATGCCTTCCTGCCTTTCACCAGTACTAAAGACCTACTGCAATAAGGCAAGACTATAAAGGTGCAAATTTAGTAACCTATCTGCAGTACTGATAGGCTATACCAGTGCTGAATGGTGAAGGGGAGAACAGAGCATGGGATCTCCCTTATCTTTGGTTTCTGCACCAGAGCTCACTCATGATGAGGAGGAGCTACATGAGTGAGAAAGTGAGAAGTAGAGGACGGAGCAAGTGCAGCATATGGAAGTCACAGGGGTAAGGGGTAAGGATTTAGAGTGATGCTGAGTTACCTGGTACCCCAGCACACCTTTTTTTTGGGTTTTTTTTTTTTGGACAAGGAGACGTCCAGACTTTGCAATCAGGTGACATCTTACTTCAAACTCACTGCAGAGGATCCCAAAATGGGGTGCCAGAGAAGCCTGGCTTTGAGAGTGAGCTTCATCCCATGGATCACCACTCAGAGACTGCATGAAGTGATGTTTGATGACAGTGGTGACAGGGAGGGGGTACCTGTGCAAAGCCTGTAAACCAAGGACACGGTCTGGCCCTGCACAGTTAAACCCTGGCAGCTGTCATGCACTCAGCTCTCATGTGAGCCTTTTGTTACAGGGAGAGGGAAACTTTGGCAAAGACACTGAGGTGACACCGCTTGTGGGAAAGTTACACCTGGATCTTTTTAAGCTCTTTTTGGATGGCACGAAAGAGACAGGGTAGGACAAGGGAGTGCTGGTGAATGCCTTATCTGAAGGACACCAGTCCTGAGGATGCAGATCTGCACTCTGAGACAGCCAGGTGCTGAGGGATGGGAGCAGACAGCTCTCACTCAGCCATCTTTACTTGATCTTTTGTAAATCTGAGCCTGAAATCTTTATTCACTCCCAACACCCTATGTAATGTGAAGTTTTTACATGTCAATCAATGTCACACTTTCAAAGGGTAGTGTTTACTCTTGCTAGCAAAATTGGCAGGATCAGACCTTAATGATGGGAGAGGAAGGAGTCGAGAAATGCACACTGGAGTTGAAAGCTAAAAACATAACAACTGGCCTGGATGTCCCACAAATCCAATAGTAAATGAAATCCAGTGGGACTTTTTATTAATTTAATCTTGCAAATGTTTTTTTTTCTCTCTCTTGTGACAGCTCTACAAGACAGATCTACACATATCCGTTGCTTTACATAGTTCAGGAAACTGAGGCACGACTTGCTCTAGAGAGTTTGGATTCAGACTGACATCTTAACTATCTCAACCTTTCTTTGCACAGGAAGGTGGCAGAGGAGCTGATGGAATTCTCAAGAGCTGGCCGCTGTCAGCCGCAAACAGAGCTGCCTCAGGGGTGAGATACATGGGCTGTAGTAATAGGGTGTAGGGAGGGCTGTGAGAGCTGTATGCAGACACCTCTCCTTCACTGTGTGCAGCACCAGCTATAAAAACAGATCTTCAAAACCACCCAACTCCCCTCAGCGAATCCTGTTTGAAAACTACAGTCCATTCCTGTCTGTGTGAATGAGTAATGCTGTGGACTTGCACATACAGACAAGGGCTCATCAATTTCTTTAAATGGTGATGGTTCTCGAATGTTTCACCTAATTTCAGTGAATTTGCAAACCCCATTCCATTTTACTTGAGCCTGTCCCCCAAGGGCTTACATTGTGCAGTTTCTCTGAAAATGTGTATTGCTTTAGCTCTGTGCTTTTAACTGGCTAAACACCTACCTACCAGAGCTTGTCATTTGGGATTCTTTTTTTTTTTTTTTTTTGATATTCTTAAATCTTATCAATACATGAGTCCTAAATAAAATTCCTTCTGCTAACTACCAGTCATGCAGTCATTACTGGAAAGGGCAGCTGGTAGTGGATAGCAACGCTGAGCTTAGTGTTCCTGTTTGGAGTGGACAGCTTCAATCTTGGTAATAAAAAAGTCACTGAGTGTTTAAACTCTGTTTTCCTACATCTCTTAGCCTGCAGCCTGATCAGACTCCTCTAGAGTGAAAGAGCTAATTCAAAACCAAACTGACTTTCTTTGGTTATTAATAACAATGAAAAAATATAAATAACATTCATGGGCACCTCCTTAACAAAAGGAAGGATTCAAATTAATTCAGGAGTTATTATATTCATTTAAACCAACACCTTCTGAAAGCAGGGTCTAAACAAAAAAAAACCCAAAACGTTAAAGCAGGACACACTTGTTGTACATTTTAACTTTTAATCATCCTATCAATCTGACTAAATAAACAAAGAGAGTGGTGATTTATTTGACTGAGGGAAGAAGGTGACAGGAAAAGTTAAAATGCATTCAAGGATTTTGATGCCAAACCAAAAATCAGGTAGAAAAGGAGGTACAGCTCTGAGATAGTCCTTTCTTTGGAATACTTTTTTCACATCTCACCTGTAGCTCGTTATTGGAAACAGACCCCACATTCGCAAACGAAACAAGGTTTAACTCACAGTGGAAATGATCTATCTGCCTCCTCTCACTATTTGAGGTGCTGGAGTGTGTCCAGAGAAGGAGCAACAGCACTGGCAGGGTCTGGACCACCCGTCTTATGAGCAGCAGCTGAGGGAGCTGGGGGTGTTTATCCTGGAGAAAAGGAGGCTGAGGGGGAACCTTATCCCTCTCTACCGCTGGCTGGAAGGAGGTTGTACTCAGGTGGGGGGTCAGACTCTGCTCCCAGGCAACCAGTGACAGGATGATACAACATGGCCTCAAGCTGCAGCAGGAGAGTTTCCAGTTTGACATCAGGAAGAATTGTTTCACAGACAAGGTGTCAAGCACCCTTTCCCAGGGAAGTCCAGGGAAATTGTGGAGTCACCATCCCTGGAGATATTTAAAAGATGTGTAGATGTGGTGTTTAGGGACATGGTTTACTGGTTGAATTGTCCCTACTGGGTTAACAATTGAACTCAACAATTTTAAAGGTTTTTTCCAACCTTTAAATAGTTCTATGATTCTATCCTAGTACCACACCATCCTAACAGAGGCTGACCCTGTCAGGAAATACTGGATATAAATCCAGGGGAAAAAAAATGTTCAGATCTGAGTTCTCATTTCAATGTTTTCATTATTTTTGGCGCAAGTCTAACCATCTTAAACACTGGTACAACTTGGAACAAGATCCAGGAAAAACCTTTACTCTTCATATTATTAAATCTCCATCTGCTGTCAGATATCACTCTTTAATTTTGTTTTTACCCCTTGCACTTGAGCGTGACAGTTTGAGTAACAAAAACTGTACAAAACATAGATGAATCATACAGGCAGGTTAGGGTGAACAGCTCTTGTAATAGTCACAAAAGCCTGAAAAACGAGATGAATTATGTGCATGCCAGTCGCTGGGAGAAGATTCATTAGACTGCTGGGCCTTGAGCTTGGTTAAAATCACACAGCTCTAAATCACCCTGGAGAGGTTTTCTGGTGCTGGAGATAACTCACTAGAGAGTGACTGAGAGCACTGAGGTCTAGGCAGGCTCTGACATGGTCAGCAATGTGGCCTTGGAGAAGTCTTTTTCACCTCTGTGCCTCTGTTTCCCCTCTGATCTTCTCTTTGTGGCCTGGCAAAATCTGAAGATCAGGAACGACTGCATCTTATTAGGTGTACATGCACGGCTTGGGCTCCTCAAACCGCTTGCAGAGGGCACCTGGAATTGTTTCCAGAAAGAAAATGGCAATGCTGAACCCAGAGGTGCATAAAATCTCTAGGCAAGAAACTAGAGTACCAAGGCATGAACCTCATCGCAAAAATCTTTCAGAGTGACAACATAGTGGGGGAATTACACTGGTCTTGCGAACTCCAGGGTTTACTTAATCAAGCCAAAACAAAGCAAAGAGAGGTAGGAAAAGCTGAGCTGAGCCCTTACCTGCGATACAAAAATCAAGGCTGGCTTAGCAGATGCACAAATTCTACACAATATTCTAGAAGCAGCAAGTACACAAACCAGAGGCTGCATGTAACCAGAAAGCAAGATGCAAGATGCAAGGAGCTTATGAAACATTAAGTATAAACAAATACAAAAAATGAAATTAAAAAGAGAAAACATCTGAGATCAATACTCTCTCAAATACCTGTCTTATCAAGCCTGGCAAGTTGATTGCAGTCCAACCAAAATGACCCGCTGTGAATGATTCCCAATCCTTTTCTCCTTCATTTTTATTTTTTCATTCCTGAACTCGGATAATCTTTTATTGATATCATACACGCTCATAAGAACAACACTGCAGAGATAGTGGGCTTGCATCATTTCACAGGCAATGTCATGTTCAGGACTTTTGCATCCTGCCTACCAAAAGTACAGAGTGACACATGCAGGATTTTCAAAGGGCTTTAACCCCAAACCAAGTAGATTTAAACAGGAGTTGGAAAGCCCAGGAAGGTAATCAAATTCATCGTGCAAAGGCTGTTTGGAAAAGGGTAAGAAAGGTGATTTTGTGCTCAGTACTGTTAATTTACATTGAGGGATGATCCAGCTCTTCATTTATTACTTCCATTTTAACAAAGCTGAAGCTGAGGCTCAGAGAAACTAAATTCAGTAGGAAACCCCCTCACCAAAACTCTTATGGCCACCTCGTTGCCACTGAAAGGAATTAGTGAGCATAATTAACTAGTGAGGGTAATTAACCATTGAGATTAGGGATGTGGCAACCTCTACCTTGCTTTGAGACTTTTCAGGCAATTAGATACCTCTGGTTGAACCCGACACTGCGGGACAGATGCAAGAGTCACTGTCTGAAGTTCAGCACTGTGTGTGAGGTCAGGCACAAGTGTCAAAGGCTACTCCTGCCTTCAAACCTCCATGGAAGAAGTGGAAAAACTGGAAGTGTTGTCATTACTTGCATTGGACCTTTGCTTTATACTCCCAGTACAAGAGACTAGAGCTTATCCATACAATTGCAGCTCCATCTCTTTTCTGACTAAGGAGTTGCAGCTTCTACATAGATTTGGATTTTCTGAGTTTTCCATCCAAATTTTCTCCCTTAAAATTGAAAGCAAAGCAAATAGCTCCTCTCTGCCTCATATTTGACTCTCAATCTCAAAGGAATTTGGAAAGGAATGTCAAAGAAGCCTATTTAAATGGCATTATTTGGACATAGTAACCAATTTGATTAAAACTAAATGATTACATGAATGCATTGCATGTATCCAACAACTCATGGGCCATTACACCCTCTAATTGTATGAGTTTGACATGCTGGATGCTATGAGGCTACACCATTGAAAACTCATGGAGCAGAACAAGGCAGAACCTGAGGTCTGGAATACTTCAGACCTAGAGTATATTTTGATTTGATTCAAAATCATTCATACCAGTCATGCTCAGGGAAAGCCTTGTTCATCCCTTGGTCACGTGGATGAAGAGATACTTAGGCAGAGATGGCTTTTATGTCCTTGGAGCAGCAGTCTACAGTCATTAGTGCTGTTAATGTCTTCCACATCTGCTGTTTGTAAGGGGTCAGAACAAATCTCTCCACTGGCTCTTGCCCTGTACTGTCTTTGGAATCTATATCCAAAAATCACAGAATCACAGGATGGGTCAGGTTGGAAGAGACCACAGAGGGCCATCTGGTACAACCTCCTTATTCTAGTAGGGTCATCCCAGAGCACATGGCACAGGATTGTGTCCAGACAGTTCTTGGATATTTCCTGTGAGGGAGTTTCCACAACCTTCCTGGGCAATCTGTTCCAATGATAAGCCACTGGAACAGCAAAGAAGTTCTTCCTCATATTTTCATCCTCAACAAATTCACCATCATTCAAAATTGGTCTTTTATGCAGTCTCTTTTTGCCCTCCAACTATCACCTGTTCTTTGCCCTTAACTTCACTCATTTAGCACTACAGTACTTGTCAAAAAGAATGTGTGGGTTCCCACACATTAGTTCCTGTCTTTAAGAGGAGCATCTTGGACCTAATATCCCATTCACAACTTGCTCAAAGCATACTGAGATATGGACAAAGGACAAAATAGTTGTCCTCCCTGAAGGGGCTGCTGGACTAAGGGTATCAAATTTCTCTTTCCAGTCCTTTCTTACCTTTTAAATCCTTCTATCCTCTTTCACTTATGATGAAAAAAGGAAGTAAGAAACTCCACAAAAGTATCACAGAGTCTGGGACAGCTCCCAGTGAAAGGAGCTCTAAGAAGAACTTATAAAAATTATGAGGTTATCCTAAGAATAACCCCTACCTACAATAAGGGCTAAACTTGACCACAAGAGACATGAGCTCCAAAAAAGGTACTGTGTAATATCTGTAGCATCAGGACATGTTTTTTTGTAAGAAAGGCAAATGCAGAGAGCTTGGGATCACACCTGACTCTACTGTAGGGAGTTATAAATATCTCTGTCTCTGAACAGAGTTAAGATGGTATTACTAGTTTACACTATCATCATTGCCCAGTGGATTGGATGAGCTACCCAGGAGCAGGTCAACATCAGATGAGTGTGACAGGGCCCAGGAACACCACCCAGCTATCAAGTGAATGCAGAAAGGGTAGGACACAGGTACCAGCCTTTGAATCACCACAGACCTAGATCGTATCATCCTGCAGTCGTCATCCTTCCAAATATAGAAGGGGATTCACTGACAAGCTCAACTTCTTATCTTTGCTGCTGACCTTTACTGAGTTACACAATTGGTTTCCTGAACTGGACTCAGATTCACATTTTACTATGCACTGCCTGTCTCCACTTTTATGGTTTGCACTTTTACTTTATTATCCTTAATTTTCTTCTTCCAACTCTTGAGTGGGTATTAGAAAGTCAATACAAAACCTATTCTGGCCTTTTATTCTAAAATAACAGCACTAAGCTTGTTTATTTACACGGAGACAAGATGATATTTGTGACAGCCTTGTCAATAGCTCAATGGCACGACACTAACTTTTTTTCTTTAAACTCAAATGCACTTTATTTATATGTGTTTGTCTGTCTCTCCAGATTAACTCTTGTTTTCCACAATCAATATCAATATTCACCAAAGAGTCAAAAACTTCTCAGACAACAGCTGGTGAGCAAGGCACTTGGCCTTTGAACGCCTCGCCCTAGGGTAGAAGTGTGCTGATTCCTGCAAATGAAGGGTCAGCTATCCTGAATTTACAGTTTCCAGTTTGTTTAGTTGAACAGGACCCTTTGGCACCTCTTACCAGCTAACAGAGACTCTAGTCAATTCTGATAGCATTGTTTTTCAGACCTACGTCTTAGACCAAGACCTATGCCTTTCCGTGCCTCAGTTTCCTGTTTGTAAAACAAAGAATGGATGAAAAGCAGTGCATTGGTGGTTTATGGATATTAGTTGATAAACATATCTGTATTTTCAGATTTTAAGTCTCAGAATGAATGGTTTGATTTTCAGAGGACCTGAACACACACATTCAACAGAATCACAGAATGATCCAAGTTGGAAGGGACCCACAGGGATCATCGAGTCCAACTTTTAGTCCTGCACAGGACCATCCTCAAGAGTCACACCGTGTGCCTGAGAGTACCATCCAAATGCTTCTTGTGCTCTGTCAGGCTCAGTGCTGTGACCACTTCCCTGGGGAGCCTCTTCCAGTGCCCAACCACCCTCTGGGTGAAGAACCTCTTTCTAATATCCAACCTAAACCTCCACTGACATTGGAAGATGGCACTTGCAAGCCCACTCAGCCTAGGGATGTTTCTCATAACACCCTAGGAAGGAAAAGTGGGCAGGCCAGCTTAGACAGAGGGGAATTCATTCAGATCAAAATTATAGACTCAGATCAAAAGCCAGAAGGGAGATTGCTCATCTGATCTAAACCCTCAAACCTGAGGAGTGGTTATTTGAATCGAGAACGCCTTGTCAACACTCCTCTTCCTGGCTGATATAAAGAAAGTCCCCAGCACATTTTGTCTCAGAGCCCCAGGCAGCTGTGATGAATACGTGGACACTTTCTTGTGCTCTCTTTATCCTTTCATAGATGCAGGTTATCTATGCCTTGCAAAACCAAGACTGATAGGCTCTTGTTTTTTGATTCAGACCTGAGTACTCTTTGAGTCACTAGCTATGGCTCTGCATTTTATTTGACCACCTTTAGAAGTAAATTAGGGTCTCACCTAAATCCAGTCCATTTTCATTCCACATGGAGTTTGGGGAACAAATGAGCCCCATAATTCCGGATAATATTCATTCTAAATCATCTAACATTGAAGAAATCCACCTCTGATGCCCAACTGGAACATAAGCTATACCTCCTTAATCTTACTTTTTCTTGCACACTTTTTCATATTCTACCTAGCACTCACAAGGTTTTTTGTCTAGTCTGTTAGTCCAAGGCATCATTTTGCCCAAAGTTTGTCAGAGACCATGGACTTGCTCTCAGAAATTACTGAGTTTCCAGTTTCTCATTGTTGCTATGCCCTACTCCAGAAGTAGTTGCCTTTTAGTACGAGCTCCAAACAGCATTCTGCCAACTTCTACGAAGACACTGAGGACAGAAGTCATGCAACAAGGGCAGAGGTGGGTTGCGCATTATTTTTGAACTCTAATTAGTGGTAAAGTGGTACCTGGGAATAAACACTAAACTGTGGAACTCAGATCTGGCTGGCTGATTATTTCCCATCCTCTGTTTTGACCCTAAAAGTCAATAAAGCTCTGATACCGCCCTTCTTTGAGATCCCCCTTCTTCTCTATAACGGTGTGATTAAAATACCCTAGTTCAGGTCCAGCCTATTTGGATGATGCCATGTGCCTCTTCCCCATGGATTTCTTCACTCTGGCTGCCGGCCAATCAAGGCTTCAGCAATCTGATCAGCTGCATGATTTAATGAACCCTGCTTTCATGGGGAAGGGCACATTCCTTTATAAAAACCGGTGAGATATCACATTTCACAGGATGACCTCTACTTTCATAAGATGATGGGAGAAAATTGGTTTTGGAAATCGAGGAAGATTGCATCTTGTGAAACAGAAACCAGAGACTGACACAGAGACCACCTTTCCATTCCACTCCATTTAATTTTCAGGTTTTGGTTTTGATGGGGAGCTAAATATAGTTTGGGTCACTAGCTTAGAAGCACAAATAATTAACAATGAAAGAAACCCCTCTCCAACTCCACTACTTTACTCTGTGAAACTCTCACAGCAAATGTACTATGCTCAAAGCTGAATAAAGAAAAAGAGCTAGTTCTCCATGCTGCTGCAGCAGTCTTTGGGGAGGGGGGAAGAAACGTACTTCTATTAACAATATCCTATGATGTTCTATTGTTCTCTTGCTATTGTTCTTCCCAAAAAGCAGATTTGAAGAAGTGGCAGAATGCAATAGTCCAGACATTAAGACTTGAACACACAGGTGTTGTCTGGGGTCCAAAGTTTGGCACCTATGTAATTGTCAGGTTCCTATCCTGAATTCTTGAGGAAAATAGCAAAAAATTGATAATGATTGTGACAAGTAGAGATTAACTTTGAGAGTTATTTAGAGAACTTAAGAAAGATTCTCTTTCATGAGGTCATAAGCTTGATGCTCTGGGCTAAATAGAGTCTGACAGGCATGTTTGTTCAGGATACATTTATTACTGAGCTATCCAGGGACATCCACAATTACTGTCAGGAGTCGTCTGATGATTAAAGAGCAGAATGAGCAAAACGGAAGATTAAAGGCACAGAACAAGGAGCAGTGATGTCTGTCTTCACTGAGAGTACCCAACTGACAGGAAATTTTGAGCCATTCAGGAATCTCTGTGTGTGTATGCTGAAACTTGCTGTATGTTTCTTAGACAGCAATTGCCCTGCTTCCATAACTTTTTAGATATGTAAAAGACCCACTGATATGGGCACAGAATCTGTGGCCTGCACCCTTAACTCTTCAGAGAGCCTGCCATGGAGAACTTGGACACTAAAGGGGGTGTGAGTGCCCCTAGTACCCACAAAATGCCTTGCACACTCTTTCCACTTTCAGTATTCCTGGCAGAAAACTGGAAGTGGCAGAAGTACGATTCCTTTCTACTACCTGGTGTCTTTGCCCGGTATTGTCTGGCTTCCAGTTTACTCTGTACAAAGTTAACTCTTTTACTGTGATACTGGGTGGACACTTTTGCAGGTGTATTGTGGTCATACTCTCCTCACAGTGGAAGTGCAGTGACTGACCACAGGGATAGATGGAGAGGGAAGAACCTGTCAGATCTTCCTCGTGTGTGTTCATTCACTCTTCCTATGGAGTCAGACCTGCCAGGACTTGCCTCTCCTGGGGAACTCCCTGGAGACAACATACAACTATAAAAACTAAGCATCATTTAAGATATGATTTGCATGAAAGGTGCATAAGGGCCTGAAATTATGCCAATCCCATTATAATCATTAGGATTCATTTTGAATAGCCAAAAAGAGAGGTAAAAAATAAAAGAAATTATGTTCAATCTGTAAACTTTGTAGGGAAAAGGGGGTTTCCCAAAAGTTTTGCCCCTGGAAATGATGAGATGAGAGTTGAAGAGGGGCATTTTCTAGTATGGCCTGCAGCTGGGACAGTTCAGCACATCTTCACCTATTCCTTCAGAAATTCTTCTCTATGTCAATAGAGAGATTCATGTAAATACACCCTAGAAGAAGTGTGGGGATATCCGTGAAAGGACCTATTATGGATATAGTTTTTGAAGGGCCAGATTATATAGTTGTCTGCTAATATCTATTTATCAATTCTTTGTTCCTCAAGGAATTCCCTTTTCCCTTACCCAGAATGAGCCAGGAGATCACCCAGCCTGCAAATGGGTTTGAAACAAACAGAAGAATAAAGAAAGAAAAAAAAATCTTTCTCCCCAGAGTCTCTTCACCTGCAAACACTTTTCTTTCTGTGTGTGCATGGCTACATGCAGTACAACTTTATAACTGCACTGGCTTCCCCTGGGGAGCTTCAAACTCTCTTAATGCTTATGACCGCCAGTCAATTTCCATCCAGAAATATCTTCCACAGAAAAGACATGAAATAGGCAAGGAGAAAACAAATATTCATTACTCCAGGAGTTAAGGTAACATCCATTTGGATTGCACATCTGTAAAAGGCCAATAAATTGAAGGCAAGGCACATAATTACATTACAGGCCAATCTGAAAAAATGATGCATTCCTCCAGAGCAATTTTCTATTGTTGGGGTTTAGAAAAATTCTCCCTTCCTGCTGCTGCCAAAACAAAACAAAACAAAACAAAAAAAAAAAAAAGAGAGAGGGAGGGGAAAAAAAAGGATACTTCTTTTTTTGGTTGATGATTAAATAAAAGAACGCTGAATGGCAATAGTCATTAGACCAGCAGGAGGAATAAATAAGGAACATCATTGGTAGTTGTAAATAATGGATGCCGTTTTGAGCACAAAGCAACACATCTGGTAATTATTCTCAATTCCACTCCAATTGCTTTGATTTGACGGTGCAAGGTGCCACAATGAATCCTGGCTTTATTTATTTATTTATTTATTTGCAAATCAGTATTTAATTGTGAATTGTCTCGGAAGAATCAATGGGATTTATTGCTTCTGCCTTACGAGGTGTGAAATGTTTGCCATTACTGAACAATGGATTATTTTTTAATAATCTCTGCCTAATGTCCTTTTTGTTTGTAGTGGGGTTGTTTTGGCATGGGTGGAAGTTGATTTTGATCCTCCCCTTCCTCACATACTTACACTTTTTTTCTTGATGCTAACATGCTTTTAGGACTGCTTATTTGATATTTTACTAGATATTTTTTAATTAAAACAGAGCTCAAACAAGACTTCTCTGACAAAGCCTCTTTGTGTGACGTTCTACAAATTACTCTTAGACAGATGTTTTGGAGGGACATGGTTGGACTTAACTAACATGTATATCTTGCTCACCAAAAAATGTGATTTTGGATGTCTTTTCCCAGCCCTGATTTTTTTTCCCATTACGATTTGTGTTTGTCTTTAGAAAGAATCTTTTCTATCCACTCTCTCTCCTGAAATTCCAGATAAAATCCCTCCTCTCCAAAACAAAAGACAAATGAAGAAGATAGTGCTTTTCATTTTCAGTGATTATTAGGAAACTTAGGAAAAAAAATTATTTGGAAGACATTTTCATTTTTAAAATTTCTCTGGCTTTGACTTGCAACATTTGTGGATGAACCTTTCCTCTGTCAAGAATTTCAGTTTTGTCTTGCACATAGTATAGCCAAACAATGTCAGGGTGACGGTGACTTGGTGACTATTACACCTTTAAAAATGTCTCTGGGCCTTGAGTTCTTGTCTATGACACAGTAATAAAGGTCTTTTTTTTTTTCCTGAATTGTCTGCTGAGATTATAACCATGCCAGGACTTCTCTTCTATTACAGTGCTTACAGTACTTAGCAGAACAGGGACACAGTCACAGTTGCTTTCTCCAGATGATACTGTAATTACCACATTAATTTGTATAACAACCTTCAATCCTCTGGCTGGGACACTCCTTCCCCTGAGCCACACTTATTCCTGTACTAAGCTGACACATCCTCTCTCCTTAGGACAGAACTCAGTTCAGTTGAGTCTCAGATGCTTTTTTTAAAAAAAAAAAAAAAATAATGGGGGGAGTGGAAAAGATATTATATTTTTAGCTTAATGAGGAAACATTAATCGTGATGGCATTAGCTTTATTTTAAAACTAAGCAAAGAAACAATCTCCACCCTCCAGGCCTAGAGCACATCAGTTTGAAGATGATGACAGAATCTCTGGGGAATCAGGGCCCTGGTGGTTGCAGGGACAAATTCCCAGACTGGACCGCAGGTCCCCAAGCCCCAGTGGAGACTAGCAAGCCCCAGGAATAGTCTCAGAAAAGCAGACGGAAGGGAAGAACCCTACAGTTTGTCAGCTGTACAGACTCTGCTACCCTGGGGATGACTGGAAAACTGCCTCTTTGAAAGCCACGCTTTTGTAGAACAGCAAAGTCGCTGGAGCTGGGCACAGAGTCCCCTCTCTCCTCCTCTGGTGACAGTCACTGCACGCTTAGCTCTGCTGTGGAGCAGAGTAGGCGAGCTAATTAACACAATAAGTCATAAAGAGATGGTGCCAGTGGGGAAAATGGATTCGCGTGAGCTGTCTGTGTTTGTACCCTGCGCAGTCCTCTGTCACGAGACCGTAACTGTGTGATTAAGAACGACAAGTGTTAACCCCTCCTGGCCGGGGGTCTCCTGGCTTTCCTGCTGCAGTGGTCTCATCCCATTTTCTTTCTCAGAATTACAGCAATTAGTAACAGAAAAGGCTTATTAATTCTTCTATCCCACATGCTCACTCTGCTCCTTGGATGGAGTGAAATGAATCCCTACGTTCAGGCAGTTCATTGTCCAGCCAATTTTTAAACAGCTGGAACAATGAGGATTTCTTCAGAAAGCTGTTTCACTGACTAATGCCTCTCTCTCAGGCTGATTAGCTCCCATACATGAAAGAATAAAACTCATTTGGGGAAGAGGTGGAACTGAAACATTCCCCTTGTAGGGTATTCACCAGACTGCTCCCTCAGGTGTGGGTTAACCCTGTAGCCAGCAATCATATGTGGACCAGCAGTCTCTACTTTGCCTGTGGGTTACGTTTTTCGTATCCAGTCAACATTTCCAGATCTGGCATGCAACTTCTAAATAATCACAGAGACAAAACTGGAATTCACACTGTTGGAAAACAGTTACCCGGTAGCTGTTTTGTTTAAAACAAAAAAAAAAATTGGTCTTGGGGGTGTAGAGGGTGGAAAGCCTCCAGAGAATGGAAATACACAGTCCTGATGACATTCCTCCAGCATGTTTAAGCCAGGTTCAGGGATGAGTGTGGCTTGAAGCCCAGAGTCACACTTTCAATGGGTTTTTTGTTATGGATTGCAGTATCTGAGTGTGTGGGAAGAATGGAAGGAGAAAGGATTCAATTTGTTGATCTGGATCACCCAAACTCAATGGCTCACAAACCCTTATTTCCTTCTTGCAGGAAATGAGGATAAAGATACTTCTTATGAATAGCTGAGTCAGGGCATCATCTTTCTGATTATTTTTTTTCCTGGAGAGAATGTCCCTGTTTAAAATCTACAAAACAATAACAATTGAAGACAGAAAAGCTATGTAAACTCCATGCACCACAACCCATTGGGAATGAATGCTGTTTTCAAGCAGTATTTGTTTTTGCATTTGTTTTACTTCTTTTTAACTAACAGTGCCTCATACTTAAATATCCCCTGAAGGGAAAAAAGTATTAAAATCTACAGAAGAGCTGACATAAAGAAAGGAATTGAAAAGAACACCTGACTAAAGTGATTATTATTATTGTTATTCACCTTGATACACTCTCACACACACACGTAGATATTAATCCTTAAGTTCTTTACTAACAACTTCTATGAGAGTTAAGAGGGTTCCATTTCAGTAATAATAGTTTATAGCATTTTATCAATAACAAGTTCAAAGTTTTCCAGGAGCATCCCTAGAACTCCAGCAGGCGTGTGCACACCTAGATATTTTGTAAAACTTTTTGGGCTCACTGATATCCACAGTGACATTAACAAGATGTGTACTGGGTGTCGAGTGAGATCTTTGTTTTCCATCCTTGCCCGTGAGAAAAATTAAAAAGAATATTAAATGAAAGCCAGATCGTGTCAAGAGAGACAAATCCTCAGCCCACACAGATGGAAATTTTTTTAGTGAATTATAAAAATTGAACAGTTTGGGGGAGGGAGAGAACTATGCATTTTACATTAAAAAATAAGGAAATAAAAATCATCACTAGGAGAGATCACTCCAGACACAGATTTCTGTGTCTAACTCATTACTTACATAACTAGAAGACAAAAAGCTAATTAGCCATCCAAATCAAGAAATGTTGCCCATCCCAGATTCAAAGTGCTCACTGGTTTCAGACCTTACTTGTGAGTCTCAGCAAACCCAACAAAAGCCAAGTGAGCGAAAGAATTGTTTCCAAGCCCCAGCTGATTTCATCCTTAATGAAGCAAGAGACCTGGAAACGGATATAACCTTCCACTGAAAAGATACCTGTTATAGGTCACCATGGAGGAGTAAGGAGGCTCTGGGGTTGCAAGCCAGGACCTCACCACTTGAGTTAATGAACAAACTCCTTCTGCAGGAATACCGCCAGGAGTGAATAAAATAACTACTGGAAGGCATGATTAATTAATAACTATTGTTCAAGCAATCTGAGTAATATTTATTGGAGACTAAGACTGTACTAAAGCCTGACATGTAAAAATCTAGTCTCAATTGCTGTAGGGATCAGTTGCTCTTAGGAAATAAGCATTCCGACTGAAAAATGATGTGCTTGATCCAACATCAGAAAGGGTACAGACAAGCATGGCCTGAGGGAATGCTTGTGGTGGCTGTGGCATTGCCCCTGATTTCCTACCTCAGCAATGTGTTCCAAGACTCACCGTGAGATTGGGAACTGGGAAGAGGGACTTGCCTGAACTGTGTAAAGGAGCTCTATGAAGTTTTCCCAAGACCCCAGCCTTTTTCCCCCACCCCCTGTTATTTCAGGAGCTCTGCCAGGTACTGGATGGCAAAGGGATTTTGTCTGCTCTGTGGAGACAGGTGCATTTATGGTCCTGTCCCTTTCTCACAGAACATCTCACAGGGCTGGTGAACATTACCTTTGTGGCACATCAAAGAACAAGACAAGTACTATTACCGTTTTAACTTCAGCTGAGTGCAGAGGTGATTTTCCCCTGTGTTGGCTGTGCTGCTAGATGGTAAAGGCTATAATCTGATCCTGCTTGGCTGGGACATTGCTCTGCAGTCATTCTGCCCACAGTGTGGCTAAGCTAAAAGGAATAATCAAAAGGTTTAGGTAGTTGGAAGTAACTCTGTAAATCTCTGTCCTCCTCTTGACTTGCTTCTTCAGGAAGCCAGGAAGCATTAGAGAAAACTGAGACACACATTCTTCATCTGATTTCTAGCTTGATGTTTCACATGAGAAAAATGAGATTATTAGGACCAAATAACCTGATTGTGAAGCTGAGGCGGAGTAATGACCACAGAAAGGGACCTACTCTCAGCAAAAAAATCTCAGCTTCTGTATAAGACCACTCTGGTAACACATTCTGCTCCCAAGTTGCCCTCTCTAGTCTGGTTCATCACACATCCAGCTATAAAGAGGGTAGTCCATGTCTTGAGAGAGCACTGTGCAGAATCCTTGCCAGAAGAAATGCCCTCCTTGACACCTGGTGGAATTGTCTCTCCCTCAATCCCCCTGTTTCTTTTTTTATTCCTGTTTTGTTTCTGGTCATTCCTGAGAATGGACAGAATTCCAGCTGGGTTTTTTTTTTATGTTTCATCCTATTGGTCTTCCAAACATATAAAACAACTTCTATGGCAGGATAATGTATACCAAAGCCTGCTCTAATGCACCCTACAGTAAATCAAATTGTCTTTTAGGAACTTTGGTGGAGTTACTGCTTAGTCACCAACATTTGAAAAGAAGAAAGCATGGTCCTATTCTTTATCCTTCTTGTTATAAATTCTAGAAATTATGGTAATATTACCTAAGAGAGACACAGGCAGGCAGGAAGAAAGAAAGGAAGAAAGACAAAACCAAAGGAAATAAAGAAGATAAGAAAGAAAATAAGAGATTGCACTTCCAGCAAAAAGAATATAGGAATGAAGTCTAAGGAAAAAAACCCAATACTTTAACAAAATGAAAATAAACCAAATAATTTTTCTGTAAAATTGCCACTGACTCTTCAAAAATATAAAAAGACATAGGACCTGAACAATACATGTGCACAACCCACAAAGTACCTAGTTATGTGCAATCAACATACTCAAATTAGTGTGATTTTCTTTGAAAGGAGGAATTAAACTGACTTTTATCTAGAATGCTACAATGAGAACAAATAATGTAAGTACACATGTAAAAAAAAAAATCTTGATCTATAGAAATAATGAGACAGAGCATTTTCTGGTGTTCATGAAAAGCAGTAACTTTGACATGATGTTAATTTTACGTTGCCTTTCTTTGAAACACAGGTTTCCATATAACTGGTACCAGCTGGGGGTATATTCCAGTTGTCATTCAATGTTGTTGTTGTGAAAACAATTTTTATGTATATGTACATGTTTTTTGATGCCAATGATTACTTGCACTTCTTACCCAAGCTTTATCAAATCTACATCAAAAATCTTTGTTAGAGGGCCTCACCTGTGGTTTATCTGTGTACCTTGCACTGTGTGCTTGTAGTAGTGGCCAGAGATTTGACATCCATCCAGGAAAGCATGGGGATTCCAGAACTAAAGTTGAAGAACTGTCTCTCCTGCTGCTAGATGTACTGCCACACATTTGGGGCTTTGGAGGTCTGCCTCAAAGTGTGTTTTCCTGCACTTTGTTTTGAACCTAGATGCTTTGAGCAACAGCTCAGATTTCATTATTCCACACGACAAACAGAAAAAAATCAACACTACCAATGCAAAGGGGTTTGTAAGAGGAATTGATGCAGTCTGGACCATGTTAAATGAAATTAAAGTTTGTTGACACACCTTTCTTAATCCTGAAGTCTGTCAGGCAACCTGAAAATATGATTGTATAACGGATAACAGTTTATGTTTGAATATTACTTTTTTATGCCGATATACAGAAAAATTTCATAAGCCTGTACTGTTTTTCTTGCTACCTTCAGGTACTCTTCCCTGAAAAGCAGCCACCTCTGCTGTTGTGCTTGTTAAACATCGTGCAGGAACTCTCTCCGGTGGCTTTGGCTGAGGAGGGAAGGGAAACGCAATAAGCAGGCTGACTTTGCTGCTATGTGAAGCATTGTTGAAATCAGCAGAAAGGAGCTAAGAAATCTGTCTGACATCCTGTTAAAACCAAGAAGCTGTTACTACAGGAGGCCTCTTGACAGGGTATCAGAGTGCACACACTGAAACAAGTAGCTTCATGGGCAGCCAAATGTGTAAAACCCTCTTCCAGTGTCCCACCCCCATGAGTTCACTGATGTCTAATAAAAGATGGGCTTATGAACACTAACGAGAACTCTCTGCTCTGCTTGGCTGCCCATTTTCATGAAATGTATAGGAGTGGTTTTGGGACCTCTTCCACCCCATCAACGATAGGTAAATTACCCAGTGGGTTCAAAACTCAAAGGAAGAACCCCTGACAGATTGACTGATGGATGGGCCCGGGCACACACACACAAATAGCTTGACTGTGAAAGTCTGACTTGCTTCAGAAAGAAGGAACAGGGGTTTTATAGGGCCTAGCCAACAGATGGGATAACTTGTAGCCAATTGCCTGGTATTGCCTTCTGAAGAGGTTGTTTTAAT
>JAWWES010000094.1:64087578-64114358 GCA_035583135.1 Lophotriccus pileatus
GGAAGGGAAGGAGAGCTTTTCAGAAGCATGCCCTTCATTTTAAAGGGCAAGGCCGCAGCTTTGAGAAGCCAAACAATTTCTCTGAAGCACGATTTTTGTTTGTGCTGCAGGGGTATTTACTGTTCTAAGATTTCCTGGCATTTGGGTGTTGTAGGTAGAACAGATTTACATAAAAAGGGGAGGGGGAGGAAATCAAACCTTCAAAGGAGCTTTGAAAGGACAATATCCCAAACCACTGTTTGGGAGATTTTATTTGGTCAGAGCTGTTGCTGAGCCTTTTGTGACCAGATATTTGTACGTGTTACACTGCATGTTTGCAGGCTGCATGCAGGAGATAATATAACTGACAGGCGAGTGATGACAAATTCCTGCAGCACAGAGGATGCAGGGAGGTCAGGAATGGGGCTACATCCTCTCCAGCATTATAGCACCACCTTTTCCTTCTCTTCCTTCAATGCCAGGAGCAAGTTATTCCCCATTCATAGGGAAGATGCACATAGGTGGGTGCTAAGATCCTGACAGGCTGGGCCCACGGGGAACTCCTTTGCCAGCTCCCCACCCCTCTGTTCTCTTGTGCCCTCTGATTCACTTTCTAGCACATTTACCAAAGTCAGAAGACTGATGCAAAGCTGAGGTGAGAATAAAACAAATAAAGACCAAATTTAAGCAGAGTACTGATCAGGATTTAGAAGACACGACTTCAGCTGCAAGCTGTGTAGTGATGTGCCATTCCCAAAACACATTACTCACAGTTCCTCAGTTTCTTTATCCTTACATTGAGCAAGGTGAGGAGGCTGATTACATCTGAAAGAGGTTTTGAGAGCCACTGACAGAGATTCAGAAGGGCTAATATTATCTACATCATCTAGCAGAGCAGCATCCATTTTAAAGCCATCTTTCTACCCTTTCTGGATAAAGATGAGGTGCTCTGTGCTACAGCAATGGGTACGGGATGGAACTACAGTTTCACTTTGCACCCAGCTCTGGTTTTAACTAAGATTAGGGGTGGATGTGTTCACAACTGGTACAGTATTTGAGGAATGTCTGTAGGAAGCAATGTCTAACTGTGGAAAGTTACAAGAAATGCAGGACAGAAAAAGGAAAAGAAATAAAAACAACAACCATTTGGAAGCATACACATACAGGGAGAAACCCTTCCACAAGATTTCTATGCCAGTTTCTACTAACCTCAACTTATTCTTTTTAGCACCAACTTGCCAAAGTAAATGATAGTTTGCACTTTCAGTGGTTGCTTTTTTGGCTGTAATTTTTCCTATGCTCACATTTCAGCTCTAAATACATTTGCAGGAAGGGAAATGAATGTGCGCCCTTCCTGGTAGCAAATCCACTAACTGTCTCTGCACTTCATCAGGCTGTGAAAGGCAGACTTCACACTGTGAGAAACAGGCCAGGATAAATCAGCCCATTCACTCCCTCCATTCATCTTTTGAATGTCTTTTGCATGCGTTCAGATTGTATCATGACACAGATAATGCTGAAAGACACTTCAATATTCTCTTTTAATTATTGGCTGCTACAATGCTCAGTTTTGAGAGTCAACATGATAGCTAAAGAAAATTCAAGTGAGCAAACACCAAAATGATGGTGAGATGATGCTTAAGGCTCAGGTACTCAGAGGGTTCTAGAGGAACCCTTCCATGGTAGTGTTGGTTTAAAGTCTTCTGAGTAGGCTTTGGATCAAATCCTAAATAGTTTCATGAGTAGACACCGTTTTCAAAACTTGTCTCTGTACCTCTGGTGACATAGAAATTTTCACAGAGTAGAAAGAAAACCTAAACCCCATTCATGACCAGACTTCCTACGCTGGTTGCAGAATATGCTGCTGACAGTGAAAGCAGTTGGTTACATGGAGAAGATGCTGTTAAGAGACTTGTTCGTGCATTTTGCTTGTACTTTAATGTGTGGAAAAAGAGAGTTAGACAAAGTCACAAAAGAGTGCATATCACAGCTTGTCAAGAAACCCTACCAAACTTGAACATTCATGACCTGCTTCTGCAGAGGTAACTGAACATTTGGATTATGGATATCCAAAATGTAATTTTTCAAGCACACCAACCAGTGAACGTGAAGATTTCCCTGGATTCCCATCTTTATTCTGAAGGTAAAACATATGTGGTCTATTGGCTCTGCTGTCTCATATGACCACAGTGAGTCCAACCAAGGGCCATGTATTTATTTATGATCTGCCTGGACCTGGTAAAGAGCTATTTCCTGATATAAAACCAGCAGAAGCGTGTAATGCACCACCATGTCTTTCTCTTTTTCAAGTTGCAGAAGAGGGTAGTTTTATACAAGTTTGCTTGTCCCAAGCTTCATGTGGGGTAGAGAAGCCCCTGAGTACCCCTGAGGTGGTATCAGGGAGACACTTGCAACCTATTCATTGTTTTCCCTGCGTTTAATGTCAGGATCTTGAAAACAGTTACTAGGAATAACAGACACCTCAGGGTTGGATTGGCTTCAGAGCTTTCCTGGAACACATTGCAGGCAGGAAGACAAGTTTTTCAAACAAGAGTCATGTGAAGTGTAATGTTCTATCATGGCACTGCTAAAGAACAACCCTTGTGATAACTCTTCCCAATTTTGCTACTTGAAACAGCAGCAGCAGGTGCATATATGCCCACTAATGTCATCCTTTCTCCTGTAGGCAATAGAAAAGGTCTCACACAGCATACTGCCTCGCACACTAAATTTTCAATTCACCCTGAGCTACAAGGAGGTACAGAGGCAAAAAGGGAACAGTGATGTCCCAAAGCAGCCAAGAGATATGGCCAAGGTAATTCAGGCTGTTAGAGACAGAGCAGACACTTGAACAAAAAGTTCAGGTTGGACCTTTAACATCTTGGCTGTCCTTTCCTGCTGATAACAGAAGCAAGTGACAGAAGGAGCCCAGCAACATCCACAGGCTTAATAACAATCATTACTATGCTGGGAGACCGGATGGATAATGCAGTCCCAAAGCATGGACGTGAACTAATGTCATCAGCATTGGTATAAATAGGGTGTCTGCATTTAATTAATAAATAATAGGCTGCAATGCTAATCTCCTTCTGCTAACTTTTTCTAAAGGTGCAATCTATTAATCACATGTCACTGCCAGCCTGGTCACTTCTTTTTTTAGATTCAAGACAGAAAAAAAATAGCTAGACATAAATGGATCCTAAATACAGCAGGGCAATTGAATAGCACAGCCAGCATTATGATCCACTGCTGATTTCAATCCTTAGCTGCAATTTTTTTCCCCCTAAGGATGGATATAATACTCTAAAGAGAGAGTGAAGGCTCGTGATGTTGTTAAAGGTCAGCATGTTACTAATGTCTGCAAAATGGAGGATTTTTCTCCCCTGATTATTTGCCCATGGAAATTCTGTCGCTCTACAATGTCCGTTGACACGCAGTAACAACCATTTCTGTGGTTGCTTGATAAGGCAGGTGAGGTTTTTTTTTTTAGCTGGGAACAGCATAACTTTCTGAAAAGCACTGGACATGTCTCACCTGTTTGCCACATGGTCAGACCAGGAAATCAGAAACTCAAGAGGAAGAAACAGTCGTGTTTGTTATGGAAGTGTTGCAAGAGGAAATGACAGTGCTTGGGCTGCACAGGAGGAGTCATGCAGGTTGCTTCCTCTGCATACGAATATCTGCTTTTCAGGAGGGAAAAAAAAGTGTTTTGAATGAACTCCCTTGTGTCCACAGACATCGGGAATATTCCCACTTGTTCAATTTTAGGATAATGACTGCTGTGCCTTTTCAAGGGTCTCTTTAGAAAAATCTGGAAGATTTTGCCCCAGGAGAAGATTGCCCCTTGTCGTTTTGTGCGTGCGAAAAACTGTTGAAAGCATATATATTTACTTTTTTGATTGAAAATTGTATCCTACTATCTCTACTTGTTACACATAATTGATAACCAAAATGTATCCTTACTAATTGAACTGATTTGCTAAATTATTAAAAGCCTTTTAGAAGGTTCATCTCCACAATTCCAACCTGTTTGATATCAAAGTTGTATTGAAGCCTCAAAAGAGTCACTCCCTGGCTAAATTTCTTTATTCTTCAGTCAAATCTAAGTCAGATGCCTCAGCACAGACCATCTGGGTGAAATTTTACAGTCAGTTTATGCAAGAGGTTAAATGAGATCTAACGATTCTGTCCAGATCTAAACCCTATTCATTGCCTTTTAATCTAGGCAGAAACACCAGAAGAACGGCTAGTGCTCCAGTGCTTTGGCCTTTCCTCTCAAAGTCCAAACTTCAGTAAGGGAACATTAGAGGCTCTAATAAAAACCCCGTTGCCTGTAATACTGAGGAGGAGTGTGGGATCACAAGCTGAGATCAAGGAGAGACAGAGGTAAATTCAGCTCATTGCAGACTCCGGAGAATTTACTTGCATTCAGACTTGATTTTCTGTTATGATACATGGTTTTTGACCTCTGTTTTGCTTTAGGTGTCTCTGGTGCCTCTGAAGAGCTCTCTGTAGAGATACAGTTAGTGTTCAGAGATGTCTATATCCTTGCACCCTTGTTTCTACCACAGTACTCACAGACCTTCCTCTGTAGTGAGTGCTATGGTGGCAGAACAGGCTGCCTGGCAATGCTCTGTCCCTGAGGCATCTACTGAATCTAAGTTTCTTTTCCACTAGCAAACTTGTACACTAAAGGCAGCTGCTTGGCCCTAGGTGTGATCAAATTTGCCAACCACGTGGTGTGAGTGTGCAGGAGAATGGTCCTTGTCAATGGTCCTTGTCAAGAAGGAGGCCATGCTATTATTAGCTCTTGTGTACGCTGTTCAGGATGTCACTTGCTTTGACTCAGAGGATGTTACACCAAAAGGAGCTTTGACTGAAGGCCATCCTAGTGTTTTCTTGCCTGAGGTAGATCCTAACTCCAGAGTCCCTGACTTGATCTACTAGTTTCACTCCCAATAGTGCAACCCAGCACAATGTTGGGTTTTTTTTTACATCTGTGAAGACACGTATGACAGCTTTAGATTCATACAGTACATCTAGTCTTATCTTAAGAGACTAATGTTTTAAGGAAAAGATGGTCTCCATCAGTTCTGTGCTCCACAGTGAACCTGGTGTGATGGTTCCTGACTGGTCTCCCAGGTACTGCCACAAGATAGATAGTAAATAATTAGATTTATGGTCTAGGTAGTACAGAGACTGCTTTAGTTTAGTCTGATCTCTAAAGTCATTAAACTCATACTATCTTCATTCCCCCATGCCTGTGGTTCTGGCTCTTTCACGCCTCTTTTTCATTAGCTATGCATAATAATAGTAGTTATAGTCATTTTGGAAAAAAAAAAAGAATCCAAGAAAACAACTCAACTAACGTCCCTTGCATTTTGGCAATATAATTTTGCGTTAATTGCCTGCCTGCTTGGAAGTGTCAATATTTTGTGGTTTATGACCAATGCATTCTGGCCATTCATCAGTGACTCAAGAGATGGATAAAATAAAGATTTGGGGGAATTAATTACCATTCTTGTGGCAGTTCACAGGCAGGAAGTATTTTACTAGCTATGAATTCCTGCATCCTGGGTTTGATGCTACAAGAATGCCTCCCCTGACAAAGGCCAGTCCTAATGTATTTAAATTGTTTTTCTCTTATTTTTAATACTCTTCTAGTCCCGTTCATTGGGCAATCTCAACTTGTGGTATGAAAGAAACCTGCCCTGGCATGGAACATGTGTTCTTCAGCTTCCACAAGCAGCCATAGGCAACTTCTCTTATGGGAACAAGTTGGAATTGATTCCACTGTAAAAGTGAAAGGAGTCAGCCCCACAAAGCTGTCTCCAACTATTTGGAAGAACATCATTATTTGGGGAGATTTTCAAAGGGAATATTTAGACACCCAAGGCCCATTGACTTTATGTGAGATTTGAGCAGTGAAATACATTTGACACTTTTGAACACCTCTATTTATCTAACCAAGTTACTTCTGTGGAACTAATGATTAGAGAGCATGAGCACCTAATAATCTTTAATGCATGTATCCTTGCAGCACCAATATTATTTTATAGAAAGAAGCTGGAGTCAGAGCAAGATGTTCGGCCAATTTTACGTGTATATTCAGACAGTCAAAGATAATAATAGTCACCAGATAGAAATGGACTGAAAATAATAGGCTGACCCTAAGTAACCTCTTCAAGGTCGAGGATAATATCTGTGGCAAGTCAAGAATTTAAGCCTCAGTCTTCCAAGCTGCAGTCTATTGCCCTGTGTAGAGCTTTCTTTTTCTGTGTGCAGGATCTGACTGCAAGACTGTCCTTAAAATTGAAAAGAAAGGAAACAGTCCCTCACTAATTGAAGCCAACTGTTTATCCTCCCTGGGGGAAAATGTTTCAGTGCAGTGCTGCCTTGAAAATTACCTCTCTACAAATGATATTACAAGGGGCCATATTCATTTTCTATCACAGATTCCAAAGCAAGCTGGTTTTAAAGATAAAAATATTTTTCTTAATTATGAAAACACATTTTAAAGACACTGATGTTGCACACCACTTTTAATTTGAAGCTTTTGGGGTTTTTTTGAGTTCACTTTCTGCTGTGAGAATGGGGGTGGTAGAAAAACTGAAAAACAAAATTGAAAATGGAAATCGACTTTAAAGAGGAATTAAAATTGATCAGATTATCTCTATTGCTCAGGCTGATTGGGATACAACCCTTTCTATTCTTCCCCTGATATTATGAAGCAAACGCATTAATGGAGAAAGATGCCTTCTCTTTTTAGGACAAAATTCCAACTTATTCATAGTTTTTATACAACAATTTTTATTCATAGATCTTATCTAGGGTTTCAAAAAAGTCAAGTCTCATCATTCATATGATACAGATAGAAAATTGTGGCATGAAAAGGTGAAAGTTGTGATTCGTCTTACTTCTCTTGAGGTATCTAAAAGTAAGATATCTAAATCTGAATTAATTGCTTCAGGTTCATTCCTGTTTCAGTGAAGACAGAGAGAAGGATCTTTGAAGTACCATTTATCCCATCTGTCTTAGGATGGGGTGGATCACAGTTTGAAACACCTGACTCCCTCCACTGTCCACAGGAGGAGACTAGATGACTAACTTAGACAATACGCTCAGTATTTAGGTGCTAAAGCTTGGAAAAGTAAATCCTGCCTGAAAAAAAACATTTTAAGAACAGTGCCATAGTAGCCCTATTCAACATTTCTTCTAGCCCCAAGTCTAAGGCTCCCAAGAAGCCCAGATTCTGAGTAAAAGAACTAGATAGAGTTTACTCAGAGAGCTACATCATTTACACAGAGATTTTCTGCCTCCCAAACTGATTTCACATATATACTCTCTATACATATGCAGAGAGAGGTTGGAAAATGCTCTGTATGCCACAAAGAAAAGTTTTCTAGACCTCCAGCATGTCCAGAGCCTTGAAACTTCTTGAAAGCTGTGATAGTATAATCTGGGATCTCAGCAGGCAAGAGGCAAAACCCTTCTCACGGAAATTCCCACTCAGAGAGGAGAGTTCAGCCTGCATCAAAACTGCAGGGTTGAGCTGTGTGCCAACAGCTGAGGGTACTGTCCAGACATTTTTTAGCTCCTACTTTCCAGAAAGACTCTGGATTACTCTAGAGTCAAGGGTATTTGCAAGCCTGCAATAAACAAGCTGAGAGGAAACAGGCACACATCTTTATGTGCTGAACACTGGACTAAGCTTATCCCCTGCACAGCAGTGTAAGTATATGAACTGTACCAGATCTGGAAGTATCAACCTTCTCTATCCAGGTTCAGGGTTTCAAAGATGTTAAGGTACTTGACCAACAGTGATTACAGTTGGGGTTAGATGACCAAACATATACACATTAATTACATGTGCATGTCAGAGGCATGCAACTTTAAATTCCCAGAGAGAACTGAAATTCAGACCTAAAGCAATGATGGCAGGCAGGAAAATAACTCTGGGTACCTTCTTAATTTTTTTAGCTGTTAACTATAAAACACGCCTGTTTTTAAAATAAATAAAAAGAACTCAAAAACAGGAGTAAGGACACCACCAAGCCCTCATATCTGCAGCACCCAAGAGCTGGGCTTGGACTGAGAGTGAGAATGTTTCGATTCTCTGTGAATGTCAGACCAAACACAGGGAAGAAGCTTGAAAAATCTCAACAAACAAATGAAATTGAAAGTATGAGCTTCAGTCACCCATACTGTATTCAACATCAGGCATAAAAATGGCCTATATGTTTATTTTTCCCAAATTTTTTCTTTGAAAGAACAGCAAAACATGTCTTATGCTTTTTAAAGAAATGCCTGTGTAACCATAACTACAAGTTCATCAATGGAAAAAATGCATAATAAATGGCTTGTTATTTTGACTCTTTTCTGAGCCAGGTCGTTAGAAACTTCATTTGTCTGCACAGATTGCACTTATTCAGCTATATTCTAATAAAATGCACGTTGCTTTCAATAAAGGGAATGCATTTGCTATTGATGTGCTATAAACTACTATACAGAGAGGTGTTATTATATTCCTGTGTAATAACAAGCCAATTACAGTGATCAGCAAAACCTTTACAATAAAGTCAATGCACGAGGAGTGATTATCATAATGCATTCTAACTGTTCAGTGGCATAAATGCTTTGCAATTAATTGTAGAGCGTATCTATAAATGTATTATTAATGCTGTATAAAAACCCATTGACAAGCAACCTTTACATTAAAAAAAAAAGATACTTGGATTGTTATGTGTTCCTGAGTTCACCTAGGAGGTTGAGCTCTATTTACAAAGGTGGGATTTTTTTATAGGGTTACATTTTTTATTTCCTCCAGTCTTCTCCTCCTACTACTTCTTCCATTTTTGGCTTGTTATTGAAAAAAAATCCAAATATCACTCTGCAGTGTGAGGGCCCTCGATCACTTGATTTTTGGCCCCGTGTTGATCATTTTGAGCACTGCTAGAGGCTTTCACTGGTGTCTTAACCCTGTGACACTGACAGGCCAACATGCACAAATTCCAAAGGCATTAGCCACAAAAAAAGAGCAAATGAAAGCATATCACAACCTGCGCAGGTAATAAAGGAAGGGCTTGAAGGAAAAGGTAATCAAAGTTACATAATTGATCAAAAGTTTTGCCTTAGCAAGAAACAGAACTGATATCAAAACCTCAAGGCAATAAAGCATAAGCTCACCAGCCTCTCCCCAGGCTCTGCTCTAGTCTCTCCTCCTTCCTGTCAGTAAATTGTTAGGTTACAGATGCTTTATGAAAAATGTGCAATGTGATTTTGTTTTTTCTTTTTTTTTTTTTTCTTTTCTTTTTATTCCCTTAATACTTGATTTTAAAAGGTTGTCCTTAGGACATGTGCTAGAACACAATGTCCTGTGGATCTTTTCCAGTTCCTATTGATGGGCACACTTCCATCGATTTCAATCACGATGGAAAGGGCAGACGTGAACAAAAGTTTGATGTCCCTTATATTCTTTCAGCAGTTGAGTATGGAATGGAGCACATCAGCCTTCAGCAGAGTCATCAAATATAAAACACTACACATGAGGATCTGCTGGAGCCTTTTTTCTCCCCAAGAATTGAGTTTTACCAGAGAGTGGAAAGCATGAATGGGGTCATCCAGGGCCACTTTGAATTAACTGATGCATTTGCATGCTGGTACATTCCGTCTGCTTGAAAATACAGCCTTCTGAGGACAACAGGGTGTCAGCTGTCAGTAGGGTCATGCAGTCCTGAAATTCCACAATAAACCAAGAGGTTTTCATTTCCCATTGATGTAATCAGTTCCACAACCAGCCACAGCTAGAAAGAGAAGATTTCCATGAGAATTAAAATGCTTTTTCTAGATGAAGTTTATCTTAGGTCTAAAGGAAAAACACCGCAGATTTTAACAGATGTTCAGACCCGAAATAAAATTCAATGGACATGTTCCCTTTGAACCCAATGGCCTTGGACATTGCTGCAGAAAAATGCTTAATGCAAAACAGAATCCAAAGCCTGGCTTTTCCTTCACCTGAATTGTCAGAAAGGAAGAATGGTAAATTCTAAATGAGTTTCTTGCTCCTGCCCTCGACTTTATGCTTTTCTATTCCATGGGATGAACACCAGGACACAGAGGACAGAAGGGTCCAGACCGATGCTCGAGACTGTGGGATAGCCTTAAGTGGCTATTGTGGTCCTGGGCCCAGCTCTTTCTCCGTCTTTTGACTACACAGAGAGGCAAACATGCTTGAAGGCACTGACATCTCTCCCAATACTACAGCATGTCCAACAGCCATTTCTCAGGAGCACCACCCTGTCAGTGACACAGAGGTTTTCTGCTCATCCTGACACTTCCCCAGCCTCTGAGGCAAAAAAGCTTCCTCCCGGTTAAATACCGAGTTTTTTTCTTAGGTACTTGTTGGGTGTGGTGGTGCCTCCTGGAAGAACACTCAAAACCAGCTGATAATGTTTGGGACAAATCTCTGGAGGAGGTGATGTATGAGGGTTAGGAGGAGGATCTCACATGCAGTTGAAAATCTCCTTTCAAGCTGCAAGGAATGACAAGAAGGGAAAGAGATGCTTTTTAAACCGTTGTGCACACCAAGGGAAAAAATGTGGGAATATGAGACCCCGGGTGTGGCACATGTTTTTTTCTACAGGTGTTGAGTCCAGACACCAAAAAATATGAACACAGGAGCTGTTGCTGTCCAGCTAGTAGTCAGTATTGCCAATGCAATGTTGCCAGTGAAGGCTGGTATTCATGTGTAGTGGGATCTTTGCAAGTTCCTGTCTGTACCATTCTCTACCTGAGCTTCCCTGGATTGTTTCCCAGAGCTACCTGCTAAATGGATGTGGAGATAATAAAAGAAAAGAAGATCACCAGTTGAAGAAAAAGCTGTGGCAGACCACATAGGGGTGTGCTGTATGGATTACCACCTCTGGAAGCTGGACATTCCCTCAGCCTGCTCTCCAAGTTCTGGGATCAGAAGCCTTTTAAAGAAGTTCACCAAAGGCAAAAGATGGGGAACCTCTGGCAAAATTTCTTCCACACAGGCTGATGTTACAGGCAACATGTGGCTCAGAAATAAGGAAGAGATGAGAACTACAAAGGTACAGCTCTGACACACTCATAGCCCCAGATTTAGGATTTCTTGGGAGTTGCCATAGCCCAACCTTCAGCAATGCAGAAGAGATGATGATGAGCTCCATCAAGATTGCTCTCTCCTTGCTTACCTTTACCTCTCTTCTTCAGACATTTCTGATCTGAAGGTCTAAGCAAACAAGCCTACTCTTTACAAAGGCCTTCCAAGGAAGAAGGAAATAATTTCATGTGGCATTGTTATATCAGTGTGAAGACAACAAAGATAAAAGAAAACAGTCTTATTTAACTGCAGAACTTAAACAGGCCTGGATCTGGCTTGTACTTGTGTAGGAAACCTCCTGAGAGGTTTTGACCATCTACACAAGCCGTGGAATTCTGATCAGTTAAATGGAAAACAGCTAAATGCCAAATAATTACTGGGACCTTGGGCAGTGTTTGTCACAAACTACCCTGCCATCTGGAGCAGAGAGCTAGTGAGCTAGAAGAGACCTAGATGAAATAAGAATTAGACCTAGGCTTTTGTTCCAAATGTAAATAGAGCTTAGAAACTGTGGAGAGGCCATTCTGATCCCATCATCATTACTAAGTTGAAGGCATAAAAAGAAACAGGTCATAGTGCATGAGCAAGGCACTACTGTTTTGCTGTTAACTGTAATTGAGTTACTGAACATTTTGCTCTGAATCTGGAATAAACCATAGCCAAATAGATAATTTCAGAGCCTGCAAGTCAAGTAACAGGTAGAGAAATGCAGCAAATAGGAAATAGGAAGTCCAAGCCTTCCAGCTGCCAAAGAGCAGGCAAAAGTCCACTTCGTATGCCTCCCTCAAACATGCAGAAAAATTATCTACCTGAAAGCACAAACACAGACAGAAGCTTTTGTAGATTTCTTGCATGCAGAAAACACTGCAACCACAGCCTCTCCCATAAATCTCTCAACACCCTCTCTGCAGGACACTGCACCCTAATCTCTAAATCACTTTCTACTTTTCCTTTCTATTTTCTGTAGTCCAGGAACCTTCTGTTTCTCTTCTGCAAGGTGCTGGAGGACCTCAAAACCACTGTGAAATGCCTCTTGGTGAAGTGACATTAACACTGGGTCTGGGTAGCGCACCATGTGCATCTTTGCATGCCTTCCCTTACAGCCCTTCCCCTGTCCTTTGAGAGGAATGTGGGAGCAGTGGAGCATCTAAGCATCACTAACGGACTGCAACTAGAGCAGCAGGAGAGTCCTTTCCTTTTAAAAAATGTTACTGCCTGTACAACGTAGTGGGACCTCAGGGCTGCGTTTATCATAGGTTAACCCTGCCAGCTGCAGTGAGAGTTGTCTAGTGAGAGCTGGAGATATTGTGGATAAAATAAGAAATGGCTCCAAACTTTCGCCCCAAACCACAGAACAGACTTGAAATCTTTCTCTGAGTTTGAGAAACTTTAAGCCATGGATATCTACAGGCTATTTTTAGAGCTGTGCATGAGACAAGGAATCAAAAAAACCCAGTTTCACTAAGATAAAAATAATAGAAAATTCTAACGGTTTAATTGGGATACGTCATGTTCAAAATTTTAATGTGGACTTATAACTTACATCCCTAAAAACATACTGGACTAACTAATCTCTGGCAAAACAACTTCCATACAGTTAAATTAAAATTTGACCAAAACAAAGGCCAGTGAGAGTTTTTAAAGATATCCCTAATAGAGGTAGAATTACACTGTGATTTTTCAGAACAAAATAATTAATTGTTCCTTTTTGTTATGTTCCATCAATTCCACTACTGCTAAAATCTCTACAAAATCTCAAAGGACTCTGACTTTCTGATCAAGTATTTGAGGCTTCATGAAGCGTTCTGTAGAAGGAATAGCCCTATGAAACATTTTGTAGCTTGACTATACACACATATGCACAAACAGGCTGGAACGTAAATTGCAAAATTTTTCCATTAATTTAGACTGTTTCCCTAGAGAAATATATCGAGGACACATTCATTTCTAGTTCCTGTGAGATTAGGCAAATGTAAATAATGCCAGTTTTTGTTGAAAGGTTTTTCACTCTTTGTCTTGCTCCTAGTCCAATATGGAGATTAAAAATAAATAAATAAATAAACCGAGTAAAACTAATAAGGGGTGCTCAGCATTTCCATTTTGGTGGATTAAGTGTAATTTGTGCCAAGCAACATTTTGAATTCTTCCCCAAAACTAGATGGTCTGATACTCCAAATTCTTGCTCACACACACTAAATGCTAACACGCTATTTTGGTTCAATGGAGAATCAGGACACAGGAAGGGTTAAAGACCAACAAAATCCAGACTCCAGAAGAACAGAAAAAAGTGCTGAGCAGAATCTGAGTGAGGGAGAAAATAAATTTGGGATTTTCATCACCTTTAAGCTGTGGGAAAACTTGCTGGAAAATTCAAAGATTAATGTTTTAACAAAATGCAAGTATTTGTCAGTAAATAAAACACAATCTCACTTCCTCAAGAATACTGCTCACGACTTTCAGTAAAAACCTCCTTGCAAACTACAGGTTCAAAGAGCACTGCATTCTTTCACTAGCACCATGGCCTGGCATCAAAATTCCCCGTAATTCAGGAGATAGAGGTGTATTAAGAATATGGACATTGGGCAGACCAAAAGGCTCGTGCTGTGCAGAAGAACCCCTTTGTCTCCCTCATGTCCCAACCCAATACTTGGAGAGGGTATAATAAGCTACAACTTAAGTTTCTTTGTTGCTGAGGTTGACCTTTATCTTGCAGCCCTTATGAAGTCTTTTGATGTGCTCCTAAGATACATGGCCTCCTTTTTAGCATTCTGCTTGCTGTGCCTGCTTTAACCGGTGGGCTCTTGAAGAACGTAAGTTTTCGTACAATGCCTCCCTTGGGTGCCAATTGTTCTTTTCTCCCATAGCTGCCCTTGAGTCATGCCGTCCTGAAACATCACCAGCCCAGAAGCAGCTTGTCAGTGGGGAATTAGGACAACATGCCTTTCACACCAATGATGAGCCCACCCGCTTGGCCTCTGCATTATGATCACCACCGATAGAAGCAATATGGGAGCAGACTGGGTGGGAAAAGATGAGGTTTGTGCAAGATGGGGAGATAATTAGCTAAAACACAATGAGGAGGGAACCACTGGAGTGACGGATAATGTGGAATCAAACTGCCACTGGAGCCCTTTGCAGTTCAAACCACCACTCCGGAAAGCAGCTGCTCTTAGCAAAGGAGTTTGAAAACCCTTCCCAGAAAGCCAGGCATGTGTTCTCTACCACTGATTTGCATACAAAAAAAAAAAAAAAAAAAAAGAGTGATTGGGAGCTACATACCCTGTAGGCGCACTAAGCAAATTGGCCAGCCTAATTATTATTTTTTGGTATGTCTAATTAAATAGACAAAAGGCCCTCCCTTAACTCTCGCTGTCGGCACGAGCTCCACTGGAATGTGCATAATGTCCCCTCATTTGCCCAGGCAGCTGAGCCTTTCCCTTTTCCCCTAGGAGGTTGGCGTTGACAACCGCCCATGGCTTACCCAGTCCTGCTCAGACACAGAGCCAGGGAGGGAAAAGGGGGAAATTGACCTGGTTCTGCTAAAAACTACCGGACAGTGCTGTACAATATGATATGCATTTGTTGCAGGTTAGAAATGTGCCATGGCCCTTCGTAGCAGAACTTGCCGTCGCAGATCCCATCAGATACTTTCTGCCCGGTATTGGCCAAATTCCCTCGAATTTTCTTTAAGGGAGGCTCTGAAACTGCAATACTTATCCCTGAGATTTCTGGTGTTTTCCCAGCACTCAGTTCCTCTCCTGCTCTGCAATTACACGGCACCACAGCCCTTGCTTTCAGAGCCTCTCTCGACCTGCTGGTTTCACCACTCTATAACACCAGCCCTTTAACTACAAGCTACATATACAGTCTTCCAATGACTTGAGTCACTGGAGAGTTTCAGCCTCACACTGACACAGTCAAAGCCTCTGGAATCCACAGCTTTCAAATGGGATGAACATGGTGTGTTCTCTCTGTGAGGTATTTTACTCCTTTTAAATAGTTGTTGCTGGAGATTTCCACTAATGCCAGCACAAAGATAGTCATCTCACAAATGAGGAAGAGTTTACATTTATGGTGGAAATTGAAAAGTTTTCAGATATCTGAGAGCCACATCATTACTAAATGACAAACCCTACTCCCACACTTATCTGATACATAACCACTAGAGGTTTTTACTGCATAGATGAGGAAAAGCCTCTCTATTTTTTCCCAAAGAGATAGGGATAAAGAGGAAGGAAACATGTCATTATATATACATATATGTGTATATATATAAATGTACAGATACAAGGAAGAAAAAAAGCGGATGGTAATTTATCCAGCATAACAGACCATCTCACACTTCCTTAGTGAGCCCTGTGTTTGATCTGACAAACAGGGTCCTATTAGAAGAGCACGGTGAAGTATCACCATATCAGTTCAAGTTGAAAACCTTTTACAGGAAACACCTTATCACTGGTGATCTATTGAACAATCACTTAACAAAGCCTTCCAAATCCACTGTGCAGGATGGAAAAGCAAAAGACCAGCTCCTGATTTCAGCTACACCTGTGCAAATCCTGAATAACTCCTCGAGTCTGAGAGAAGTCGTCAGTTTCCACAACAGGTTTATCCAGATAAGCTGATACAGGTACAGAAAACTCTGCCAGCTCAGAACTTGCTTTCTTGAAAAGCAGAATTGCTTCAGTGCAAGCAGAAACAACATGGTCAGAGAAACCATAAAATAGCTGCTTTATCTTAACCAAATTAAACACCTCTGCAGCTCAGCACAACGTATGTCTGAAAAAACCCACATTGCCATCACTGCTGTTAAACTTTGTTAAGTCAGTGCCTGATGCTTCACTTCTTAACGAGGCAGTTATTTGTTTCTCAGGCAATCGCTGGCACCTGCCTGCCTTTTAAAATCAAATAATAATTGAATATGAGGAAAGTGAGATGAAGTAAAGGAGATTTAATAAAGAGAATCTTTGCTGCGGAGGGAATTTCTTTGGCAGTGATTACGTTACTAATTGATCAGCACATTGCCTGAGAGAAGCCAGAGACAACAATTATACTTAGCACTGTGGCTGAAAGCAATGCAGTCAACTACCTCCTCGGCTTTCGCTGTCCGCTGGTTTCACCTGGATCGGTCTGTTCATCTGCAAGGAAGAACAAAGAGAAACACGTAATTAATGGAGGAAGCAAACATTCATATGCAGAGGCTCGCTTTATTTTTTTGCCGTACGTCATAATTAGCACCAGAATTTATTCCACAAGTGGGGAAAAAAGCAGTGAGTACAGGAACTAACCATGGAGCAAAGGCTGCTGCTTGGTCTGAGGTAAATAAAACAGTGTCACTCCATTTACCTGTGAGTAGCTCTGTTGAATCACATTGGGAGAGGGATCTGACTAGTTTCACACAGGTCATGAAATTTTAAACATAACTTTTAAAATTTCTAATAGTTTCTTCTCGAAACACTACTGTGTGAGAGTAGAAACGCTTTGTCAGAATATCAGGATCAGTGAGATTTTAATTGTTAAGATTTTTTGAGGTTGGCATGATGAAAAGAAAATTGAAAAGTAAATTCCACTTCTACTCTTAGCTCAATAGTATAGTCACCTGTAACATAGCAGACTCCATTTCATACTTGAGGAGTGGGATTTGGATCTGATTTGTCTACAGGCTGCAGGAGTGTTGGACGCGGTGTTTTTTTGGCGGAGTAGAGGACAGAATATGTCAAAATTTCTCCCTGTGTTTCTTTTTCAGGTATGTTTTTCCTTTCTCACATCAGAATATAAATAAGTATAAAAACCTTGCCACTGTGCTGCGAATAGGATGTCTGTTATCAAAATTATCCCTTTGTCAGTCAACAAAGGCATCAGGGACCATCACTATCCCCATAGCTGCTCACTCCCAGGAGGGCAACAGATGTCCACAATGGACTTCACTGGCAGTGTGTACATGATGTGGGTGTCTGATGAACAGGGCTGAGGATACACCTCTCCTGTCAATAGCCAGAGATGCAGATTGGATCAGAACCAACTGAGATTTTAATCTGAAAGCTCTTCCTTGCCTCTTACTGCTTGTCACATAGAGCACTCACATAGTCATTGTGCAGAAGGACTATTCAAAATATCTTTCCATGTGTGACCATGTCTGAATGGAATGGATGTATCTTTTAGATTTTTCAACCAACAAAGAAAGTACAGGTTCAAACATGTATCACAAGGAGCAGAAGGTCAGAAGACAATAGGAATCTCCCAACATATGTCTTCCCAAATAAAGTTGGACTTCAAACTGGCTGATGACTGTCACAGGGTGCCTTCAGGGGATACTATAAATCCCTTATTTGTGGCTAATCACAGTTGGGCAGCAAGGCCATTAGTTTTATTCCTTCCCTTTCCCCCCACAGATTCCCCTTTTTTGAATTTTTTTTTTTTTTTGGAAAGTAGTACATAATAACTTAGATTTATTCTAATTGCTCTGCACACATATTTAGTAATAACAAGTTATCAAGCTGGCTGACAAGTAGGTTAAGATGATGAAAAGCCTAGCAGATCCTGCTGCATTGCTGTCTCTAGAGGAAAATGTACTTATCCATAAACTGACTACAGTTAGACTCACACTCTGAGAGAGAAGGATCAGTGGCTCCAGACGCTACCGAACAGTTTCTGCTCTGCTAAAACCAACAGAGACTCTGGTACCAGACAAAGCTTGTATCAGCCCTTGCTTCTGCAGCTGTAAAGACCCATCACTCACATAGGTGTCACAAGATATTTAGCAGGGCCAGAGGCAATATATTTAGCAGCAGCAGGACAGACATCCTGCCATAGGGCTCCTGTAACATTTGAACAGTTAGCTGTTACAGGCATTTAAAGATCTGACATCACAGAGATGAGGAGGGTAATTTATGTCATGTAACTCCAAATGTACAAAACCTGTAATTTTAAGCCACTCTTAAGGTGGCGTTTGAAATGGAAAGGATGTACGATCTTCTGAAGTGCCTGTTCCTCTCTGGTGATCACAAAGATAGTCTGTGCATTTAGGTGACTTTCATCTTTATTTGGCTTATGCCAGATGAACCCACACTTGACTCTCATGTGCAGGATAATGAAGCCAAATTGCCCCATTACGTCCCTGAGCTCCTCAAGCTCTGTGACTGGTTTGTGTTTGTAGCAGGTTGGTGTTGACACCATCCACATACCAAGGTCTGACTTTTGACACTTGCACACTTGTTATGTATTCTGAGTTCCTAATGTGGTCCTGATAGCTAATCTAACTCCTGTGGTCAGAGGAGGCTGGTCAGAGGCCCCTGGTGCTCACTCCATGACACCCAGAACCTGCATCCCAAGCAGTCAGCTAGAGAAATAGTCATGGTAGGCAGGAATCTATAGGAGGTGTGCAGCACCCAGCCCTTGGGAGGCAAGGTCTGGAATCCAAAATGGCCACAGCCTTGCCGTGCAGAACACCCCATAAATCAGTACCAACATAGGTACTGACCTAAAGCATGTTAAAGTCTACGAAAATTCCCACTAAACTTGAGTAGGCTTTGAAGTCAACCATTAGAAAAACTAGACAGAGCTCTTCCTACTTGTTGAGTTGGATGTGATCTGGTTTTAAAAGTCAGAGAAGATCATCAGACTTTTAGGTAAAAATTAAAGGAGCCGAATTTTTTTTTTGGGGGGGGGAGTTGGTTTGTTTGATTTTCTTTGGTTTGGTTGGGTTTTTTGGGTTTTCTTTGGATTGGGGCATGAGGAAAAGAAGACAATCCCCAAGAAAGTTAAAAAAAAAGGGAGGAAGGGAATGAGCATCCAACAGAGGAACTAAAAACTGGGGGAATTAATAAGTAAAAGCCTAGTGTAATTTAATGTACACTATGATTTATACACTTGACAATTTCTTTACAGACCAAAGAGAAAGTGCTGCCTGCACAGAGCCCATAATACAAATTGAGATCATCTTGACATGAAAGACACCAATTATAGGAAGAAACACTGAGAGGAAAATAATTAAGTTTCCTCTCTCCATCCATAGGAATTTTTTTTTTTATTTTTTTTTTTTTAACACAGACTCTCTGTGAGCAAGGAGCTGTTATGGGGATCAGAAAAGGGCTACGTGGGGAAATAAAATGGTAGAAAGATGTAGCTTTCCCAGTTTGGAGAAATGCCTTCTTGGGGAGAAGGGAATTTAGAGATTCAAGCTCCCTGCTTATTCTTCATCTGAGAATTGCCATGGGTTTAATGAAATGAAACCCAAGTTTATACTCCAAAATGCAGTCTTCTGTAGAGTGTTTGGGGGAATACTGATATGGACATCTTTAATATCTGTCCTGTCACGGTGTACCCTGTAAGTACAATACAGGAAATCAGGCAGCAAATCTGATTGATGCCATGAAATCCAGATGAGACCACAGGAATTACAGATGTGGCTGTAAGGTTTTTATTGAACCCTGTCTCTAGAAGACTTCAAAAGAGGTTTGGCAACATGAGAAAAGACCTGGACAGGCTGACTCAGCATCTGATCTGGCAGATGGAGTGGATGGAATCTGTTAGGCTTTCCTCTAGGACGTGCTACACTTCTGTCCATTCAATGGTCCTTCTTTCCTCTGCCCATGGATCCTCTTTGTGCTCTCCTTTAAAATATGATCATGGTTCCTTATTCTATATTATTGCTACTGGACTGCCACTTCAAAAGAAGTATACTGTTTTACCACTGGTTAACCCAGAAAGTGTTTAACTCTTCCTTAGCCTCTCTCCCAACCTCTAGGACCTGTCTAAATTTTTTATCCTCTACATGATATGAAGATGCCTGACCTTAGGGAAGCGGAATGTTCAATAGCTATGAAACCATTATAAATCAGGACGATGTTTATCCTCATTCACTTTTCAGAGTCCTGTTTGGTGAAAAATTTTCTTTGAATTGCCTCACTCAACAGCAATTTTGTAACAAAGATGTGCTGAGAGCCACTGGGGCACAAAGAGATTTAGGCAAGTGCCAAAAAAAAAATTAATTTAGGTGTCTGGTTACACATGACGGACCCAGTTTTGCAAGAGGTGGCAAGCAGGTGGCAAAACAGGGGTTTATTCATAATTGTGTTCCCAGTGTGGACTCGGGAAAAGCCTGAGTTATTCATGTTCCATGTCTGTACCGGGAATTATGGGCACTGGGTACCACTGAAGTTGTGAATCAGTCTCTTTCAGGAAGGGGTGTTGTATGTCCTTTTCCCACAAGTGCCATAAATGTTTGGGTTTATGGAGAAGTTAGAACTTCACGTGCATCACACCTCTCGTTTTCTTTTGATTCTTAGCACACTCATCTCTGCTGAAACCCACCTTTGCTATCACTTTTGCACACCTTGGACAAGATGATCCTACTTGTTACATTTCACACCCTTCAATTTGGCTTTTTCTTCTTTTTTTTTTAATTTTTTTTTTTTTATTTTTCCTAAAACCAACCCATTGAAATTATGCCAGATATCACCATGTCACACCAAATTGCCACTGCCCCACCTACCCCCACTCCAATTCTCTCAGCAAGTAGAAACACAACATCATTTTTCATGTCCAATTACAGCCACTGTGGTGCCACTGTTAAAAGACAGCGCAGGTACTCCTGTCAAAAAGGGTTTGAGTTACAAGAAGCGATGAATTATAGCAAGCCCTTTTTCAATTCTCCACAGAAATGAAATGTCAGAGCTTGCTGCTGTATTTTTCTCAGCACCATCAGCTACAGGCCACTGCAGGAATTAGACAGGGGACAGACGCTTTTCTGCATCATGATTTTTCTTTTCCTAAGGTTGTCGTTTTCTCCCCCACCAACCCTCTTCTTCTCCCTCTGGCTTTGATATTAATTTAGAGCAGGTAGAAGGATCACCTGGGAAAGAAGAGTGTGAAGCAGAGACAGCTGATTTCTCACTGTCTCCATCTCTCTTCTTCTCACTGTTCCTACTACCCTTTTTTTTCTTTTCTCACTCAGTTTTTCATTGCTTATCAATATACCTGGTATTTCTAGCTAGGACTAAGACTCTACCAGGCTTGGGAATGGACAAATGCAGAGATTAAAAAATAAGAAGAAATGGAAAAAAATAAATCAAAAAGCATGGAGATACACTGAATAGCTTAAAATGTGATCTGAGATGGGAAGGAAAGGTGAGGAGATAAGGAGAGTACTGAAGATCATGGAAATGTCACTGATGGTTAGAAAGAGCATGTCCAAGCAGAAGAGAGCTACACTGGAGATAATCTGCTGATTGTGTTTAAGGATTACAAATTTTCAGGAGAAAAAATGTTATTCTAGATCTTATATGCTCTATAAGACCATGGAAGAAGATCCTGGTAATCATCTAGATAATAATAAATAGCCTTTCCACCCCTCCTTAGAGGTCTTCTATGCCTGAATTATGTGAACATTATAGGGGTAAATAACAAACTCTTCTTGCTCACTGATGTTCTGTTGTGTTTGGTATTTTTCAGTCAGCAGCCCCCTCAGTCAATGCTGTGACCTAATCATGAAGAATAGGATGCTGATGTGAGCTAGCAGATCTTAGCAAATGCTTATTGGGCACTACTGTATCTCTACAGATGTTGGTTAGCCTATTGGAAAACAAATCCCATCCCAGAGCAACTTCCTTCTTAAACATGTTATTCAGTTCTTGACGATCTCATGGCATTAGTTCAGATGTTAATTGGAGGTATGAATAGTTTAATAGCTGCTCTGAAATTTCCAGAAAACATGCTTACTATTTATGTGTTCAGTGGGACAGGTTTTTCTGTTTAAAATCTCTCCCCAAAACACTAAGAGGAATTTCATTTTAGCACTTCTGCCGACTAAGTCTGCCACGAGTCTGTTTTCAACTGTGCCAAGAACAAAATAGCAGTTCCTCTGAATTCAATACAGCAATTTATGTGAGTAAAGGTATTGGCAGGAATGTGTTTGTAGGAGTGGGTCATAACTTTTAAAGCATTGAACAAAATATGCCCTGATCGAGGGCCCTAAGGAAATGCAAAGTATATTAGTGTCAAAGGTGGAAAGGCCAAGAAAATCACCTACAATTGAATTGTGTTTGTGTAATTGCAAAGTTCAAGTAAATCACTCTGTACGTGGTTCTGAGTGACATAATTGAATTACAGTGACCTAAACTAGATAGCCATAAGTGCGAATCCAAAGCAATCTCCTCTCTCTGAAGAAAAACCATGAAGTTAGGGCTCAGGTTCAGGGAAATTTCTCTGAACGTTACAGAATAAGGAAGGCTTCTTCAACACAGGTTAGCTACACAACCAGCCTCCTGTATTTGTATATTTCAGCTGTAATTCATAGAGCAAAAACCTGCCCCTATGGGAATAGAGGTAAGTGCTGTGTTTGCATGTGTTGCCATGTAATTACACAATAACTACACTTACTGTGGGCACTACAGATTGGTACAATGTAGAACGAATGAAAGAGTGGGAAGAGGAAATATTTTAAAAAGTTTAGTAAAAAAAGAAACAAATCACACTGGTTTGCCTTGTGGGAAGTACTCATTAATAATACATCACATCCAAAATGACTATCCCAAACCTTATCTGGGTGAAGGACTCTTAATTGCTCCCCACCACCCACTTCCCTGCTGATGAGATATATGTCATAGACGTGTACACAAACTGATGAGAAGACCTGAAACAGGAATGTGTGAGATATGAAAAAGAAAAAAAACACATTGAAGGGTCTGACCTTTACAAATCAGTCCATGCTCTGGTGCCTGCCCCTGAGAATGATTGCTACCGGCCAACCCTGCACTCTGAGAGCATTTCCTATATATCATATAAAACACATTGTAATCCATCTGTCTAACTATTGATTCATCTTTCTCCTTTTCTCCTGCCTATAGATGAACCTAGAGGGGGCTTCAGTTTAGTTTAGATTCACGTGCACAAGCCTGTGGCTTCAGATACAAAACTCTCTCCCCACAGAACAGTTTGGGCTTGAGTTTGAAGAAACTGCTTATCTTGTCAATAGCCAAACAGAACCTTTCCAACACAAACAATACCGGGTTTGTCCCTGGGATAGCTGAGCGTGTAGTGTTCAACCTTACGGTGGCTCTGGTTTTAAATGAAGCGGGGAAGGGTAAAGGAAGAACTCAGTCCTCAGCAGGTTTGAGGACAAAATACAGGATGTTTGGAACAAGAGAGAAAACACTGCTTTTTTTCTTTCTTATCTTTTTTTTTTAGTGTTTATATCTTACAAATATTGTTTCCTATGCAAATTTGCATGTGAAAGAGACAGCAGGAGATCCCCTTAAAGCTTTGGGCAGTCACACAGTCAAACCGATGTTTGAGAGGTCTATGTTGCTAGACTGTGCCTCATCACACACAATACCTTGGTGACCTAAGGTACTGGTGCCCTGATCATCCAGATGGGTGTTTATTGTACTCATAGATATTGCCTGGCTCGTGCACTTGACATTTCCTCCCTGGAAAAGAAGGGGGTCTCGTGGATGAAGACTTTAGCTTGGGAAATGTGACTGCAGCCCCAGACCCCTTATGTATATGAGAAGTCCCTGGACATTTAATGAGTACACTCCAGTAAGAGTCCTGGGACTGGGCCACTGGTTGTTCTAAACTATATAAAAGGGTCTATTTGTCTGTGTATCCTGACAGCAGAGGTATAACTCTTTAATGGACATTCTGATCATTAAATCCAGTTCCCTGCTGCTACCACGAGGAATCACAATGTGAAATTCTGTTCATAAATACATCAAATTCTAATATAAAACTAAGTCAGTCTTTTGCTGTCCTTTCCTCCCTTTCCTAATATCAATAGGGATAAAGTTTTCCACAATCTCATCTTTCTTCTAATTTCCCTCTTGAGTTTATTTCAAGATAATTTACATCCAATTTTAAAATGTGCCCAAAACACCTTTTATCTAAAATCTTTCTCCTATATTTCTAACTTTTTCTATTAGCCACCTCTGCATGCATTGCGTAGAAAGTAACCTCATTCTCTTTTAGCCTAGATATTTTGATACCAAACTCCTTCAGGGCAGAGCAAGAGCATAGCCATAGAATCAGAGAATTGTTAATGTTGGAAAAGATCTCTAAGATCACCAAGTCCAGTTGTTAACATGGCACTGCCAAGTCCAACACTAAAATATGTCCTCAAGTGCTACATCTACAAGTTTTTGGAACTCTTTCAAGAATGGTGACTCCACCACTTCCCTTGGCAGCCTGTTTCAGTGCTTGAATGCCCTTTGGGGATGAAATTTTTCCTAATATCCAAAACCTGCCCTGTCACGACTTAGGCCATTTCCTCTTGTCCTTCACCAAACCAAGATAGCCTTAGACTAACTAGCATGGAGCCTTAGACTACTGAGAATGACTAATAAATTAATGCACACAGGAGGCATTACAGAACTTAAACAAGTGATGAGAACACGTGCTGAGGGTCCTGGTTCAGTTTTGCAGTGTGTGCTCAGCCCGAGTGTCTGTGGTTGTAGGTCTATCTCTGCCTTGCTGTGCTTAGGTGAAAGCCTGCCTTCAGACCCCACATCTGAGTTGTCTCACAGATGCTCTCAATGTTAGTCTGCTGCTGTCTGTTGGGCAGGTAGGGTGTTCTCTACGTATGGGACACATCATGGTCACAGAGAGCCCAAAAGACTCTTCAGCACAGACGTGAGCAGGGCAGTAATGAGGCCAGAGAGACAGATGTATCCCTGAAGGCATTACAGACATAACCCCTGTTCCCTCACTAAGACATGAACATCTGCTCTCGCCTTTTCCTTATCCTGAGCCCATGACCCCTGGCTACTGGCACTCCCCTGATGTGCTCTTCACTCTCTAGGCTTTATCTCTTCTTCTGAAGCAAGACCCAAACGTTGCCTTTGCCACTAATGGTTGCTTGGCTTGACTCTACAGAGTTTAGGCAAGGCCAAGCTCCATTGACTTCAGTGCTTTGAGTGCAAAAAGAGCTTGGCCAATGTCCATCCAAGAAGATTAGACCTTCTGTGCTTGTAGCTTTGTATGCCTGGCCACAAAGATAAGAACCACAGCCAGCCCTTTTGCCCATGGAGAAATGCTTTCCACAGCATTGCCATTTAACAAACAACTGAGTAAGCAGCGTAAATTAACTAGCTGCTTTCACCCACTGCCAGGACCATGAAATGCAGGCTCTCTCACTGATCTAAATGTGCAGGTAGCCTTAGAGCATGACTTAGAGCACAGCCTGCCCAGAAACTGAAAAAGGCTATCACTAGGCTAAAACTGGAAGCATGGTTTTTCTTGGTACTGGGCTCTCTGAGATAGGAAGTGATTTCCCACCACCACTGGTCCTGCTTTCAAAGGTAATGTATTCACTCTCTTCCTCGTACACTAATTTTCCTTCTCCCAAGGGAGAAAGTCATCTGTGGGGTAAGCTCGCTGCAGTATAACGAAGAACAGTCCATAACCTCAGTCCTGAACCATGGATGACCAGATCTAAACCTGTTCCAAGCAAGATGCTGCAGCATTTCTGAAGAGAAGAGCTTCTTTCTCAAGGTGTGTACCTATCCTCTACAGGTGGAGTGGTTGTGCTCTCCTTTCAGTTCTATTAACAAACAAACATAATCTAATAATTGTAAGATAACCTGAAAAAAGTCCCATTCAAGCAGAAAAAAACCCCAGCAGCCATGAACTTTATCCACTGATTTGAATAAACTGGTTTGAAATCACACCTCAAAGTAGATGTGTGAACATTTTGCCTAATCATAAACACCCTTAGCTGTGTACTGGATCAGGGATGTAGCTCCTAAACTGTAAAATAAAAAGTATTTTTACAAAAAAGGAAGCAAACAAAGAAAGACTCAGAGAAAGAAAAAGATTATCTTAATCTTGATAGTTCCCCTTTAAAGAAAATCTTCTGTGAAAGGACTTAGAGCACTAAATTTTTCACCTGTCCTCCTTCACAGCTAGGAAATGCATACTGGGTGTGATTTTAAGCCCATCCAGCTTCTCAAATGAGTCCTCAGTTCCTAACAGCAAATGAATAAATACGAGCTGGAACCTTGCAAATTATAGTAGAGCCTTCAAAAAGAAGGGAAAACAAAAATCCATGGATTCCCAAACATTTCTTGAATAGGGAAAAGCCTGGAATGCCTTAAAACAAAAAAAAAGAGCCAAACAAAACCAGTGAAACGAAACCCTACAATCTTTCCAGGTTCGAGAAACTCAGGGTTAGTGCAATTCTCTGTACTGGTTTCAGTCCTTACAGAATCAGGCCCTCCAGTGCAAAAGGAGTTACTTTTCACTCCCATCTATGTATAACTGGTATCATCTGGTCCTATGTTTTGACAATTATCTGTAACATAATTAGCAGACTGATGAGTTTTGCTGATTAATTATGCCGCCCTTCAAAGTTGATCTGGGTACTTAGAATAAACAAACACCCTGGTTGGGTAACAAAGGTGATTTTCTGTGTCTGTTCCAGCCAACAAAGGCTAGCAAGCTCATTCCACTATGTAGGGATGTGGTCAGAGACTCCCAGGTATTAATTTCTGAACTGTCATTCATGTGGATCTGCTTCTCTTCTGGTCCTTGATCACACCCTGACTTCCCTCCTCCTGAATGATAAATATTTCCTCTCTGTTGAGAGCTATCCAAAAAAACTGGTTTCTGATACTAATGCATCACAGATGCTTTCCTCCTCCAATTATGCCTAAACATTGCCTTTCTTTCTTTTCCACTCTGA
>JAWWES010000094.1:64124448-64135189 GCA_035583135.1 Lophotriccus pileatus
TCAAGGCTTACAGAAATATTGAAATACAAAACTGCCAATGAAGGATGAGGGAAATTATATAACATAAAAAGTAAGAACCAAAGACTTGCACTATAAAGGAGCAGCAAGAGAGAGGTTGAAAAAGTCTCATAAAAAAAAAGTATAACAAGTGCTGTCATGGATGATTATACGGGTTTGAACCTGTCACCCACAGCAACAAGAGCACTGGCCTTTCTCACTTGACCTGAGGAGATAATGCTGTTAGCTGAGGTTAGAGAGGGCAGGTGATGTGTTGCTGTTCAAATACAAAGAAAAGATGTCCTTTCACTCTGGATAATTAAACCAAAACATAAGCAAACAAGGCCTGAAGTTCTGGAATTGCCTGGCAAAGACACTGAAATCCCTTAGGAAATGCTGCTAGACCTTCTTATCTCAACAGCATCCACCCATCCTTATGAAATGCTATTACCTTGAGGATATTCTGTTCCCTGATGTTTGTTTAAAAAATACCAGTCTAGACACAACCAAACTACACGCACAACCACGTCCCAAAATGTCTTGTGGTGCTTTACAGGATGTTGAATTCATAAGAAATTCCTGCATGGCATTGCTGAAATGCAGCCATTTTAGAAGGTAACATGGTAAGAGCCATGGTAGAAGGTAAATTCCTTCTTCAAATGACAGGACTGAATTGCTTATGATTTTTTTTCTTTACCTATTTTGTGCACTATCTGTGAACATTTAAACAGTTATGCTCTCTAGCAATGAATATTCCAAAAAAAAGCCCCAAATTTCTAAGATATATACAAATATTAAAGGAAATTGAGTGGTCCGTTTTCACACAGATATGTGTCTGCTTATTGAATTGGGAAAATGAAACACATTCACCATATGATTTTGCTGATCAATCATAACTCACCAAAACAGCCTGGAGAGTGAATATGCATAGATAACAATTCAAATATGCAAAAAGGGAGAGAAAATGCAACTTACATTTAAGAATAATTACAAAGGGTGAATTAACAATTAGGCAATCATTAATATAAATTCTTTGGGATGAGGAAACAGACCGACCAGCTATGAATATATTTAGCCTAGAAATTAGGAAAAGGATTATCTCTCATCAACATTATGCAGTCCTAACCTAACAGAAAAACTGAGGAGCAAGATACACGAACATGTTCAGATGGATCTTGACAAGTTCTTGAAATGGCAAGGGATCAAACTTGCTGATCCAGGAATGTCTTTCCCTATTGTATGTTTTCCCCTTTATTTTACTTTTGATTTTATGCCAATGTTATCAAAGCAAGGATGCCTCCTGCAATTCTGTTGTCAGCTCTGAGGCTTAGCTTGGAAGTAGCTCAGATTTTGAATTCTTCTTCATTTGAAAGTAAATGGTGTTCAAGCTTTTCTACAAATATGGGTTGATAGAAACATAAGTTACATTTAATTATTATTAAGGTGAATCAGCACCAATTCACATGCCTCCAAAGGCAGGAGATTTAGGAAACCGATTAGCAAATGTTATTGTTTTTGTTTTTTAATGATAGAAATATTGTGAGAACTGGCAGAGTGGCTCAGGAGTTTCAGTTTTCAAAACCAGCTTCCAAAAAACCTGAACAAAGATGTTTTGATTATCTCTTCATCTGTTCACGATACTTAGTTTTCTCATTTGAAAGTCAAATAAGCCGATGTCATTTGAAATGAGAGACAGTGCCTGACGCATATGAATGGGAGTCAAGGATTTCTGTGCACAGTGGTTCAGAAAACTGCCAATTTGTGTTCGTGCAAAAGTAGTCACCACCCTCTTGACAAAGCCACTGAGTTTGAATCAGAGACCTCTGGAGCAGTGGGCTCCAGAACCACAGCTTGTCTTAAAAAGCTGGCAGATGCCAGCTGGAGGCTTTAAAAACACACAGAACCGGAAAGGACGGGGCTCCAAACGCACCAGTTTCTGATGCTTTTAATTTCCCACACATATTTTGAGAAGGGAAAGGGAGGAGGGTGAGGAGGAGAAATTTTCAACATAAGACTTAAAACTTTTTTTCCACTTTCTGGCCAACATTTAGCTATTATTATTATTATTATTATTATTATTATTATCATCATCATCATCATCATCATCATCATCATCATCATCATCATCCATACAATATGTTAACATTTAAAAATGCAAAGCCATTATTCTTCTAGTTAAAAGCTGATTTTCTTTCCTGAGCTCACCTCCCCTGGTATTTCATCAAGACCCAAACAACTCCAGCTTAAATAAAATAGCAACAATGAAGGCATGCATTTCACAGTGTCTATTGTGGCTGAAAAGTTTCATACTCATACATGTCCAATTTCAATCAACACTTTTTCCAGTGCTGATGCTGTTTGCATCTCAATCCCATTATAGTCTTTTTTACCTCATTTTCCCTACAATGGACGTCTTAATCACCTTTCCCCTTCATAGGTATTCAATTAGTAATTTTAAACTGTTTTAAAGATGAAGAACAGTGAGGTAACGTTGAACCCTAAACATTTCCTTTGGTGTCTGGATATCAGTTTTGAAGTGTTGGGAATACATCAAAAGTTGCAACATTTAAAATCCAGGGATAGGGATTTGTGGTGGAGAAATAACCTAATGATCAATACAGCACAAAAAATATAGATGGACTGAGAGATAGTTCCTAGACTAAGGATTCATAACACCTTAAAAAAAAAAGAAAAAAAGGGAGAGGTTAAAAAGGAAAAAAAGAAATTCCACTGAGATGTGCAACAGAACTGCCTCCAAGCAGAAGGCTGCTCTAAGACTTCTCTGTAGGCATGATTATTCCTGGCTGGGAGAAAAGCCCATTAAAAAGCTTTTCTGCACCCTCCCCTGGTTATGGGATACCATCCTGAAGAGAAATCATTGACATGCCTGTCTTTTTCTGAAAGGGTTAGTCAAACAAATTGTCTTTCTCTCCAGAGCTCCTCTCCCTGCTTCTGCCCTTTTGTCTTTCTCTTTTCTTGTTATAGTTAGAAGTGAACATTTTGGCACGTTAATTAAAAATAGTAATAGTTGCAACAGAGGAAAGAAAAGGAGGGGTAAGGTGGGGGAAGCAGAGGGGGGATGGTGACTGCAGCCCTAATTAATAGAATTACTCTCAGTTGAAAGTCAGTCTGATGAGGACTCTTGTCCTTGAGTAAACAGCTCCCTGTGTCTGCCTGTATGTGCATATATATAGATAAATGTACATGTAAACACAGCTATTCTGTTGCTTAGCAGCCAGTAGTGTCCTTTCATGAGAAAACAAAATATATGTGACAAACAGTCTCAGAAACACGAAGTTCCATAAGCATATTTCTTTTCTCATAGCTATTCAGACAAGGTGGAGAGTGGCCCTGAAATTAATGTCTTATCCAACGGACAAAGGCAGAACTAAGCTAATTGGATTCCCATCTGTTCCAAACATAGTCTCAACATCACACAATAATAAATAATATGGTAATCATGGCTAACAATTAATCTTTTAGTTTAGATTTTTTACAGGGTACTGAATGGATCCTAATTTCACACAAATATAGATTGCTGTCTGAACATATCCTCTGGACTAAAAAGAAAAAAAAAAAAACCCTCCATAGTCTGCCCAGGCACGATCATGTCAGATCTTTGGGTGTATTTCAGGAGAGCAGAGGCTGTCTAATCTAAATGCCTCCTACAGCCACATACAAACTGGAATTTAACAGAATCTAATTTTGATATAAACCCAAACCAAATGTGAACTGAACTGTCAAAGGGCTGTTTCAAGTGACACATGTGCTTCTTGTTTAAAAATTTCTGGGATGAGGAAGCACTGGGTAAACCTTTTCCATCTCACCTGGGGAGAGTAGCAATACACCCATCCTATGGGGCTCACAGCAAAGCCCTCACGGCCTCCTTCTCCCTTCACTGTGGCTTTACCTTCATTAGTCCCTAATTAGGTATTTTACCTGCAAACTGTCTCCCTGTTCTGTACTGGTTCAATTGCAGCTTCAACTCAGGACTTTACAGGAGTACAAGGGGGTAAAGAGGGATTAGTATTTGGGCAAATTCCTTTTAATAAGACAGTGAGAGATCACAGAGACAACACCCCCTGACGAAGTGCAGTTGGGCAAGTCACCACCCAAACGAGAAGCCCTCCTGCTGCTGCTGGGTCCTCTGCATTGCTTTAGGAAAACTTACAGAGACACACAAAATCCAGCCCCCCAGGGGCGGGTCTAGTGCTGCTGACAGTAATTTACCCAGAGCACATCAGTGTGGCAGAGGTAGGTGTGGGACTTATGAACCTCCCCACAAATCTATGTAAACTTTTACATCTAAGGAGCTGGTGGCAGTGAGATGCGTTACTCTGCTCGACTAGATAAAAATCACCTCCCCCTTGTCTTTCTTTTGACCTGATTCCTCAGCAGCTTCATTTCATGCTCCCTAGTTTTAATTCATGCCGATGTCAACAGAGATATAGAACAGAAGCAAGGGCTAAGACGTGGAGTTGTTACTCCAAACTGATGTGAGCTCCTAAACATCAATTACATCCCAAATCCAGAATAGCCACCCTTTAGTGGCAAGAGAAATACACTATATAAGGCTATGGCTGTGAACAGATGGATAGATATAAGTTGACGTGTGGAGTTGGAACAACCAGTTAGTAAAGTTTATAAAGTACTTTGGGAGTCCATCTGGATGGATGGTACTTTATAAATGTAAGGCCATTATCAGTGCCTCCTAACGGCACCCGACCATCACTCAGCACTTTTTGGATGGACAGTTAAAGAAAACACATAAAATATATTCTTCAGCAGATATTTCACCCAGACTCTTTTACTTGTAATAGCAGAGAGATCTGGGCTTTCATTTGTACAGACCATTCCCATTTGCAGTCACAGGGAAAAATCCACAACAGCTCAACTCATGAAGCTGTTGTATTTGTTATGTTTGAAGAATGAGGCTTCACAGCACAGCCCTGGAAATAAATGAGTGGTTTGGGAATTTGCTAGTGGCAGGTCTCTTGCAGCAGTAGAGGGTGGGATAACCAAAGGGATAGTAATGGGAGAGACACAGGTTTTTTTGGTGGTAGGTTTTGTATTTTTTCCTCCCCTCAGGAGTACTTCACAGAATTAAATTCGAGTCAGTAACAAATGAAAAAATAGATCGCCTTTCTGGTGACAAGGGGGTGCCACCTGTGAATACTGGACATCAGCAGCAGTTGCACAAAAAGTTCATTTTCCTTGTGGTCTCCCTGGCTGCCCTTGGGAGTATGGGGGAAGAAACAGGAAGACATTGCTCCTGCATATGACTTGGAGCCAAACAGAACAATCACAAGGATCTCACTGAGGCTCCTTCACAGGGTTGTGATGATCTTATTCCTCATAGCACTTCTTTGGCTAAAGAAATCTGGGGGACGGGTGGGTGGCTGCATGCTGGAGAAAGCCTCTCCTCTTGGGTTTTAATCACCATTTAGTGTGAAATCAGGCTGTTTCTTCAGAGAAATTTAGTGTTTGAGCTCTATGTTTTTTTCATGAAACAAATGCAGTGTCTATGGAGAATTTTTTTTTTTTTTTCCATTCAAATCCTGAACACCCCAAAGATTTCAGGCTGAAGATGCTGCCAGAGGGAGTGTGTTTTCATTTCCCTGCCATCATTCTCTGCTGTGAGATGGCTTCCCCAGACATACCAAGCCTCTCAGGATACTTTGTAGGCAAAAGTTCCCATGATGAACTCCTTTTTTCCACTAAGACTAGAGACTGTTATACGTACCATATCCATGGAGTCTAATTTAAGATTACGGTGTATGGAAGAAGATATAAGCATCGGTTACACAAATTGCTATTCACAGCATGGTGGCCCTTTAAAATACAAATATTTATATATGCATTCACTCTCTATTTATCCATAGAATCAAAATATTTGATGGATAAATTTTAAGGACCTTATATAATTATTTTTGTCAACTTTTTTTTTTTTTTTTCCCTGATGAGGAAAGTTAGCCATAAATGAAATTGTTTACATTTTTACTACAGACTTAATTTCTCTCTATTTGTGTTGCTACTGATGTGGTATTTAAACCCTTGTTAAGAGATAATGTTGCAATAAGCTGTTTCTATGCTTGAACTCAATTTCCTGCTGCAGTATCTTGGAAGACTCGTAACAGAATTGGCCACTACTTATAAAACCATCTTTTGTAGCTCGGGGATCAGTCCATTCAAATCTTCATTTCATTTTAAATACCTGGACACTATCATTAACTGACAAGATGATGTGAGATGAGATGAAGATAGTAACTTCTCAGGGAGGTTTGCCATGAGATACCAACATGAACTTGTCTTTTGATTTCTACAGACCTGTCCATCTGCTTTCATTAGCCCTGGTTTAGCAATGGAAAGTGGAAAAGCAGACTTATTCTGCTAATAAGGGAACTACACAGTCCTGACGTTCTAATATTGAGATTTGGGAAGGTTTTTGCATGTGGCAACTCGGAGACTCTATTGCATTCAAGTAGATGAGTGAGCAGACAAAATTTAAGTACTATTAGTCACATGTCAGTAAAGACATACATAGTCAAAGTAGTAAAGCATGAAGGAGGTAACACACAACAGCCCCATTCTCACAGGTGTAGAGCCACAGTAGGAAACACTTGAACGTAGGCATTTACACAGCACTCATGGAAACAGAAGTATTTAGGTGCTGAGTAAAGTTAGTGCAACATAAAGGAGCTTGCACACCCAGAAAAGCTATGTTGATCCCACCAGGACTGCAGGAGAAGAGTGACAAAGTATATACAGATATATACTGTATGAATGATTGCCCCCCAAAGAGTACTAGGACAATAAGATGGAAGAGGATGTCAAGGTCAAATTATTATTATTATTTTTACTACAGCAGCCAGACAGCTCTCAAATGGTTGATTTGAACAGCTCTAATAGAACAATATCATTAAAACCCAACAGTCGGTGCTCAGGGAACAACATTGCTGAGTTGCTACCAATGTCTTGGCAGGTGAATATGAAGGTTCACACTGTTAGTTACTAGCATTTGTAATGACTGCTTTGTTTCATTTCAGCAAATGCTCCATTTTCAAAGGAACTCCAGGACAGGGATGTGGAATTGAATCAACATGCAAACATGTTGGCTCACACAAACCAGCAGCCTTTAGCTTGGTCACAGGAAAATCAGAGAGCTCTTTCTACAATGACATCAGCCAGCTCATGACATTGCTGTCCCCAAGACTTTCACACTGGTGTCTATTAGTCTTATTAATACTCAGCATTTGCACTGGGAAGTGGATTCTGGTCCCCACTTGTAAAGGGACAGTTGTCTGTACGCCATCAGTGTCACAACCTAGGTCCCACATTCAGCAGAGGGCTGTTCAAACACGGGCATACAACCTATTCAACTCAGCAGGACGAGAATGTGTGTCCAACGTGCAGCATGTGGCAAGGAGGCAGCAGGGGCTGACACAGCATGGTTAGCTACATGTTTTTTGGGTTATTTATACCTGTAGGGATGAGTGGGGAATAAAGGAAGGAGAAAGAAAGCAAGCATGCATATGCCAGGAGAAGGAAAGGAATGAAATCAACACATTACATGTCAAGGCAGAAGGACTGAGAAAAGTTCCCTAAAGATTACCCAGTCAGGTTTGGATGTGTTTTAATTCTTTATTATTATTATTATTATTATTATTATTATTATTATTATTATTATTATATTTTATTTTATTTTATGTTATTGTCATTCAAATAACACTATGGGATGCTGAGGCTGTTTGATAATAGGCGTGCAGAAATTTGGTCACTGGAAGAAGACACCAAGAAATAGGAAGGATGGAGTGAATGTCTTATGTGCATGACAGTGTTGTAGAAAAGCTAACTACAGCATGTGGAATAGGCCCTGTTTAATAACATGTACCTGCTACTGACAAGTAAGATACTAGTAGGTGAATGTCTCCCAGAGAGCTGAGTGGGTCCTACTGTGCACAAAACAGGTAGTGCCACAGTCACTACCATCAGTGTTACCTGATTAAAGCATATCTGTCATCAAAACAGAACAGGAGCTTCAATGATCTGCTTCATGATCCACTCTGATCCCCGCTGTGCACATCTTTCCTATGTCTAGGAGTCAAACAAAGCCTTTCTTTCCAAGTTCTGTCTTTCCAAGGCTAAGTGCTTACTAAAAGTTATTTGAGAAAGGATTCTGACCTTTTGCGATGTAAAGACATTGTCCCTAGTCAAGCCAGTGAAAGCTGAATGTTGTCAGCGGTAGTTCCCCTGGCTGCAGAGTCAAAAGTCTCTTCCCGCTCTCCCACAGTGGGGAAAGCAAAGATCACAGTGCAGGAGTCAACTGGGACAGACTCTCTCAGAGTCAAGAAGGTAGTGAATGTCCCCCTACATAGCCACGGAATCATAGAATTGTGGAACCATAGAATGGTTTGGGTTGGAAGCAACCTTAAAGGTCATCAGTTCCAACCTCTGTGCTGTGGACAGGGACACTTTTCTCCAGATTATGTTGCTCAGAGTTCCCCCCAGCCCGGCCTTGAGCACTTCCACGCACAGAGCATTTACAACTTCCCTAGGCAACCTATGTCAGTGCCTCACCACCCTCCAGCTCCTCTAGCTCCTGGCAGATGCTGAGCACTGTCTTCTGCAGGGCTCTTCTGGTGGGGCTGACTCATGCCTTGTGCTTGTGCCCCAGAAACAAACGCCCACCAAGGTAGTACATTCTCCATGCCAAGGAGAACTGTGCTAAATAGAAGAGACAAACAGTGATGCAAAAAATTATGGAACCTACACAGGTGATAGTTGGCAGAAGAGGGGGAACACAACACACTCCTTTACATTCATATCGCTCATGGGGGTGAAGAAAAGAACTGAACCAAGGAGAGGAATCCACAATTTAACACTCTCTCTGCTAGATCAGGAGGCGCCTCTTTGGGAGACACATGCCAGGAGCTTGTTTGCAAGGTACTTCACCACTGACCCCCAAAGCCCCTGGGAGTTTGCTGGGTACATTTCCTAGGGCTCTGCTGTGGCCTAATCTCTGCGTGAAACCGGCTCCGATAAAGAGCAACTCGGGCGGCCAAAAATGATGCAGCGATTTTCGAGCAGACTACAAGCTAATCCCCAGGATCATGATTAACATGTTTATTTTGCTCAGTTAAACAGATTCTAATGTCCAGGGCTGGGTGTAAGGACTGCTAAGAACACAGTCACTAAGCTGCCAGCTTTGGGTTGCCTTTGGTGATCTAGATGGCCACCCCTGACTCTCTAAACCCCCTGAGATTCCAGAGAGTGAAGAGGTGAATTTCTTTCCTTTTAATTTACGTATTTATTTGTTTATTTGTTTGATTTTCTAGAACTAAAAGATGCTCTGGCCTGCCACTGAGCAGTCTTCCTAAACATAAGACCATTGTTCTTTCTAATTAGTCACCTATGGTCCTGGATTTAGGCAATGTATTTTCCCTTTCATTACTGATTTAAACAAATTTTCTCAGCTAGAAGAAAAACTTTCTTCTCAGTAAGAAGTAGAAGAAAGTGACAAGAGAAAGTGGAAAAAATAGCTAATCTCTACTTGTCCAGATGCTGCCAGGTTCTGTAGTCAGGATTACACATAAGATAGAACTAAAATGATCTTGGTCTATGGGGAATTGGTTTGCTTTTGGCTCTCAGAAGAAAAATTAAGCTACCTGACTTCGCTTAACAGCCATTAATAACAGAGCACTCTTGCCACCCACACAGAAATGTCCTGGCCAAGAGATGGGGTATTTGCTCTTATATGACTGGATTTATATGACTTACATCTCAGGTTACTTGTTTAGTGTGGGTGGGGCAGTGTCCTTTATGCCCCCAGGCATGTGATGGAAGAAGAGGGAACAAAGCCTGAATCAACTCTCAGAGAAAACTTAAAGTAGAGTGATATCAGGACAACCAGACCTCACTAGAGGTCACGAAGTGCAGAACAGGAAATGTTCTCTTTCTCTTTTTGCTTTCTGCAAAACACCATCCTTCTACTGACATACTCCAGATACCTCTGAAACTTTCCATGCTCTTTGGATACCTTCCCACTCCCAACCATTAGAGTGTGCTGCACACGAGCAGTCACTAATCACATCAGAGGGAATCTGGGCTTAATTCAAATCCCACATGCAATGCCAGGACCTTGTTTCTCATCTTCAGAGATTTGGGTAAGACAGTGTCTTTTCCTTCTCATGGCATCCATTAATCATTGACTTCCTTCATGGCCCCTGATGCCTCTTCACTGTCCTCTCCTGTGCTCCAGGTTCCACACCATCCATTTCCCATTCTCTTCTAGGCTTTATGTACTTACCCATTCCCATCACAATAGCCAAATGACAGTAGGGTACAGGCTCAAAGAATGACACAGGCAGAACTAATCCTAATTTGGGGCCTGAAGGTAGGTTAAACAACCTCTGGGGGGCTCCACATTTTATCATTTCATGCCTTATCCTCCCAAGTAGAAATTAAGAAATATATTCAAAAAAACTTAGAAAGATCAATTGAAAATTAATTTTTATGGGGATCTGAATAAGTCAGAAATTTGGTCAACATCCAGAATACTTTCTGGAATATAAGGGAGAAATATGGCCTAGAAGATGTGCCCAGGTGGCCAAGAAGGCCAATGGCATCCTGGGCTGCATCAAGAACAGTGTGGCCAGCAGGACCAGGGAAGTGATCCTTCCCCTGTACTCAGTGCTGGTGAGGCCACACCTTGAGTGTTGTGTTCAGTTCTGGGCCCCTCAGTTCA
>JAWWES010000094.1:64149639-64160201 GCA_035583135.1 Lophotriccus pileatus
ACATGAACACCTAGAGGTTGTGTGGCTGAGGCACACGTGTGCAGGGTGCAGCAGTACGGCTCTACTGTGGAACAGAAAACAATTCCAGTGGAAAGTGATCTTGGGAAATGGTTGTAGGTTCAGTGTGTACTATTTTTTGTTGTGCTGTGGCAAGCTTTGTAGCTATCACAGTGCCCTGTAAGCATGTGGGCATCTCTCGTGGCTTGCGGGCCCGGTGGCACGAAGCAGAGTGCGTCTGTGCCTTGGTGGGGTGTTAATCATTCAGGCAAACTGTGCCTACGTGGCCATCCTGGACACAGCCGTGCTGGCTTGGCTCTGTGGTGCAGCAGGCAGCGTGTGTGCATCAGCACTCCCATGTCTCATGTTTCCGTGGAGCGTGTGATTTATGCATGCATGGACATGGTGGAGGGCACATACAGCTGGTTTTGGGCAGTCACAGCCCACTGCAGCAGTGATGTGGGGAGGGGGAATTGGTAACATGCAGGCCCATCCTGCAGCACTTGTCAGCACTGAGGGGGAGAAATAAGGATGAAAAGAAATCCAACCCCATTGCTGACTTTCCTTGCAGCTCAGCAGAGAGTGCGGCACCTGCAGAAACAGCTGGGCTGCTCACCAATACCTGACAGAGACTCGCTTGTTTTTGTAAATAATATAAAGTCTCCTTTATTTCACACCGTGCATTGTTATGGGCCAGGTCACTGAATGCATTAGGGCTGATCCCTCAGAGCATTCTGCAAATGAGACAGAGCTCAGAATGCACATGCTTGAGAAATCAGCTATTCAAAATAAAAGCTGGGATCGACAGACACCTACAGTGTCTCCTTTCTTTTTCTCATGGTCAGTGAGGGCTGGTACTTTTCTTGGTGGCTGCTGGCGAACAAAGAGATGCAATGGTACAAATGTCGCTGTTTTACACACAGTGCTGTTTGAAGGAGCATATAGAGAAACTATTTCCCTTTTTTTCTTAGAAGTCATCTTAGTATTGTTATTTTTATTACTCCTACCACTATGTTTATAATTGTTACTATTATTAATTTCTTCGTAGTCAAATTGGCTAAGGGAATCTTGGATTTTTTCCTTTTCTTTTTTTTTTTTTTTTTCACCAGCTATAAAAGAGCTAATAAGTTGCTGCATTGGGGCTCCAAGGAATTGATGCAAGATTATTCCCTCATGGGTTACTCTCTCAGTGCTTTGTCCAGCTTAATTTTAATATTAGTCATCATTGTTTCATATTTGCATTGTGCACCAGTCAGGGTTCATTTTGGTGCTGCATTTGCTTAAACATAAAGCTACCAAAAGCTTAAAAGCAAAAAAGTACACAGGGGCGAAGCTTTCTGTGTACTGAGGGGTTATCTTTCACTGCAGTCCATGCCACAGTGTTCTTCCTTTGCTTTCCATTTGGAAAAGGAAGAATATTTCTACTGTTTTGGAATACAGCTGTGCAGTGGGCCTATACCTGTGTAACAACTCCCTGCTACACCGGGCAAGACCAGTCACTGTCCCCCACCCACCTGTCGCTGAGGGGCCCTGCCTCCCTCACCTAAACCAGTTTTGGTGCCTGGAAGACACAGAGATGGTTCAGCCTGTTAGCCTTGTAAAATGCTATTCCCTCTTTTTAGTTGTACCCCCCCTCTGCTCCCCCCTCCCCCCCTACACACTGTTCCTGTAAATTTCTATCAGTTCAGTGAGCTGATACTGCCCAGAGGAGATAATGCCAGGGAGGGGATATAGCATGTGTCCCCATAGAGGACCCAGCTTCTGCACCTTTCAATGACAGCTTGAGCATGCTTTTTGACTGTACAGGAAAGTTATAGGCAGTTTGGGGTGAAATCATCCTTAGTCCCTAAAGAAAAGGATCATGATCTGCCCACCAACCACATGTGTGAGCATCCCCTGCTCTCTCCCCCAACCTGCCTCAAACCTCCCGTGTAACCCCACCAGATGCAATAGAGTGTCACTAGCTTCCAAGAGATTGGTTGCTGAAATGGGTCATGCCAATAAGCATCTGAGATTGAGCATATGCAGCATGTCCCAGCCTTGTGCCCCATGGACACAGATGCAGCCTTGTGCTCCATGGACACAAGAGCAGTAGGTCACCAGAGAGTCAACTCACGATGGACAAGAGAAAACTTGTACTCAAACACACACAAAATATACTGCAGAGCATTAAAACAATGGACTACAGTGCAAAGGGCCATAGGGAACTACTGAAAATGGAGCGAATTGTTTACTTTGTGACCCACTCACCACAAATGAGGGAGGATCTAGGTCCTTACGCGGAACCTCGGTCCCCATGCTGCTACTGCCATTGCTACATATTGCTGCTGCTGCTGCTGAAAAACATAGATGTGATGTAGAAAAACAGAGCAAAAGGGAGATGTCTGGGGAGCCAAGATCCCAGTAAAATGATTCCGCAGCACAACTAGAAGAGGAAGGCATCTCTAGCACTGAGAGCCCAATATCCCAGTAATTCATATGATATGAAGAGACAGCTCTGCACAACGCCTTAGAGAAGAAATCCCCTCCCAGGAACACTGTGAGGTCCTGATTTAGCACAGACTTAAAAATGCATTTGAGTCTCACTATCTCAAGTGACGCTTACTTCTGTGTGTACACGATGGCTTTCAAAAACTGCACCCGGGCACAGAACAGCTTACACCCGAGGAGAGAGCAGACGTAGGCACAACACAATTACTGAGGCTGCCTGAGAGCCTTCTCTTTAGCAGCTACTCCTTTGCTACACACAACATGGGGAGACCTTTCTCACAGGGTATCATCTGCTTCAGGCTGAAAGAGCTTAGACAGTACAAGGATGAGATGATCACCCATGTATGGGAGATTTCTGCTGAGTCTCTTTTTTGGCTCGAAGGGGACTCAAGTTCTACTCTTGGGAAAAGTTCCTTTCCACCAGGCTGTCAGCTACACTTGGAGAAAGGAGAGAGAATTGTACCCTCTGCCTCCTAATACTGTAAAATCGGTGAGAAAAAACAGAAAGAATATACAGAGCAGAAGAAAGGGGAGTGACAAGGGTATATCTCCACAGCTCAGAGATTAGAGAGCACACCTTTGAGTGGGAAAGTTAAAGTATTTGCCTTTTATCTAATGCTTATTTCATGTAAAATACATTCAGAGATTTATTTCTTTAAAGAAGAGCGAAAGAGAGGCTGGGCTATTCTTCAAGAACATACCCTATGTATATGATTACAAAATAAGAAAGAAATGTTTTATGCAATTATTATAGAAGACAGTATGATTAGACAGGTAGAGAAAGACAGAAAGAAGCAGACAGACAGAAATATAAAAGAAAAAACCAGAGAGCTTGCTAGCTCTTAGGAAAGCTGAGTATTATGAGAAATTATTGTGTAAAGTAGTAGTCGTGTAGAACAATAGATTAGGGAGAAAGAACCCTTAGCCTGTCACTGGGAAGGAAAAGCAGCACAAGTTCAGGATGCAGCGAAGCATCTAAAGGATGGTTGAGTGGGTTAATAATGTCACAGTGACATAATCAAATTAGTAATGCTATCTTGGCGATGTGGTCTAGTCTATCAAGGCATTTACCTGGTTACATTGTTCAAAACAATACCACTCCAGAGGCAGAGGAGTCCAGATGTCCTGCCCATCCTATTCAGGCACACGCCATCCCCTCTTACGTAAACCCTCACTGCAGGGAGAAGGGAGTTAATGGGGCAGAAATTGCCGCCCAGCTCTCTCCTCTCTCCCTGCCTTCAAGCCCTGTGCCCTGGATGCCAGCTTCCAGCAGCCTTGCTGGGGCAGAGGTTTGGGGCCTTGCTGGCACAGCAGCATGATGCCCTCCCTGAGGCACCTCCGCAAAACAGGGCTGGCAGCAGGGAAGTGGCATCAGCCTCCAGGGCATGGATAAACCCAAGGCAAGAGGAATGAGTGTTCCTGAAGTCCTTCCTAGAGGAAAAAGATCTCCTTGGGGAAGGATTAGGAGTTTTATTACGTACCTACTACCCTCTGATTTGCAGCACACCCTCACGAGGGTTTCACTCCCTCTTTTCTTTCCCCATCATCTTCTGTGGTTCTCTAATAACTGTTGTGTGTCTTCCAGCCTGAAAGCAAGGTAGCCTGATGGAGCTAAGATGAATCTAGCTAGTCAGGGGAATAAGATAGGAATAAGGGGATAAGGACTGATCTTAAACGGTGTGTCACACTTGCAACACCCAAAAGATGAAGCACAAGGAAAGGTCTGGGAATGGTTGGGAGAGATGAATTTATTTCACAAGAATGTGTGTGTCCAGGCTAGAAACTTGTATAGGGAAGGGAGAAGGAAAGAAATTCAGATCTTAAAAGAACAGTGACTGGTAGAAGGGAATATTTTTACAGTTTCAAATAATTAATTTTGCCTAGTGCTTTATAAGAGCAAATTCCCATGCCTCACTTTGTCAGACTGGCATTAAAATGTGTTTATATTTATATAGCTATCTTTCGTAAAAGTGTTTCATTTACATACCTATATGTAGTGTATGTGTCTATGCACACATTCATGGAAAAAAAAGAGAATCAATAGGTATAAGTGTCTTTGTTTCAAATTCTCACAAACCAGAAAGGACCATAAAGGCCACTGATATCTATGTGAGAAAAGGTTGTCCCCAGCCCCCTCCATCTGCTCTTCTCTTCCAGGGCAGCAGGAGGAAAAGCAAGGAAATGCAATTCTCCCTGTTCCACTTCAGTGAGGAAGAAGCAGCACAAAGAGTCCCTGTGTCTGTCAGCAGGATTCGGAGATGGGCACAGGGCTCTTGGAGAGGGAAATAGAAAATAAAATCAAATGAAGCTTAATCCGAAAAGCAAATGTTTGCTGGGACAAAGCCACCGCAGGGATTGTCATTTCACAAATTGTATTAATCTGGGCAAATAGTGCTTCAGAAACAGTAACCATGGTGTTTATGCTCAGTTCCCCTTCCTGACCTTATCTTGCCTCCCTTGCTCTCCTCAGTATGGGCCAAACCCTTATCACTTTGCACCAAAGGTCTCTTCCTCAACAGGGCAATCATGCAAACCTGGAATTTGTGCATGAATCTGATAAGGAAAAAAGATGACTGAAATGTGTTTTTTTTTTTTTTTCCTTTAGTTTAACAAGTAGTGGTAGAGATTAATGTCACAAGATGACAAAACTGGGCACCCAAAACACCATGGAGCAGTTCCTGCAATTTGTAGAGGCCCTGTGCTGGTAAGTAGGATTGTTATCACACTCTGCATCTTGGGTCCAAATAAATGTGCAAGGCTGAGCAGGTAGAGGGAGGGCTGGAAAACTAAGGCATACTTAAGGGAAACAGGGTAAGCAGGAAAGAGCAAGGAAATAATTATAACCAGGCTTGCAACACTTCCTACGCTTCTTTTTGGTCCAGCCAACACATTGGCCACCTGTTTGCCTTGCAAGATGCTTTGCTATAGCTGTATCTTTCATTTCAGAAGGGAAGTGAGAGGACAGCTTTTTTTTTTTTTTTTTTTTTTTTTTTTTTTTTTTTTTTTTTTTTTTTTTTTTTCTGGAAGCTGATGGAATCTCTCTGCATTTGCCTATCTTATTATCTCTCTGTTGGCATCTGGACACCTACAAATCGAAGAGTTTTCTATATAGGACTTTTTTCATGAGAAAGAGGATTCAGGAATTTCAGTTCTGAGTGGAGTTGCACAGGAACAATAAAAGAAAATCAACCTTTTTTTTTCCCAATAAACACTCACTCAAAATAATGCTGGGAAAAGAGCTTTTCGGCTCGTTATGATACAAAATCTACCAGACCTTCTCATGAGCTGGGGAGGTGGGGAAAATATATTTTTCTTAATTTTAAAGTCACTAAATATTGTGATTTGAACATTTCAGATCAAACTCTAATGTTACTGATTTCATGTTCTGATTAAGAGAAGGAGTGAACAAAGGAGCAAAGAGTGTGTGTGGGAAGGAGGTAAAAAAGTAAAAAACCAGCACAGTGAAAAATCAGGCAGAGTGAAAAATACATTGAAACTGTGAAAATAAAAGCTCTAGAAGTGTGGAAAGAGAAAAAACTTATAGCAGGAAAAAAAAAGCTATCTACTGTGTCTACCCAACAGTTCACCCTAATCTTATCTGTCATGCTAATTGCCAGATTTAGGTGTTTGTACCAAAGACAAGGGTGTGTGTGAGTTGTGAGCTCATGTGCATGGCTCCTGACAACTCACACATACAACCCCCTGATTCCCCCCTTTAGCTAGAGAAAAGATTTTTTTTTTTTTTTTCATTTCAATTGAATCACCATCAGAATGAGCTGAATTACAGGAAAGACAAGGTTAGGCAGCTTTTGAGAAATCCAATAAAAAAAAATCCAAAGGAATCCCCAAACCCCCGAACTGCAGGAAATGTGCTAGTTCCTGTGTATTACATGGTTTCCTTCCCAACATATTAACGTCCAATACCCAGAAATATGCAATGGCATGTGCTGCTTTACCTTTTCTTCCTGAGGCTTTCACTCAGCCTGCAGTTCTGTACAGTCTGCTGCACCCCTTTGAAGATACACTGAGTTTTGCACTCACATTTATCCCCTCTGCACTCCCAAAATTACTACTTTTGGTTAAACTAGGATGTAAATGGAGCTTAAACAGGGGAAGGTGTGCAGAGGGCAGGTGATGCCGGTTTAGTAATATAGTGATACAGCATCAGCTCGAGTGGCAACTACTCATTAACAGCTAATCCAATCGCTCCTGCTAATCCAATCAACTGGAGTAGCTGGAGTCATTGCTTTCCAGGGATGGTCATCTTGCTCTCTCAACTATCTTAGGAGGTCAAGGGAGGACTAAAAGCAAGCTGACCTGGCTGGGTGCACCCACTTAGTTCAGTTCCGGCACTGGGGGCTTTCCCTACAAATTGGCCTTGAGTCCACATAGCAAAACAGCAATAAGCCAAAAGTCAAGGCACCCTTTACAGTATTTGAGAGACACCACAAACAAGCTTCTTACTAGCTCACTTTGACTGCCGGGGACAGGAGGTTGGCTGGGATGAGGAGGACGATGAGATGGAAAGGGTTAACACACGGTTATCCCCTCTCCGGGGGCTCCCACTCCAGCAAATTGCAATCCAGCCCTGAAAATTTTCAGCAGCCGCATCGATGTCATTCCACTGTGCCTTCATTACCTCCTGATCTCTAAATAAGGGCCAGCTGGGCTCAGAAAACATTATGTGATGCTGTTACGACTGACATAAACCACCAAAGTGGCATTTTGCAGATGAGAAGAACGAGCAAAAACCCCGCAAAATCCTCTGCAGTTGGGTTTAAACGAGGGCTGTAACTTCTTACACATGTCCTGCTCCCAGTCTACAGGAAGAGGCTGATTAATCCTGCATGTGTTAGCCTGGAATATTGCATTACTGGAAGTAAAGAAACCCCTTAATCATATTGCTGGTTATGCCAGAGGTCTGTTTTCTCTCAAATGCATCACATTAAGAGCCATCCCTGGGCTACAGCACCATCCCAGGCTATTTTTCAGGTTGCAGCACTACATACAGGCTTTTTCATTCTGGCTTTGTTTTAGGGGCTGACGGGCTGGGTTGTGGTTAACCTTGAGATAACTACAAGCATCAAGGAAGTTCTGAGAGAAGCTGGAGATGGTATTTTACTATCTCCCAGCGCCAAGAGAAATACCCATCAGCGAAGAAGAAGAGCCTTGCTCATAATCTCCCTCTGCTTCTTGCTCTCAAAGCAGGGGGTGTAAGAGCTAACTGTGACACACGGGATGGGTAGCAGTGCTCTGTCTCTCTCTTCTTCTACCCTAATTTTTCTTCCTGACATGAAGAAAGAATTTCACAGGGAGGATTGCTGTCTGCACCTTCAAGCCCTTTCTGAGGGCACAGTTCAATCCTGATTAGGTATGTACTAGCTGACAGGGCATCCCCACAACCTCCTTCTCACCCAGTGTAGCAAGACTGGTCATTAACGAGAGGAAAATAAATTCTCTGAGACCATATTCACTTGGGAGATCTGGGGCTTTGGGAATCTGTAACTCTTCCCTTGAGCCATTATGGGAGTGTACAGGGAAAGAAAAAAACACAGTCCTGTTGACACAGTCCCACCTTAGGAAGCCCAGGGGAGCACATGAAAAATACACACGTCTTCTGAGATGACACACCATGCACCTGATCTCAATCCCCTCTCCCAAAACACCTGCAGGAGAGACACTTCTCTGTGTCAAGGAATAAAGTGTTTCGTTCTGATACTACAGGAAAGTTCTCAGTCTTTGTTTACGCCATAGTTGAGGTTCAAATATGCATCCACGACTGGTGTTCTGTAAATAAGCAGGACACACAGCCTCCCTCGCCCCCCCCCCCACCCCACCCAAATAATCCTATCCTTCCACAACTAGGACATTTTCAGAGATCCAACAGCCAAATTAAAAAACATACCCAGAATGGGAAGCCCTGGCAGCAGCTTCAACCATTACAAACACAGAGACAAGATCCGTGACAATAAATGATGTCCTGCAAAGCATGAAACTGAGCAGAAATATCTTTGGTGATGGCTGATTTTCGCACTCAACCCCAGGGAGGAGGAGGCGACAGAAGGAAAAGAGCCTCTGTTTGTACAAGCCACTTTGGACTTTCCCTTTGAACAGGGCACAGGGGCACTGAGTCTTACAGCCTTTTTAATAGGAGCATCTGCTCCTGTTCCCATCCCAGCTGGATGGCATCTACGCGTGTTTGCTGTTAGCGAGATGTGCCATGTGTCATGAGAAGGAGTGTATCCTGGGCAGGGAGCACATGCACATCTTGGAGGCCTTTACACCACGGCAGCAGGTCCATTTGTTTGGCCTGGGCACTTGCTTGGGGGGGGCAGCAGCTGCATTCTCCATCTACTGTGGAATTTCCAAATGGTAAAGCCCCCAGGGGTGGTTGTCGTTACCAGGATAATGCGTATGCAAGTGAGGGTGTCCACGGAGAGGGCTTCATGGGTGCCTTCCTCTTTATCTGTTTTACTTTATTTCATTTTATTTTATTTTATTTTATTTTATTTTATTCATTTTATTTTATTTTATTTTTTATTGTTTATTTCTCCCACTGACATCTGGAAATTAGAGTTATCTTGCTACAGACCCTCTGAACTCAGGCCATCTGTGGGACCATCTTTTCCTCCCCCTCAGTGATGACCTGCCCTGCAGGAGGTTGATGGTGATGGAGAGGGAGTGGGAAAAGTCACAGTAGATGTCCACATGGTCAATAGCAAATTTGCCAAAATGGGATTTCTGTCTATTTCAGAGGCTTGTTACACAGCTCTTAATGCTTTGGTAGGTGTTTAGAGGGATGAAAATGCCAAAACCGCCCTATTTATTTGCAGTTGTTCTCCTTATTCCATCTCTGCATTTTTCCTGCAGAAATATCCACTAACAATTTGTAAAATGCTCATATTTATAGGGTGAGTGGGGGCAGACAAAGTAGTTCACCCTACTCTACCCCTTGTAAAGGATTCAGAAGCCCCATGGAGGCCTGCAGCAGTCTCCTCTGCCCATCAGCAGCAAATTTAACTGCCCCATCTGCTACCCCAGTCCTCCAACAGAACAGAGAATGGACAGATCGTACACAAACTACCATATGCAGTGGCTATTACAAGGTTTAGTCCAAATGACTTGCATGCAAGAGCAGTCCCAACCTCATCAATGCCCAAATTTGAAGTAAGAACATTCCACAGAACGGGGAAGAGTTTCTGCTTAGTAAAGAAACCTTTGTCTGAGAAATCTTACTATGAGGTTTGTAAGAGAAGCCTGCATCGATTCACGCTGGGTTTTAATAATAAACCCAAAGAGCTCCAGCACTGGCTCCTCGCCACCCACCTCGGCGAACCCGGCTGAACCGAGCAGACGCACATACAAGTCAAACTCTGTGGGCTGGATACACAACAAGGTACTGTTGTCCCATCTGTGGCAGTGCACGCGCCAGCGGATATCAGCCTAACACAAGGCGAGGAGATGCACGGGGAAGCGGTTGATTTTTTCCTTCCTTCCCACTTTTTTTCTTTACTGCTCTGAGCCGGGGAGGGAATCTGGAAGCCGGTGCCATGTCCGTGGTGCTTTGGTACAGCAAACACAAGAGGATGCTCAACATATGCTCTGTTTGTACAACGACACAGGGGCAGACGTTATGGGACTGATGTAAGCACTACCTGTGATGCTGACACCCCAAATTGTCCGCGGTGCTTTACGACACCGATGAACCGCCCTCTCTCTCTCCAAACGTCAGAAGTCTGTTTCCACCAGGAGCCCCCAGCACCCACACCAGGGCCAACACCCCTGCAAGGGCTGGTATGAAATTTGCTGGACATGACCTGGTTAGTGTCTCCAAGGCCTAATTGGCATCCTCTGCGATCGGTCTGGCTCCGGCTGCCAGGAGAGAGTAAACTGTCTCCTCCTTTCACAGATGGGATGGGGGAAGGGGTGACCACCGCGTGTCTGTGTGTCGGTGTCAGGGGATGGCAACAAAGGATGTCAAGAACGTGGCGCTGCCAAGGGGCTTGCATATTTGGCTTATAACCTGATGAGTACAAGGCAGGTGGCAGAGTCTATGTCATGCCCTGTGGGGAGTG
>JAWWES010000094.1:64160243-64173510 GCA_035583135.1 Lophotriccus pileatus
AGATGGGAAGTGCCAGCTCTTCTTGCTGGAACAGAGCTGTTCAGTTGGGAAACCCAGCCAGAGAAACTTAAAAGGACCAGGAGAGAAAAAGCAGAACTGGTCAGCATCAGCAAGCATCTCCTGATCCTTTTCTATGACCTGCCTCATTGCTATTTCAAAAATCTCCTTTCGATAGAAAATTAAATTAAAACCCCCACAATTAAAAAAAAATAAAAATTGAGAACAAGCTAATCTCAGAGATTTCAAACAAGTATTTGACCTGGGTGTGTGTGAAGGAAGGAAGAGAGAAAGAGAGACAGAGATTTAAAAAAAAAAAAAAAAAAAACCTAGAAAAAACTTCTTGGAACAAAACACACACGAGGTAATGCCAAAAACTTGAGAAGGAGAGTGGTTACACACTAATTTAATTCTCTAATCCCCCTACTCCTGTCACTGTTTACTCACTGATAAATGTGCAGTAGCTTCAGCAAGACAGCCACATTTGCAGAAACTGACAGCCTGACTCAGAGACTATTTACCTAAAGACCATGAATATTAAAACAGGTTTCCAAAAGGCCCCCGTCTTGAAGGAGAAGATTAGCATGGGGCCTCTTGCTGACAGACTCTTCCCTCTCCACCCCTCCTTCCCCCACTCCGTGATGCATCTCTTGTGCAAACACTTGAGAAGTATCACCTAGCTGAAGAACTGAAATATTGGAGCAATGCCCTGGAGCTGTGCATTCAGCTTTAGCCTGACAGTGAAAACACCCATCCATCCAAGACAGAAGCTGGGGTTAGCTTTTTGGGGTGGACTTCCCTTTTGGTTGTTTGTGTGTTTTGGGTTTTTTTCTTTAAATAATTGATTGGAAATGAAAATAAACCCCACATGGTTTTGCTATTTTTTTTTCCTTCCCTCTGGAAGGTGAACTATGAGCACAGAGTCCCTTAATAGAATTAGAAAGGCAACAAAATTATATTCCAAAGTCATAATCCTTAAATGACTTTGACTGTGTCTCCTATGATGGTGCATGGAATTCACCAGAAAGCTGGAAAAAGAGTAAAGTAGAACTAGAAAGGCCAGAGAAAAGGATAGCTTTAAAGACTGGAGGGAAAGCATAGTTTCTACAGGACAGAGAAGATGAAATGGTCTAGATGCCACAATAGAAATGACAAAACAGAGTAGAAATCAAATTGTTCTATATAAAACAGCAAATGAAATTTAAAAAATATTTTTAAATAGGTAGTTAACAGTCACTTATTGTAATTTAAAAAAAAAAAAAGTTAAATTGTCTGGGAGCAAGTTTGAAATCGAAGTAAGAATTATCAGGTTTTTATGCCATGTATATTTTACTGGAGGAATTCTTTGCCACAGAATCTTGTGGGGACCAAAGGTATAACTAGGTACAAGAAAACCTTAAGAAATTTAAGAAAACAATGTAAAAAGTGCTTCTAAATGCAATGATGCAATAGCTAGCAAAGAATCACAGTCTGCTGGAAGAAAGGCAAAGTAGGCCTGTCCTGTTTGGCAGTGGAGTTAGAAGAACAATTTATTTGCATTGATATTGTTCCTCTCTCTTCTTTTGACCCCTCCTCTCTCCTGGGTGTGAGCAGCACTCCCTTCCCAGAGAGAAAGCCTCCACACACTCAGAAACAGGGACGTGCATGTACAAGCCAGGTGGGCACTGAATGTGACTCTCCCCATGTAGCTCGAGTATTAACACATGACTGACTGTCCAGCCCACCCTGGTGAGAGCAGTAAGACCCATGTCTTTCACAGGGGATGACAGCACTACAGTGTGATATATTTGTCCTGATACAGACAGGATTGCCTATCCTTGAAAATGGGTAAATATCCTGGCTCTGAGGACAATGACTTCCAGTCTTCCCCTTAGGTCAGTGAACTATTCAGACAGAATTAAGAGTTCATGATCTTCCAGCCTCTCAAGCTGCTCCAAGATCTCTCTATATAGTTGCTCATCTGCCATGGAATGACACAACCCTGTTGAAGTCAGTGGAGTTATTCTGTTGAGTTTTTTTAGCCTCACATGAGGATCATATGTTTTCAAGGCAAGCCTTTGGAATCATTTCTGTCAACTGCATAATGGACAACATTAACACAAGGACAAGCATATTTGGCTTCGAGGGAAAAGGGTTAATAGTCATCCTATTTTCACTCTCCCAGCATCCCTGGACACCTTCCTAATTGCATCCAGACAGTCCATGCCTGGAAAGCTACTGCCAGTGAGGCTGCCCCTAAGCTTTGCCTTTAGCAAAAAAATAGATTTCAGTAGAGCAGTGCAAGAGGCCACTTGGTCAGAAGGGCCTTGCAAACACTTGGTGATTGAACATATGAAAAGGTTAAGCCATGAGACCGCCTGGTACACACACACAGCTCTTCTCTGACCTACATCAGATCTACATTTCTGCCTCCACAGCAGTCCAAGCAACAACCCCAGCCCCTTCAATATTCATAGTTCTGCCATGAGGCTAAAATTACCCAGAGAGAGATGAAATCTCCTTGTGAACACACTGAGGGCTACTGAAAGACACCTCTTGTTCAGAGGGGATGGGGCAAGGCAGGAGACAAAGTGAATGGAAATCTTTGCTAACACAGATGGGAACTTCTCGATGAACATTTTTTGCAGGCTGGAACTGGTATCTTGTTAAAGCAAGAGTTTAATTATAACTAGAGCTACTAAAATGAACAGGCAAAGGTGGAATATTAAGAAAGCCTCCTGGAATCAGAAATGAAACATCAGAGTGTACACGAAATTAGAGTTATTCCAGTCTCAGAATTTGGCCGTGGGACAGAGTGGCTTCTTCAGCTTCTCTTTAGAGCACCTCCCTCTGCAAAACCTCTTCCTAGCACCTCAATTCACCTCACCTTCTTTGCTGACCACAGGCTTTCCACAGAAGCTGAGAAGCCTGTCATGACTCTAATATATACTTGCATGGAAAAATTGAGCCTACTTCAGGTCCAAATCTAAATGCAAACTTTAATCTACGCTTAAAGGTTAAAGAACAAATGCTATGAAGTTTAAAAGGTGGAAGAAGTGTTTCTTGATGATCTCACAAGAAACATTTTACTTTCTGGGACATCTTAAATGGAAGAGGTTTTGGATGCCCTTTGGTTTAGTGATTGCCAGAACCTTGGAGTGGGTTAATGCAGGCAAGCGTCACTCCATGCTACACTTGTTTCTTAAATGCTTCTTCTAAGCATTCACTTTTAGATCACTGAACAGATGGGTCTTGGGTATGTCTCTCCCAAGGAGGCTGAGCAGGTATGGTTTTCTGTATTGATTGATAGCTCATTGTGGACTTAATTATTTGGGAAGTTTTTATCAGTATGCTGTTTTCTCTTGATTGGATATACAGGTGAATATCTACACATGTGGAATTACAGTATCCCAGGAATATAGGCAGCATCCCCTTTATTTAGGAAAGTCCTGTCGTCTTTAAGAAGTAGAGCCATGTCCAGACTCCCAAAGCCTGACAAATCCACTCTCAATCAGAACTCAGCTGACTCATCCATCTCACTTGCAATGGTTGTTCTCTGCTGCACACAACATTATGTCAGCACACTGAAATGCCCCAAACCCTTTCCTGCTCAGTGCACCTGTGTGCTCTGTCAGAGACTGACCTGCTGTGGACTGTGGGGTATGTCTGTGTTTGTGCTACCTGCCACAGAAGCCCTGCAGGGTGGTTTATCTGCTAGTCTGACTCCTGGCTTGGAACAGGAGCTCCTCTGATAGGCATGTTGCCCAGTAATGATGCTGTGCACAAGCTACTGCTCTTGTGATGTGCCTCAGCAGAACAATCACACATCCCTCTGCACGTTTGTGTGCTCCTCAGGCAGTCCTGCACCCCTGATCCATGATAAGACCCTATGTATAAAAATTAGCACACTGGGAAGGGAGAAACTTGAGTGATCTGGGAAGACATACAGGTCCTTAACTTCTATTTAGATATTTTATGCCCAATATGAGGAAGGGAGATTAGGGTCCTAAAGAAAAACTTAAACACATAAACATTTTCATGGGTGTAGGAGGCTGTCAAAGAACATACCACCAAGACTCTGAGGAAATAGTTTCTGCTTTAACACCCACAACCACGCACTCATCACCCATAACACATGCAGACAGTCCTCCTCTTCCCTCTCCCTTCCTTCATCTATGGCAAAACCACACTATTCAAACTTTTCCACTACCAGTAAGAGAAGCTGCCATTTACACATTTACAGAGCAGCAGACACAACACCAGTTTAATGATATAAGGAGGCAAAGAAATAAGGAGCAATCTCGATATAATGTATACACATATATTTTAAAGACTCAGCAGGAGAGACTCTGCTGTCATTTTAGTTTATTGAGAAATAGCTAAATATTAAAGAGAGCTGGGGCTGATGGAATTGGATGGAAAGTTATATCTCTGAATCTATTTGTAATCACCTGTGTCCCTGCTTCTTTTCTCATAATACCTGCAGAGACAAGACATACTGCTAGCTACCCCCAGAGCATCTTATAAAGAATGTAAGGGTTTTCCAGCCTCTGGCATTCAGGTGGTGGTGGACTGGAGCACGTGTCAGCCCTGATAAAGCAGGAGGGAGTTCAAACCAGGCGCTTGCAGCATTTGCCTGGAGAGGGAATGTGTGATGGCTACTCTACAGGAGGGATCACAGTGTCAGCAGCCATGGTGTGACTGACCTGTGTGACTGTAAGAGGCCTTTAAATCTCTCCCCACTTGCTCCTTGCAGCTCCTGCACTGAGACAACCCCAGACCCATGTGCCTCCCAAGCTTTCCACGTGTATGCACCACATGGATTTCTTTATCTCTGTGTGCCCGCCCTTCCCTCATCCTTTCATAACAGCTCCAGATGGGTGTGATTAACAACACACATGCCTAACACACCTTCTGTGGGAAGTAGTTTTCAGCAAATTTCCCCAAATTACCTTAATTTTACAGGTAGGCAGAGGGAAAATGAATAACACAAGTCATGCAGCGTGCCCAATGGAAAAAAAAAAGTGGGAACAGAATCCAGATTTACTTTTTTCTTATATTTTTCCTCTACTTTCTAGGCAGCACAGTGTGCTGTAATCCTGGTATTATAGGTATTACTGGTATTTTAAAAATCAGTCACAATTGTGGAGTTGAGAAAAGGATTGAGACACTTTTTGAGATTTTTTTTTTGTCTCATACATATGCTCTTGCCAAATTATTTTTTGAGTAGGTACTGACTATTTTTTTTTAAGAGCTATTCACAAAGGTGCATGGGAGAGACATTTACTGGACTACAGCCAAGTGACAGCCATTTGTCATCAAGGCAAAACATTCAACACCCAGTTGTAGTGGATGGTGAGGCAAGGAGTTTAGCTGGCAGTATGGATACATGATTTTAGACCTTATTTCAGTTCCTAGTCCACCAAGTTGCTTGTCTGGTCTCTAATTCCCCACAATCAGCCACTGAGTCAGTATTTTTCAGATTTTTCTAAGTTTTTGAGGCAGTATGTCAAGTAATAATCAAGAGGCACTCTACAGTCTGGCACAGGGAGTACAAGCACCTAGGCAGGCAGATAAATTGTTTGTGTTCTCTGCCTGGAAGAGCATAACTTTTGCAGTTGTGTGTTTCCAGTAGGAGCATTCGTAATTATGAATTCAGCAAGTCACTGCGCTGTGCATATTCCACAGTGGCTCATGGAGAAATCATTGTCTGTGAAAAATGCTTCTTCTATGCAACAGGCATAAAAATTGAGTGCAAACTGTCCATGAACAGGCAGAACAAATTCAATTCGGGAGTCACAGGGCTATTGTGTCCTGCACAACGGTCTGTTGTCACAGAGTTCTGCATAGGCTCCAGGGACAGACATAGGAAACTTTGACTTAATTTTCAAATTATTTTTAGTTTGGTTTCCTAAATAAATGAGGGATTTTGCGATTATTCTGTAGCTTAATGTCTGTTTACATCTCTCTCTCTTTTCCTCTTCCCTCAATAGCTTTGAACCAATTGGCACAGGAGGTTTCATTTGCAGCTTGGTAGACACGAGAGAAAGTAATCACACGATGCTGTAGGGAAATAGGCTCTGCTGTTTTTTTCATTTTCCAAGAAATGCATGTTTTTCAAAAAAAACTCTCCTGGAGAAGTGGAGGTGTTTTTGAGTATTGACTTCTCTCACCATTAAATATATAGTGAATAAATTGAGATACTTATTCGAAGCAAGTTCTAAGCTAAGACAGCTGCTATTTGTGATTTACTTTGTCCATGTAGGACAGAGCAGATATTCTTCAGCCCTTCGCTGCCTGGAAGATCAAGGTATGAGCAATATTTGATCTTGTCTGCAATATTTGATCTTAGCAGGTTACTACTTTAGTCAGGATGATATTGAGGGATCTTAAAGACAACAGACTCTGGGCTCAGGCTTAGGAACCACTGGCCTAAACTCATCAGTCAGGTAGTCATGTCTGCTGCTCTGTTGCTGCCTAGTGAAATAATCAGTCTAGAAATCCAGAAATTCATTCAGTGATTTAAGGCCAACTTTATAGTCATCCTCATGACTGACTTAGGTATCTCTTTGTCTTTTTAATCTTTAAGGCTAATAAAAACAACATGAGCCTTCATGATTTTCTAACTTTTATGGAGAAACAGATTCAGACAAAGCCCAGTGTAAAAGATCTACAAAACCCATCTCTTCCCTCTCTCTGTATACACTCCACTGACAGATCAATCCTGACCTTGCAGCAGAACAACCCAGTAGGTAAAGAACCAGCATGGGACTGAGCTGCAGGTAAGTCATTAGCCATTTTCAGCTGCAAGCTCATTAATTTCCATAGGTGCCTAAAAAATTTCCAGCATCTGGACTTCCGTACATCTGTGCCTTGGTTTGCCACCCACTAGAGAGGAGGAAAACCCACTGGTATGTTTCACAGGAGGGTGGATTTCAGTAATGCATTCCCATTGTGTTGTGCCCAGACACTGCACAAACGGCAGCCATGTACATACATCCTTGTAGATCCTTCCTCTGCTCCACAGGACAAAATTCAGCCAGAGCAGAGCAGACCAGACTCAATCCTTAGCTAGAGTAAATTGAGGCAGTCTTATGAACTACCACTTTTCCCCTGCCTGGCTTTAGAGTACATGATGAGATGTGTAAGCTGGGTGCTCCTCCACACTTCTAGGAAAACCAGTCAAGAAAGAATTCAGATTAAGAGAAGTGTGCACAAATGTTTTCTTTATAATAATTAATACATGATTAATAGGAACAAATTCTGAAAATAAATTATTATAAGATGTCTCTATAGCATGCCACTGGGATGATGGGGATAAATGATGCAGAGGCACCTGAAAGTTGAGAGCCCATTACTAAGCATTTATGAACAGGAATGCATAAAAATATTTATCCACGTCTTTCTGAAACATGCTCTAATGTGTCTTCGAGTAATTTATCAGCTAAAAGGTAATTTTCATTAATCACTTATTAATTATTAATAAAGTGTTTGTAAGTGTCACCTTAATTTAAAGAGCTTCTGAGTCAAGGTGCACTTCCAGACTTTCCTTCAAGGAGATCTTGTTTCCCAGACCAGAGTCCTTCAGATTCAAGTGACCTTGGTACATCCTTCTTCACCCAACCCACTCTTGGCCTCCACAATTGTTAGGCTTGCAAATGGGACTAAGTCATGTTTCTGGGAACCACAATTTGTCATTTCGGAAGGAAAATTGATCAGATCCTCTCTCCCCACTCACGGAGCTGGATGCCCAGACCTGGGAACGCAGCATTCAAATGTTTCAATTTATCATTACAGTGGAACCCTGAAGAGATCACATCTGCTAAGACCATAAATTGGACAAGATCCCACTTCAGAAGGAGCAGGCTCAGCTCGATATTCCCATTCTTGAACAAGGGACCAATTAGGCAGGCTTATTTACCTGCCATAAAATGAGATGTTAGCCAGTGGGAGAAGTCACTTAAGGACAACAACAACAAAAAGTCTTTCTGATCTCTCTGTTAGAAATGGCTAGCTTAAGAAACAGATTCTCTCCACATTCTCACTTCAGCCTCTATGTCCTCTGTTCCTTCTGTTTCTTCATTCCTCCTTTCAAGTCAGTCTCTGCCCCTCTCTGCCTTTTTCCTTTTGTCTTACACATTTTATCTTCCTCTCTGTCCCTTCTGTCTCTTTCTGCTCACTCTTCTTTTTCTTATTTTTTTCCTCCTCCTCTTTTCCTCTCTCTCTTTTCTCTCTCCTTTTTTTTTTTTTTTTTTTTTTTTTTTTTTTTTTTTTTTTTAGCACATGCACACTTCCAGATAAGATTTAATTTTGTGCTTTATTACTGAACAAGCAATCAAAAAGGTCTTACATCTTGGAACAGAACCTGGGCTACAAAACGAGCAAATTGTTCACATTGCCTTCCCTTCATAAGATTTTACAGTGAGGATTGGATCTTCCTCTTGCCAAAAAATGGATTCAGGCCCCAAGAGACAGTGAGGGGGAAATCTTCAGGCTTAAAAAGTGATATTTTTTGCTTCTCCTCATAACTTCAAATAGGCTTCTTCACTAGATGGATAATGGTGCGCGAGCATCCAGAGTGGAAGCAGAGAGAAGCAGACACACATCTGTCAGGGATGGTCTGTGCACATTTATCCTGCTTCCGTGCTGGGGGATGGATGAGATGACCTCTTGAGGTCCCTTCCAGATGTACTCGTCCATGAGTCCATGATTAATTGCCTTCATGATCTGCAGTTTATCTATCCAAAGAAATAAGCCTCAAAATCTCCTGCAAATACATATCCTGTAGGTTGCCTGAGGATATTGCCCCTCCATCCCTGGAGTGTTGCACCCTGATTTAGACTCCATAGAGGGGATGTCTCCCTGCTGATCCCTGCAGAAATATAGCCTCTTTCACACTCAGCAAAGGAATTAAAGAATAAAGCTGATTTATCTCAGTAGAGAAAAGAAAGGAAATTTAGGCTCTAAATGGGAAAGAAAATTCCTATACTCTGCTTCCTCAAAAGACAAAGACAGAGAACAGGTAGCTGAATCTTGGTGACGCCATATTTTCATTTCCCAGTATTGCCTTCCCTCCAGTACATGTAGGATTAAACTGTGGCTGCCTTCCTGGGGTTATGAGGTGTGGTATGGCACAAAACACCACCACCCCTTCCAGAGGGGAGCCACAGGAGAGAAGACTATGACCCCTTCTGTTTTTCAGTCAGAGGGTGTTGGTCAGAAGGTGGAACAATGTTCATCCATGTAAGGATGTTTTCCGTATTCATCCACATAAGAATGAACATGGAAAAGGGCAGACATATTTTGCCAAAGTGGGCCAAAGGAAGGAGAAATGAAAATAGTGAAAAGGAAAAGAATAACAAGGATAACAAAGGATAATAATGAAGAAGGGGGCTGGAGAGAAATCTATCATGAGTGTCTTGTGAAATACAGACATGAAAGTGGGAACTTCATGCTTATCTGAAGAGGTATAATCCTGCTCCACCTGAACTACTCAACATCTCCAGCTGATTTATCCCAGGTATCTATTTAACAGTGAGATTTATTTAACCCTAAACTGATCCTTTTCTCTTCACAGGCTGTTGTGGATCGGCACAAATAAACACTGTCGTGGCACTGACCTTTGTTCAGATATAACCTATTCAAAGAGAATTTAAGCTGTCTTCATTATGGCAGGGGAGGCTGCTAAGTAGAAGAGTGGGCCTTTCTGGAGAAGCTGGTCACACAACATTAACTTACTGAGAAGGTTCCTGGTTAATGAATATAACGCATAATAAGGATATTCGAGACTTAATGTGGCATTTTTAGGTTGGTCAGATCTGGGATATGAGGAGTTTATATTATCCTACCTTTTCAATAGTCATGACAAAAATAATAGAGGAAGTTTCATATCACACTTTCTGTCTCTTCTGAATCATCAGAAATCAAACTGAGTTAAAAATGAATATGGATGAGATTCAACTCAGTAAATATAGATACCCGTGTATATCTTACCTAGTCACCCTCAACTCCCTTGTTAGACAAAAGAGAGAATTAGACACTTCCATGCACTTCAGCAATTAATTTCCTCTTAATGTACATATCTAAACCAGAGATAAGGGAACTGTATAAGAAAGAAATCTTATTTTCATACGTTGACTATAGTGGGAACTTAACAGTTCCATATGAACCATCACTTCAGATGCAGATTTCTAAAGCTAGATTTGATTTCAAATTTGTAATTTAAAAATAATAATAATTTTAAAAAGTATGTACTTTCTACAGAGTTTAGCAGGAAAACTGTCATCTCTATGGTTCACTCACTTTAAGAGCTATAGAACGTAGAGATGATTTTTAAACTGAGCATTTCCTGGTCATATACAAAACCTCATAATTTTAACTTTATATTTTTAAATTCAACTCTCCTTACCAATTTTTCATAACCTTTCTTATTTCTTTCATTTTCTCTGTCTCCTTCCAACAATCTCATGACTTGTTTCTACACTTCCTTTTCATCTTGAATACAAAGAGCAGGTTGATCCCCACTCTGGCCCTGGAAATGTCAGGCTGAAAATGTTACTCTTGGAGTGATTTGCATGCATTACAAAGTGACAGGTGACAGGAGCACACAACCTCAGCTAATAGATGATTAATGATGTGATGTTGGCCAGCACTGTTGACTCGTTTTCCTGCTCTTCGGGAAACTTCAAAGGCAGCTGGCATTTCTGTTGCCTTATGACAGGCTCATAGGTGAGTGTAATTGTTTAGTCCATATGTGCATAGCATAGAAGGAGCCATGAGCATGCTCATGGAGCACATTTATCTGTATGTGTATATGTGGCGATGTGCAGGATCGTATGCATGAGCTTCCGTGTGCTCATGTGCATACCAGCTTCTCATATACAAACTGCCTGGTTTCTGTGGGTTGCTGGGAGCATCATTATCCAGCTACTATATTCTGAATAAAATACCATGGCCCATTTGGGGTTACAGTCTAAAGGAATGAAGGAAACTCACTGGAATTTTAATCTGGATGGAGAAAAATCAGCCCTAAAGTAAACAGTATGTTTGGAAAGGAGCCCAGTAAATAGCAATCAGAACAGGATTAGAAATAGGTCAAGGCTGTAAAATTGGATCTTTTTTCACACCCTTTTTTTTTTTCTCAGCAAAATTTGGGAGGGTTGAGGTCATTAAAGAGATTAAGGGTAGCTCAGACTCGAACCCCACCCAGAATTTGAGGCATAAGCTCACTTCTGACGCATACATTATAAGTCTGGAGTTCAGTTAAAGAAGTATTTGGAGTTTTCTAGAATAATATTCTTAGGCAGGATTCTCCCAACACATATAGATGCCAACCTTTGGATTTAAAATTCTTGTACTCGGTAAAGGTGAAGGAAATCTCATTTCCTACTCCACACATGAACACCTCTGCCTTCTGCCCTGGGTTTCCTATTCCCCAGTGCACTGTATTCATGAATCTCTTTCAAAGATGCTCAGCATTAGCAGAAAAGCAAGAAAACAAACTCTAGATGAGAGTTGGGGTTTGCAGTTCTGAACAAGAATCAGCCAAATTAGTCTTTTTAAAAAAAAAAAAAAAAGAAAGAAATTAGTAGTTTGCCATATCAAAATTCTGTGTGGGATTTTCTTTTTTCTTTAGATGGAAAAGAAAAAGTGTGGAATTTGGACTCTCTTTGAAACAACATTAAACAACAATTTCTCAAGAGCCAATACAGCATGAAGCTGCTTTAGCATAGAGGAAGAATGTAAGGAGAGCTTAAAATAGCCACATTTTTTCTTTGTTCTTCCAATAGCTGTCATTTGGAAAAGCACAATGCAGATGTCAAATGCTGAAAATATATATTCCTAAAACCAGAGACAAATGGCCAGAGAAGAGCTTGAAAGATTTGTATCTTCTGTTGATTAAAAGGTGAACATAGGAGAGTCACTGAGATAAATCTTCCTGCACAGAATCACGTAAAATTGGATTTGAAATGTCCTCAAGAAATCAGCTGGGCTCCGATTAAGAAACCTGTCCTAAGCAACTGAAGCCACTGCCTGAGCTCTGAGCAAGTCCCAGCTTAGGATACACTCAACACATCAGCTGGATGCAGAACAGATTTTGGATCTGTGTCTGAACGTCTGCCTGAGACCCATCCTACAGTGGTTTCTCATCTCTTTAGATGAGAAGGGACATGGGCCGGTTGTGAGATGCTGCTCACCACTTGAGGCAAAGGCTTTGGCACTTCTGAAACTTTCACTTTTTTTGTGGTTTTGTGTTTTGATTTTGGTTTCTTGTTTTGTTTTGTTTTGTTTGGGGTGTTTTTTGGTTGTGGTGGTTTGTTTTTTGGCTTTTTGTTTGTTTGTTGGTTTTGTTTTGTTTTGTTTTGTTTTTTATTTTCCTTGCCTCAGGGATCGTTCATTTTGTTAACTCAATCTAAAGACATGCCATGTCCACTTCACATTTCTCAGCCCTCACTAACCCTTCAATTCACAGGACATCACCCACTCCAACTCAAACGCTGCTCCAGACAGGGCAAGACACTAAGTGCCAGGACACCAGAAAGCAGAGAGAAAGGAAAGAGCTGGTAGGCTTTTATCTATTTCAGACCTGTCAGATTAAGCAGGTCTGGAGGTCTGGGTGATCGGACTTGTGCTTCATGCTTGCTTAAGCTGAATTGCCTTGGAGAAAGCTGAACATTCCCTCATGGTGAAGTCTGTGTCACCCTAGCTCCATCTATAAGCAGCAGCAAAAAAGATCTCAGCACTTTGGGCTTCTGAAAATACCAGCTCCTAATTTGTGACATTTGTGACATCCATCTCAAAGAATTGCAGGTTAACCTGGATTGATGCTAAAAACGAGTGTTGTTTCTAGTGCTCCTGGAAATGCAGTTCATCCTATGTTAGTCAGAGTACGTTGAATAACATGAATATACAGGGTTTTGTGTGTGAATGTGTTCAAGGGGGACATCAGAGTGACAGAAAAATGGCAAAAACCAACCCACAGAAATATTTTCTTTAAAGTCTTAATAATGTTATGACACATAACATTATTAAAATGTTATAGGTATTATCATGGTAGACACATGGGTGCATGTACACACATAGACTAAAGGCAAGGAGACCTGACCATTTAACAGTAGTGCTGACATTTTATGTGATACATTAACTGATACTTTTCTTATTGCTTAGCACTTTGAAAAGCTGCTTTGAACACTTTTCCCTTGGTTACTGGTATTAACTAAAGTATTAACTTCAGGTACCTGTACCACGTGGTTAACTTTAAAAACCTGAAAATTTAAAATTACAAAAGTAA
>JAWWES010000094.1:64173610-64232071 GCA_035583135.1 Lophotriccus pileatus
TGTGAAGTCTAGGAATTTCTAAGAACAGGAAAAAATCCAGAAATAAATCAAGGCTGAAGCTTCTGGCTCACACTTTCTTTTGATAGAAATTGACATCAGTAGCAATGGAAACGCTTTTTTTTCCTTCACCACATTCATGAATCTGCCTTTATTTCATCCTACATTTTTAAGCAAAATTTGGATGACAACATTTCAGGTGAGTGGATGGTTAGATCATTTTATTATCCTTCCAAAGCTTTCACTGAGCAAAGGAGGCACACAATTTTTCTGCTGTCTTTAAGAAGGGAAATTTTCAATAAAAGGTTAATGCAAGGTTTTGAGGAAGTTTTCAGCAAGCATAAGAGGGAGAATTTTAGTGGGAAGTTGGTAACTGGTGATTGCTACTGACACTGGCTATAGTACTGGAGTCACTGTTCACCTGCTGTGGAATTGCAGCCACCACGGGGTGGAATTCACCAGCAGCTGTAACTCGCAGTTTAAGGCAACAGGGGTTTCAGCCTGTCCTCAGTGGAATCAAGATTAATTACATATACTACACAACAAGTGGGTACATAAGGAACAGTATTTTCTTTTAAAGTATTTCTAAGTCTGTTAGAAATTAGAAAGTTTCTGTTATGTTCAAAGATGGAAAAGCTTCTTCTCCAAAGCCTCCTGATGCCATGTTGGGCAGTTCCAGGAGCAAGCTCTCTCCCTGTGGCTTGCACAGTTTCCAGAGTGAAAGTGGCAGCACCGTAAGACAATGGAATTACAAGCTCTCAAAACTATCATAGGAAGAGAGATGTAACATCCTGAAGTTTCTCCTGTGATCTCAGCCATAACTTCATACAGTTACATCTTCTACAACTCAGCTCCAAAGGGCTGCCAAAATGCTGCTCTTGCCTTCTAGACAATGTGTGTATCCAATCAATCCATTTGATTTGTAGGTTAGGACTAAGCCTTGCAGTCAGACCCAATGATCTCATTGCTGCTAGCATGAATGCAAAATGCTTTGAGTGAAAACAAGGGGATTGATCTAAAAGGACACAGGTAATTTAGAGCAGAAGTTGGGCTTTTGTGTATTAATTAAAAAGTTCTCTGTAACCTATGGGACATATCAGCTCTCTTGCAAAGGTTGTCATCTCTGTGCAGCCAGCCATTTGTTTTGCTTACTTCCTGGAGAACCTTGATTTTCATGACGGACTATGCCTTTTGCTACTATATCCTCTGGGAGAGAGGTCTGGTCAGATGATTAACATTATCTTCTCTCTTAAATATTACATTATTAAAATTGGGCAGGCTTTTTTTTTATGGAAACTGACTAATTAGCCCCACGTCTCATCTCAGCTGTCAAAAATCTCTATTCATTGACAGTTTACTTTAAGTGGCTCAATTAGCATAACAAATGACTCACCAAAAGTTCTGTAGGCATCCTGTTGATTAATGTCATTTATCTTGCAAACCAGCAGTAGATGCGTGAGTTGCTCCTAACAATTATTATATACCTGTATATATGTATATAATAAATGCCTCTCAGAGAAGCAATGAAATTTAGGTGTTATTTGCAAACATTTAATAACAATAAAAATCTTTCATTAGCAGCAACAAGATGAATGATTTCCCAATTAGGAACCAGGTAGAAGATGAGGCCATATTTCCTTGAACATCACATTGCACTGATGATATAAAGAACAGAAATTTCTATGAACACATGATCAAACTGAGGAGGAAGGAGATTGATCAGAAGTGTTATTTTTCTGACTGCACACAATGTCTTTCAGTACATTGGTATATATTATTGTAACAGTACAGTATATACTACTTTGTCATAGTATACAGTATTTTGCTCATGCATTACGTGTTCTGTTGGTAATGCACAGAAAAGAAAATGGCTGGGTCCTTCAGTTGCAGCTTCAAAGACTTGCCTTGTGATTTTTGCTCCTAAAACTCTTATGTGATTTTGAAAACCCAGGGTCTTAAGCCCCCATGGCCAGAGGTGATAGCAGATCAAGGGGCATAGTACAGCAGCAGGGCAGCTAATTTTCTGTTAGAACAGGACGCCTAACTAGTGACAAGGTAGGAGGACTGGAAAAGTGGTGGGCAGGAGTTTTTTTCCCCTCAGCTTTGCCACTCACCTTTGGCATGGCCTTACTTAATTCCCTTTCTGGACCTTTTTCCACCCACTTTGATTTTATCCATGCTGCTCATGAGGTCTATGTGGTCCTTGTCCCAAGGACAGTCCCTCCCTGAGTGTTCACACAATGCTTTACCCTACCTAAGGTCAGGGTATCAGAAACCCCCATTATATAAAAACAGCAGCATTTCGCCACAGAGCAAATTCCAAGTATTCACCACCTTGGGGGAAAACAGGCTCCTATCAGATGGTATCTCTGATCAGATGACAATGTTCTGAAATTTCTGCAGATGGAGGATTTCTGCCAGAGAAATCAGAGGTGGTCATATCATACCCTGAGAGGCATTAGTATGGGTGCCTCTGTAATCAGCACAAAAAAGTATGTGTGTGTTTCAGTTGTTTCAAAGTACTTGTCCTAGAGAAAGAAGCTTTTATGAGTGAACTCTTTAATAAGGGCTCTTCCCCCTGGTCTCAGGAGGGACCGTGCACACTTTAAAGAAAGTACAGCAAGTACTCTCACTACTGAAGCCACTAGGAGTATATTTTATAAAGCAATATTAAAGAAATACTGAAAGCAGAATAATTTAATCAGACTCGTGAAATCAAATACCCCCAAGGCAGCAGTGAAGATGCAGCTCAACAGGTATTGGCATTTCATTCCATAGGAAGAGGAAAATTCATCAGCATCTTTTTTTTTATTATTTTTTTTAAATTTTATTTTTTTTCTTTTCTCTTTATAGAAGTAAAACTTGACACTAAATAAAACTAAAGTCAAATAACCCCAGGATATGAGGATTAGTGCAAAGGCACCTTGAGCCTATATTCAGTCACGCTCTGTCCTGCCTTTTCTTATTTGGGATCTGGAAATTATTCACTACTAGGGAGTTGGAGAGATTGTTGTCAAGTGTATCTTTAAATGGCAGGTTATTTTCCTGATCACACAATCAGTCACTGGCAAAATATTTCACCTCCTTTTCTCTCTCTACTTACATTATGTTGCCAAGGCTGCATTCTCTTCTGGTAGAGAGCAGCATTGCAGACTTTTATCCGAATCTGGGGTCTCTTCATGTTGCAGACATGAATAACAACAACATATGAAAATCACCTTGAAAATCTAGAAGTGGAAGAACTCGCCAAAGCTTGAAATTTAGGGTTTCCATGTCTACTAAGTTTTAAAAGTCTGTTGCAAGGAAAGAGATTGTAATTTTTGTTCTTATGTGCTGTTACTCACACATTCAGCTGATGGCTGATGGCTTTCCTAGGGTTGTTACAGGAACAGTTTCTGTAATTATATCTGTTTAGGCTATGAAAATGAGGAGCAAACTGACTTTGATTGCAACTTATACTGTTAACTAGGAGATCTTGGGAAAAGCTTTTGGAAGAAAAAACGTTATAATTCCTCAGCATCTACTATGATTCCATTGAAATGCCAACTGAGCAACAATTTGGAGTGTACCTGTCCTTGAAAAGACTCTGGAGAAGTCATCTTATTCTCATTTGCCAGGTACATAGCTGAAGTCAAGTGACAAATTTCTCTCACTAACCAGCAAAATTCAGACACCAGGTTTGTTCCAGGCATCTCCACTTGCTACACTATCAATAGGAAGTCAGGTGCCCCTTGCAGTGACTCACTCTCTGCTGCAGGAGGTGGCATCCACTGGCTTACAAAGGTGCCTGTGTCTCCCTAATGACGATTGAGAGAGCCAAGAATAGTAATTTAGACTGACTACCTTCCCTTTTGCTAGAGCTAAAATTAGCTGAGAAGATTCCCATCTAGCTGTATTCTCCAAAGTAACACAAGAGAAAGTGGATAGTAGAGAGAATTATGCTTTCAGTTCACCAGGCAGAACACACTGTGCAAGGGATCACCCTTCCTTTTTATATGGCCATCAAACCATTCTCTGCAGTGAGGGGATGGAGTTGAAACATCAAACATCTGTGTGCCTGAGGTCTGGGTGAGTGCAGTCCACAAGCACTAAGGTGATCTGGAAAAGCTGAGTGAGTACAGGGGAACGAAACATTTAGGCAGTGCACGATCCTGACAAGTGGCAACAATATCCCTGAGACAGATTTTTGAAGAGTATGGAGAAAAGAGCATTCAGTTTATGATGCATATTTAACAGCTAAAATATAGCAGCAGCACTGTCCTGTCCTGCCTCATGGATTCTTTCTCCAACAAGGCCATCATAAATTCTGCCTTGAGCAAAGCAGAACTGATTGGTCTCAATTTATTCTTCTTTAAAACACACACACAAACACATTCACTAGGGAAGGATATAGAAGTTCCAGGAAAGAGCTGTAACTCAATTGCCATTATAGAACAGAAAGATAATTAAGTAAATGTTGGCAGGGGATAGCATTGAATAACTTTAGCAGAATGAGTTCTTCTTTGCTTTGCCCTTTGCAGAAAGTATGCTGCATTCTCCAGAGACCCCACCCTAAATTGCTTTGGATAGCTTCCTCTTCCCTGAAGGAAGTCAGAGAGAACAGGGCTGGAAGGGAGATCCAAAGGTCAGTTCTCCCCAGTACAAGGCAGGATCAACTCCAGATAAGCTGGTAAAGATGCATGTTTTCTCTGCTGGTGGGCAGGAGATCTGTGTGCTGTAGGGCTGCAGTTAACCCTTCCCATATTGCTACCTGGAACCTGGGGGGATCCAGGTAACATTGGAATCACTTTGATCTACAGTTTGGAGCAAAGAGAAGCTTTTTAGAGAGAAATTAATAATAAGTGAGACATAAGTAGACACCCTGAAGTATAAGTGGCTTCTGTTTGTGCCTGAGTATCCAGAGTATAAGGGAGCCATGAGCTGCAGTTACTAATTAGTTCCAAGGGCAGATAAATAGCACTTCTGCCTTTTATTTGTCCCATGTGGTGATCCACTGGGTTTGAGACTTTGGCACATTTTATGTCTGATATTTATCATGAGTTTATAGCCAGACAATAAGTTAACAGAAGAAAAACAAAAAACCAAACAAACAAAAATTTGTAAATCTTATGAGACTGTATTTTTCAAATAGAAGGTGAGAGAGAAGGAGCACATGCAAAAAGAAAAGAAAAGAAAAGGAGAACAGTAAAAATGTGAAATTAACGTTCATTCTTGTTGAGGCAGGTTGGTTTCAAGTAAGACAGCTTCTCTTTAGTATCAGTGGGTTTTAGACAATGCATTTCTTCTTTTTGAGTTCATTGAAGGAATTGTGTGCAAAATGCTACGTGTGTGTATACATATGCAGCCACCTCTAAAATCTAATTATTTTAAATCAAAATCTTAGAAATATTTTATCTCACTGTCTGTCATGAAAGGGTATTCGAGCTCCTTGGTAATGAATCTTTGTCTAAAACATATTTGGCAATCTTTGCATAATCATGTCACTATATGTCATAGACTACACCTTCAAGAATCACCACATGATGTGTGAAATGAAGCAAAAATAGCAGATATCCTTAGAGTGACTTTGGTAAAACAGGGCTAATTTCTCAACTTTCAGAAAGATCAGTGTAATCTTGAAGTTTCAAACACTCCAACAAAAATATCTTTGAGGGGAAAACAGAGATGTGTAAATGAGCCGTTTTCATTTAATAGGAAAGTGAGCACGAAGAAATTTTAGGCTTTTCATCACACCTGAAATGTATGGTAGGCTCAGGATGAGAAGAAATGTTTCATGATTGCACAATTACAGGCATTTCCACCCTTGCATGACATCTTTAGAGCTGCATTTTGTATCATAGGGTCTGTTATGACAACACCTGTACAAAAAGTCTCATTTAAAAAAATGAGATTTCCAACAATACTGCCCTGTGCTTGTATGGGAAAGAGAAGATTATCAAGAAGAAAAATGCAGTTGATTTGATCAGAAAAAGAAAAGGACCAAAAAAAAAAAAAAAAAAAGGAAAAAAAAAGGCAAAAAATAAGGCAAAAAAAAAGGCAAAAAAGAAGCATCAGTATCATCTTTATCCAGGGCACTGGAAAAAATAGACACAGTAAAAACTGTCTGTAAGTAGTATATGATTCATTTAATCTCTATCAATCTGAACTTTAACAGTATAACATTTAGTTTAACCTAATCATTTTAACTCCTTCCATGACCAAATAAAGAAACATACATACCTCCAAAGAGACAATTTTTTTTGTTCTTTCTTTTAGCTTGAGGATATAGAGGGCAAACTTTTTTTCGTGATAGTCCTTTTTCTCCATTTTCTGTACAAAGGTCTAGATGACCAGATTAACCTCATTACCTTCCTTCTAGACATTTAAAATCTGTTTAGAATTCAATCCAGTAAGAGCTCTCATTTTAGCCTGAAATGGCTAAGATAACAATGGTTGAAAAGCAGCTGAAAAATCACATATGTTTTGCTTAAATACAATATTAGAGAACATAGATGACTTATTAAAATTTGTTATTTGTGTTTTAGTGCTACCAGAAAGCTTAAGCTGCCTAAAGACTTCATAGTGTAAGCAGAGATGATGGATAGGGAAGAATGGAAAGTTACAGGAGCTCTAGGACTGAGATTTAGTGGCTACCTGAAGGTCACAACAGATGAACATTTTTTTTTCTCATTAGTACTGTGAAGGTACAGATAGAGATAGTACAGCAGTAGGCAGCTGGAGAGGAAAGCGAGAGTGTTGGACAAAGCTTTGTTTCACTAAGAATTTGGATTTAACCACAGCTTTCATTAGGTAAGACATCTAAGTTAGTTGTACCAGGCTCCTTCTGCAGTTATCTGACAAGGTAACAGCACCTCCTGAGAATGAGTCAAATTGCCAAGGGACTGAATTGCAACCTGACTGACCTTTCTATGCATGGAGTGTAAGGAAACCTAATACTGACCCTACTTACAAATACACCATCAAGTTTGATGAGAAGAAGGTTCCTGTGAAGACCGAATGAACAGACAAACAAATCATGTAATGTGAGTCTGGATACTTTGAGATCATCCTATGGATGAAGAGAGTTTGGGCATAAATTGTTGTCTGAACTTTGCCACTTATTTCAGCAGAGCCTGGATTATACCAGTATTGGAGAAGCCCAGAGGAGGTGCTGTAGAATTTACAGGTAGGATTGCCATAGGTTGTCTGAGTTTGGGACAGGCATCCAGAGGATGAATAGGACCTCTACAGGTGGTCTAAGTTTAAAATTATTCTCTAGAAGATGATTATCGGCAGATCTCTGTATCTGAAGCTCATCTGTCATGATTTCTTAGTAAGGAAGAAATGAGGGACAAGATCTGCCAAAAATACATTTGATGGATCAGCCAAATTGTTTCTAAATGGTACCATAGTCAGAGCTCTCCACAGGGGGCCAGCATCCAGCTGCACTACACTATAGAGTAAATGCTACTGCTTTGGAAGAGAGTCAGTGGCAAGTGATTTGCATTAAACATTTTTTTTTTCCTTTTGTTGTTGTTGTTGTTTTCGTTGCTATTTTTGGCTAACACAGAACTGCATCAGCATGTGATATTTACAGAGAAAGTGCCCAGTTGCTGATTTCCAGTACACTTTTTGTCTCTGTGCTTAGAGATTTTACTCTCAAAGGGTGGGGAGGAGGAAGAGGAGGAGCGGTAAGGTGGAGGTGGTGATAGGGAATCAAAAAAAACCCAAACAAACAAGCAACCAGGGAGACCACCCAGAGCCAGAAATGGTTTACATTTTCCAACATTTTCTTTCAAACTAAAGAATAAACAGGAATCTGTGAATTTAGAACACCTGTGGTTTTCTCGCCTTGGAAGGGAGAACTGAAAGAGGAGAACTAAACCTAAACTGAAAGCCAGTGAACTCATGAATATGAACAGAGGGCATGGAAGGAAACGAAGCCCAGGGATTCATGGATCTCGTCATGGTCTAGAGACGCTTTCAGAATAGGTCTAGTATGCAGCAGGGTCTGGCAATTTTCCTGGTATTTAGGCCGCTTTTGGGACTGCTGCTCTTCTGCACATGTTTGTCCTGGAGGATTGTTTTCACTGATATGGTGTGATGAAATTCCTATCTAAACACTCACAGGTGTATGTAGGGATGGCTCTGGCCATAAATCTGGTTGCTTGCCCAGACAAAAAACATTGCTAGGAGCAGCAAAACGTCTCTACCCCTCAGTTTGCCTGCTCTAGTCTAGAGACATGGTGGGTGTGCTTGAGAGATGCTACACTCACCCCCCAGTCACCACTCTTTGTCTGCTGACTGCAAAGATAAGGAGAAAGCTCATTTTTTCAGAGATCTTCCACCTCTGCATTCCTTCCCTCATGTGACAGGAACAACCTGGCCAAACCCAGGCTCTCATCCTTGGAGTGTAAAACACTTGGCTGCTTTCAAGTGTTATCTCTACAAATGTTTTTCTCATATCCAGACACACATGGATTTATGTGTAAATGCAATCACATAAGTGTCTGGAATGATTGCTATAAGGATAATTACACAGGTAGTTGTCTACATTAAGATGCATCACACACATGGATGCATATTTATGGATCAGAAAGACAAGCAAATACATTAAAAGATTCAAAAAAATTAAGGCCAGAAAAGACCACTGGAACAATCCAGGAGTTTTTCTGCCTTGCATTGGCCAGTCTTTATTATCTAAAGCAAGCTCTGTTGGGCTGCACAACATGCTGAAACTGTACAGTATGATGAGAAAAGAAACAAGAAAAAACAATGAAATATTTAATATCCTCTAGTGACGCAGTCTTTAAGCACAGGGCAGTGCATTAGCACTGTTCACTGTGCCTCCTAACTCGAGTGGCTAGAACTCGACTGTGGGAGACAAAAAAGTGGAGAACAGTTTTTGCACTCCTTTTGCACTGAAAAAGCCTCAGCTGAACCGAGGTTTGGGCACTCTGCTTGAAGAAATGTGTGGATGGATCAGTGGATTCAGAGGAGGGTGGATTAGAGGCTGAGAAAACACTGTCCACAAGAAAGAGTTGAAAGAATTGTGCCTGCTTAGAGTGTGGAAGTAAAGAATGTATAAGGGTAATGAAAATAGTATTAGAATATGCAAAGCACTTTGCTCAGAAAAACATTTGCTCAGTTATGAAGAGGCTTCAGGTAAAGTATAAGATGTTTTTTACTTGGAAAGGCTACATATTATAGGGTAAGAAAGCTCCTACTTTCTTGAGATGTCACTATCACTTCACTGTCCGTGGAGCAAGTTCAGTCAACATGCTTAATTTTTGTGTGTGATGACAAGGAGCCTTTCCAGGCATGATGGCACTGCCTGAAATACAGGTGTTTCATGAATCAGTGCCATCACTGTCAGGTTACTTGTGCTTTTTTTGACATCTTTTCCCTGAGTATGTGCCACTTGCCACAGTTAGACAGTATGCTAGTCTGTGAATCTTTAGGATTGTACCTATGTTCTTACCTGAAAAGCACTGCTAGAATACCACTGAATTTACTCTGGGCTGATGTGTGCAGCATCAACAGGAAACTGTATTTCATTTGCAATCCCTTGGCCCACCGACAGTGTGTAAGGATGGAATTCATATCCAAGAATCAACACCTGCATTTTAAATACCCTACAGATTCCTGAGATTCCTGCACTCTTTTACCAAAAGTCATGAAGTGTTTGATGTCCTGATTAAAGTGACAGTTGCCAAGTTTGACACGGAGTCATTTCCTACTTTTAAAGTGTTCCTAGAATCATCCATAGGTTTTAATGCCATGCAGAGGAAACACAGCTGAAAGGATTTCGTGCCTTTTAGGTCTTTTTGTTTGGGTTTGTTTTGTTTTCTCATGAAAGTTCCAAACCCCAACCTCTCCTCAGTGAATTTTCTTTTGTTCTCTCTCTCTCTTTTTTTTTTTTCCTGCAAGAGAAACAGATTTACAACTCACTAAAACAAGTTGAAGTTCTACCAATATACAGGCTTCCTTGACTTGCCTGAAACACACTGCTCGTGTGCATGGACATGGGTCCAGTGATAACCAGATCTGCTGTTCAAGCAGACCTTTTCTTTCTGTGTCTGCTGGTCCTGCAGGAGGGTAGTCTGTTTGTGATGCAGACTCAGAAGAATATGGTATTCACTGTAGCAGAAGAATCAACTTAAAATTCAAACACCCTGGTCTCAGCTGACTAAAGACTCTTCCCTCCTTCCCTCTTTTGACCACACAGCCACATCTCCAAGGTCTGTACCTCAAATGCTGGCAGGAGCTCCCACGCACTCAGAGCAGAATTGGTAAATGAGATCCAGACTGCAGGTGAGCTAATTCAGTGCCATTAGCTGCAGCCAGGACTTCATCTCCTCATTAGGAAAGAGATAAATTATGCAAAGTGTACTCTCAGTACAAGCAGCGAGAACTGACAAAGCCATAGTGATGAGAGAGGTGGAAGGAAAAATAGTCTGCGAAGCAGGGCAGAGTAAATGCAACACTGCACTGGAAATGGTGGGATGGAACCCTCATCTTGGATCAGCACCTGGATGGAAGCAGAAGACTTCACCTTCCTTGGCCCCCATTTCACCCTGCCAGCTGCAGTGGAAGAGAAGCTGGAGTGAGGGCTCTCCCCTTCTGTGCTTGCCCATGCTCCAAAGGTCCCTTACTAGTTACTCTTCATGTACCTAAGTCTTTTGTGAGAAACTGGGTTGTGCAAAACTCCAGAACTGAAGAAGGAAAATATTTACCTCTTATGCCCCAAGGAGACCCTCTGCAATCAAGTCTGTGCCCTGACACCACTTTGCAAAGCCTGATTTTTTTTCTGATGGCTGTTGACTTGAAGCATGGTATTAAGGTGAGCTCTTCTCTGGTATTGTGTTTATTTTATTTCCAGAAAAAAAGTACAATAGGGAAGAAAGTGACTGTGTGAAATATCCTACAACCACCTGAGGAAGATAAAATATCCCAGGTATGGGTAGGAAAAAATGGTTGACATTGGCTTGGATACCAGACCCCTCTCAATCCTGGTCCCTGCAGGACTGTCAACATGGTGACCAACAATTCTGGCACCCTTCTATGGGAGGAAAATCCTGCCAGGAGCTGGGCTGGACTCACATTAATTTTCTCCTGGCCAGCAAAGACAGACCAGATTGCAAAGACTGTGAACTTGTGACCTTGATTTGTTTCCCCTCCAACAGCTTCCTGGAACGTTTGATTTGTCAATCTCCTCCTTTCTGCCCAGGAACCATCACAGGGGCAGATACAGCCCTGACAATGCCCCCCAGGTGTGAACCTGCCCTGCTCGGTGCAGGAGGAGCCAACATGGCCAGAATCTATCAGTCACCCCCCCATCACAGGTAGGACTGGGCTGGAAGGACGGCATAACAAAGACAGACTACATTTAGCTGGATACTTTCCCTCAATCATGGCATTAGCTTTGCCTGATCCTATAGTTAAAAACAGCTATTTATTCTATCACTACATGCTGGCAAAGATATATTGCACCAAGTCAGCACCTACAATTATTATAGTACAGGAAACCTTTGCTGTAGCACGTTTAGTGCAGCTATTTATCAGGCACAGCTATTACATCCTGGCTCCCAACAAGGCTATGCAATTCTGGCACCCAGGAAGACAGCAGGTGCTCTGAATTAAACCAGAGCCCAAAGACTTTCTCTTCACCTTCCTCTGGCTTTCCTTAATAGTCTACCAAGGACTGGGGGCTATCAGAAAAGAAAAGGGTTGCAAGAAAGCACAAAGCTTATCTGACACTATGTCTTAGTGTCATGAAATACCATGTGTAGCAGGGAAAATGTTGCTGTGTTGTGAGGGAGCTGATGGGATCTCTAGAAATTAAAGAAATGAGAATCCAAGTAGGTTATACAGTTCCTCAAGGTGCCAAACCCACAGTATTTAATTACAGTAGATATTTCTTTGTGAAATGCTTATCCAATACTACCTGAGAGCCAAAAAATATTACACATCATGGTCCACCTGCCTATCCAGCCAACAGAAAGTTTACTGATACCACTGCTGGTCCATTCACATACAAACTCAAGGCTCTGGACACATTTTTCATATCTTTGCTGTATCATCTAAACATTGTTCCCTTATTCCCAGCAAAACTATCTTGCCAATGGTCTGAACTTCAGATTAATTTGATTTCATGCCTTCCAACAAAATAGTGGTTAAGAAGGGGTTTTTAATAGAATCCTCTCCAATTTTCTAACTTCAGGGTTGTTAGCAAACTAAAAATTTGATTCACAAAGTACACAGATTTATTGTAATGATAAAAAAGAGAGAAGAAAATACTAGGGAATAGCTGACTGATCAGCAAAAAGGGAATTGTTTGGATACCTTCCTGAAAGTCTGCCATTCCAGAGGTCTCTTTCTCTCCCTCTGTCACTAATTTTCAAAAGAAATTCAAGCCTGAATCTAAGAGACTTCCCTGATGATTTCTCTCTGGAAAAAAAAAAAAAAAGGGCATTTTTTTGAAAACATGATTTTTCAGTAGAAGAACGTTGTCTAAATTACTTTGATCAGTCCTTTCCAACATCTTTCCAGTCCAGAGTTGCCAGCAGCTACATTGAGTAATCTGGGTGTGCTCTCGGTGGAGCAGCATTGTCGTCTACCACGCGCATTGATAGTGCCAAAAGGCACTCGGTGTCTGTCAACTCTAAACGTTTGCAGGGGCAGAACCCAACTTGCAGAACTTCTAAGTTCTGTAAGAGGGCCCAAAGGCAGAGAAGAATGTATAGGAATAGCTGAATGGGGATCAGTACTCAGACAGCTACTCAAGGCCAAGTAATAATGCAGAATACTTTGGGGTCACTGCTGTCAAGAATATTTTCGTTAAGAACTTTTTGGAAAACTTTGAAATACACAGGTTTAGCTTTATTCTCACCACCTTTCAGCCAGTGGCATCTTTCTGAATCTGGTCCTGAAGGCCTCAACCTCCCAGGCCTCCTGTTGGCAGGAAGCAGGTTGTCACCATATTATGGAGCTACTACTGACCACAGCTGGCTGATTGCTTTGCCTTTGCAGTATGATGGAGGTGGCTCATGGGATTTGGTGTGTTTTATTTATTTAGGCTTGATGCTTCAAGACAACAGTGTCATTTTATTAGAAGGAATAAGCAGATCAGTTTGCGTGACAGAGGAACAAAGGGAAAAGGAAATTGAAATATTCTCAATAATAATAGTAATGTTAGTTAATGCAAAAGGAACATTTTGCTTTGGCCATCACTGCTGATGTACAAGACACCCACACTTGAGTGGATCTATTGACCTGATATTCCTGCTTACTTTTGAAAGTGGTACTAATGTTAGGAGGACCATATTTAAGAGACGGCAGCCCTTAAGAGGCATCTGCTGATGGAGCTGCAGACACCACCAAAGATTCATGCTACTAACTAGGGGAGGGACCCACACAGTGGAAATAATTTGCTTAAAAGCATGTTGATTTGGACATCACTAATCTCAGCATTGATCTCTGCCGGCATTAACTTTGCTGTTAATGCAAATAAGTGAACATAAGGATGCCATTAATTGTATTGATATAATGGAAGGCATTGCCCTTGACTTAAAGGCCCCCCTCTTTGATTTAGTGCTTGCCAACAGCTCGACATTTCTGTCTTCTCTCCCCCTTTCTGCTTGTCCAAAATGATGTTTCATTCCTTTTTATGTCCCTGTTATGCTTGGAACATCCTGTCTCCACGTTCTGCTTCTTCAAATGCTCCTCTCTTCCTGAAGGTCCTGCATTCACCTTCCCTCCTTTCCCCAAGTGCATTCTCACAGGTGTAATGGGAAGAAAGCAACAGTTTATATCCAGAACACAACAGCACAAATGAAGAATTCAGGTTGTACTGCCAGAATGGCAAATTCCCTCTGTGATGCCCTGGACCAAGAGAATTGTGAGTTTCAGGAGTAAAGGCAAAAGTAATAAATGTGACTTGTCCATAGGGCTTTAGTGAGGGTGTTACTTGAAAACAGTGCCTTTTCTGACAGCCCCTTTTATAAACTGAATACTGATAAAAAGTGAAGGCTCTGGAAAGGGTTAAAAAAAAAAAAAAGAGTTGGGGACTTTAAACCCCAATTTCAGAAATGGATTTAAGGCTACTGTAGCTTCTACAAATGAAGGTTAGGAAAAGTTTGTTGCCCTTTATTATTACCTATTAGAAGAAAAAATACCTGATGGCAGAGAGCATTTTAGTTTAGGAAGTAAAGACACTGCAAAATATCACTCTAGACAAACTAAGTCTAAAATTACAGCATGTTTTATTTTGACTCAGTCAACTTTCTGAGTCTTAAAATCTTTATATCAACTTTCTGAGTCTTAAAATCTTTACATCAACTTTTATTTTCTACAAGGCATATTCAAGATATGAAGAAAAAAAAAAAAGAATTATGCATTAGGGTGAAGGCTCTTGTTTTCCCAACAGGAGTGTTAATTTAGTCCAGAAACTTAACAAATACATATGAGAATCACTTTCCCTGACCCAAAGATTTAGCAGTGCCAAAAGGGAAGACACAGGAAGAGAAATACTATTGCAGATCTATCATGGGTAACCACAATTTTCATTGAATAATAGAACAAGCATCAATTAACTTTGCATTTTTCTCAGCCATTATTAATTGTTTGATTTCCCGAGGGCACTATCATGGTAGAAACTGGTATTGAGTGGATCTGAAGAAGCAAGGGTATGGGGAAGATGTCATATGTGTAAGTGGCTTCCTGGATCAGGAGGCCTTCAGGCTGTCTTTTTCAACCAATCACCACAGCTTCATTTAAAACAGGGTTGCTGACTGTTTGAAATGCTGTCAACTTTGAGATAATCAGAGGCATAGCCTCTGGAAACTAGCACATTGTGGGACTGTAAAAGGAAGCCCCTGCAGGGGAAAGTAGGAATAGTATACGTAGCAGTATTAAATTGGCATCTATTTGTCAAAAACATCCTTTGCCACCTCTTTTCTCCAGCAAAAATATCCATTGCAAAAAAAAAAAAAAAAAGGAAAATCCATGAAAACAACAAACGAATAACCCACACTCATCCTCCAGTTCCTCAATTAACATCTGAATTGCAATCAACAGCCTTACAGTCCAGGAATCTTTCAAGAGATGAGAATTGTTGTTTCTCAAGCTGAACATGAAAATACAGTGATGATAGTGGGATTATTTTGGAAATATGTGGCCAAAAGGAACGTTGGAGGGGCTTGATCCATTCCAAATCCAAATACCTTTTGGTCTCTTAATCCATAAAGCTTACTAGGGAAGTATGCTATTGCTAAATAGTTGCATTTAGGATTTGCAGCTGGATTTTCATGTACAGTTGTCTATCATCATACATCTGTAAATGCATCTTCAATAATTGCTTTTCACTTGCAAAGGGTTTTTCTCTGCAAATCAGTGGTAGAAATGTTAATTTTGAATGGCAGTTCTGTAAATGGGAGGTATTTATTAGCTCTAGCTTGCAGATTGGAAAACTAAGAGACAGAGGGTTAAATGAGCCTATTTAAAAAAAAAAAATTCTAAATTATTTGTGTCAAAAGAACACATAGATATCCAGACATGAACTAAAACCCCATCATAATCAGCAGCATAAAGGAAAAAAAAAAAGGAAAGAAAATTGCTATCTCAAGTGGCTTTCACCCTAATTATAAGACAATAATAGTGGACAAGTGGATTAGCATAAAAAATAACATGAGTAAAAGTTAATTTGTTCTTTCCCCTTATTTTTACATGTATGATATCCATTTGGATCCTAATCTCTCCTGATTTAGTGAAAAGGAAAGATGTTTCCCGGTAATCTGAAGAAAGGGGTGTATGCCTTAATTTACTTCAATGAGGCAAATGCCACAGGCACCACTCACCCTGAATTCTTTTTCTTTAGTATAGGCTATGAGGAATGTAGTCTGGGATGCTCCTGCCCAGTAAAGCAGCAGGATATTCATAGCATCTGTCTTTTCATTAGCACATGGAATATAACATGATCTGTCTGTCCTTTAAAATAAGAAGCAAGCCAAGTCACTCAAAAGGGCCAAATTTCATGCTGCTTTAGCTCCACTGACTTCAAAATCCACGACCTAACTGGAGACCCCAAATATGCCACAGATCAGTCAAATTTCAGTGGTTCCACAGTTCCTGAGGAGGAGGAACAGATGGACAGGAACACAAAGAGGCTGATTGCATAAATTCTGTTTCTTAAGAAACTAGACTAAAATTAGGTGTTTTAAAATCCAGATCGAGGGTTAATTTTGTTTGGAAGTAGGTGCCTGAATACTAACACATATGGTTAGGACAGTAGCTGTTTCTGTTAGTGTTGTCAAAACCGGGTTCTGATATACCAAATTCAGTTCTAGTGTGTCATTAGAGACTGTTACGTCATAGGATGAGATATGCTTTATGGTCATTTCCACTTCAGCCGTGCAGACCTGCTAACAATAACTTCTGGTTTCAGTCAATTACTTTGTAATTATGCTTTAAAATGTCATGTCTGATTTGAGCCAAACACTTTGCTTTCAGCCTTCCCAAGAGAAAGAAAGACAGTGGCGTGAAATTACAATATTAAAAGTAAAACCTGTACCATCTATAGATGTACTCACAATTCAGGGCTATATTTCTATGCATAACTTGGGGCATGGTTCCTCAAAAGATGTCCTTCTATCACAGACTCCCCAGAAAAGGTCTCAATTTAACTGCTTGTGAGATAATCCATTAGTAAAATAATAAGTATTTAAAAAAAATACAGTTAAATCCACAAAACCCCACATCCCTAAAGGCCCGCTGCCTTAAGTAGTAATGTCACCAGCAATGAATTTAAAGTTCATCCAAATAAGCATTTTTGTTGGTAGGGATGAGAAGGAAACTAACCCCTTGCACAAGAGTGGTGAGGACAGGAGGCACTAGCACAGAAGATTGGTAATATATGATGGTTACGTATGTAACCTGTTTCTGAGAGTCCAGAAAATTGTTGTCTAATCTGACACATATTCTAGCTTTCAAACTGCCAGACACAGTCCTTCTTGATTTCCTTTTCTCACCTATCCAGAGGAAAGGTTTTGCCCTGTGATGAATTTGCACATAATTATGGAGAAGGTGATTTTCTCTAGTGTTATCCTGGAATATGAATACCATGCAATAGGGTCAAAACCTGCTGCAAATCCTGATGCAGCCACAGCCTTCCAGGCCTTCTGCAAATCTTCCTCCCACCAATTTCCCCAACATTCCCCACTACATGCCCTGATATGAATCATCTTTCACAGCAGGACGAGAAGAAGCTGAAATTCCCTGGTGTTACCTAAATGTCCTGTTTTAAGGACTAGAGCTGTAGTTCTGAAAGTACCCTTCCTTTGCACAAGGCCAAAGCTCTCCGTGCTGAGTAATCCATTAGAATTCCCGTCAACTGTGTATTCATGGCACTCACAGGCAGCTCCAATCTCCACTGTGGCTTTGAAAAATCTACCCCCAGTGTTATTCTAATGCAGCTGTTTGTCTCCTTGTGAACTTATAATGATAATAATGATAATAATGATAGTAATAATGACTGACACTTATATAGTACCTTTCATCCAGAAGGATCCCAAAGTGCTTTGAAAACTGATTTGCAAACGACCGCACACCCATATTAAACACCCCATCCCTATGTTAATGCAATGTTAATGTTGCAAATGTGAAGAGGGGGGAAAAAGACAGGAAATGCAAAGGTTACAGCTTCAGGAGCAGCATCCATGCACCCAGCATCTTGCCTAAGTTCTAGTATTTACGACATCACCTGGCAAACACTGCACAGCAAATAATGCTTCCCGAACTGACAGAAAGGTGATCAAAACCTTGTGCATCTGGCCATGAAGGTAATTGTGTGAGTCAGGTGGAAATTTCGCTCAGTCCCCTTCCTCAGGTGCTGATATGGAAAGCTGAGTTCCCTAATTTTCTATTTTTATTTGCTGCAATTGAGAGGGCAACACTAGATGTAGATGCCCAACAGTTAGAAGTAATGTGGCTAATGATGCTGCAATTGGACAAGGCGGGGAATGGGAAGAATCCTGCTGACTTAAGTGAATGCTGGATCAAACATTTGTTGAATTATCTGAACAGCAGCAAAATTCCACTCTCCCCCTCTTTCCTACTTATTACTGGCACAGTGAGTTGCTCTGTGCTTTCACACGGGGTACACCATTCTTTTCTTTTGCGCACCTTTTATTCTTCCAAACTCTGGGCAATGTCTCTTGGAACCAGATCTCACATGACAAGTTTCAACTGAAAGGTGTTTTACATCCGTTTGAGCTATGTTCCTCTGTTGACAGAACAGATGAGCCCAATGTTAATGGTGCAAACGGTGCTGTTTTCAATGCACAATTAACCAGGTCAACACCGTGATGAATAAAAATTAAAGCTGGCATCAGGAAAGACCCCATCGAAGTTGAAATCAGTTGTTTAGATGCCTGTGAGTCCCTAAACATCCTTATCTCTCAACAGACACTTCCCCCCGCCCCCCACATAAGGTCAAATCATTGGCATCAAAAGACTGAAATAGAAGAGTTTGAAGGAGAGGAATATATGTTTGAGAGTGAATGGTTTAATGAAATCAACAGCCCTAACCCTTGTGACTCAACCAGCTGTGAGTTGCTTTTTGGACCATCTGGACATAGAGGGATTTTTTTATTTTACTTTTTTCGTCTTTATTGGAAGATGACCTGGTAAGTACATACACAAACACAATAGAAACTGGATGTGTGTACAGGACAAACACCTACAAATTCATTGCTACATCTTCTTAAAAGCAAATATTAAAACTACGTCATCTGTTAGGGCAGTCATCTCTCACAAATTGGGAAGTAGATTCTGCATGGTCAGATCATTTAGTTGCTCTGGCAGGAGTTTGACGTTAGTCTGTGGACTCATCTGTCTGAGCTTTTGGTATACCTTTTATTGCTGGGTAAATCTCTCAGCAAAGTGGGGAAATATAAGTACAATTTTATCTATCCAGTTCCTCAATGCTTTTTTGCTCCATTTTGAGAGGATATTTCCTACCAACTGTTTATCTTCACACAGAGAAGGCACATGGGGTGGGGGGGGGAAGGCAAAAAAAAAGTGGCAACAATATATAGGATATAAATGATTGACTTTGAGAAGGACTCCAACCTGTGTTTGCCTCAACATCCGTATCAACACACAAGGGTTAAAATTCCCTCTCTTGTAACTGTTGCTGTCAAGGCAGGTGGCACAGTGGCTTCCCAAATCTCTTGAAGTTACCCCAGGGGTGACTTCAGTTTATAATTTTTGCACCATAAAGGCTCTCATCCCACCTCAGGTGAGACTCTGTAATGGCTGGCTTTGCTCAGCTGTGGGACAATAGTAGTTAATGGTGTCATTTTGGAATTTCTTATTAATAGGCCAGCAAAACTGCAAGGTTGACAGCACTATTAAATATGACAAAGCCTTCTTTAAAACACTGACTGTTTGACTGGTGGGAGAAAAAAAAAATCATGGCATGATTTATTCCTAGGTGTACAAGTCACAGACTCTCCTCTATATCTTGTGTCCGTGGAATGATCACTCATCTATACTCTGCAGTGTCCTCATACAGCTCATCACAGATGGCTCATCTTGACTCTACAATACTGAAACATGCTTGTGTGCCACACTGAACCTTCCCTGGACAAATCCCCACTTTTCTTCTGAAATCAAAGTATTTGTAATTGACCCCTACACTGGATGCATTTGTTCTGGGTGGAAATTTCATATGCATAACAAATGACATAACTGCTTAGGTCAAAGATTTCATGGTTGGATTGATAAGGTGGGAGGGTATCTCAAAGGAGAAGGCCACTTCCAAATGGAATTGAAGAGTTTGTTAAGAAAGATTTTATGTATATACCTGGAAGTTTTTGAGACACAAAAGAAAAATGCATTAGGATTAGATTAGATGAGATTAGATTAAAAAAGCACAGGCATAGGGGACCAGATCAACAGTCAGTCTTAGTTCAATAGCTGTCTCAGACAGTGGTCAATACCATCTGCTTCTCTGCAACAGGCAGGGCACCCTTCAGTGGGCAGCTATGGGGATAACATACTCATAAGGACAATGTTTTCCTAAACCCCATTAATTAGAAGTTGGTTTAGGCACTGAAGCAAGAAAGCTTTTATCCACTCTGAAGCTCTGGGATTTTATTTTTTTTTTTTTTATAAATCCTCACAATAATAAATCTGGATGTTCTTGCTACCTAATAGAAGTCTAATCCCATTCTCCCCCTTCCCCTCCTCCTCCTAAACTGTCAAAATTTTGGTCTGAAGTACTAGTTTGGTTTTGTTTTTGTTTTTGTTTTTTAAACTGAAGTTTTTCCCTGAGCAGGACTGAGAAACCTGTGTAATAGCTCACACAGTTCTCCACAGCCTTGAGCAAATGAGGGAGAAGAATTACTTCAGTCACTGAAATCAGAGATGACCAATTTTGTGCTATCTGGCTGTAATCATTATAGTAGCCTGAAAAATGTAGCCCTTCCATGTATTTTCACTTTTCACACTTAGCACCCATTTCCTTTATGAGACAAGTCTAGTAACCAAACCAGCCTGGAAGGGATCCAGGGGACATGTTTAGCATTCTGTATTTCAGACATCTTAAGTGCATGTTTCTTGGCTGGGCCACTGTCTTTATACCCTATCTGAATAATACAAGGTTTTACCGAGAGGAAGAGGAAGAGGTATTATGCAAGAGAAAAGGGAGATACATCAGCTCTGACTCATTTCAAATGCCAGTCCAGTGTCCCATTTTACTGAATGAGTTGTGTAAGGTCAAGAATAAAACGACAAGGCTCAAGGAGAGAGAATATTGCTAGTATTTTTTTTTTTTTTTTGCACAAAATTCAAGAAGTTTAAAAACACAAACCATTTTTTAAGTAATAACTTATAATTGCCAGACAGCTGAGGTTTGGTTAGTTTGGCCAATGCTTGCTGTTTGCATTTCACAGAACCTTGAATTGTATGTGGAGGTTTGAGTACTGGTCCAGGTATACCTAAAGGTATGAGGTACTGTTCTTTGAGGTACTACATTTTTTGGTTCACTTTTTTTATAGTGGTATGTCCCTTATCTCATGCAACCATTAATTTGGTCATCTCTGAAACCTTATAAACAACAATTTGACTCCTAAGGAATATATATTTTTGACTCCCAGAGTTTTTACTGAAGAGCCCAAATACTGTGGCAAAGCTCTGTTCCAGTGAGCTAGAGGGTGATTGCCAGAGGTCTCCTTTCTCCTCTGTCATTAGTGATCCCCAGATGGACTTTGTGTCTGTTGATGAATTGACCCCATTTAAAGCAGTGGAGACCTAAAGACAGAGTTAAGCCTGCAGAGGTAAATGAGAATATGAATCATTTGAACTCTCACCAGGTGTTGCTCCAACATTCTTTAATAAAAAATTGCAGCTTTCAAATTAAATACTTTATTTTTGAAATGTACTTGTACTTGAAATGTTTTTTTTTTCAGGTGAAAGGGACATATTTTGAGCAGATGCAATTTTAGTATTTGCCTGCTGAGTTTTGACTTTGAAAGGCAGGACTTCCCATCCTGCCATTTAATTATGTGGAGGTGGACAGGATTTAACAGTTCAGCTCCAAAGTGGTATAGAGGTCCTGGGAGATAGCTGAAAATCTATACCCAGAAAGTGTCTGAAGGATGTGTCTCTGCTTATCTATGGTTGCATGTATATGTGGGGTTTTGTTTTATTTTATAACAAGATGTATTGGCTAACTGGGAGCATTTTATTAAAGAGAAAAGTCTGGGTAAAGCCAGCAAACTATTCACTGCCAAAATTTATCCAGAAGTACCTGTGTAATTGAATTTGGCCGGCTCTAGCAAGATATTTGATTTTCTATAATTGGATTGGCTAATGGGGGGAAGAGGGTGGGGAGAGGGAGGAACTGGAAACTTATCTATCTCCCTTGACAAAATGATCCAGTGAGTTGGGAAATTTCTCTGCCCTTAGGGATAGAAAGGCCAGATAAAAACATGAAAACAAAGCAAGTGATGGACTGAAGCAAGAGGTAGGGCTAGAAAAAGGGGTTAGTCCATGGCTCTGCTACAGTCTCCTGAGATGCTTGTGGGCAAGTCATTTAATCTTCCTGTGCTTAAATTCTCCACTCGGTGCCTGTCTTATTTCATATTTTGAGTTCTTTGGGTTGCAAGTGCCTTGTGTGCTATAGTGCAATAGGATAAGAGCTGGACCTTGCTAAATCACATGGCAAAAACTCTCACACTGAATATACAAAAGCCAGTAAGTAAATGAGGATGTAGAAGAGAGTTTTTGAAGGGCTATCGTGTCTCCAACATACGTTTGTTTCTACCACTTTATTGTAGATACATGGTATTAGAGAGCTTGGGCAATTCAATGTGGACATTCAGCAACCCTGGGCATACCCACTGCATGGCACTCTACCCTGTGTATTTACTTGGCATGAAGTATCCCGAGGTTTCCCTTCAGCTCATTTCTTATAGTGACGCATGTCATGCTCCTGTCACAGAAAACTCATGATACTAAATGTTATTATGTATTTTTAAGGAATAAGAGCAATTCTACTGGATCAGAGAAAGGTCCCATCCAACTAACGCTCCTCTTGTTGGAGCTGGTGCATAGGGCAAATGTAGGTAAGAAAGATTATATTTACCCTGATTAATCTTCCTAAACTTCAATAATTTTCAGTTCAGAGGGTTTATGATATGTAGTACCTGTATAGTCAGTGGCCTTCACTGCATTCCCACATCCATTCTGCATGCTGGATCCATGAGAAAAAGGGGAAAGAAAGCCAACCTCACCGTATCATATACCCATGTGATTGCCAAAGATATATTTTTTAGTAATTTAGATTTCAACATTAGGATGAGAGGAATCACTTGTCACCACAGCAAGGTCAGATGGGATGGGAGCAAGAACTTAACCAGGGTGATGATGATAGAGGCTGAAAGTTTAGCTAAACCCTCCTGACCTATGTACACAGGTAATACTTTCGTACTGGTGATAGGAGTATATTAAGTTTGGTGGTATTGCGGCACTTTTGGATAATAGTATCTAGAAATACTAGAATGCCATCCTTATTCTTCATTAAAAATGAAACATTTTCATTTTAGGGGATTTTAAAATGTCTAATCAATCTTCCCTAAAACATCAGACAGATTTAAAGCCAAGACAGAATAAAATCTTTGGTTCTTGGACACAACTGTAGTTTGAAATGATTGCTAGGGTCCTTTTTTTTTTTTTTTTTTTAAGTAAGGCAAGGTTTTTCTAAAGAAATGAAGTTAATGTGATCAAGTTGTGCGTGTGTTAGCCTATGACTCTTTCCTGATTACATTATTGCATGATTCAGCTCAACATACATCAAGGAAAAAAAAAACCAAAAGGCCTTATACAACAAAACACAAGTTAGATGCTGACACTGAGGGGAAGGGTCATGCTAGTAGCTTACGCTAGACAGCATTAGACAACAGAGAATCCACAACAGTGAGAATCATCATGAACATCTTGGCCACAACCAAAGATTTGCCACTTCACACACCTTTTCAGACATCTGAAAATCTCATCACCAAGGCACAAAGAGGAATTTTGGATTCACACCTGCATGACTTACAGAATAAATTCTATTTTATTTTGCAGATAGATGAGCTATTACAGTGAGTATTGCAAAACTTTTTGGAATTAAAATAGATAGAGGAGAAAGAAAAGAAGAGGAACACATCCTTAAATCTTTCTTTAAGATTTAATGACAGTCTACTTCTAAGAACGACCTGTTGGGATGGCTGGTTTTATAGCCTTACAAAAACTGCAGCCTGGCTTACCCCAGTATACCATTCCTTGCCTTCCAGTTCTTTGTAGGAAAATGTACTCTCCACTATCAATATACATGAAGTCAACTTCCTTAATCAGTTTAAAAGCCTTTTGAAAATGTATTTTGTGGGTGTCTCACTAGCTGAATCTTTTATTTATGGGCTTGTACTGGGATGGTCATTTGAATTTTTGTTGGGAGTCCGTATTTTATTATGCATTTTATTTGTTTTTTATTGAAAGCTTTCTGAAGCACTCAGAAAGATGCTGGGCAAGTGATTGAATAAAAGCAAACTCATTTCAAAACTTCTCCCTGATCTTTTTGCCTCTTCCCACTGCAGGTATGTGCACACCCAGATTTCTGCCCTCTATTTCATAGCATACACCACTATTTTATTTTCATCCTCTATGAGAACCTAACAATTTGTGCTATTTCTAAGAAAAACCAGCACCAGAATGCTAATAGATATGATAGAAACTGTAGTAAGTTTATTCATTTTTTATTAAACCTGAAGAAACACAGGAGCCTCCTTACATTCCTGAAAGTTTAGGATTTTTTTTTCCCCATCAGGTTTTATTTTGTGGAATAAATTTCATAAAAATAAAGCAAACATAGCTTAAAGATTTTTTAGAAATTTTACAATTTTAAAGAGGATAGTTTTAGGATCATGATTTCTCCTTTTTTCCGTAAAAAGGAATCCTTAGAATAATTACCAATATTTTGTGAGGGAAAAATACATTTTCCTTGAAAAGGGAGTAAAAGAACAGTATGTGCTGTTTTCTGATCTGCTTTTTATTTTCCTGTGCTGTTCTCCATATGCTGGCAGTTCTTCAAAATGGACTATTCCAGAGACAGATGAACTTACAACGTCCAAGTCCATAAAGATACTTCCCACTCAGACTTATGGCCTATTCTCGCTTTCCTTTGGAAACTGATGAAAAAAATCAAACCTTAAAGGAAGCCAGTGATCTGTTCCAGAGCTTTTTACTACTGGCTGACCATGCTACAGGAGTAGAATGCTGTTTTGGGTTCCAAAATGCCATCAGTTTTGAACAGATCATCTGCTGACAGAGTTACACACAAATACAGAAAGAAAAATGAAAGACGTAGATGCCAAGGAGTATTTTCTTAAATGAAAAGTATATTAGGTTGTAACCACCATGGGAAATAAAGAAAGCTCTTTTATTTAGGATCCTGAATACTAAATCAGACAGATCCAGGGGAAATACATAACAGAAAACAATTGGCAAAATCGCATCCTACATCACCTAATCCATCCTACCAGCTCTTTTTTTAAGGAGTGTTGAGATTGTACATAGCTCCTGAATATGACTGTCCACAACCATATTACTGGATATTTACTCATTATGACCCTCTCCACACAATTCCCCCTTCATTCCAAATCATCCAGCTTAGAGACCAAGGAACACCTTTAAGTTTTTATTTTGCTTAAAAGATTAAATTAATGTCCTTTAGCTATATTTGCTACAGTAATCTATATTATGTATATCCAGCTCATGAAAAGCCAACTTCATAGAAACACCTTTTTTAGATTCTGTTTAGATTCTATTTTGTGGGTCTATAACACTAATGGCACGACATGCATGTTTTTCAATAGATTTACAGCAGTGATCTTATAAATTACACTACCACATGATGAAGAGCAGAACAGGTGATTAACTGCATTAACCACACACCTCTGACCAGGTCACCTGCACTCTGTGCACTGATTTATCACCTCTGTGTCAGAAAAACAAGCCCAAGATTTCAAGAAAACTGTAGAAATGCTGATGGGAAAACCCATAAAGTGCTCAGATACCAGTATTTTCTTCAGCACTTGGGAATAAGAGTCATATTCTGAAGTCAGGGAGATGAACTCTTACTGTACTTTTAACATCGCATGATCCAGGTGTACACAGATCAATATATAGTTCATGTGGTTTTTTTGTCTTTTTTTTCCTTTTTTTTTTTTTTTTAAACATGGGAAGAAATGGCAGCTGAAAAACTCAACACCTGTAAAATTGTGATGCATTCTTTGTACAAAAAATAAGTGTTTCAATCTGACTGAGCTAGAAATCTTTTAAGAACATATTTCTCCTAAGCCTTTTGCATAACACTTAGGTCAGGAGGAGCTTTTCATCACACTACTACTTAAAGGTATGAAGAAGATAGCTGGGGATTAAATATTCTTTGGAGCAAGCATCCTTGAACTGGCAGGGGGTGGGGACTTGAACACTAAAATGATGATAACTCTGTCACCACACAATCGGATTTATATCTTTACAAGGTGAAGGCGAGCTCAAAGAAAACATCTCCAACCCTTTTTGGTAAAGCAGAAGCCAGAGAAGTACCTAGGAAATGTCTACATATTTTTTGTCATATACAGATGCAGCTGCACCTTCACTTATTTCCAGGCACACAGGAACCTCCAATACCATGCATTTCACAGTACTGTGCTAAAGAGTGCTGCTTGGCAGTAGGAGATGATAATATTTTGGGTTTGGTGCCTCAAGAACATTTCTCCTCCAGGAGGACAGAGTGAGTTTAAGTTTATCCAGCCAGATGTGGGCACTGAACATAGATTACTCCATCTGAGCGAGTCACTTTTGATTTTCTCTGTAATCAACAAAGAGAAATGTGTGCTTTTGGGACACAATTCATTTGACTGATTCTAGATTTCAACATTAGGATGAGAGGAATCACATCATAAAAGAGTGTACTTCTCTCTACTGACCACAACAGAAGCCCATGCTGATTAGCTCAAGTGTACGTAAAAAAAATATAAATCTCTGTAGCTAGAGATGATGTGTAGCATGTGTGTACAGACAGACTGTAATGGGAGTTCTAGTAAGAAAAGGTGGGACAAGGGAGTAATTAAATAAAATCTCATCTTTTCTTATTCAAAATTTAAATATAGAATATGGCAAAGTGTCTGAACAACAATTAACTGACAGAGTTAATGAGATGGGGAGAAAAACACTCAAAACAGAATGAAGGCTAGATTAGGTGTATCAGGATTCCTGTGTGTACCTTGCAAATTTACAATGTCAAATTGACATAATTTGAAGGAGATGGCGAGCATTATCCCAGGAAAAAAAAAAAAAAAAAGGAATAGCAGCCCATTTCTAATTTGCATATGCATATTTATTTATCCGATATAGCAGCAAATTCTACTATTCTCTGAGCGGCACCTTTGCATCTTACAAATTTCTCCCCATTTACACAATTAGTGCTGGCAGATAAATGTGCTGGCTGGTGAAGCATTCTCTTCTACCCTTTCCCCTGCCAACAGCACAGGCCTCAGATATCTTGTTGAAACACAAAGCAGGAGAGCATCACTGATTGGCTAACTTGAAAATTTTGGGTCATAATTTTTTTTGTAGCTATTCTCTGTGGGTCATGTAGGGTGGGAAGACCTCTAACGTGTACTCACCAACAAGGTGTACCTACTGAAACTTCTGTGATTCTATTTAGATTCTAACGTGGATGGGCTACAATGAGATGTGTGAGGTCCAGAAACACAGATGAGCTGAACACGAGGTATGGGGAGTGGTTGGGGATGCAAAGTGTTTATCACCCAAAACACCAACACCCTAACTGCTCAACAGTCGAAAAATCAGAACTTTTGAGTTCAGCTTCCAGCTTTGGTCTGTTCATGTCAATTTGTGTGAAAGACCTGGATTTCTCAGCAGCCTTGTTTATTCATTGGTTCAGCAACTGGGTGGTGTACTACAGGCTCTAAAGCTTCATGGTCATAAGTTGTTCCTTATTAGTCATTCTCAGAAGAACCAAACACAAAAAATATACGTTTTCTCTATAAGAAAAGTGTTCCCTTGTATTCCTCTTTGTCCCTTTGCAGACCAAGCCCAGAAACACAAATAAGGGAAGAATAGTCTAATGGAGATATCATCTGTAGGGGCCAAAATTACCCCTTGGCTATTTCTCCTAGGCCACATAGACCTCTTCAGAATAGGAAAGGATTTTCAATTAGACATCAAATTAATAAGTCACTTCTGATGCTCCATTCCTGCAGGAAGACATTAGTAATTTGTTTGTTCCAAAGGCGCCACTCATATTCACACAAAATGGCATTTAAATGTTAATCGAGTCAGGGGATGGGGAGTGCTTGCCAATCACTACACAACTTAAGGTCAAGGTTTTTGTCTTAAAGGAGGACTCAATGTTAATTTTAAATTTAAAATTCTTGACAGATAGCAGGTTTTCAAATGCCTGCTACAATCTGGCTTGTTTGATTCATTTTAATGAGTAAGTAACTCCTGGCAAAATGAAGGTTTTCCTATGTCTTCAAGGAAATGGAAGGGCAAAGAGGCACAGTGGACTAATCCTGCAACCACTACGGGGAACAGGAAGCAAAACCAATTTAGACTCCCATTCATCTCCTTGCTTCCCACATAGAGACCAAAAAGAGTAATTTACATTCCTACGAACACTAGGCAATTATTGGAGATTTCAGTTTAAAAGGGAAAAAAAAAAAGTTCTCAATATTAAATTCAGCATTGACTCTGTGCTGGAGGAGCATTTTGTGTGCATGTCTGTGAACATGTTTGGTTTTACTGTTTCTCTGCTTTCTGTTCTTTGATAGCTTTGGGTTTTTTGCTTTTGCTTTGTTTTTTAACTTGCAGAGTGTAACATTTAAGTAGTATAAGGAACCTGTGATACTTTCCTGACTTTTTTTCCAAATTTGTCAGTCCCACAAAAGAGTCAGAGGGCTGTATTTACCCTTGGGTGTTGCAAACTGAAGTTAGGACTGACATCTCTTTTAGGTAGTTCTCACCATCACTGCACAGGTATAGATAGGGCAGGCTGTCATACCTCCCAGGCAGCCTTGCAGGGGGTGATGGATTCAGGTTGCCAATAACTCTAACTTGTGACCTCAGCCACTTAAGATAGAAGGGCTACTTCTGATGAGATACTGGACTGGAACAAGAAAGGCTGTGAGTAATCAGTGCAATCACCAAGATACTAAAAGTTGACCAGATTCATTGAGCACCCTGGTCTAGCAAGTGGCATCTCTGACCATGGCGAGGGGGTTGGAGCTAGATAGTCTTTAAGGTCCTTTGCGACCCAAATCATTCTATGATTCTATGATTGAAGAAAGGGTGGGAAATTAAACTCTGTGTTCAGGAGAGAAATAGTGTTTCTAGGGCACAGTTCCTGCAGTGGTAAAGGAAGGAGGACACATGGATCTCATAAATGAAAGAGTCCGTATGAATGTCACACAAATATTTTTCTCTGTTGATAAGTTCTTCCATATAACTAACTCACAGGTTGTCAAATTGGCTGAAATGAACTCCAAATTTACTGTTGATAGTAATATTGTGAAAGAATTTATTTTGATGTCTTGCATCAATGAAATTGAGTTCTACCTTTTCCTGTGTTTAGACTAGACGTCTGCTCTATTGGCCATAGGTACAACATACATTGAGGGTGTACAGATATGTATGCAGAGAACTCAAGATCCTGGATGCCTAGCATGTCTGAACCTTTATGGGCCAGTCCCTACTTATTTCCTTCCCCCCCACACACACTCTATAAATTAGAGGAATAGCATTTCCATGACCAACAAGAACATTTAATGATGTTGAGATTCTGAGATACCCAGCAATGACACCTCTATTTCAGACAGTATCAGAACAATGACAAGATTTGACTTGCTTTGGCCTTTCTAACTAAAGAGGACAAGTTTCCACCATTTGACTTCATCAAAAATGGAGAGAGATGGTGAGAACAAGGCCTCCAGGGAGCTGTTCAGTCGAGGGTCTGAAGCAACCTCTGAGAATGTCAGACTCCTCTGTCAAGTGGAATGAATCTGGACATTAAAAACTGTATGGTGCTGGAACTATCTGTCCATTATATAAATATATAATCCTCAACAGAAAGGCCTTTGAACTGTCATCTTCACCTCTACATGTTTAGATAATGTTTCACAACCCCATAACACACATGGCTGTCTTATTCATATGCAAGCAGCATAAGCACATGCCCTTTCTGTGATTGCATGGGAAAACACACTTTTTCTCACTGAGTTGGAATACAACTGTATTGAACTGAACTGCTGAAAATGTCCCAGGACTCTTAAAATCTGAAGGGCAAGAAAATGCTGAAACCCCATGAAACTAAACAAAATGGAGCCTATGGAGTCAGAAGTAATCTCAAGAAAAAAGAAACAGACACATTTTATGAAGTCACATAGTCCAACCTTCAGTTAATGCAGTATTGTTCCCCAAAAATATAATGCTGTCATTTCAAAGCAAACAAAAAGCTTGAAGTTCCAGCTTTGATAGTTCCTGGCCTGTGTGATGGTGCTCAGGGAGAACTTTCTCTGGATGTACAGTCCCCATCTATTGGTTTTTATTTATTTATTGCTATTTGTTTCATTTTTTCCTTACTGTGCAATCTAACTCTTTGTGGAATTTTTCCTTCTCATACCATCACTTCTCTTTATGGAGTTGCCTAAATTCCTATAGCTAATCAGGGATGAGATTGGTGAAATGAGTTATCTTTGCATTTTTTCATAGATTGTGTAAGTTCAAAAACAGAGAAATAAATTCTTTACTGTTCCTAAATACTTTCATTTATAAGTGACAGGTCACTTCTTCTGCAGAGTAAATACCAGTAGGATGGTAGGATACAGAAATATGGCACAAGTGTCACCACTGCTATCTGTTCTTCATTTCTCATTCAAGAAAACGAAAGGAAGATCCCAGGAGGCCAAGCTGACAAATAATGATATAAAACTCATTGTTTAAGGCAGTAGTAGAACAACTGCTTTGAATAAAATGAGATCAGTCTATGATTTTTCATTCCAAGGAAAAGGAAATCTATAGGCTCCATCAGATTTGGTTAGTTACAGAAGCAGTTAAATCATGTCAAGCTATTAATGTAATCTGCAACCTAACCACTCTGAGTTACCTACAAGAATTTCTAATGGGCACCTTCCCCAGATAAGTGTTAACATCATAGTCATGTCTTTGAATAAGCCTGTGCTGAGACTACAACTAGACTGGAAATGAGGAGAACCAAGTTCTCGCCCAGTTTGTCAGTTATCAACTGTATTCTTGGGAAACAAATTTAATTTCTCCCATCTTCTTCTTTTGTTCTCTGCCTTAATCCTTGTTACATTTACTTGGAATTCAACTGCCTTTCAGTGAGGACTATTCATGAATGAATGAATGCACACACAGCACTTGAAACAGCAGGATCTTCATCTTGATGGTGACCACAAAGTGCTACTGAAATTCAGATCAACAGTAACAGTGAAACTACTATCCTACCTCCCTCATTCTGTATTCTCCTCCACCAGAAACAAACAAGCAAACCAATAAGCACTAAAACAGGCTAAATAAATGCATATATTTAGAAAAATAATCTATTCCTTGTTCCAATTGTTATACCAAGAAAAAGATTAAAAAAAAAAAAAAAAAGGTAGATCTTCAGGTATTAAGGTGTGAGAATTTAAGATTCAAAGAGGTATAAACCCCATCAAATTGCCCTGAAGGAAGAAATCTTACATCCTGACTCTATAAACTCTTCTCTGGACTTTGGTTTCTTGGCTTCTTTCAGATATCCATATCATATACAGATGGTTTTGCTTGGCCAAAAAATGCCCTGGTAGTTTTGTGGGGTTTTTGTTTGTTTGTGTGTATTATTTTTTTTTTTGGTTGGTTGGTTGTTTTTTTGTTGTTGTTAGGTTTTTGTTGTTGTTGTTGTTGTTTTGTTTTGTTTTGTTTAATTTCATTTTGTTTTGTTTTTCTTTTTAACATCATAATATATAGAGAGTCTTGTAGTCTGAAATATTATCCCTTCTTCAGAAAAGGAAAATTTTAGTAAGTAAGGAAAAAAAAAATTACTTTTGCTTTGTCTGGGGAAGCAAAGAGAAGGCGGTGAGATGCACTGAACACATGAATGCACTGTGCCCGCTGGGGTCTGGCTGTATATTCATTATACAAGGTCAGGGTCTCACTTCCATTCCTCCTAGTGTAATTTAGGTAAAGCCACCACACAATGCCTGACCTTTCCATGGGACAAGCTCCCTGTCTCCCTCCTGACATGCTGCAGTAAATTTGTGTGTAATTAAACATAGTGTTCCGACACGCTGGGTCTCTGCGGCCATCTGGTCTCCCCTCTCCAGCTGACCTTTCAGATTGAATCCAGCACAGACCACCAAGGCTGGGAAATGTCTGGAATCGGAGAGCAGCACAGTAAAGCAAGGAATGTCTGCTCAGATTGAAACATGCTCCCTGCTACCTGCTCCACTTGGGCCATTCTCTGTGGAATCAGGAGCAGGAGTCATGGAAGAGGAGTAGGAAGGCAGCTTTTCTCCTCAGCGATGCTTCAGCTGCCCCTTGGACACAAAATGCATCCAGGTCCCAGATACAGTGAGAATCCAATTGGCAAAATACTAAGGAGGAAAGACCATGTTCTTCCCTAAGGAGTTTGTGGTCTGAACAATCAATTTTGGAAGGACTGCAGGGTCTTCCTAGCAGGGCTCTCACAAGGTTACATGTCATTGCTGGTCTGTACTGATATAGTTTTCTATCACACAGCATAATAACTCTGTGTCAGGAAGGAATGAGGAGATGGAGAACGGTCAGACTAAGAGTCTAAGAACTACAAGAAGCTCCTCTAGCTCATAGGAGTACACCTAAAAAGCAGGGCTTCTGACAGTGCCATAAAATACATGAAATAAATACATTAATAAATTCAGAAATACATCTGCTTTGAAAAAAAAAGCCAACAAAACTATAGGGTAATACTGGGCGTATAAGGACATTCTTTGGAGGTTGCAGACACTGTTCTGGAATAACTACAAGAGCAAGCTGATGATTCACAGGACTTGGTTACAAGACTGAGAGTCAACTCACCATCTTCATTTTTCTGTATCTATATTTGAAGTAATGCTCTAGTTTTACTTTATAGCCAAAGAAGAGGAACTGAAAATTTCCCACATCTGACCAGTCTGGACAGCTGTACTGGGTAGGCATTTCAACCATTTTGATTTATAATGATCAGTTAAAGAAATCCCACCCCAGCTTCTTCATTTACACACATACGAGTGAGCACCATTGCAATGATATAAGGGGATCTCAGAGGTCCTTTAGGGCCCTGAAAGTCAGACTGTCTGTTCCCAGATGTATCAACCTCACTATGTTTAAGTGAAATGACCTCTTTGTGCTTCACTTTTTCTAGTAAAAAAAAAAAAAAGACAGTGTAACAATAGTATGAAAAACTATGTTCCTCTAAATTACAAAAGTATATTACCAGCAACAATGACTAGCACTATCTAGAATAATTGAAAGTGTGAGAAGCCTAAAAATGAACAATTTTGAAATAACATTCCTTCAAGCAAATGGTACTGCAAATCTGGGTGGATCCCTTAGAAACTTTTCTTTGCCATGGCAGGCATTTAGGACTAAGATTAACTTCCTGTTAGTAGGAAACATCATTATCATGCTGGTTCTTTTCTGCATCAGGAATGAAGACACCACAAGGGAAAAGGCACTGCAATATGCTTTCAGACCCATCTCCATCATTAGAAACTCTGCTGTTTATCATCACCTTCTCTCACAGACAGTCCTAACAAAGAAGTGGCGGTGTCTTAGGCATCTAAATGACCTTTTGAGTTGAAGATTCTCAGATGCACTGTATAAAACTTATTACTAAAATCTTATCACATAACCTTCCCCCTGCTTTGTCTTTACATCGATGTTATTAATTCACAACCCCATCTTGCTCACGGCTCACGATCCCATTGTCCTCTAGAAGTTTCATGATATTTTCTCTGTCTTTACATTCCATTATTTTAATGGGGAGAGAAGTTAGATTTATAGGATGGTAATTGCCAGGACCAGGAGTAAGAAACAGAAAAAGACCTATATTTTTGTAGGTCATCCAGCCATTTCTGATGCCAGTGTCTGAATGTGCCTTCCTGCATATGTTCCCCTGTTTTGCCCAGTGTGCCTTGAAGTCTCCTCAGCAATGGATTTTCCACCTTTTCCTTTGGGAGATCATGCCTTGATATACTTCACTGACAATAAGTGTTTTAGTTCTGGTATATGTGAGTTTTTCTTTGCTTAAATTTGTCCCACTACTCTTAGTAATACCCCCATGGACCATTCTAAATAATTCCTTCCATCATTCGCAACCTTTCCCTTCAAGTTTGTGTATTTATTTCTTGTATTGTTAATCATCCTTTAAGAAAAACACAATCATTCAGCACCTTCATCATCAAGATACAAAGGAGATGTCTAGACCTCTACCATTTGAGGTAATTCTTCCTGTTCTGAAAATCACAGAGCTATCAAGGTAATTTGCTCTGCCTATAAGCACAAGGAATAGTTAAAATGGATAAGCTTTGCCATTTAGTGAAAGGGTAAGGGTGTTAAAAGAAAAAGCTGAAATAAAATGTTTTTCAGTAAAATGACCAAATCCATCCACTAAGCTTAAAACCATAACTGAGGGAGTCCTCTGGTACTGTTTCCTTGTAGGATCTTTGGAAAAGTGACTCTCATTGAACTAGCCTCCTTAGTAACCTTAGTAACCTACATGGTGAATGATATGCTGCAACACTCCTCTAAAAGATAAAATAAAGCCAAGGACATGAAAAGAAAATTAAGCATTTCAGAACCATTAAAGAAAAATACCCACACTGAATCAAGTACTTGGGCTCTTCTTGTGCTGTCTCCTTCCTGCAAATTAGCAGAACTTCTCTTATCTAGGCTCAGAAAGAAGCAGAGTTCTCACTGGATGAAAAATCTGTTTCCTTCTCACTTTAAGTTTTAAGTCAATATTTTGTAATTTGTAAGGAACTAAAATATCGGATTTCAACTCAATTATAGGGTGCAGATTTGGTTGCAAAGTGCAAATCTCCCGTATCTGTACCACCATCATATTTCTCATTATATCACCAGAGTACAATGAGGATTTCTTAGTTAATGCTTGAAAAGGGCCAAGAAGTGCTGCTTAAATGTTATTCTTATGAGCTCTTTGGTTTTGGGGGCTAGTTTAATTTCTGTTCAAACTGTTACTAATACTTCCTTGACCTTTTGATTCAGCTGCAGTACTTTTGGCAGGAGAACTCACTTTTGAGGCTGATGATATTTCATCCATTTGGTTTACCCCTGAGCCTGTAGCACAGTTATTTACTATCAGAATTAAAGCATGAGAAAAAGGGCTGTTGAGCTAGTTCTTCAGCCCTGGTCAAAAATATGCAACACAAAAATTATCAAAAGAGGAGGCAGGAAACAGAGAAAAAGTGTGTCTGCGTTGAGTCCCTCTTGCCAACATCCTCCTTTGGCAGCTTTCGGAGTGGGAGGAAGAGATGTAAATCAAATCCAACAGAGTGTTAGATAGAGTAGAACTGACATTTGAAGCTGCAATACCTTAAAGTCAATATCATTATCTCTGATATTTACTGTAGCATACAATGCTTGGATGAAATGGTAAAGTTCACCCATTCTTCCCATACACACTGCATTGTCATATGTGCTATGACAGACGTACTCACGTACACATACACACAGAGAAAACAGAAAGAGTTTCACCTAAATGTCCTATGTGAACTTCCATCTGAGGACATCTGCTGCTCAGACTCCTCAGAAACACTGTGTTGGTGGGTGAGACACTTCCTGAATATGATTTGGCTTGTATATAGGTTATCTCACTCCAGTGCCATTTCTGTGGTACTATTTGGGATGGGTGATGCTAGAGAAGACTGAAATGACTAAAGACATAGTATCTGAAGAGGTGAAGTTTTGGGACTTCTCAGACGGGTGCAAGGTAACAAGAATCTCACTTGCACTAAGACATCTGCAGTCAGTCAGCCAGTCAGGACTTTCTGTTTATAGTCAATGGAAAGAAAGAAGCAAGCCCTGGAAACAGCAGTTGAGTTAACTGAGACGTGTATCTCAGGATGTGATGAATCACCCTCGGAAGAGGACTATTTCTCTCCACTGACCGTAAAGGGAGTCTAGCATAACTAGTCAAGACTTTGATGTCTCTCTTTTGGCCTTCAGCTTTAGGACAGATGGGTCTCACCCCAGGTACTATTTTTTCTTTAGTATGGAAAGACTATAGATCTTTAATACAGGAGAAAAGGAGAGTATGGGGCCAAGGACTCCTGTAATTTCTTCCTAACTCTCTAATGATGCTCTGGAGAGGTCTTTTGTAAACTTGTCAGAATGGTATGGAATCTCATTCACTTAACTTCGACATCAAAATCATTAAGTTATTTCCAAATATATCCATCAATTTTCTACTTCACCAATGGGGTCTGCTAAGTGTCATTGAAGATGTCCAGAGAAAAAGCTTCATTAATTTGATCACTGGACTACTGCTGCTGAGGTTACAAAACTCTGTGTTTAACTCCTCCTTTCAGTTGTGAATACACCTTCTCATTTACTTTTTATGTCTTTAGACACCATACTCTAAGCTGTTATCTCTCAAACTACATGCTGTCATCTCTCTTAATGAAAATCTCACCTTGACCCCATTTGTGCCAAGCTGGGCTGTCCTACACTGAACTCAAACCCTCCTTCTGCAGACATACAGGGCACAGACCAAGATCTCAGAAAGTCTCTGGTGTCTCAGACACTCACATCAAACTATTGCCATGGTTTTGTCTCAGAAAACACTCAGCATCATAGAACAGTCCCAAACTTTTGATAGTGTATATGACTACTGCTTCTGGCAGTGGATAAAGGCTATGTGGAAACCTGTGGACTGTAGCAGGGACAGGGTTCCAACCTCCTGCCTGAGAGGGAAGAGGGACAGAGAACAAATTATCCTGGTGATTACAGGCAGTGACTAGGACAAGAATTTCTTTGAGTAAGTAGGGAATTTTAGGGCTATTTCAAGGGATGCCAGTGTTTCTAGATGAAAGAATACTCCATACTCCAAGTGATTTAGGTTGTTTCTTCTAAGGAAGTAAAAGAAAAACAAAGAAAAACCTAAAAGCCCCACCCATAAAAGTACAAAACCTTCCCTCTCAGTTCTCAGCTTCATTATCAATAAACCCAGAGTTGCCTTCCTGAGAAATGACCACCAAGGTGACGTAAACTGTCTTGACTTCAAAAAGAATCCTACTCATTTTCATGCCTTTGTAATTTCACATGAATCAAACACTTTAATGTGATCAAGAGATTCATTCATCATATATGGCATTATCTTGGGAGCTGAAGGTATTTCCTTTTACCCTGTTTTCTTGATGGAAATATTATTTCCCCTACTTTGCCATTATCTGAAGGTTTGGCCTTCAAGGACAATCATTTCTATTACTATAGCACCAGCCTAAGTGGAAATAGCACAACACACAGAATAAGAGAGAAGATAGCACTGGAATGAACAAAAAAATCCTGCAAAGCACCTTCAATTTTTTAGAGGGGATTTGAAAAGCTGTCAATTTTCTGCTGCTAGCTGACTAGTTCTCTGTACTTCTAGCCACAACAAGTACTAATAATGGAGCTTTCCACTTCCTCTTTCTTTACCTGAGCTTTTCAAAACTCTTGACTGTATCTGAACCTGGAAGTCTGGCATCTGGGAAAGCTAGGTAGGCTTTGCTATGAATTCTTGGCTGTTTTCAGGATTCATTATTCAAAGACATGTGCTTGGATGACAGGAGATGACTTTTTATAGGACAGAGGGCCAGTGCTGGAGTAGATTTGTTTTTCATGACAGGGAGCATAACAAACTAGTGGAAAATGGTGTTACCTGCCTTAGACACATCAACTCCAGTGAAAAGAATATGGTCAGATCTTTTCTTTTTTGGTGCTTATTCAGATTCTCTTTCCCCATAGTCTCTGTATCTCAGTATCTCACTTAAAGAGCTTTGCTTGCTTCAAGTGTGTGCTAAGAGCTGGGACCCAGTTTACTCCCTCCTGGTTTTCACTTGTCTATTTAACAAACACTAACTGCTTTTCTCTACTGGTGAGGGAGCCTTCTAACTTTGACTCATTCTCTAAACAGCAGAGTTTCTCTTACTTTCTCCAGCACAGATTCCCTTCAAATCACACTTGAATTTTAATTTTTCTCTGCAATAATGGTTCTACACCTGGAGGTTCTGAGACTCAATTCATGTTTAATCTGTTAAGCAAGCTCCACTTTCTCACTGCCCCCATCTTCAGGGAGCTAATATTTCATTCACCTGACATGTGACAATTTTTAGCTATTCTGGGACACTCATTGCTTGGAAACTGTTCTGCAAACTGTTTTGTATTTTAAAGTTCAAATTAATGTATTCCTTTTAAGAGCATCAGGCCCCTTACATGGAATCATTTTATTTGTAAGTAATGCTGTCTTGTTATACTGCAGTAAGTCCATCAGGTCCAAGTCCTATCAATCAGTCAATCCTCCAATCCTATCAGTCCACTCTGGAAATCTGAAATAATTTTACGAAGGGTGACAATTCTTGATTAAGAAATACCTCAGCTCTCTGATAGGAGGAGGAATATGGTGTGTCAGTGCAGCTCTTCTTCATGCATCTCCTCATGGAGATATGGGAAATAGAACTCAAGTTACAAGCAATGGAAGCTCTCTCTAGACTTGTCCAGGCGTTGTCCGGTCCCAACACTACACTCCTCCTTCTCCAGGATTTCTATTCTTAATATGGAAATAGGGAAAAAACAAAAAAAACCCAGGGCCTTCAATTTGTGTGCTGAGATTAGAGCCCACACATAATACCAAACCTTTTGGAATCAGTTGTCTGAAACTCAACTTCCCTCAGAAAACTCTGCTTTCTTCAGAACTCTTGCCTTCAGAAATCCTTGACTATGCTTCTAATCAGAAAGGAGAATGAATGGGTGAACATTCCAATGCGCTCTGGTAGTTTGTCCTGGACCCCTGTTGTGTTACATTAAAAGTTTGGGATAACTCTTCCCATCTCTCTTTCTTGGACAGCATGTGTTGCTTTGCTAAGGAAGAATGAGACACAACAACAGAAAGTCACAAGAGGGCTCATTACTTTCTACAGCCAGTGAAGAGCTGAAAAAAGAGAATGAGCAGGCCAGTTGGCTGCTGTCTGGAGACAGGAGAGGGCAGGGAGTACTAAGACACTTGTCAGTGAACAAAGATCCAGTTCACCAGGACATGTCGTTTCCTTAATAGTATTCTAGGTGACCTTTGCATTCCGTGACTCAGTTGCCCTACCTAAAGAAAAAAACAAAGCACAAAGCAAAAATAAACTGAGACCTTCTTTGTTGCTTCAAGAAAAATAATATCGATTTTCTTTGGAGCCTGCAGGTTGGAAGTTGTTTACTGGCCAATATAACTGCCTCAGAAAAGATCTTAGTCCTGAGGAGCATATTATCAGTTTGATAGCTCCCAATACTGTGAGGCCTTGATTCCAATTAAACTCATATCCTATGAAATTTAGTGAGAATAACATGGGTGTGCCTTATACGGAATTCAATCAGGCTTATAGTTTAATAAATCTATGTGAAAAGAGGCTAATAAATAAATTACTGAAAGAACATCCTGCCTTTCACAGCCAGAAAAGGGCCCTAAAACAATCCAGAATTTTAGTTATGATAGCTGCAAAAAAGGAGTTTTTTAGATAAAAGACAAAAATACACCTTTGGCAGCATTTTATTTACTCATTTAATTGATATTCACTCTCTGAGATGATGCATTTTCGTATCAGAGTGAGATGATCTACTGCTTAGCAAACAAAAATGATCTAAAGTAGAGATGGAAGAGATCTACAGGGACAGATTTTCAAGCAATTTACATGCACTCTTGTATATGCAAAATATGAGCACCGTTACACACATAACTGTACATGCAAGTCTATATCAATGCATATGCAAATCAGGCTATTGTGTAGGGTATTATGCCCAATCAGCGATTCAATTGGTGCAATTAACCAATTTCTATGCAGAACTCTTGTAACTGGGCAGGCAAATTAATGCAACTGCATGCAAAGCTTACACCAGCATTTGTGTACCTAAATGTTCTGTGTCTCTAGCCCATTAAATCGGGGTCTGTTTTAATTAGACTGTAAAATTCAAGCCAGACCAGATCATAATGTACTTGGGAGTCCAGTAAATAGAAACAGAAACATATTTTCTGGTATGCTTTGTCATTCAAAGATACCATGAACCTCCCCCGCCACGACTTCCCTTGGATTATGTAATTGCAATCACAACTTCTCAAAATTTAAGATGGACAAAATATTTCTCCTGATGTTCAGTCTTAATTTTTCCTCGCTTAACTTAATCTTATATCCTCTAGTCATCCTCCCACTCTAAACACCATCTCCCACAGAATCATAAAGTGGCTGCTCTGTTTGCCTATCTCAATTACAGTATTTCTAGGAAATGAATTTTTCCTGTGTGAAGCAAACAGGAGAGATAGGTGGGGGTCCTCTTCTGTGGGTCTTGTTGGTGACATGAGTACTATTTTGACAAGCCTTGACAGTATCTGGTTCAAGTAAAAGTTAACCTTGAGTAGCACCATGTATAATTATCCCACAACCTTTTCCTCAATTCTTCTCAAAGCCAGGCTCAAATAGCTTCTTTTCTATGGATGGAAAAAATAAAGCAACTTCCATGGACCCTCACTGTAAATCAGTAACGGAGAAAGGATAAAGTCTAGATCTCCCAAGACCAAGGACAACAACAAATCCAGTGAATGAAAGGATTTTCCAAGTAATTGTATTCAAAGCCCTGGTCCTTCAACTGAACCTACACTGGTAGGTCACTGCAAGCTTATGCTGCGTGCAGATAGTAGACTGATCTCTGAATTCAGTGCAAGAGTCCTTAAAATAGTACAATTCAGCCCTCAGGGTTGTAAAATATCAGAATCATATTGTTTGTAAGCGGGGTCATCTGGTACAAGTTTCAGTTGAAGCAATGCCAGCAAAGGGATCAGGGTCCCTTCCTTAACATACATATGTATTTATATAATATAAAGATTATTTTTAAAAATAGTTTCAATCCTTTGATAAATGTGTTTTCTTGTAAGTATGGAGTGCTTATTTTCTTAATGTAACTGTACCATGATAAAAGGGAAAAAAATAAAGCCTTCAAAGGTAAAAATCTTGTCTAGCTACAAAGATGAGGTTTATCTACGTCTTTTCCTTATATGGGTGATGGTGTTAAACAAGTATAAAATCAGTGGTACACCACCAGTGCTACAAAACCTGCTTTGGTTAATGGCTTAAAAACATTCTGCTTTATCAGGCTTATGTAATATTATGCTTTGCAGATCACATATCTTACAGCTGTACTAGAAGCACTTATTCAACGTTCCAGGTCCCCTCTCCTATATATCAAACAGCACAATATTGAAGAATTATAGTGAGTTGCTAAAACATTAGATAGAGAGAAGGAGAGAGAAACACATTTTTGCAATGTTTTGAACCTAGTGTCACTGGGATTTTTTTAATGCATAAGAGGCAGAGTAATTTTGCTCTAGTTCCACATTAATTCCTGCACAATATGCATTGGGGATATTATTTTTTTACAAGACATTTTAAAACCAGGCCTGAAAACAAGCAAAATCCATTACTGACTTACAGTAAATTCCTAAAGGATTCTCTGTACTTCTGTTCCTACTTCAAAATGGCTATACACACACACACACAAACAGATTCAGCAAACGTGGCAGTATATTTTAAGATTCACTACCCTGAAGAAAATAAGACAAGAAACAGTAGACCCCATTCAGTAAATTTATTGTACTTCCTTAATTTCCAAACCTCAAAAGCACAATGGGCACTTACAGTACATGATCATTTTTAATTCCTAGAAAGTGATTTAAGATGGGAACATTCCTAACGATGACTTCCAGCAAGCCATTCAAACATGGCCCTGTTCCTAGATTTGAACATTTTGGTAAGACCTGTAACCTTGTTGAGATTTCATATTTAATATGAAGTAGAATTAAACTTTTAAAATTATTTTTTGCCATGGAGTCAGGAGAAGTTAGTTGCTGAATTGTATATGTGACCATGTATATATAAATTATATATATATATACACACATACATGTATATATGAAATATATGCACATGCATGTTGTATAACACTGCAGTAATGCAAAAGAGAAGGCATGACTATGAGTTCCCTTAAATACAAAAAAGAAAAGGGAAACATGAAAGAAGAGATAGAAGGTTATTTTTCTAATGTTGTAGAGGTAAAGAAGGAAAACAGAACTTTCTTAGATGTCTGTACAGAGCATAAAACCCACGTCTATTGAAGCTTTTCCTTGTGATTAAAGGGATTTGGATCAGATCCCAAGGAAAGCTGTGGCTGCAGAACTGGGAAAGAGGTTGGAAGGCTGATGAACGAACTTCAGACCTTCGTAAGTCTGAAAACAAGGAGGTGACTTTGCATAGGTGATGGCCTGGATGCCAAAAAAATCAAACAAACAAACAACAAAAAACAACCAACCAAAAAAAAAAATAAAAAAAAATCCCCAACAAGATCAAACAAACAAACAAAAACAGAAGCAAAAAAGCAAGCCACAAATGCCAGAAAAGTTTTTATTTAGCAAAAATAATTTTGCCTATGGTGGTTGGAAGTGCTGCAATATCGGGAAAGATACATGCAGGTGAGAACAAAATGGCACAAATATTTGATATCAGCACTGTCTGGTTCTTACCTCATGTGATTTGGCTTAGACTGAGGATAACTCAGGTAGGTGAACTTATAGTCAGGCTGTCCTGGCTCTTTACGTGCTGTCAGTAGTCAGGATATTGAGCAGCTCATTTTACCAGGACTACTCAAACTCACGGAATAAAAGACATGGTGGATAACTGTATTACAGAAGTCTGGTTCTGAGACTGCAGATGGGAAGATGAGGCCAAGAGAATTAATTTTCCAGGTTTTGACTATAGTTTTGGATGCCCAGTTTGAGTCTTCTAAAGTCCCTGATTGTCCTGACTTATTTCTTAACTGATATTGCTGTTACTTCTCAGAATCTCACATTGTCTTTTCTCTGCAGTGGTTTATGTTCTGCTCCTTTCATCTCAAGTGTCCCACTTGAAAGAACACAAAATTGGAACCCACCTTGGCAGATATTGCTCAAAGTTTTAAGTCTGCCATAAGCAGAGGGAAAAAGCTCCAGGGCTGGGATTTTAATTAGGAACCTGCCAACTTTTGTTGCTCTATTGTCCACAGCTGCCTAGACATGACAGACGTGGCAAGAGGAGACCTGATATGAGGGAAGGCTCTCTTGAACCCTTTGTCACATCACTTCACCCGTAGTGCATGCAAAGAATTGGGAGACACAACACATTCCAAAAATATATGCACATATATAACCTTCCCCTTTGTACACATTTCACACTAAGCCAAAGTTTTGGAGATTAGAAGAAGCAGCAGTGAATTCAAGTGGCAGCAGCAGAACAGAAAGGCATTTTGATGTCACAGGAAAGATTTTTGCTCTCTCTCCTACTACTTCCCTGTAATGTTTTATTAATGTACAAGCAAAATCTAAACAGCCACTGAGATTTCCCCATCAAAAGCAGGGGAGGAGGAAGACTTCATCTCAGTTCTATTTTTAAAGCAAGAAAAGGAGGGGGGGAAGTGATTTTATATTTAGACTTTCAGACAAAGAAAGGGAAGATGAAGCTAGTAAAATGGTACCTTCAGAGTATATCTTAGGTTAGCGTGATGCTGACTGTGCTAGCTCTAAGTCTTACAAAACCAAAAGGTCCCTGGTTTCTCCTACAAATTGCTGTGTCGTTTACATAAAAATGACACCCCTCTATTTAGCTACCTCCTCTTTTTTTTTTTTTGTCTTCCCCCTTTGTACTCCTTATCCTCTCCATCTATTCTGCTAGACAATAAAACAGCTGCACTCATCACCAGAATTTATAGGAGGAGGATTTGCTCTGGTCACCAGCCTAGGGCAGTGGAACACAAAGAGGTTCAGTCAGGTCTAGAAAGACGGTAGCAGCATGTGTACATGAGCGTGTGACAGGACAAAATTAAAGAGAACTATTTCCAGTGATAAGTCTTCTGTAGCCACTACCAGATATATGCTTTGTATGTTCTTGGTCATGTATATATAGTTGAAGTTGGCTTTGTCGAGTAGGAGGTTCTTTGGTGTCCTATATCCAATTTTATTGGGAAACAGTGAATGTGCTGGTATGTGGAAGTCAGGTTTAAGTCTATAAATTATTCTTTCAGTGAAAGGGCCAATATGTAAAAGTCAGGTTTAAGTTCCTGGGGGAAGTGTGTTGCTGTGCTGCCTTGTCCAGTAAAGTGCAGGAGGTAGGAGGCTTTATTCTGGTGTCCAAGGAATGTATGGATGTGTATTACAGCCACACATCTGTTAGCATGCTCTGGCTGCTGAAAAGGCTTTGAGTACAAAGTCTACATGCTTGTCAAAAAATCTGTATGATCATTAGTGTGTGTATCTGTGTGTTCAGGCACGTATTGATACTCACTGACTTGCATACAGTTATGTCACATTGTGCGAGTTCGTTTTGCCTTGTTTGAAAGTCTCGGTGAGAGTGTATATATCTGCCTTTAAAAATTGCATTGCCGCAGCATATAAATATTTATATATGTAACTGTCATAAATCTGTCAGCTTGGCAAACGTATGAGTCGCCAAGGTAACTTTGGGAGATTTTTACTGAAGAACTCATAAGCTGGAGTTGAGGAATAGCTGAAAGAAATGAGAATTAATGGCTACTCAACATCACTATCATAAAGTTAGTTGTCCCAAGTTTCAGAAAATGAAACAGAGAGCATTATGGTGACCACAGACACAGTTTAAGGACACAAGATTTGGAAAAAACTTAGTGTTTTGATGAAAAATCAGGGTACTAGGTCAGTGTGCTATGTCCTGCTAGGGAACCCTGGGCAGACACACTTGGAAACCAAAGGCTGTTGTCCTCCTGCACGATGCTAGAAATGCATTTGGAAGAGCTGACAGAATTTTCAGATGGTGTTTGAATATGTGGCGACTTACAAAAAATCCTTCAAACAGAAATCTCTCCCAACTGAAACCTTACTTGCATATAACAAGCCATCTTTTGTCATTGTGCAGTTTTTTAGAGGCACCTGGTGGTGCAGTTTTTTAGAGGCACCTGGTGGTGCAGTTAGCTCTGCTAAGTTTTAGCTCAAAGAAGAGGTGCAGTGGCTTGATAGTGCAGACATGTTGTCAAAATCTGAAAACACCTTTCCTTAGGCCTGTTTTACCCAGGAAAGTCTTTCCAGAGTAAGCTGGTGTACTGCTTTTTGCTGGGAATTTTTTTTTCCTTGTGGTTGGTATAGTGTTTTCTTTTGTACTGAATAGGAGGATAATGTTGATAACACACTGATGTTGCAGTTGTTACTCACTAGTGCTCACTCCAGCCCAGGATTTTTCAGTGTCCCATGCTCTGCCAGTGAGCAGGTGCACAAGAAGCCATGAGGGAGCATGGCCAGGAGAACTGACCCAAACTGGCCAAAGGGATATTCCATACTGTATAACACCATGCCACATATATAAACTGTGGGGAAAAGCTGGCCCTGGGGGGCCACTGCTCGGCAACTGTGGCTGGGCATTGGTCGAGGAGTGGTGAGAAATCATAGAAATTATTATTATTATTATTATTATTATTATTATTACTACTACCGTTAGTCTTTTGGGGTTTTTTGTGTTTTTTGTCTTTGGTCTGATTAAACATTCTTTATCTCAAAACACAAACTTTCTCACTTTTACTCTTTTGGTTCCCCCCCACATCCTGCTGGGGTGTGGGAGCAAGCGAACAGCCAAGTGAAGCTTAGTTGCTGCTGACAGGGGTTAAGTCATGAGAGCTGGCCTCTGCTGGCTCACATAAAAAGCAGTTCAGGAAATAACTGTAAATTTTTGAATATGCCATCACTGCCTCTAAATTCCCAGTTCAGCTTCTCCTGCCTGCCCAATTTCCCAGTGTAGACAAACTCTTCAGTTGTGACCACCGAGCTTTTGTTACAAGTTTGCCACACCTGTTTGCCACTGGATTTCATCAAACAAACAGAGATCCAAGCTCTGGTTTTAAACCACTGACTGCTGGTACCTCTAAGCTACAGCGGTTATCTCTGGTAGTATTTTGAGAGCACAAAAAACCGTGATTCATTACTTTGGAGGTACAAAGTAGTTTATTTGAAGTAAAAATGTTCATAAGGCTCAGTATTCCTGATTACTGACTTGATAAACAATAATAATAAAAGTCTTTGTATGTTCTGTGGTAGGAAATAAGATAGGTGTCTTTTTAAAATTAAAAAAAAAAAATAAAAATTGTGTTTAGGCTTCCAATGCCCTATCCTGAGAAACACACTTTTAAAATCTGTCAACACATCTGTTATTCGTTTGTTTTACAGCACTGAATACAACAGCAAGTACACAGAACCACAGGCCTTGTTTGCATAGGGGATGGGTTGGTAAAAATTTGGAAAAATCCTCTAGGATTTGCAAATTAGCACAACGCTGTGCAAGATGAACCATTTGCACCCTGAGAGACTATGCAGGGACTGACCTCTCCAAAACCACTTCTAAGTCTTAAGGAGATTTCTGCAATACTTCAGATACAGCTCCATGAAGTCAATTAATTTCCAAGAACTACATCAGTTTATTTATTTTTAAGTACATATTCTTCCTAATGTCTTGACTTTGGGCAGCAAAAGAGCAATCATGAAACTACACTGTTATCTCTCAGTGTATTTATACATATCTGTAAGGACTTCAAGAGCACAGTTGCCTGTCAAGGCCACAGAAGGAATTTGCCATAAGATAAGCCACCACAGTGGGAACCTGAGATAAGCACAGAAGGGAGGAATTTGCGACAGGAAGGCTCTCATTAGAAGCCTGGTGGAGGTAAGATCCAGGAAAAAATTCCCACTGTGGCAAACTGCAGGAAAGGAAGAAGCTGCTCGAACACATATCATCCCAAGTTATGGGAACTGCATCTGTGACCACTCCACGGGTACCCAGAACTTGGACTGTATAAGGATTGTGGTCCCAGAAGAACAATTCAGGACCCCCATCACCAAGAAGCCCAGGGGGAAGAAGGACCAACAGGACACTGCTGGATCTGCAAGTGGTGACTGTCTTCTGTCTGATCTCTCTTTCTCTCTCTCTGCTCCCTCTTTTCTATTTCTTTCTCTCTCTCTCTCTAACTCACACTGTTAAATAAAACCTGTATTATTGACTTTGGCATATGGTCTCATTTGCACCTTAATTCAGGCAGAGGCATCTCTCACTAACTGGATCACAACAGTATTTGCGTGTACAAATGTGTGGAATTGTAACTGTATGTACGTCCATTATTCATCCACTTTTATACGTACACACCAACACACAGAAAGAAGCATATTTCTACAATTTTAAATCTAAGGGAAAAGCTTTGGTGGGCTGCAGAATTGCTTGTAACTAGTGAGAGCCTTCCCTGTGGTGGAGAGCAGGATAAGAAACTGATAAGCTCAAGGATGCAGGAAATCTCCACTGTTTTCTCACAGCAGATTCCTGAGTTGTGGACACCCCAGGCTGTAAGTTCACCTGTGGTGTCTGCTAAACCAAAAAGCAACCATCAGGGACAGATAGCAGGAGAATGCCAGGATTCTCTGGGTCTGTGATGCTGTTCTCCACACCTGTGCTGTCAGAGAACAAAAACACCTTTCCTGCCTGTCTGGTCTGCCTGGATGAGCAGAGCCTGCCTCCATGGCACTGCCTCGCACAGGGACATCTGGTCATGCTTAGCAGTGCAAGCAACGAACTTCTGAAGCTGAAGGCAGCTTTTAGCTTGATTTCCATGAAGTAAGGCTTGCTTACTACTCTTCAGCCCTCTATCCTCTGCCTGCTTTCCACAGGAATCACTGGCCTATCATTATTTACATGTGATGAAGATATTTTACTTATTGGTGAGCACAGCAGAATGGGGGAAACAGGAACACACTTCCTGCCTGCCCTCCTTCTGTCTCACACACAAAAAGCTACTATTTCTTTATGATGGAAAACAAAACTAAACCCCAAGCTCCACCACTGAGAAAACAAGAATGCAAGTTTTCAGACAGCAACAGTAACTGAGCAGTGTGGTACTATATCAAGTTGGATTTATGGCATCCCGGAATGCAGGACAATTCCTTAAAACACACTCACCGTCAGGAAAAGTGACTCTGTATAAAATGCCATCTGGGCTTTCCATATTTTATTCTCTCTCTCTCTCAACATTTCCAGGTTGAGTTTGCTAAGTCAAAAATGATTTTTTTTCATCTCCAACTCAGCTCTGTCACACTCCCCTAAGGATGGGTCATGTGTTATCTAACTCTTACATCATCCTAGAGGAGAAGATTCTGCCAAAAAACATGCAGTTTGGTCGTTTTCATCCGTACATATTGTCTGTCACCTTGCAAACCTATGAAATTTCTTTCAGACAGCATCATATATACATTACTTCTTTGAACCTACTCCACCAAGAAAAACTTATTTTTACTAAAAAGGCAGACAAAAACCCAGAAGAATTGGAACTATTTTTGTTTGAGATATTTTACAGTTGAGTCATATGAACCTGCCTTTTTTTTTTTTTTTTGTTAATACAAACAGCTCTCTACACAGTATCTGAAAATATTTAAACCTGAAAATTGTTAGCCTATATCACAAGTGGACTGAAATATTTAATTTTTTGTGCTGAGGGAATATACAGCTGTTATACTAGCAGGGCTATAAGAAACTGTTTGGGTCAATCCAAACATTTTAAAAATCATATTTGCCTAGGAACAAAAAATGAAACCAAGAAAAAATAACTAATTATTCGCTGCTACTTTCAACGTTCCAGTGTGGAACCATGAGAGAAATGAGAAGGAATCAATGTTGCAGCCCGGTAGGAAAAAAAAAAAAAGTAATTTCTTAATTAAAAATTATGAATGTAACTTTTGTTGTGTAGAATTCCCCACAGAATAGCTCAGATCTTCCTCGCTGTGACTTCCAATAGCTACTTAGAAAGCCGGCCTCGACATCAGTACAATTATGATCTTGCTGGCTAGCTAAAGTGAAGCAAGAGGCGTCTCTTTGTGCATTGAGCCTTTAATTAAGCAATAATAAATGAGATCTACCCATAGTTCTGTGTGTCAGGCTTTGACTTAGGAAATATAAAGACTGAGGAGCTGTGATTCATGTTCAAATATAATGCATGGTTAGGTAACATCCAAAGTGATCAGAGAGGGGAGCCAAGGTCCTGATATAACCCAACCATTCATCACTTATCAGCTCTAACCTCTTGACAATCAGTGCACCCCTCCCTCCTTTGGTAATAGGTTAATTAATTACCAATTTAGAAGTAATCTTACAAATCAGCTGTTGCCCTTGATAAGAATTAATTGCAAATACTTTTTGGGGAGGAACATATTAAATGGACCTTTCTTTAAAAGAAAATATCATCAGCAAGCAGATGAGGAGCAAGACTCCTAGAGTGGTTTCAGAGATAGGAGAATCTGAATACTCGTCGGTGGATGACAACAGAACTCATTAATTTTATTTATTTAGGAATTACAAAGATAGTGATAAAAGTGTTCTAAGCTCATTTACAAGCCTCCATAGCCCACCCAAGTTCAAATCCCTCTGAAACAGACACTTCACCCACTTCTCCTTTCGGCGGGGGATTTAAATGCAACCTATCTCACTTTCCACTGAAATTAGCCAAGACTTTTAGTTTACTGGAATGATGTGGACCTGCTGGAGTGAGTCCAGAGGAGGCCACAAAGATGATCAGACAGATGGAGGACCTCTTCTGAGACCACGGACTGAGATTTGGGCTTGAGAAGAGAAATCTTCCAGGGAGACCCTATAGCACCATCCTGTACCTCAAGAGAGACTAAGAGAGCTGAAGAGGGTCTTTGGATAAACATATGGAGTGATAGGATAGTGGGAAATAGCTATAATCTAAAAGAGGGTAGGTTTAGGTTACACATTAGGAAGAAACTCCTCACTACAAGAGTGGTAAGGCACTGGCACAGGTTGCCCAGAGAAGCTGTGGGTGCCCCAACCCTGGAAGTGTTCAAGGCCAGATTGAATGGGGCTGTGAGCAACCTGATCTACTCAAAGGTATTTCTGCCCTTGGCAAGGGGGTTGGAATATAATTGTATGATTCTCTGCTGTTAGGTAAGATTCCTACCACTTAAGTTTAGGTATCTGGAAGGTCTGGTATCTGGTACATGTCTAGGCTTTCCCTTTACTCAGTGGAATTCTCTTAACCCTATTCACATGAAGAAATGTGAGTGTCCACTTCGGGGTGAGATGAACTGTGGTGTAAAATTCAGTAAATGGCTTGTTTCCCTACCCACAGACTCTAAATCAACATTGGGTCACATGAAGATACATGAAGATTCTAGGCAGGCCACTCTTCAACTTGACCTTTTTACCATATATAACTTTTTCTGCTGTGCTGGTGACATTAGGGATGATAGAGGAAAACAGGTACCTTTCAGGATGGCAAGGGTGCCACCTTTAAGATGTCTCTGTTTTAATGTGAAAGTCGTCTTGCAAGTGCTAGTGATGGACCAAAGAGGTTGTTTAGAGATATAGGTGTCATGATGTCTACCTTTGCTAAGACGAATCCCAGCCTAGATAGTCTGGCTACCATTTGATTCAGTGAAACAAGTTCTTTAAATGAATAGCTTGGACATCTAATGAGCTTCTATTACACTATTTCACTGTGCTGAGACTGAGGTCTCATATTAATGATCACAGGTATAGACTGATCTTACCACAAAACATGAAATACAAGGTAACAGGGGAGTAGCTGATGTCACACTGTAGTACTGAGTTCCAAAGCCAGATTTAAAAAATGATAGCTTCTTGCACTTTCAGAGGCTTTGAAACTGGAGATCCAACCCATCAGAGAAATAGGTACCACCTATAAAGAGTTCAGTGAATCTAGATCTAAACTCTTCCAGAGTTGGAAGGGCTTTTCACACGTAGAGTAGTCTTCTCTAATAAGAATTCAAACTCCCTGGACCTCCTGATGTTTATCCATTACTACAAAAATATATGCTTCATTTCCCATTCCCATTAACATGGATAGCTGTGGCAAAGGTGCCTGAGAACCAGCAGGTTTGTAGATCTGTAGCCATATGAATTATCAGCAAGATGCTTCAAAGCCACTGGAGTCCGATATTTACATCTCCTGCACAGAGCCATCATGAAGTCTATGCATCACTTGAGTCCTACCTAAGCACTCAGCCGGGCTCTGCTGTCTCATATCCTGTGCTGCAACGAGATCAACCCAAACCATTGTAGCCATCAGCAATATCTGGCTCAAATTTTCAGGAAAAAAAAAAAAAAAATTAAGGTTGGTTCTTATTTTACAGTTGAGAGTTTGCTTATTTTTTATGACAATGAAGTAAATAACAAGAAAAACATATAATAAAGCTTCATACCTCATCATTATATTCTCTCATCGGGTAATTATGATTTGATTTTTTTTCCTTCCATCAAAATTTGGTGTTTTGTTGGTCAGTAAGAACTGAAAATGCTTGCAAGAAAAATCTGCTAAAAAAGAAAATCTCTCAACTTGTGCAGAGAAAACTGGAAGGGAAACAAACTCCACAATAATAAAATAATACCCCCCCCCATTTCTATAATTTCAAAGTAATAATGGTTCAATAATTTTAAGACAGCAAATGCTGGGTGAGTGTCACTAGAAAATTACATTTTGCTTTGAAAGTGCAGTTAATAAGTAAAGGACTAACAAATATAGTAAGACAAAAAGCAAATTAAGCAGATTAAACTCATGATTTTTAAACACATTCACCTGATCCAATCTGATTTTTAAAAATGTTTATTTGCCACATTTTCCCTATTTCACTTTTCATCACAACTGGAACACAAAATATTCTATAAAACCAATTCCCATTCAACTCGGATGTGCCACTGCCCAGTTTCAGATATATAATTAGAATAACATTATTTATCCATTCCTCTGCTAATGAAGATTCTCCTTGAACTCGGTGGTAGGGGGTAGCGCCTGTGCTGCAGGAAGACCTATTTTTCGAGCCTTCCAATCACCATGAAATTCTAAGCAGGCACAGAAAGAAGAATAAGAAACACCACAAAGTCACAGACACCAACAGGTCTGTTACAAAAGCATTTGCTACTAGGAATATGAACAGCATTGTTTCTATTTCTAACTGCATCATGGTTCCCAAAATGTTTTCCCTGGAGCCATGCAAACCTGTTGTTGCAAGAAAATGAATGAAAACTAGGCTTCTTAGGTGGTGGTGGTTGCTATTTTTTTAACCTGATCAACACATGGGGATGAAAATTGGCTCCTATATGTTTAGAGACTTCTGAGTTTGATTAAAAAAAAAAAAAAAAAAAAAAAAAAAAAAAAAGTTGATCTCAGATCCAAGAAAACCTTTTATTAGTTCTTGGGAAAGATTCAGAGTTATGTTTCAAACCGGGAAAACTCTGCCAGTGAAACCCAACATCTTTATGAGTCTCAGAGTAAACAGGGATGTGAAATTCAAAAAGAGGGCTGGGTTTTTTATTATTATTATTTTTATCTATGAACCTGTCTGAAACTGGAACATAGCCTCTTCTGAGTAGAACCCCTGGAGATTCACAGTCCCTGCTAACCCTTCAGCCCTGCGTTCCTCACCAAATAGATGTCATACATCATTTCTGAAACTCAGACTGCAAATAGGAGCATTTCCTAGAGGCAGGAGTAAATGATTCCCCTGATATCTCTTTCTCATATATGGCATTCCACCACCTATTGTCCACTCTGTATGCCTCCTTCTCCCTGGTAATACCCCCAAGAGGTAGCTGATGTCCCGCAAAATAACCAGAGAATGCATCTTTAATTGGGTCCAGAAGAAACTTTATTACCCTGTAGCTAGCTTCTTTGGTTTTTTCTATAACAAATTATCCTAATGATCTGACCCAGGACCAGATGTTAATTGCAATGGAAAGTAATCAATTTCCTTTACTGAGCGTGAACTCATTTGCAAGGTTAGTCAGTGAGCAGATATGGAGTTCTTAATGAGGCAAGAACCTAGCAGACCTTCTGGGTTCCTTGTGTCGATTCCAAGTTTACTGCATTGCACCCATTTTCACTCTACCCATCTTTAGCCAGGCCACCCTATTAAAAAAAAAAAAAAAAGGCAACAAAGAAACCTGCAATCTGTCTCTGATCACTTTGTAAAGTATGGGAAAAAAATAATAATGCAACAACCACAGCCATCTGAGAGCAGTAGATTTTAAGAGACAAAATCACCCTCTGTATATATAAAAATAAAAATAATAAATATGTAAATCACAAAGGAAATTATGGCTAACGGCATGTTGTTTAATAGAGGGTATTATTATAAATATGGGAGATGCTCAAACAACAAATTAAGCCTGCAGTATTCTGAAAAAGAGCTCAGAGGACGCAACCTAAATTCTAACTTGGCTGCTGTCTTCGGTGCTTCTGTGCTTTCGTCTGGGTTTTATATTACCACTGAGCACAGCTTTAAGAGGGAAAGGTTGGGCCATCCAGAGCGATAAAAATATAAAGAGGGGAGGGCGATAGGAGAAGGAGGTATTTAATCTTCCAATGAACTTCTCAGAAGATAGTTTTGGAAGAAAAAGAGATTTTGGTGGGGTTGGATGAAAAGAGGTTTTTTCCATCCTGGGGAGGACAAGAGGAGGCAGGTTGTCTATTCAGCAGCCACCAGGATAGCTGTAACAGTGCAACCTCTGGTGTATTTGCACCAGTGGAGCTGAAAATTGGAGTAAACACCACTGTTGTGAAGAGCAGTTTAGCCTGTCTACCTAGGGGTTGCAGTGGGGCAATTACACCCTACTGCTTCTTATAGTAAGTCTCAAGTCTACCCCACCTCTGTGAAACAACTTTTTTTTTTTTCTTTTTTTCATATAAGAGAGAATAACTTTACTGTCCAGCTCTCTCTAAATTCCTAGTTCTAAACCAAACCCTCCTGTTTTTCAGGACAATTTTTATTGTACAAAATCCCCTATCTACCACTTTATCTGTGAAAGTGGACCATAAATTTAAATCAAGGCCTCTTACAAGAAAACTTGGTTTTAAAATATTTAAGAATTAGCCCCACTGCATCAAGACTAAACCTCATATTTCTGTTAATCAGTAAACTTTAGCTACAAAATCAAATAGTTGTTTCTCACTGGGTAATCTTTGACAAAATCCTCTAAGGTATAGCAGCTATCAGAATAATCTATATTCCAAGGATACAGATGGACAAGAGGAAGAAAAGCACACTACTAGATGAGTGGTAATAATTCCTAGGACCATTATTTGTTTGCAGAAGAAGGTGTCTAACATCTACAGTCCCAGTAAACGATTCTCGGAATTCACATTTCTGGTACTCGCAGTACCATTCCTGGGAGATGATTAAGTGAACCCAGACATGAAGGAAATGTGTTATGGAGGCAGTGGAGGCAGGCAGTCAAGAGAAATCTAAGGGAAGAATGATTAATTAAAGAGAAGGAAAGGAGGAAAAATCCATCTCCACAGTATATTTTTATACATATATGTTATAGTATCTAATTACAAAACTGAAATCTCAGTGGCCCCCAATGGAGTTACATAAAGCACTAGTAATTTTCAGTGCATTCAGCTGGAAAGGGGTATTGAAAGGTGCATTCTGCACCTGTCTACATTAATAAATAGTGGTTCAGTAAGAGATTTTCTCAGCTATGAGGTTACCCCAATGTTGTGCCTACATTAGAGACCCTTTCAAAGCACACACATCAGGTCGTTCTGCTACATCAAGGACAGGGTTCAACAAAGCTTGGAAGCTTCTCCATTTTTTTGAGGTGATCACGAATCCTGGAGGTGAGGGGGTGTGCCCATGACTGAGGAAGAAAACCTGCTTCTCACTGTCATCTCGTGGAGTTTCAGGGACAAAATCTGAGTAGGTGATTTAACACGAGGTGGCTTCCCCACCAAATTGAATTAATCGGGAAGGATGCTTAAGGAAGAAAATGTATCATTATTCTGACTGAGAAGAGCAAGTGTACATCAGCTCTGCTCACAGCTCTGTGCATGCCCTGGAGTTAACTCAGGCAAGAGGAGCAAACGTACTTTATTGCAGTTTTTTCCTAGCAGTCCTTCAAGCTCTCATCTGCCCTATTTATACATTTAAAGTGGAAATCAGAGGGTCAAGCGACTGTCACAGCATTTGTGAGAAGAGGGGCCTAATTACTACTTTAGGCATCAGGCAGCTGAAGAATTTGGACCATCGTGCTGAAGAGGTTGCCCTGGACACAGCCAGACCCAGCCCTTGATTACATCCTGCCCGTCTCTGTCTGCCACAGGGAAAGAAGAACTGGCCCTGGGGCTATCAGGTACTGGGCTGCTTTGGCCAAATTAATAACAGCACAATGAACACCTCAAAGCTCTTCACCTGGAGTTTGACTTCATCTGCTTACGGCTCTGCAAGCCCAAAGCCCGTTCATCTGCCTGTCAGATGCCAGCACAGATATCTGCATGAGTAATCACTGCAGATCCAAAACACTGCATGTGACTTAGATGCCACTTTCTCCCTCGCTTCTCCTTTCCCCATCTCACCCAAAATAACAATGACATGACTGCTATTTTCACCTGCTCCCCAGAAGAGACATCCAAAAGCACTTCCTTGTCTACTTATCACCTCTCATTTCTCCTCAGAGTCTGTCTGTGCAATAAGAGAGAGATTTTTTTTTTTTCCCCTGGACATTCAGTGAACACTCCCTCACTTTGGTCAGATTGCTTACAAAAAACTTTTCAGGAGAGGATAGTGAATGTTACCAGGGAATGCACTAAGTCATTAAAATAGAGCTACAAAGAAACTATACAAAATATCACAGGTTCACAACCTCTACCATGAACCCCAGACCTCACACAAACACATTTTCTTGTTCCACAGAGGGTCAGCTTTGGACAGGCTCAAACAAATTGAGCCCGGCTTATTAGCTGGGCTCCCAGCCAGCGTGCTGTAGCTCGTGGCAGGGTGCAGAGGCAAGGTGTGGGTGGTGGGGGAGGTGGGAAAGTGCAGATAGCATGGAAAGAGAGAGGTGGAGGCAGCAAAAAGAATGTGGGGCACAAGAGTGGGAACACAGAGGATGCTCGGGGAATGGTGAGGAGAGCCACACCAGGAGATGGGGTCAGAACCAAAGCAGCAGGAACACATGGAGGAAGGAGAGATAGCAGCAAGGCATAGAGACTGCCATGATCCTTGGCTTAGTCACCCACTCCAGTGATAGCCAGTGTGTCCCAGCAAAGGCAACCCCCCATACACGGCACTTAGCCAATTGTGCAGTGCTGCATGTGGGGAAAAAGAAACTTTTTCCTGACCCCTGCAGGCAATCAGTTTATGCCCTGAAGCATGAGATTTGATTAGCCTCATTATCTCAGCTTACATAACTGTAAACGTTATTAATGGTAATAAAATTATCTAGCCTGTTTTAATAATACAGCCACAGTATTTGTCTCGATGACCTCCCGTGGCTGTAAATCCCACAGGGGACTGGCACATGGCATAGTGGTTCTTTTTATTTATTCTAAATTTACCAGCCATTAATTTCACCAAGTCACCCTTTGTTCTCCCATTATGGGATGGAGCAAGAAGAAGCTGATTGTGTCTCAGTGCACCTTTCCTAATGCCAAACACAAGTAACCCCAAGTCTGATTAATAAGTTTGGGAGTAGACACCACCAAGCCTTCAAGCCTTGGGATTAATCCTCTCTCCCTAGCTGTCAACTAATGTATTCCCATGATATCATGAGACTTGGCCTGGACTCTTTAAAACTCACCGTGCAGTTAAGGAGATTTAGTATGCTGGATGTGAACTCATCAGTTACCTGAAGCCTAAACTACAATTTTGCCTTCCAAGTGTCCCAAAGCAACCAAACTTCCCCAATCTCTGCAGAGAGATCTTGCCAAAGAGAGATGCAACAGGGTCACTTCAGATTTCAGCCATGACATATCACTCCCTCCCTGGTGTTCTCCTTTCTGCTTCTGCTGAAGCAACCAAGCCGCAGTGCAAATCTCCCCATCCCAGTGGGTGATGTTTCCCCTTGAAATCTTCTCCAGCACACACTCAGGGAGTGTTCAAGAGGCAAAAAGCTGGAGATGGCCACAAACTCTTCTTCAGGTGATGCATGCTTGTTCCATACTATGAGAGGTGAAGGAAACTCCTGCCTTGTCTCATCTTATGCAGAGAGATAGCCTGAACAAATCAAATAAAGGTTGAGAGAATAACCTATTCCTTGTCTTGCCTGCAGCAGAATGTACCTGTCTACATAATTTTTATGGAAATGCTGAGATTCTGTTCCTGTACTCACACTTTTAAATATAAAGGATGGTATTATGAGACAAAATTAGGGATAATTTGGAGAGTCGAGGAGTAATAAAGAGTTACTATTCTACTGTGCTTCCATGTACAGTCCTGATCTGTGTTCTCACATAGGATGTGAGAATCATAACTTCAGATTTTTCATTCTAAAGTAAAGATACAGTGAGATAATTTATATTATTTCGTTTGTGTTTTCTTTTTTTAAAAAAAAAAAAAAAAAACCAAAACAAAACAAAAAGAAAGAAAAAGCTAGGTTTTGCCTGCTTGATAAAAAAACCCCCCAATGTAAATATTTGCTCATTGTCACAAACGAGGCTGTCCCTAAGTAACTAAACCTGAAATGAGCCTAGTGAAGACAAACAGTAAGGTCAATTCAGAGGCTGTGTTGTAGGTCAGCCTAGCATAATTCACATCTTACATTAACCCCTTCCATTTCTTGTTTCTCCCTTTGGAGAAACCATTTGTAGAACCCTACTGATTCAAATGAGAAACCAGAGTAAAATACTGCTCCAGTTTGTAGGAAAGTGTGCATTCTTGAGAGACCATGTCAGGGCCAGAGGAGCAGCAGTGGGGTTAAGGATGAATTTGCTCTGCACACCATGACTGCAGCATTTGTTCACCTGTAGCATACACACACAGTGCCCACCCCAAGAGGTGTTGTGGGCAATTCCCTCCTGAGGACAGTACTGTTTTTCAGCAACAAAAGCTCTGCAAGATCCCAGATCTGTCACACCAAAAAGACTCCTGAGACTTCTACATACTCCTCATAGCTTTTTTTGGGGGGTGGAATGTAAGCTTCTGCCTGAGGTCTCACGCTCATATTGCCAAAGGGCTGCCTCCGCTTCTCTTGTTCAACCAACAACTTTTTAATGTCACAGCTGAATCCACCCAGTATCCCTAGGCCAAGCAGAAGGAGGGTCCCAGTTCCCCAGTAAAAGCAGTGAGGTTCAGAGTGGTTCCCACAAACCCCACCAGCTTTCAGAGTAAAGGCTGGTACCCAGGTAAGCCTTATAGAGAGCCAGTGACCTCTGGGCCTTCCTCGTGCAAATGCTGCTCCTCAGGTACTGGAGCAGCTCAGATCTGTATAGATAAACTCTCCTCACTGAAGGCAGATCTGAATTCCCAGTCCACGGCATTGACCTACTAGTTAAGCACTGCAGTGCCATTTGCTGGATTCCCAGCGCAAACATATGCTTTCAAACACAAATTGGGATTCTTCTAACAGATTAAAGCTGTTTTGCTTCCCTGGAAAACAGCCCACGAGGAAGGGAGCTAAAGGCTCGGCTGCCTCACCATGCTCCCTGGCTCAAGAGGATTTAATATTCAAGTCTCTAGTCTTGCATTCTCCCCCACCATCCCCCCTTCCCCTCTGCCCGCCCCTTCTCCCCCTCGCCCCCTCCTGCAGA
>JAWWES010000094.1:64237901-64276579 GCA_035583135.1 Lophotriccus pileatus
TCACTCGGCATCTTTTGTGCAGGTGCATGCTTTACAAACAGAAAAATCAGCACTCTGCAAAAGTGTTTCTGTTAACATTTATCACCCCTTCCCTTAGTCATCACCACAGCAGCCCTCCCGAGGGAATGGGAATGCTAATTCAAGGGAAGATGTAATGCTGGACCATTGGGAGCCCTGGATTAGAACAACAATACAAAAGGGAGAAGGAGGAAAAGAGAGACAGGAAGGGAGAAAGAGTCCTAAAGACAGAGGCAGAGAAAGAGTTGAAGTCTCATTCCCTTTTATTGCAGCCCCATGCTTTTTAATTGTTCTGCCTGAGTAAATCCTTCCTCTGTGATCCTGTTGTTAATGAAAAAGTCCATTGCGGTCACTCTGATGGCTTTAAGCTTATGCTTGTACAATGGTTTCTTGAATCCCAGAACTGTTAATATATCTGGAGTGGAGCAGCTGCAGGGCAATCTGTTTCTATGATAATGTGTACACAGAGGTTTTATCCTTTCTTTTTTTTTTTTTTGGGGGGGAGGGAGAGGTGGGTGGGAAAAGAAGACAAGAGGGATTCCTAACTGTTATCCCCTTTCCTCTCCTTCACCTCTCATCTTTCTACTAAATATTTCTAGACAGTCTACTCATAGCCCCGGGTGTCACTGCACAACTTTAGTTTTGAAAGGCCACTCTTAGTGGCTGAAACTTTATCTGTAAGCGAGTGGTATAAGGCTCAGTGTTGCCATTGAAAATCATGAATGTACAGTGGTTAATGTCTATAAAGAACTGGCAAAATGAAAATCCCAAGATATCCCAAAATACTTTCAAACTGCAGCAAAACCTTCTGGTTCTGAATTCCAGGAATAAAATGATTTCAGCCTCCAATAATTCCCATAAATACATAGTGATTGAAATTGAAATCTGGAGTTTGACCCTATAAAATTGCAAAATGTTACAATATGAAACTAAATAATTTTGCAAACTCCATCCGAAACTGACAGCACTTGTGTTTGAGCCATCTATCTGTGTTGTACTACCACATAGAAACCTATTATGTCTAGTAGTTAAATTTAGTGCTTATTTCCCTTCCACACAGGTTGATCCAAAATTATGTTCTCTTTTTCCCTCCTTTCCTATTTCTAATGAAAGTTTTGAAAATTAACATGAAACAAGAAGCTGAAATCTAACATGTTTCAGCTGCCCCTGAAAAGACAACAAACCTCCAGCTCCATCCCTCATCTTCCCCTTTAAAAAGTCAAATGTATTTTTGATGGGGGAAAAAAAAAAATCACATACGTTAGCTACAGTTTTCTGGTACACAATATTCCTATTTTTAGCAAGAAGTGTAGTAGAGTGAGGATTGCCCTACAAAGCTAGGCATGACGTGTAAAAATAAGCAGCACACTGAGACACAGAACTTTGCCGTATTATTTGTAGAGATCCTTTGGATCTCAATTGTATAAGAAAGGAGAGACTCTCTTTGCTTATATGCAGCAAAACCACGTTCAACTTGAAGACACACAATATCTTAAAACTCTGTTGAAACCAGAGAGCCCTGTGCAGGCAATGAAGAGACAGTGAAGATGTCAGCTCATCCTCTTTTACTTTCTAACGTTGTCGAAACCCAAATAATTCAGACCTCAAACTTTTTTAAGTGTTGGCATCACAATCTCAGTCTTGGTGAAGGGTGTGGTTAAAGCACAGAAAAAAATCAAGGTGTTTCCTTTTTGTTCTTCAGCATACTTTAAAAATGAATGATTGTTCTAACTTCCCCCCACTCCCCTGTAATTATTTAGAAGACACTGTCACAGAAAGGTCAGATAGCAGAAAACTTGGCTCAGTCTTTCACAGATATACATGGGGGTTAAAAAGGGCAATGGCACTTCTGTTATGTTTACTGAAGAAAGGAGCATTTGCAGAACTTAAAGGCTTTTGTGATGCAAAAAACCCCACTTGTAATCGCTGTTATAGAAAACCATATAGCAATATTTATATTTTTTCCTCATGTACTTCCATATGATAAGGCAAATATTCTTCTAGTAAACCCAGCAAAATGAAAAATTCAGTGACCAGATTCCTGCAACTCTGCATTTTTTTCAATCTAAAGACAACACTGTGTCAGTGAAAGGTCTTGTTTGAGCAGCTGGAGACTTGAAGATTTACATTTTTAGGCAGTGTAAAATAGTTTGCCAATAAGAACAACTCAGAAAGTGAAGGGAAAATTTAATCTGAAGTTTATTCAAATGCTCGACCTCTATTTAACTGAAGCTCAGCTAATGATCCTTAAGAGCGCTCTACCTGTCCGGCTGTTGCAGGTTATACTCTAATAATCATTCCCCATATTGAATTAAGTTGACACTGAATCTGCAATTAAAAAATAAATGTGACAGAGCAAGGAAACAAGAGGAACTTATTCGACAAAAACAACCAGTGATTCATCTGTAATCTCATATATCAGGCACGCTGCCTTCACTGTACTGAGATGTGCTACTCGGCCAAGCTTCTGTTGACATGTTTTGACAAAATTCCTTTTTCAGGTTGTTTGCTTGATCCTAGAGTGCACAAGATTAGAGCCCTGCTGTTTTATACGTTGTATGAGCTCCTAATAAGGAACAGTATCTGGTCCCTAGAGGACTTAAATTAAAACAGACATGACAGAGCATAGGAACAGCAATAAAAGCAAAGACAAAAGTTGAAGGGCATTGTTATCAGACTGCTCAAATGCTACAAGCTTTGAAGGGCCTGTTCTTTTGATTGTCATGCAGAGGACAATGGAGTCTGGTGCAGACACCAGTTCTGGATGAGAGGACAGGACAGCTGGGTGTGATGCTGTGTGGATATATTCAGTCCTGGCCCCAAATGAGCTCATGCATTTGTACCTCAGAGTTCCTCTCTGGTGTTGCCATTGCTTGGAAATCACTCTGAAGCTGTGAGTTCACTTTGCTGCTTTTGAAACTGTTTTTAAAAAACTAATGCAGAAGGCTGGGTATGAATTTCCGTAACTGAAACTATGGATGGTGAATGGTGTTTGGTAGGACTGAGTTGCAACCTGCACTGCAGGCTTGGAGCTTTATTTGTAGCTCAGACAGCTTTCTCCAGAGGCCAAGTTTTCTGTTCCCTAACAAAGGTACAGAATTCCCATCTAGAGTCACCACTGGAGACCAAAGAATTTTGATTTGAAGGACAACACCAAAACAAAAATGTGTCATGGACCCTGCTGAGCATAATATATCTGGCTAGTTTAAGGGCCAAGTCCTGGCATCTTAACTGGATCAGATAGCTTGGAAAAATATTTGTTCTGTTTACCTACTCCTGTGTGGGCCTTGAGATGGAATGGTGCTGCTTCCAGGAAATCTGCAGCTGTGTGCAAGAGGGAGGAATCACTAATCCAAGCCCAGGATGGTTATATGCAACCAACTGAAATGGTCCATTTTCTCCTCCAGAAAAAAAAAAAAAAAAAGTGTTGATTTGATGGGGAGAAAAGAAAAAGAAAAAGAAAACAAACAAACAAAAAAGAAAACAAAAAATTAAAAACAAAAAGAAAGCTGGACCCACACCAACTCAGTCTTTACAAAATCCACACTTGGCCTCAACCTTGCCACAAGACAAAGATGAACAAAGCAACTTCCTCTCCAGAGGGTCCTACCAGCACATATCACAATAGTAACAGCTGAACTGCAGATGCTTTGTAGCAGGTAGCCTTTAAGGACCTGGGAAGCCAGCCCACTGCCTTATTGAGCTATTACCTCCTATACAAACATTACAGTTACAATCCGCATCCCTACCAGAGGCACTGCAGTTACATCCTGGCTCACCAGACACAATGGCTGCTGCTCCCCTCTCCATCCTTTTTGATGAAGCTCCTGTGCTTCATTGTCCTTGGTGTCCTCAGGAAAGAGGGAATCTGGGACATTGATGCTTCAAAGCCCACTGCTGTCTACTGTTCAGTGCAAAGCTGTAGACACGTGTTTCCATTTGGCCATTATTGTCTGCTCTAGACGAGCAAAACCAGATTAGCTTTACTTCTACCAGAAACTTTAGACTTTGAGAAAGCAAGAGCACTCCCGCCTTTAGTTTAAAGTTACAGCAAATATAACTTTATACACTCATTGCAAAGCTACACTAAAGCATCATGCCTTTTTAGCTGCTGCAATGAACACCAAATAATAATGCAGCTTGCAAATTATAATTTTCAATACAGTAGTTGCTGGCTCAGGCAAAGCGGGGGTGGGGGGAGCGGCAGAAAGCCCAAAAGGATTCTGGGTATTTTTTTCCTTTTACCTCATTAAGCTTTGCTTCCAATTACATTTTAATGATGCTTGATGTCTTCTGTATGCTAGCATTTACTGCAGTCTCTTTAAATTTAATCGTCTTGATAATGGGTTACTCTGACACTGCAAATTAGGGGCTGAAAGAAACCTTTTGCCACATCCAGAAAAAGCTGTATGTCCACTCCACAGCCTGTTGCTACTCAGCAGGAAATAGCAGACTGGTATTGTAGTGTTCCTTCTGCCTCATGGCTTCCTCCTTCATAAATGGTGAATTAGGATGAAGAAATCACATGTTGAGGGGCAAAAGAAAAAAAGAAATAATAAAAAAAAAGATATATACTTCTGGAAAGTTGCTTTCTACCACTGTGTTTGAAACCGCTTCGGGGTATGGGGCATCATTTCGAGCCATTTATTTTCTCCAAATTTCGCCACACTCATTAGGAGCTCTAATGGTTGGCTTCTTGTTGTAACTGGGAGCTAAAGGGAATTTATGGAATTATTTTTGAAGATAGTCTTACCTTTTTCCAGCACCTCTCATCCTCATACAACAGGCATCTAGGTAGTATTCATGCAAGCTGTAAACTCACAGCCTCATGTGGAAAGATGAAGAGAGTAAAATTAGAGGCTCATCACCCACATATTTTCACACTTGCTTGTACTGTATTTTGGATACTGCGTTTGCTATCAGTCTATATGACTTCCCATCTTCAAAACATCCTAGCAACCACTGGGTCAAAACCCTATCTAGGAGTCGAACATTTTCAGATTCCTTCTTATTCTAGAAACACAATAAATGGGAAAAAGTCTGCAGGAAAAGAACAGATACAAGGAGAAAGAACACTTGGAGAGAGGGGAAAAAAACAAGTGCCACAAGTAAAAGGTAATTTTGGTGCTGTAGTGGGATTTAGGTCAGGACCAGATTCTGCTAAGATCTAGAGTCTGCTCTTTCTAAAGTTTAAAATACTTACTGAAAAAGCAATTCTGAGCAAAAAAAGTTTCAAATAAGCTTTATGGATTTGGATCTTAATTCAGAATTTGGTTACATTTCCCAGCTTTCATTTGGTAATATTTCACTCTGCCAAATTATAACTTCACTAGAAAGTCACAGAACCTCTAAACCACATGAGAGCTCTGAGTAGTTGAATGAAATAGCTCCTTCTTCAGCCACACAGATAAGCAGCAAAACAGCATTTTCATTAACCCCTCTTGTTTTCCATTAGAAAAATGAACCTGCAGATTCAGCTTGATGCCTACCTTCTGAGCATCAACACAGTACTCATAAATTGCACTGACAATGATGCCAATAGGTTAAAAAAAGGGAAAAGTAGAGCAAAAATTCCAATTTCTTTCCAGCTGTTACCTTCCACTGCTAATGAAGCTCAATAGTGGAATAGACAGGAGTGGTGAAATCATTCCCATTCTCCATCTCACAACAGCATCTCTTCTGGAAAGAGTGGAACGTCACTGAGATAAGCACATGATTTTGGTTCAGAAGGTGGCAGACTGGTGCAAACAATGCAGATCCTGCTCATTATGTTTACAGAAAGTAACTAGTTCACTTAATGGCTGTCCCATTAAAGACAATAATTAAATAGATTGTGGAAGCTGAACTAATCTAGCAGCTTCTATGACAAAGACAAACATTTATGCTTTAAGTCTGATGGATCACTTTTTATTTTTTGTTACTCCATTTTTTTTTCCCCTGAAGAAACTGTTCTAGTATATCAAAGGCCAATAATTTCAGTTAGCTCTGAAGGTCATGGTGGAAGGGATTACTGCAGATGTCCCTGTGGCTATATGCTGTAAAGGACTAACCAGTTTATATTTATATTATTGTTCTCAATTTAGAGCTGATTTTTCTAATTGTGAGTTTTATAAACTCTAATCTCTATAAAATGGACTGCATTGCTTACCTTATTTTTCTCAAACTGGGAGAAGGTCTCTGATCTACCACTCTTCCACCCCCCCCTTGCCCTGATTCCTTGAAGAACCGTGAAAGCACAATGTGAATTAAAAATACATTCATGAAAGTGTTTGAAATTTCTAAAATTAGTATGAATTTGTCTCTGAAAGTTGGCAATTTTTCAAGTGGCTTCATCTCTTTATCCCTAAACTTTTCTAACATATAATTTTTACCTCCATTGTTTTCATTCCAACTCATCTCCTTTGTTATGAAGTAAATTTAGAAAGTTAAAAAAAAAATCCATCCAAAACTCACAAACCTTCCAATTTTAACCTTATAAATGAACTTGAAAGGAAATAATATCCATTACTGCCAAGATGTTTCTCTTACAAGCAAGCACTACTATTTTGGGGAAGCAGAAATGTGTGGAAAGAAAATCCTGGCTGTTCTTCTCAGTCCTAAAATAACTCTTTATATATTTTTTATTTGTTGGGAGGTTTTTTTCAAGGGGTTGGTTTTGTTTGTTTTTAAGGATCTGATTTAGGTTAAGAACAGCATAAAAAAACCAATCAATATCTCAAGGAAAATGTCTCACTTCAAAAAACGCTCAGCGTAACACATCTCTATTTGTTCAGCTTCCTCTCCATTTCAGTGCTATTTTAATGGGGTCTCCTCCCTTTTGCTCTAAAATAATCCCCTTACATCTTTAGAATCAATTTCTCAAGTGCCCCAAATGCCATCCCGTTGCTTCTCCAAAACCCGCGGAAATGGACTGGAAACCAGAGAGGGTCAGGCTCTCTCTCCAGAGGTTTCCAATGCCCACTGCTTCAAGTGGGCATTTGCTTTATTGAGGAAGGCTAGTCTCCTCAGCACATTCATGTTTCTGCATGAGTGATACACCAAGAACTTTCACAAAGGTGTAAAATATAAATTAAAATAAATGGAGTGCTGTGCCCAGTTCTGGGCCCCCAACACGAGAAAGACATTGATCTGCTGGAGTGAGTCCAGAGGAGAGTCACGATGTTGATCAGAAGGCTGGAGCGCCTTTCCTGTGAAGACAGGCTGAGAAAATTGGGGTTGTCTAGCCTGGAGAAGAGAAAACTCCCGAGAGACTTTATAGCACCTCTGAGTAGCAAAAGGGGTTACAAGAGAACTGGAGAGAGAAGGACATGTAGAGCCAGGACAAAGGGCAATGACTTTAGGATGAAGGAGGGTAGATATAAATTAGATATTAGGGAGAAATTCTTTACTATGAGGGTGATGATGTACTGGAACAGGTTCCCCAGGAAAGCTGTGGTGCCTCACCCATGAAAGTGTTCAAGGCCAGGCTGGGTGGGTGTTTCAGCAACCTGGTCTAGTGAAATATGTCTCTACTCATGGCAGAGGGGCTGGAACTAGATAAGTTCTATGGTTTCTTTAAAGACAAACCATTTAAAGATTCCATGATTATGTAACACTTCTTTTCTGCTTCCAACCCAAAAGTTACCGCTGGGTTACTTTTCTGGCTTTGGATGAGCATGATTGTAATAAACACAGCCTTCACTTGGTCCGAGATCTACACTGACATATACAAGAAAGCAGAATCCATGGAAGTTTTGCGTTTACATCAGCTACAGAATTTGTGCTTACTTGTGCTATCTATTGTTATTTTGCAAAAAGCAACTACCTCCTCCTATTCACAAGTGAGGAAGTTAAGGGATTTGCCAAAGCACATTAAATAAATCTGTGGCAAAACTATGACTAAACCTCCATTCTCTGTTTTTGTCATTTTCCTCTGAGCCTTACTAGGTGAAAAACTGATCTCCTATCACCTGTTGATCTAGGGCCCATGTTCTCTTAATTATCATCTGGGCTCCTATTACAGTCTAAAATAAATAAATAACTAATGAGGAAAAAGGATTCTTTCTATGGATTCCCACTACCTTGAGTCTCCTTTTCCTTTCTGCCAGCCCATTTATCATTCAGGGAACATAAATAATTGAGAAGAATAGTACATAAAATTAATTGTAGAAAACACGGGCTTTTAAATTCTCATCTGCATTAAAAAATAAAACAGGGATGCTTGAGCACTCTATTTTGTAAAGTCACTTCCAGCAGACTTTCTGCATCTGCATAGAATTAGCTGCAAGACTTAGCAGCACCATTCATCCTGTGAAGATGTTCTTATCTGGCACCCATAGATCTATATCATAGGAAAGCATTAATTGAATATTTATTGACGAACACCAGAGAGAGGCGAGAAAGAGAGGCTGACTGGGGATGGAAGAAGACAGAAAGAGGGGGAAGTGAGGTTGGGAAAGTGGGAAGAAAAAGCTTATACAGCTTTTCAGGACATACTGAAATACCGAGTGTTTCAGGACATAGAGGAATGCATTTCAGGACAACTGAAATGTTACAGCTTTAAAAAAGGACCTGAAGAGAAAGGCTGCAATACTTTCTACTGTTGATCTCAGCACATTCAAATAGAATGAATCTGTCCAGCACACCCAGTTGCCATCACTTCCAAGGGCAAGCTCTGCCATCTGCTCTCCACGCAAGGGATCAGCAGAGGCAGTGAACAAGCCTACCAGAGGACTAGCTTGAATCCTGAACATTCTGTTCTACCCAGTTTTCCTAAAGAAATAGAGTTTACAGAGCTGTGCTATGTTTATTACCTATCTCCTTGTCCCATTCTTTCTCTGTCAATATTTCTTATAGCAACTGGGAAATTTTAACCAAATTTGACAGAGTGAGAGAAAGAAAATTCTTCAAGACAAAAAAAAGACATTACTTTTCGTAGATGTTTATGAGACTAGACAGCTGAGTGAAGGAAAGCTTTCTAAGCCTCTTTTGAGAGAAAACTGAAGTATGTTCACTTCTTTATATTAGACACTGGAGAATCTACAAAGAGCATGTGATGAGAGAAAGGCAGGAGATCAGATAACATGGGAAATCGGGCCCCATTCCTTCTGCTGCACAATGTTATATTCAACACCAGTTCTTAACTGAAGTCCAACCATAAATAAAGAGATATAACTGTTATCTGTCAAAAATGCTCTGTGCCCTCTCTTTTCTGCCTCCTCCACCTGAGGGAGAAGCCTGTGTTGAGAGCAAAGACTTTGCTATGAAGATTTTATGGTAAATGTTTCTTGTGGACTGCTGTAGATGATGGGCTGATGAAGAGCAATTGGAACAAAATGCTCCAGGATACTGTGGGAAGAGGAAAAAGTAGAAAGGGAAGTAGAAACTGGGATGACGCAAGAAACAGGGAATAAGGAAGGGATACGGTGGCAAGATTAATGGGTGAGTTCTGTTTGGGGCAAATAAATGGTCTTGGGATCAATGAAATCAGTGGTGTCATTGGACCACCTGAACCTGTAGCTGTGTCACAGACTTAGTATGTTTGGTGCCTAATGTTCTCATCTCTCAGGATTTGAGAACATGTGACTGTTTTTCAAGTAGCTGGAGAGGAATATTGGGCTGGAGGAGAGCAGCACTGGGATGCTTGAGCCCAACCACACATTCTAGAAGGACATTCTTTGGACCAGCCAAAGATGGGTAATTGGAATGCATGATGGTATGACATTAAAAAAGGGGGAAATACAGACTGAATACTTGTGGAAATATTCATGGAAACGAGATGTTACAGGAGGCTCCTTAGAGAAGTCATGAGGGATACCTGAGATGTTAAAAACCAAGCAAAATGAAATACTAGAAAAGACATACCAGGAGATACTGTCACGTTGTCCTCACTTCCCTGTGACTGTCCCAGTTACTTTCTAACTTTTGATATAGAAACCTATCTTCCTTCCCCACCTGTTTTTAGATTTCTTTTTTTTTTTTTTTTAGAAGAGCTCCCAAACTTTCTTTCAGAAGACATTGAGATTCTCAACTCACACGCTGCTATTGACAGAAGACCTCAGGTTTGTTTGCACCTTGACTGGGAGTCAGATAATCCTGACAAAAACATTGCAGAGACACGGCAGCTTTGCTCTCGCCAGCAAACTCACTGCTGTGTGGCCCAAGGGTGTGTGTGCCACTGTTGTGCTTCTCTTAAATCTTTGTTTTTATAGTGCAGGCATAGCAAGAAGACAGATGATGCCAGCTCCAGCATGGGGGGTACGTGCCTACCCCTCTCCACAAATCGCTTGGGGTCATCTCTGCTCATGAGCCTCTGATAAAAGGACGAGTCCCTCTCCATGTTGTTGTCCATGGGTTCACTTTTGCTCAAAAATTCCTGAGGGTTTCTAGGAGAAAAGATGGTCCAGTGGTTAAGGGCTAACCGAAGGCTCAAGAGATGTGGTTTTAATTCCCTCTGTGGTTTCAGGCAAGACACTTAGCCCGACATCCACATAGCAAAATGTCAAAACACTGCATTTCAATGCATTCAGAGAAAAAGTGCTTCATGGTGTAAATGCCAAAGGAAAAAAAAAAAACTTTTGGTTTGGAAATTGGGGTTTTCTTTTCAAAATGCCTTTGTTGAAAAAAAAAAAAAAGAAAAAGGCAAAAATGGTTATAATTAGTCAAAAAAAAAAAATTCCAAACAATAATTACATAACTTTCTATCTTCTGCCCTGTATGAAGCAAGGCAAGAACAAAGCATTTCAGATTTACCCTGAAAGAGGTTATATCTTTTCCTTTGTTTCACATAAAAATTGTGTATTTTGATCCAGCTTAATTTGAAAGTGGGTTTCTCCTCAATCCAAACAGTAATCTTGCCTTGACCAACAAGCACAAAATTCAAGCTCCAACTGGGAAAGTATAAAGAAAAATGATGAGAACAAAGAAAAGAGTTGACAATGAGATAATTTCAATTTGCTTCTCATTTTGCGGTTGTTTTTCTTTTTTTCCATAATAAACAAAAGTAAGCCAGGAAGACAAATCTAATAGGGGTGAGAGTCTCTTTGAACATATGTTCTTGACACAGAGATTTCTGAAAAAAAATATAGCCTGGCTATCAGCCAGTTTCTCTGCTTAAGGCTGGTGTGACAACTAATTAACTGAAATGGGGAATATATCTTTAATGCACCAGTTATGTATGTGTAAGTTGCTCTGTTTATTTATCTGTTCATTTTCTCCCCCTCTTTTTCTGACCACCAGACGTGAGACATGAGACAGTTTAAAAGCCCGTTTCTCGGTAAGATTTTGATCGCAACTTTCCTGCGGTGGTGGAAGAACTCTGGGAGGGTATTCAACATTTCATCCACAAAGCATTTAAAGGAAGAGAGAGCGAAAGAGAGAAAGGAGGACAGAAAGAGAGAACTAAGGAATTCAGAGGGATGCATTATTCAGCATGCTTGGAAATAACCCTTTTCACTGGCTCCACTAAGCCCAAATGCCCTGGAGGTTTTCACTATCTATCTTTTTCCAATGCAGCTCAGAAAAAAAAGCTCACATCTGTCAAGATCACAGTTTCAAGAGTCCCAATTTATTCAGCTGAATGGGATAAAAGCGCCTGTTGGAAAAAGATTTGAAAGGGGGGTGGGGGAGGGAAACTGTCCAGTTCCTACATCTATCTTTCTAACTCTGTGTGCACGTGTATAAAACACACTCGTTCAAATATACACACAGGCAAAGCTGCCTGCACTTCTCCCAGCACAGGACTGTTTGTCTAACTTCACACAGGGCAGTTCTGCAAATCTCACATCTGTCAAGAGCTGGGCAGATTTACATGCATTGGCCTATAGATATGCAGCCTAAGCACATATGGATATGGTACAAGGAGATATAGATATATACAGGAGGCTGAGAGTGTGAGGAGAAGGGAATATAAAGGAAAAGCTTAAAAATCTTGTTGACTTTCTTTAATCTCTGCCCTTCTTGATCTGCTAAATGCTGTCACAAAAACATTTATTAATATGCAAATTCTAAGTAGCAATCTGGAGCCAGTCAGGTTGCGCTAATTTGCACATTAATATCCCTCTTCTGGTTTGCCTTTGCTCTCCACCGGAGGAGAGGAGACAGAGGAATCTCGTGCTGTATCCTTTTAAAAGACTGCCACGGCGGTGGTCCAAAGTTTCATTTGAAATGCTGATGCACATTTGAAGAGAAGGAATACAAACAGCATCTAACTCAGATGCAGAGAACAGGGCAGAGAGAGAATGGAGCGGGTATGAGAGAAACTACTGCCAGATGCTTTCCCCCCAAATCCCATAATTGCACCATAATTGCAGGCTGCAAAGAAGGCAGCACCATAATGAAATTGGTCTCAGAAACTGGCTTTGGAGTTCTGATTGTTTTCTCCTGCGGACTGATTTGTGTTTTCTATGGCCCGGGTTTTCTTCTGAGTTGGATTTCCCTGGATTTCCAGATTGATGGGAGGGGGAAGAGTGGGGGGATGGGAAGTGGGGAAGCGAAGGGAGGGGTAAGGAGAAGGCCAACTCTCTAAGGAGGAGAGGAAAGGAGACAGAGAGAGGGAGAGAGAGTGAAAAGGAGGAGAGGGAGAACCTTCCTTAAAAAATTAGTTTTCTCTTTAAATTTGGTTGTATAGAATCAGCACGAAGTAGGCTCAAAATATAGAAAGGAAGTTGATTCTTCATGTAGTATTTAGGAATCACTTTGCTTCTAGACACAGATATAAAATACCTGCGTAAGTCCAAAAGCTATGAAGGATTCAAGAAAGGTCTACCCAGTCCTCCTAACTGAAAAGGTCTCCCCTCAAAAATTGCCTGAGCCTGAATTTGCTGCAAGAGTCCTGACACTGTCTAGCAGAATATTTTTGCCTTCCTTTTACACCTTGATTTGAGCATTTACGTATGGTAAGTGCTGGAGAAGAAGTTGCTAGATGAGATGGAGTCAATAAAGCTCTTCTTAGAAAAGAAGGTGACAAAGCCTGTAAGTAATCATGAGAGCTCTATACTAGAGTAATAATGGTACTTATGGGCACATTTCTGGAACTTGCTTAGATATGCTCCTATGTATGGCACATTTCCTCTTGGAGAAGGTGAGGCCGAGGAAAAGAGTCTTGAATTAGTTAATTTACTTCATTAAGGCAGCTGAATGCTTTAGACTGTCAGTGTTGGGGAATGTTTCCTTAAAAAAAATTGTTTTTACAGAGAAACTGGAACACTGAAGCAATAGACTGGATAGATTCTCTAATGGTCTTTCAAACCTTCCAATCTTATGTCAGACTGGGAGATTAAATCACTGTTTTTCTATATATTCAGTCCTAAAACCAAAAGAAGACTGGTTTTGTAATGTGAACCTAGTCAGACATCCTTAGTATAACTTAAATTGATTGAGATCTCCGTACCCTGGATTTATTTCTCTAGAGACTAGGTTGAGACCTTCAACTTGCTCTTATCATTTGATAACAGGCACTTTTGCTCTGGACTGCCCTAAGTCAAATGTAGTCCAGAGACCCTGAGGTGAAAAGATCCCTTTCAGCCAACTTGATCAATAGCCCAAGTCTGTTTTGGGAAATTGTCAGGCAGATTTGCCAGCGAGGTCACCAACTGTACTTACCCAGACTTTCATTCATTATGTTGTTTGTAAAGCTCATGATATTTTATTCACATACTGCAAAAAACAAGAGTTTTGTTATGGACTGAAGCCATGAAGTCCCTGTTGGTACAGGTTCTTCAGTTCCCATTAAAAACTGTAATTTTCTGGTAAACTGCTGTAACATTACATGCCTTTACTTTACACATATGCTTAAAGATACAAATGAGAGGTGAAGAATTGCATCTACTCATCTCATTTATAAGTGCAAGACAGAGATAATGAGGATGAAAGACGTCTCGCCTAATTTTAGCTACCTTGAACACAAAATATCTAATTTAAACTGGTTGTCTATAGATCTAGCTTAAATAAGGAAAAACGTCTCTCTTGGAAGAGATTTGTCCTATTCTGAGGCAGTTACCTGCAGTAGGCGTGAGAATGGAGGCACCTTTCTCATCACCGTCTGCAGAAGAACCATAAAATCTAGTTTGAATTGCATGCATTATTTTGAGCCTGAAATCCAGTGATATGATCATCCCTCCTTCCAGGAATTAAAATGCTTGTGATCTTAATTCTACCCTTTGGCTCATGAGGACCTGCAGCTTGTGCCAACATTTATCCTAGTGCAAAGTCAATGTAAAAATGGAAGCAAAAAACAAAGGATACTGCTTTCTTTTTCTTAGCACTGTGAAAACAAGCATGGAGAGGAAAGTAGAGTATTGACTGTTGCTATCCTGGGGGCCAATGCAGAGATGGTTAGAGAGGGAGATGTCTTTGGTGAAAGCTGGACCTACTGACAACAGTTGCAGACAAGCAGGGGAAGGTGCAAGGTCAACCTGTAGATCACTGGAAACTAAGCACTTCCAATCCATTAATTAATTACACAGCTGGAAAGAGGGGACTGTAAAAAAAGGTGAACACAATGACATTGCTGACAACAGGAGCCCTCTATTTATCAGTCATAATGAGCTTCTTCCGCCCCCCTGCATCCTCCCTCCCCCAGTGCTACAGCTGCACTGATGTGACTGAGCACTTGGGCTCCCCTCTCACTCCCCAGCCAGTCCCCTCCTTGCCAACATGAAGGTGACTCAGTTATTCATGTCAGTTAGGACTGGGGTATCTCAGTCTGTACCAGGCTTCTAGGAGAGTAAACACTACCCCACCGATGCAACACATCTGCCTGCTTTTTTCTTGGGATCCTTTGCCCAACAGCTCCTTCTCCTCCCCTCTTGACATCTTGTGCAATAAGCCCCTGGCTGGAATTGAAGGGCTGGAGACAAAAGTGCCACCACCTGCATGGAATACTTGAAGCTAATGAAGTGAGCAGACAAGCACGTTAAAAGTAAGAGATTTTTTTTTTTCCACCTCAAGTGGTACAGAATTAAATCACTTGTTGCACGAGATGCTGAGGCAACTAACAAAGTTCAGAAAAGTTCAAAAAGACAGATCAAAGAAATACACAGGACAATCAGTATCTACTGAGCTAAATTACTTAAGAACAGGAAGTCTTTATGATATTAATTTCACATCAAAAGTCATCTAGTCTTATGTTATGTCCCCACAACTGTTTTTAAAAACAGAATACCAGGATAGATGGACATGTGATCTCACCTTAATCAGACCTACCCTTAAGATAGCATGCTACATACCAACACCTCTAGCATTCAAAACACAATTTAGACCTGGAGCAACACTAGCATTTGTTTAGACCCAAAATTTTCCTTCTAGACTTAGCAGAATTCTTCACAGTGCCCTATTTCTGAAGAACTCCCTTACTATACATAAGGAAACTGAGGCAGAGCTAAATGATGCATGAAGGTAGAAAGACCTGCTTTTTTCAAGGTAGGATTGAGAACACATCACTTTCTGAAAAGTGTAAGCCTGTCAGTTAACACAATCTCTCTCTTCCTATGCCAACTTCATTAGGTAGCTCGGAGTTCATGTTGGAGAGGAGAAGTGTGTAACAGATCAAAGAAGGCTGAATATTTCCAGGAGGGGAGCTGCAAACTCATGAGTGTCACCCCTTATGAAGAGAAGAGTGGAAAGGTGTGAACTTGTCATTTGGGAGAGTGGGGCTGGGGTGCAGATGGTACAGCCTTAATAGTCTCCTCTCATTTGCAAAGGCTAAGAAAAGGAACAATGCCTATTACTGTCTCCTGCTTTACTCCACACTAATGGATGCTTCTGAACTAGCAGAAGTCATTCCCATTAAATTCCTGCATTATCAGGCCATTACTTGACAGGGCAAAGATTAATCGCAAACTTTCCTGGGACCATTTATTCCATTTGCCAATCTATCTCTCCCCGTTACGCTGCTTTGGTTGTGCTGTCAATTTTTCAAGTGCCAAGGAGTTTGGACCAATCCAGTTTTCTGTCCATCCATCTGTCACACACCTGTCAATCTGGTTCGATCTGAATGCGCTGCTTGCTCTGAGAAAGTCAGAGGGGGAGGGGAGGTGGGCGGGATGCTGAATGGTGGGGGAGGCAGAAGGCCTGAGTTTGAAAATAAACAGAAAACAGATTAGCAGGCTGTATTAAATAGAGAATGAAGGATTCAGAGAAACCATAGAGGTAAGAGTGAAAATTTAACAACATAAATTTAACATCTCCCCTGGTGCTGCAGGCTGACTCATATTGTTAGGCTGAAAAACTATGAATGGGTTACCTTAAAACACCCGTAGATTTATGGTTATAGTTCATTTTATTGTTCTGCTTGGTGGAGGGCAATATGTGAAACGGATTGAATGGGAGAACAGATCTTTTAAGAAAATAAACTTTTAACTCAGTGGTCTAAGTCATTATTCAACATCTTCAGAGCTTAGCACCAGGAGTGCTCAGGAAATGTAGCAGAGGGAAAGTGAATTGTACAAACACTTGAGAGAGGAGTTAATTACCCATCCTGATTTCCTTTTAATCGGTATGCATTAAGGCAGTGAGTTTGTTCGCCTTTGGTTTGGTTTTGAAGAAGACGACCTTTCCTTTCTAAGCTGTTCTACTCCACCACCAGTGCATTTGTCCCGTGACTAAAAGGTACTTTCACCTCACTGGTGAATATCACAGAAGATCCTGCTGCTCAGCTCAGCTCACAAATTACACCCTGTGCTTTGCCATGCAGTTTGTACAGGTATGTGATTTGGAAATGGTCTTGGTTCTGAATTACAATCAGGGTAAAATCCATCTGGGTTCAAGAGTGACGTGATGGGACACAGATCCTTCCATGTAACTTCAAATATTTAATTAAGATACTGACGCTCAGAGTGCAAGCCATCCTGAGCTATCACTGTTGTCAGTGGAGAAAAAATAAGCAATTCAAACATTAAGTGGCTGTATTCCCTCTGGAAACTAACCCCTTTAGCAGACTTTTTAACCTTAACAGACTAGGGTTATTAGGCAACCAGTATAAGTTTCTCAGGTAATTGTCTAAAGCTAGATAGGTTGAGACTAAGCCACAAGTCTATCTGTTATTCACCTTTAGCTCAAATGATCCTGATCTCCAGAAAACAGGCAACCCTAGAGTTCAAAGGCTGCTGTATCAGTTTTAATATTCCAGACTCTCTTGGCACCCTTTTCATTCACTCCTCTGTCATATCAAATTTTCTAGGAAGCACGTGGCAATGATTATCCTACTCCTCCTACCCCCCAGATAATTAACCAGACATTGCAAAGAGCTTGACTCCATTCTAAATTGGTCTTACTCATGTCTTTCTTAGAGCCCTTGTCCCAGAAAACTAGGGACAGCTCCTACACCAGAGAAATCTTTGTGCATCAGATATTGTTTTAGGACTGTTTGTTAACATGACAAAAAAGTAAGATCTAAATTTTGCAGAAGCTTCAAGTAATGAACAAACTCTAAGGGAAGATGGCAAAAAATTACAGCTGACAAAGGCAGCAATTTTACAACAACCTCCCATGAATGACATCTGAAAGCAAAGATGATGGTAAATTTTTGAAAGACACAGTGCAGCGTCTTTCAAAAGTACCAGGGGTGTGGGGACAATGTGTTTTTTTAATTTTATTTTTTAAGCTTTCCACTTTCTTTATCTGCATGTAAGAATGTGGAAGACAAATTCTGATTTTTAAAGTTTCTAACAGTAAATGACCTCCAAAGAGTTTATGCATGTAAAGATCACTGTTCAGAAGTAGCACTTAAGCATCTTTACCCCTTCCTTTTTGCCTTTACTCCGTCTTTGAAACTGAAGGTTAAAAATGAGACAAAGTGGAATGATGTTTTCAGACAAGTTTGAAAAATCAGACATGCCAGCTTTATCCCATTGCTATGGAGTGCCAGCTCCACTTTCATCAGCCCACATTAGAGGTTTCTCACCTTCAGTCCATTCAATCAAGGGAAACCAATGCAGGCAGATGGAATAGGTCAGTTGATCTAGCATCTACAGGGTCAGATTGGAACAATCCTTCCAGCAAAGCCTCAGTGGAGATGGAAAATAAAATAAATAAATAAAACATAGTTCCTTTTTCATTCCCACCAATAACCCTTCCTCTCACCTTTCATCACTCCTTTGCATGAAGTATTGGAGAATGGTATCTCTATTTCTGTCTTTTTTCATTAGAAAGCTTCTTTGTAAAACGGAGGAAAGTGCGAGGGATCTTGGGATATTTCACACTTGTTAGGAAGCTTGCAATCATAAATTATTTGTTTGAATCCAGATTGCGCTGACCAGCAGAGTCAGCAGGAATATTGAGGTGACCTGTCTGGAGTAAGATGGGAAAGTTTCTAACGGAGAGCCTCTACTCCTATCAATTCACATCACTTTCCACTCTTGTCAAAGCCCTGGGAGGACTGTGGGAGAGAAGACAACTAGATAATTCCAGTGTTAAAGATAGGTCCTTCAGGATGGGGCTGAGACATTCTGAATGTGGATATCTGGAGAAATGTAGCCTGTTGAGAACCAGGCTCCAAAACTGATGATGTCAAACCATTCATCAACAAGTACTCAGGTATGCTCAGGTAAGACATTTAGGAAAGTAAAAAGTGGGACAAATCTTCTTTAGAAATGCCCCCCCCCCAGCCATGCTATTAGTGTCAAATGAAGGCAAAATCTGTACAGCAGCTTCCTGTCAGGTCCTCATTCTTTGCCTGCAGGCACCATGAAAGATCCTGGAAGAGACTCTATAAACACACCATTACATCAGGACTACCTTTTTCTTTTCATCTCTTTCTCTGACTGTAAGTCCTCCCTCTGTTTTACCTTTAAGGGGCTGGTTTTAGTTTTTGTTTGTTTGTGTCTATATGTCCAGCGAATCATTCTTCTGATCTTCCTGATCTCCCCTTACCAGTCACTTCTCCCTTCCATTGAAAACTGATATATTGCTCCTCTCAGATTTCTTTTCAGCATTCACTTCAATTCCAAGCTGATTGCTACCTGCAGACTCATTCCTCCACTGATGAATCCAAGTTTGTTATTATTTTAAGTACTTTTTCAGCAGAAATGACAGAACTTTGAACTTTAAAGCAATGCAATGGCGGAAGCTGCACATTTCACCATGCTGAATAGGGAAAAGGAGTATGAGAAGGCTGTAATATTCATCAACAATTTAGAGCAGGACTGGACTTTGACTCCTCTATCCCAGTATTAGCAAAAATATAGGATGCAATAGGCTGCCACACAGCTGAAACAGCAAATGACACATTACTATTTTACACACAGAAATAGTTAGGGGCAAAAGGTGTGTAGTTCCCTATTCTCATACCACAGCACATTTATATTGTTCTAGTCAGTACAATGCTGAGAGTAAACTTGATTTTTGAGACACTAGATATGCCCACAACAAATGTCCTAGTATGTTGCAACACATTATTTGCTTAGATCAGCTAGAAAAAGGGATGCAAACTCAAGCCCTCTGTGTAGCTCTGGCTTTATTTCAGTGCCCAGCCAGCGTCATTGAAAACAGAGGTCAACAACTGATTGTGCAGGTGCCAAAGATGGCACAGACTAAGCCAGAAGACTGGGGAGACGTGGCTTTTTGAAAGACACATTTGTGAGAGACAGGTGCCTCACACAGAAGCAAGATACTGCTGATCAGCTGCCTGTGTCTTTCCCTAGCAGTCTCCTGGCTCCCGTTGGGTTTCTACCTGTACATGTAACCTCTAATTTTGGAAATAAAATGTCTTACACTGAAAAAAAAAAGAATGAAAAAAAGGCATCAACATGCCGCTATTTAATGGTTGCTGATTCCATAGTTTAATTCATTATTGAAGTTTCACCTTGCTCTGAAACAATTAGAAGCTCTCATATGATCAGTTACCAAGTCTCAGTTGGGAGGTAACAATTTATGGCTGAGAAGCTGGAGGTGACAACTTCTGAAAGTGCCTTTCAATTGCCTCTCCCCTCAGCTGTGATGTGTATAATGATGTAAGTACATATTTAGGGGAAAAAAAGTTAAGGGAGAGTGATGTTTCACAAAAATCACAACCAATGCTGCACACTGATGCACTGTATAGATATAATGCCATTTGTAAACTATCACTGTGGGCTTGCATGAGGTACTGAAGAAAGACATCCTATGAAAACCAAAAATCAGTGAGAAAGGGGTAAGCAACAAAACTAACAAGTGCCATAACATGAGCACATGCTGCCCACACCCTTTTAGCCCAGCAGAGAGTTAAATGTGCTTCAGGAGGTCATCAGTAACCTTGCCCAGCCCTTGTTGTATGCTGTGCTCCCACTGGAAACATTAGAATAGGTTCCAGCAGGGTGGGGATGAGCAAAGGGGGAGCAGGTTGCCCGTCTTCAGCGATACGCTGTTTATCCAGCTTAGCCATAAAGCAACGTAAATCAAGCATGTCATCCTACCTAATTGCATGTTCATATAGGACTTAATTGGTAATATTCCTGCAACCCAGCTCCTCAACCTTCATGTTGCATTGAGTTCCCTCTCAGAGACTAATGAGCTTTATACAACAACAAACATTTAGGTCTGTTGTTCTAATTCATTAACATAATGGGCAATACAATGAGTAGTTATGATAATAAACACTAATAAGAGGTACTAGCGACACTTATTCCTAGCAATGCCAGGGCTGTATGGTGTGTTTGTAGAGTGGCAATGGTGTGATAAAATGGGGGTACAGTCCTTCCAGATCTTCTCTAAGTGACCACCCAGAGTACAAATTCCATGTCTGCCAGCTTAACACCTTAGCAGTTGCGTGCTTTGGAAACAAGGTGGCTTTTATGTTTTAATTTGATTCCTGAAAACAGAATCTCCTTCACAGGACAGTTTTTTTTTCCTTTGTCCTTTATTCTTCTGTGAAGAGAAACCTTTCATTTCTACAGTCATGCTCAGGTTCTCAGTGGCAGACATTCCATGAGCACAGAAATATAAGGCTACAAAAATGTATGATTTCTTAAATTTATGGCCAGAACTTTATCGTGATGGAAATATTTTTTTCTAATTGAAGTCTATGCTGCTGTTATGACAGTAATTCAATTATTCCTTATATTACATTCATCATAATTTTATCTTCTTGTAAAAGAAAAATCACTTGTTTCCCTGACATAGGTAGAGTTGACTAAAGAAGAAAGGGGTGAATCTGCGCCCTAATAGCATCCTTTTGCAATTAATCATAAGAGCAGTATTAAAATGAAATCATAGAATAATTTAGGCTGGAAAAGACCCTTAATATCATTGAGTCTAACCATTAACAATAAACTAAAAAAGAATTAAACCACGTGGAGTAAATACTAAGTATCCCAAAGGCTTATAATAAAAGATTATGCAAAGAGCCACCTGACATGTTATCATCATATTCCTGAGAACCTCTTTGGAACAGTTTCAGTCAGAAATATACTGGAGTTTAGAGAAGACTGAAAAACTTTTTGCTGCATTAAATAAGAAACCCTCTCAAACAAGTCACAAATCACCATCAGAGAGATTTCTGGGTGATGCTGAGAACCTGTGATATGCAGTGCATGGTATAAAAAATGTCTTGTGCTGGAGGTGCATCATCTTTTACAACTCTGCCATCCCTCATGGACCGTACGTATGTCAGGAGTCTGTAAAATGACTCAGATTTTCCACATGTTTCCTGCCAATAAACAGTGTGTTTATACAGGCAATGACTTTAACTATAGTGGGAGTTAATATGTGTAAGGACATGAAATGACCACTCTGTTGACAGTCTCAGATATTTATCTTCTACGCCTGTGACTCATGCATAGTGCAATTTCACCCATATGTTTGGTCATGAAATTCCCTCCTGGAGTAACAAAATGCCGTAGGTACAGTTATTTCTCGCATGAAATCACCAATGACTCTCTTGCTATGACCCTCCCTGGGGGGAAACAATCCAAGGAGGTTGGTTTTCTCTCTTGCAAGATTCAGAGAAGACAGGGAAGAGTGTTTCATCTAAGTTATTCAGATTTTAAGCTTAACCTTTAAGCTAGTCATTTAAGGCAACACTAATCAATAAAGACGGATCTGTACCTCCATGAACAACATTTATTTCTTCCCAAAATTGATGATATCTCAGAAATACCGGTAATTTTTGGCATGTAACTTTCTCAGCCTCTTTAGTAAAGAGAAAACCTAGCTTAGTTCCATAGAAAGATAAGAGAGACACCTAAAGCAGCTCTTTCTCTGAATTTCTTTCTTTCATTCCTCTGTGTGTCTTCTAGGAAACAACCTTTTCAGGGCAGAAGACACCCTTTAATGTGGTTTCTACAACATCAAATACACAATTTGCATGACGACCCTCTAACAACCACTGTCATCAAACCATGCCATCACTGATGTGGAGACTCATCACTTCGTGTGCCACCCATTCACAAAAAGTGCTCATCTTTCCCGGACTGTAATCCACAGCAGCTGAAGAAAAGTCACATTTTCCATGATATGGATTTTTCCCAACCCTCTGTCAATGTTTCTTACCGACCTGAAGCAGAAGCAAAGATGTGATTCAAGGAGAGAACTTGTTTCGATTAATGGGGTATGAGGATGGGGAAAGACATGTTCATTTGTAACCTGGGAATTCTGAGGGGTACCTTTGCCTCAGGATCAATATTGTTGGAGCCACAAGTGTCTCTGCCGTGCTGCCCTCCCTTCTACAAAAACAGGCATCATTTTTCTTCCTTTCACGTCTCCTTCCTCCTCATCCCAGAAGCTTTTACAAATCTTACCCCTTCCTATCAAAGCAAACTACTAATGGAGTTTGGTCTTGGGGAAAGGGGAGTTGGGAGGGAGGTTGATTGTTTTAGAGAGGAAAATTATTCTCTGCTTTGTCCTATCACAGCCCTTTGTTTTCCACCTGGAAAAAAATACATCTACTTGAAGGAAATAATAGGAAATAATATTATTTAAAACAAAATAAGAAGATGAGGATAGAACTTGTTGGTAACTTTGAATTCCATCTTTGACAATCTCACCATCCATTTATCTACAGCTTGACTGTGAAAGATGTATTGGTGGCAGCTCAGTTAATGATTTTAGAACTAGTACTTCTGGTGCCCCAAGCCAATTTGCCATTAAACAGCAGTGACTTGGAGCCTTTCCACTGTACGTTCTAATTTCTGGAGGGAGAGGAGATGGGAATTGGTTTCTCTGTGTGCAATGAAAAGTTGATTCTCACCAGTAAAGATTAGAAATCTTAACAGATCTGCAGTTTTCTGATGTATATTTTAGAGTCATTTGACATTATTCAGAGTGCAGATCCATGACATACAGAAATGGAAAGCTAAGCCTAGCCAAGAAGTGTTAGCTGCCACAACAGCTCGTAAGCAATTTTTCTTTATTTCTTTATTTATTTTGGCAAAGTGAACCCTAGAGTTACCCCACAATACTGGCTGCAGCAAGAAATCAATCTTTCTAGACAATCATGTAACAGAGACATAAATGTAATTTAAACCTTCAGATAGGATGTCCCTGCTATAATTGCAAATGAATTGGATTTGGATATATGTTTTACAGATGTTTGTCTGTTGTTAAAGCCTGCTGCTCTTTCCGCAGCCTTCCAAAAGAACCCTGACCAAAACACTATAGTTATGTTTCCAGAAAGTAAATGCATTCATTCAGGAATTCTGAAGACCTCTGCAACTGAAAATTTTTCAGGTGCCTCTTGCCAAATTTACTTAAAACATGGCAGCACAGACCAGTTGGTGTCAGTCCAGGCCTCCATCAGTGCCAGGCATAACACCAACGCCAACAGTTCTCCATCACTGCTTTTGTCTGACCCTTTACATAACACAGGGCACTGATTTTCCCTATTAGCTCTTTATTAACTACAATGACTTTTAAAGTTGAAATTTGTCTTCTGAAAGAGCACTCTACTCTTTTTGAAGAAACTACTATAAAACACACAACTTGTTTTTTCAACAGGGAGTTATACTCTGCTTAAAAAAGAAAAATCCATTTATCTAATTTCAACTTCTCGTCTCTGTTTCTTGCAATGTTTGTTCCCTCAGATTGAAGAGTCTTTTATTACTGCATATTTTCTTCCTTCTGAGGGCTGGCCACAAGGTCATGAGCCAAGAAGCCAGTGCATTATGTATCAAGTCACCGTCACAGGGTTGTACACGTGCCTTCAGCTCAACCCTTTTCCTTGGTGTCTGCTGTGCAATAATAGTATGTCTGGCTGGCTGCTGTGTCTCACCAGGGTGGTGGTGACTTCTTCAGTGGCAAAAATATTGTTTGTGATCATGTAATTGTGCTCAACTCCTTCCCCTCTGTGTCTGCTTCCCCTCCCACTCCTCATCTGTTTGTGCATTTGGACATGTTGTTCCCCACTTTTTGTTTTTTAAGCTGGACCTCCCTGCCACCATCTTCTCCTCCTCCTCTTTTCCCTTACTCCATGACTTTTTGCCGCTCCCAAAACCTGCTTGTCTTGCAACACCACCTCCTCAGCTCCTGCTGGTGGGGCTGGCAGTTCTGTTTCCATGAGGAGTTAATGTCAATAATGGCAGAAAATCTTATCAGCTTGGAATTTGTGAATTCATTTTATGCCAGTGGACTACATTTCAGCATCAGTAGCCAGTGATTTGGAGTGCAAGCTCTGTGAGAGAAGGTCTTTATTCTTGTATGTACGGCTATGGCATCTTCTCACTGATGATGACTTTGGGGGGGTCCAGTACCACATATAATAAGTGACTTAAGTGATAATCTGTGTGAGTAATTAGGTAGCGGTCTCTTCCTCTCACCTTCCCAGGACCTCTCTGCATGTGATTCCTGTAGCCTTTGATTTCCTGAAATTGTCAGGACCCTCTCTGACTGTCTGTGAACCTGGGTTAATTCAGTCTGCCTCTGCCTCAGTTTCTCACAGGCTGGACAACTGTAATAGTTGATGCTTCAAGGCTCTGAGGATTAAAGTTGTAGTCTTTGCATCATGGTTTAGGATCCTTCAGTACAAAGGCTCAGGATAAATGCAGTGTTGTATTATTACAGAATCAAAATACCGTGCAACCTCGGGATGTAAATTTCATTTATGTTTCTGACATTAGTGCATTTTTTTGCACCTAGGATCATATTTTCAAAGGCTTCAAGGAAAGGCAAAAGGATGTTTCCAGTTTAACTGGAAGATGGGAAGTCCATCCCCTTTTATCCTGTTGGAAAGCTATTAAGTGTTACAAAAGGATTCGTAAATCTGATAAAACTTTCTGGCAATAAATGATTAATTCTTCTTTCAGGTCAGAGTAGGAAAAAAAAAAACCCACAACCAACAGTAGGTCTCATAACCCTCTGTGAAAAGAAACAACAGAATTTCAAAAAATTTCTCTCTCCAACATTTCAACACGAACACACTACGAAATTCACTGGTTCCAATTCTAAGGAAAAGTTATTTGGCAGAAGGCAAACACTGCATCAGGAATCTTTAGAACAATGACACTCAGTCCTGATCAACTTCTGGCATGTTGTGACTGGAACTCACTCAGATGCCCAGGTAAAAAATTAATCTTTAAAGACAAAGTAGAAATTTCCAAATACTTATACTAGATATGAATAGGATTGTGAAAATCAGGAAGTTCTGCATGAACTTGAAAGGAAAATCCCTAGATCTATGTTACTCTAACAGATTTTGGCTCTCAGGCTTTATTTGCTTTTCAAATCTCTTAAGATCTCCCCGTTCTTTTCTTTTATGTATTTTAGCTTTAAGAGAAAATTAACCCTTAAAAATAAATAAGGTTTTGTAACTACATAGAGACCTAAATTTTATAATAACTAATGTGGGCTGGAAGCCTTTGTTGGAAGGTGGCATTTCTTGTCTAGTTTCTAGGATAACGAGATAGATGCAATTTTTATATTGCTATTGTAATGATAAGAATTATCTTAATAAATTCATATTCTGTTCATGGTGTCATCCCATCACCTTCATCTAAACTCTTTGGCACAGATCATTCTGTCTTTCTGGTGTTGGTCTAATTTACCATCCAGGAAATATCTGTTACAACTCACATTCAGTTTTAGGAACAACAGATGATAAAAATTTGGAAATGGCTGCCATGCACCAAAAACTTAACATACACTCCCAAAGAAAAGTATGACATCTACCTTTGAATGTAAATGGAACCTTAATGTTATTAAACAGGCAAACAAGGCATAAAAATTGTCTTTTGGGGAGATATGAACACATATGGGAACTGCTAGAGGATGATGGGGCCATGTCCCAATACAAGCTCGATTCTAATACCAGAGATGGAACAGTCCAGCACTTCTTAAAGTCATGCAAGATACCCAAGAAATGTATGTTTCTTATCAGCAGTGCTACCCAGTTTCCACTTGCTATCCACATTTGAATTCAAATATTTTCAATATCTTCCAGAAGAAGAAGATTTATCCTTCACCTCTTCTTTCACTAAAACACAATTAAATCTTTTTTTTTTTTTTTTTTCGTTGAGTAAGTGGTTCTTTTTGTTTGAGAGGTGGATGCTGGAAGGCAAAGGGCCCTGGTATATCATTGAACAATGGCAATTATATTAATTTCATCTGGTGTGCCATAAAGGTAATGTGCCTAACTGAAACATAAGGACAGGAGAAAGAAAGGAAAAGAGAAACCCTTGTATTATCCTTTCTATTTCTTCCCCCTTTCTTTTTAAGGATAGCCTATCATTAGTCATCATGAAAGCTCTTGGTGACCACTGAAACAGAGGAGGGACCTTTGACATAGCTTGATCAATCCTAATTGAATAAACCAGAGGGACAGAAGCCAAAAGGAGGGGACCCATTCTTTGCATTTGACAGCCTCGTCCTTTTTAGTTTGTCAGCTGTCAGAAAATATTGGGGCACTCTCAGGGTGCATGAGAATGCTTTAAGTTGTCATGCAGTTTTTTGCTACATGAAGGAGATTGTTTTAGGGCTTGAAAGTGTCTGATCTGCCCTGAATATCTACGATTCAAACTTTGGGAAGTACCTGCTGGAGTCAGTGAAGTAAATGGGAACTTGGCTAGGTGAGGTCTTGCAGTGTTTCCTCAAATAACAGAGAACACTCCCCACCTCTTATATCCCAGTTCAAGTTGTTCATCATTACCCTTTTATGATTTACCTTCTTCCTTGCACAGGAGTAGGATAAGAGGCAGAAAAGTCTGAGAGAGTATTTTCTGTGGCACATCCCACTTGAAGATGTTTACTCTATGCTTCTGCATTTCCCATGTAAAGTTAATAGCTCAAGAGAAAAGCTGAACTCCTAGAAAAGCTGCATATATGGGAGCAGACATTCACTGTGCTTTTACTGCTGTAAATGGCAACGTTCTTTTGACCTCTCAGAGGTTGTTGTACATCAGCCCTAGCATAACTATCACTGGACCTGGAAAAAAATAGTTCTAGGAACACAGAAGTCGGGGAAGAAAGGGGATAGAAAGTATCTGCCTTCAGTCTTCCTGTGCTCCCAATCCCTTCTCCCCCAGCTGTGCTGTGTGATATCACTGCAGCCAAGGAAGTGGTTTTCCATGGGAAATTTCAAGCAGTATATAGAGGAGTAGAGCAAGGAGATCTAGGGGAGGATAAAAAAAGAAGAAAAAGCCTTAGACTAAAGAACATCAGTTGAGACCTTCACAGTCACAACCAGAACTTTTATACTCAGCTCTGAGGCCCCTTTACTAGCACTGATTTCCCAACCTCTCCTCTTGCCTTCCATTACATGTAGATTTTTGGGACATTTGCCTCTCTTGTCTATGCTTTGAATCCAAGCACCAGAACACCAAGGGAATTCCCTGCTCTACATTGTTTCCAGTTCAATGAGGAGTTAAAAATGCTGAAAATCTCCTCAGAAACTTCACCCTAAATGGGTCTTTGTTCTACCAGTAAGTCAAAGCAATTAAAATTGCTTGAAGTGCTACCATTTTCTCCTTCAATGTTAGTCAAGGCTCACACAATAGCATCTCATTTCTCCTTTTGTATTTTGAGAAATCAGACAGAAATTTAAGCACAGTCCAGAGTCTTGTCAGCCCCTGATTACCTCTCTCTCTGCTGTGCTTATAAACCACACTGTTTTTCTGCTGTAAGGACTGTCTCCAACATGTATTTGGCAAAGAAAATGTGCACAAAGATCACAGTTCCTCTAGCCATTAGCTGCGTCAAGAAGACACCTTCCTCATAAGTTGTAAGGGAAGTGAAAATGGTCGCACTGACAGTTCTTCTGGGCAAAGTTTGGAATTTTGTACCTACTTCTACAACAAAGGATTTGCTGCAAACTCTTGTTCTCATATTGTTCTCTAAGGACCCATCTCTAGGCAACTGGTGTGCTGCACAACATTAATATAATTAAACCAAAAGAGCAACCACTCCAGAAAAAAGAGGGAAAAGGAACTCTGGAAGGAAAAATGAATAACTTCAGAAAGGTCAAAATGGCCATCAGCACTGTCATCACTGCAAAGATCTTAAGTAGATCCTGTGTGGCCATAGAGGGAGGTGACAGACATCCACAGGGAATGTCTGAAGCCAGGCTGTGATGGTGAAAGTTCCTGTCATATTCTGGGAAGTGTCTTAGCACTGAAAAGCCAGGTGAACTCAACTGCACTGAAAGAACCATCTGAGCTCTGACAGTTCATACCAAACTCTTAAGGTAAAGAATTCACAGGAATCTGGTCTCTCATTATTCAGCTTATTCTGAGGGAGATGAATTTCACTGTGTTGCATTGGTTACTCCTGTGACAGCTGAGTAGGCTTTGTGTTCAGAAACAGCAAAACCCTGTATTCTTATACTGTATTTTCACTGACAAATATCTTTCACTGTGGCAACTTCACAGGATTTTAATTTCTGCCTGGATCAACAGAGATACTGATGTTCACCAAGTCCCTTTTAGTCTCAGAAAGGGAAGAGGCCATAAGGGAGGTAGGATAAACTATTTTCAAACATGTCTTAGGCTGTAATTTAGAGTACTTAGGTCTCTCCTGAATTTAGTCCTCCAATAAATAAACAAAAATTATGTGAAACTCAGGTTTCTTTGCCTTGGTGTTTCCAAAAGAAACTTTTGATTCTCTAGCTGCCCATGATTCACAAAGATGTGTTGAAAACCAATTTAAGACCCAGCAGAACTGAATGCAGCACCACATTCAGCCAGATGTGGAGATTCATGCCAGTGCTTCTGCCACAGGACAGATGATGAATGGCTGTTGGTGTTTGGGAAGATTCTGCAGCTCAGAGCATATTGCCTTGATCTTCAATGTCAGAGAGTAGGTCATCATACTGCTGGAAAAAAATGGGAATGCCTGGTTCTTATACCCCTTCTTCTTATTGTAGAAAATAATTTTAATATTGGGAAAAACAGAAGGAAAGTAAAGTGTAATGAAGGTGGGTGGCTATGAAACATTAGTAGCATAAGTTGCTGGGGTTGCTGGCAATGTTTCCTTCCAGCTTAAACAGGAAATTCAAAGGTGCAAGACAACCCTGTCTGTAACTAACACGTCTCACACTTTGGCTTCAAGAAGAAAACTCATTTTGCTCAGGATAGAGATACCTGATGGAGAGAGAAGAAAGCACTCTGTGACTGACACCACTGATGGTCATCGTTATATGGTGAAACAGTTCTAAGTACAGACTGATCTGCATGGATTGTTCCCCTGCTGCAGGAACTGGGGCGTCAATCGTTGTGGCCTCTCATGCTCAGAAACTCAGCTATGTAATATCTGTTGTTTCTACTGAGCTTGACATGAATCAAAGGCATGTTGAGACCTTTTCCCGTATGATGACATTTTCTTTCTGGTCTGTGACAGTACTGGATTTTTTCCCGTCTTCCTTCACATACACATTTCTCAAGTATTTGAGTGCAAGAGTCTTGGCTCATATATAAACATCTCACGGTGCTTTGAAGTCCCTCAGCAAGGAATAATGTTCCCAGTCCAGATTCTCAAAAAGCACAAGAAAGAGAGAAACTATAGGAATAAAGTTGTGTCCTTCATACATATGGAAATATCGCGGCAGGGGGTTGAGGGCAGGACAGAGAGAGATTTAGAAACTGGAATGAGCTGGCTGGGAAAGACACATACTGAGTGATGGTGAGACAGAGAGGGTCTAAGAAAAGAAGACACCCAAAACAGGTGCTGTAGGAAGGACACAGGTTACAGGAAAACCAAAAGAAAGAACAAATACCACTCTTATTTTTCTTTTTTTTTTTTTCTCTTATCTTTTCTTTGGGTTTTTTTTAATAATTCAGAATAAAGTAGTTCCTATTGCAGCCCTGCTCTCCTTGGACCACCCATATCCTACTACTGCTCTATTCATGTCCAAAGATACGTGCATCACTTGCTAGTCGTAATGCACTTTCAAAATCATACATAAAAAAAAGGATGCATTAGAAAGAGAGAACTTATAAAACAGGACTTAGTGTGTGCAGCAATTGTCAGTGTAGTGTTGTGGGCAATTTGGATTTCATAGCCATGGATCTTTGATGTTCTAGAAACAACTCTAAGAATTTGGTAGAAAGTGTTCCTTACTCAAGTATTCATTGAGCAATTTGGTATTGAAAATTTCATGAAACTGGTGAAGAATTATTGTGATTTTTTGTGTGTGTGAGAAAAACCTTTGATAATATTGAAGTTGCCGTCCCTCTAAACATCAACTGAGGAGCAGTAAAATTTGGTGTAATTGAGAAACAGTTGCTTGGCTCATTACAAAATCAGATGTGCTTTTTTGCAGAAATTAATGTGAAGACAAGAGGAAAAGAAAAGAGGGAAAAAAGACAAGAGAATCACTATATGGCTCATTACAAGTAAATTTGATTCTGTTCAAACAACCCTGACTACAGAGACATTTGAATCAGCAAAATGAGATACTTAGCAAAGGACTGGTATATCTCAGTCTTGCTGGACTGTCCTAGCTCTTTATCCCTGTAGTAGTAATCAGTTGAAAAGAGTCATTCATATTTCACATCTGCTTATTACAGAGATGTTTTTTGTGTTAAGAGTCTGAAAGTCCTAGATATGCTATTTCTAAAGCAAAAACAGAATAAGGAATGACATCCTTATTCTACAAAGCCAATAAAACATCCCGTGAGCAAATTCTTGCCTGATATTCTACTGCAGTGAGAGAAGGCACTTCTTGTATATTTTTCATGTTGCCCCTCCCCCTACCTTTTGCATGGCACAAAGCTGCATTTGTTTCCCTGTATTTTTAATGACAAAATCAGTGTTACCTTTTTATTTCACTCATTCAAAAAAAACCCAAAAAAACCTGGGGGAGAGTGATATGTCAGTTTTCCTCAAATGGAAGTATATTTCTCTCACTGTACTTCGGGAGCTAACTGTTCAAGAAAGTCCATGGGAGGAGATTCCTAACCCAGTTATCAAAACCAATACTGACAGGCTATAACTTCTAATCAAAGATTGACCTCTCTCAGAGTGTATAGAACTCTAGGGAGAATCTTAGGAACTACAGATTGGTGAGTCTGACTTCCATCCCTTGAAAGATGACAGAGTCTATAATAAACAATAAAATCATACAGTACCTGAATTACATTTTCTCTTGGGCAGCATGGTTCCTGTAAAGGGAAACCCCACCTCAATAACCTGCTGAATTTCTAGCAGGGTGACTGTAAACACATGGATGAAAGGCAAGGAATATTAAAGAGAAGAGACTTTTCAAGAGACAAGTCAATAGGGATTGGTCCTGGAAGAAATTTTATTCAATGTCTTTGTCCATGATCTGGTGAAAAAAAAAGCAGAGGAATATCCAACTTTGTAGATATGATAATCACTTTTCTGTTGACAAGGTACTGCATAAAAGTGTACAAATGGTTGACAAATAAACTCCAATGTGGATAAACCTAAAGTAACGCAAGTAAGAAAAAAACCTAACTATACAATCACAGATGGTTCAAAATGCTGAACATCAAACTAGTAGTTATCGTTCAAATAAGAAATCTTGGTTTCATGTGGACAGGTGTTTGAAACTTTTGACTCAATGAGCAGTGTCAGCTGAGAAAAGCCAATAAAATATTGGGCACCATCATGAAGGTGTTAATAATGAGGTGGGTTACATAATTCTATCTCTCTCTGAAAGGTATGGTGCACCCACCTCTTGAGCACTGTGTGCTTTTCTGGCTTCCACACCTCGAAACAGACAGACTGAAGTTAAGGAAGTTACGGTGAAGGGCAAGTATAATGATCAGGGTGATAGGGTGGCTGCCTCCTGAGGGGAAATTGAAAGACTGGGACTATTCAGGAATCTGAGGTGCAATATCGCAGAGATTTACAAAAGGTGAAAGCACGGGGTGAGCTGAATGTGAAAATGTACTTCAACACATCATGCAATAAAAGATGTGAGGAAACAATGAAAGTAGCAGTAGATTTGTTTAAAACTGCTAAAAGAAAAAGCTTCTTTATGCAGTAAGTTGTGAGCCTGTGGAATTTGCTACTGCAGGAGATCGTGTGGAAAGATGATAACAGCTGGTTTATAAAGGGACTAGTTGCTTACAGACAGTAGGTCTGTAACATGGAGACTAACAGGATGAGCTGTGAGAGCACAAAAGGAATAGTTTGCAGACAGTGACTCGTTTTGCTTGGTCTCCTTGAGTAGTATCTCTTACTGCTTCTGCTGAAGACTGAACACTGGGACTGATGAACAGTTGGTCTGATTCTATGAGCATTTCTCATTTTCATTATGTATATGTGCTACATTGATCGTAGACATGATTTTCATGGTCTATTCTATGACAGGCCCTGAACATGCCAATCCGGAAAAAAAAAGCCATGTAAGCAGCAGTTGATCAAGAGTTTGCTCCAAGCTAAATAACTATAGTGAAAATTAGGGGATACAAGGCCAACATCAGTACCATGTTAAAGCAGCTCGGCACAGCCTAGAGACAATTTGCACTTGGGCAGCTCCAATCTGTGTGATTATTAACTGAGGTCTATATGGAAAATATTTCACAGTTGTATTTCATTAAAATATGGTATCTTCAGGGTCAAAGATTAGCAATCTCCTGGGACACTGAGCCACATCCCCTGCTCCTGAAAACACATCGTTATCCAAAGCAGAAGTTTAAGGGAGTTATTTTTCTGGGACTTCGTAAGAATCAGTGTGATCCATTCTGGCTGAGGATATATTTTGTGAAACCTTAGCTCATTATTTACCTTCTGGATATTTTATACCCCAGGTGGGCCAGTGGTATGAATATTTCAAAAGGGGCTTTGTTTATCACTCTGAGCATAATACAAGGAAAAAAATGGCCGTTCACAGAGTCAGCTGCTTCTTCTGATCCAAGAGTTTGGGATGACCTGTAGCTGTCATTTTTATAAACCTAGTCAGCAAGGGCACTGGAGTTTAAATGATACTGACTGATGCTATGGAAATAGGTTGTCCTTTGTGAAGACATTTTATCATAGCACTCATAATTGGAAGATTGAGCATATAGATCCAAAGCAGAGATTCACCGGGAAAGTCCTGGCTATGCTGTTAAAACAGCCTTTTTCTTAAATAGAGGGTAACAGTTATTACCTATCTCTGGTACCCAGCACATGACTGGGAATGAGAAATGGGTAAAATTCTGACCTCATCTACCTCTTTGTGAGTCCTGCAAATAGTGAGCCCCATCCTTGTTCCAGTACAGGTGTGGAGAAGGGCCTGAATTGGCACTGCAGAGCAATGGGCATAGTAAGTTAGGATCTATTACAGTTTTGCACTTAGGTGAAAGTTATCTTTGGCATGATCCCAGTGAAAGACATTCAGCAAACAACAGAATTACACATTTAGCCCTTTTGTATGCATGTACTAATTCTACTTCCCTTTTATATCCAGAAAGTGGACAGTCTCTGCCATCTGTCCCTGCTAACTAAAGGCTGAGTGGCCCAAGACACCTATCCCTCAGGTGGAAGCCTGTAAACAGTTGGAATCAGTGGCAACAACAAGTGCTCTGAGCCTGTGCTAGCCAAACTGCAGGAGGACTCTCCATTATACCTTTCTTTTTATGAGGCAAATTCATTATGGGCTGCCCTCAAGGATTTAGATTGACCCCTGTGCTCACTCTCTGCCTTGTTTCTCCTGATATCCGAGTCTGGTTCACCTGACACACACACCCCATTGCTATGCCTAAGAAAGGAGAATACCTCCAAGCTTCTTGTGGTCCACATTCACAGAACTAGAAGTTCTGTATGGAACAATGTAGGTAGTACTCTGAATTCTATCATCTCTTCCCAGGAAGACAGTGGGGAGAAAAAATCCAAACACAACAACAACAAAAACAAAAAAAAGAAACAAAACCCTCAAAACCACCTTAAACAAACACATAAAATGAAATAAAACATTATTATTTCACCATAGGCTTTGTTGCTCACTCTTAAGAGCAAAACTCAAACAGGATGGTGCAATTACTGGTAAAGAGAACAAGGGAACCTGACTGCTGACGTGATATTCCATATGCAGGTTTTGACTATTTTTAAACCTGTGAAATGCAGAGGTTTAAAAGAAACTTAGGGAACTATCTTGCTTCTGCTCTACATACTTCAGACTGGGAGACAGACCGGACTGTTATATATGCTGACTGAATACACCACAGTTATATCAAGAAACCTATTTCAGCTCCAGCATAGCATGTTACTAAATCTATAGTAAAGACAAAGCTTTCTATACATACTACAATGCTCATCAATAGACATACTAATACTTAGAGTAGGAGACATTTTTCAACTGGCCACGTTTTGATGCATCCTCTCTCATATTCATTCCTCAAAACCTTAATAATGATCAGTGAGAACTCCTTTAAAACCCACCAGGCATAAAATCATTTGCAACGGAGTTCATAGGCAAAAGGTATTCTGTAATAAATAGATAACTTCTGGGTCCCATTTCTGATGTACAGTCTGAGAGATTGCTCTGCATGCAGTGATGATAGCATCAGAGCAAAGGATGTCAGGATGCAGGAAAAATTTAGGTTAATACTCCAACCCTTAAGAGATATGGGATATTTTAGGCATGTCTTAGACACATTATAATTTTTGTTAGGATAGTGTTACTCCAGAGTCATTCATTTATTTGAAGACTTTTAGATTTATTGCAGTGAGATCAAAAAGAAGACAAATTAAACTGACATCCAACAAATAGCCTTCGAAATCCGTAAATCAAGAGATATGAATCTGCAATTATTGATAGGTACAAATTACCAGTAATTGGCTAGACAAGGTAAGAGTTTTGTCTCATTCCACTTACTATTTCTCAAAATTCAGAGGAAAAAAATTAAATGAATCAAAAAACCTGAAAACACCTAAGTGCTCATCAGTCTATTTCATTTTTCCTAAGCATTATTGCAGCCAAGTTATTACTCACTTTGATTTAAAAAAAAAAAAAAAAAGTTGAAACTACTAAATTTGTCAGAAAATGAGTAGGAATAGATATCATAAAAAAAGTCTGGTTTTGACTACTTTACACCTTAGCTGTACAGACTGGTAAGTTTTGAACAATTGAGTCAGAGAAGTGTGCAGCAATTTAGACTTGTGAGCGAATCAGTTGAGGTTTGGTTATGTGATCAAAAAAAGAAAAAAAAAGAAAGAAAAGAAAAAAGATTCCTTCTTCTTGATTTCAAATATTGCTTTTCTTCCCAAAGGGTGATATACAGGATGCATAGAGGAGTTGAACCATAATAAGAGTCAGAGAGTTACAGCATCTTAAAGCCCTGGAGAAGTCCTCATTTGAATTCTATTCTGAACTTCCTAGCTTAGGCCTCTCTCTACATCCTCCTGCTTTTATTCTCTTTAGTTGTGCACTAACAACTTTAAGGCTCGTGCAGCATGTAAGCTGATTGCTTTGAATATAAATGGGAAGACTATTAAAAGCAGAATTTAGTCTTCTACTCATAAATCATAAAAGGAAGCATAAATTCTGTGTTTTAGTGGAGATTTAAATTCCTAAATGGGTTTTATAGGAGCCACATAAGACCTATTGACAATACCCCTTTATGATAAAAAGTAAATAGAAGTGACAAAGTCAGAATTCAAAATGCCACTGCTTAGCTCCCACTAGCCTTCTGAAGAAGACCAAAAAATGGCTGGAGGAAATCTCAGAGGGAAACAAATGATAACATGAAATTAAATGTGTAATATTCCTTTTTATGCTGTGTGGGGGAAAAAAGCACTCAGAGAATGAGCTGGTACATTTGCATAACAAAGGAAATCAACAACAACAACAAATTGCCATCGTGTTCAAAGCTGATAATTGCACAGATGACAACAAGAAAGCGCCTTTCTTCTCAGCTCTCTAGGGGACAAGCCTTGTCGAGATGAGGAAAAAAGGTGGAAAGTGACCCCACTTGCTTTCATGAAAATTAGCAAGCTCAGAAAATGTCTTTGGTGCAAGGGGGTGGCCAGTGAATGGTGTGAATGCTAATGAACACAACGAGGGCAGAGGCTCAGACAATGTTCCCATCAGCTCCACCAGACGATCAACAACTGGCAGCAAACTCTTCTTCAAACCACCCTCATCCAGCTTTACCACCATCTAACTCACCTTGTCAAGAAAGTCTTTTTGGAGAACTGACTGCTGAGGGGTTTCTGTTTTGCCTTTTTTTTTTTTTTTTCTCTCTGTTAATGTTTTCTTTCAAAGATGCACTGAATTTCAATTCTTCATTCCAAGTGAAATATGGGACTCTGTTTCTGTACAGTCCGAAGTAATGATCCTCAGTTTTCCTAAGCCAGTTATCCAGACATCTACCCTTACTGGGATAAAGGTCAAGGTGTTTTCAATCACTATCTCCTCTGAGGTTCCCAAGCCCTAGAAGTTTTCTCACTCTGGAGAAAGAGGTGGTACTTTGAGCACCAACAGATCACCAGTTGTCACTGGTTTTGGCAGCACGAAAATATGTATTTGCTTCGTCTGCAAGATGAAATATAATTCGATTTATCCAATGACTTCCTAGAACTACTGTGACTCCAGAAGTCTACTAAAAGTGCTGAATAGTGGTGGCATTTTTTTTTTTTAATTATCCAGTGGTAGGTTGTCCTTGAATAGAGTTCTAAAACTCTTTGAAAGTATGTGACTGATGCTGAAAGTCCTAGACAGAAAGGCAGGCTGTAAGAGATCAGGACCAACTGTTACATCCCTGTTTAACTCACCACTTCTTACTCTTCTCCATCCCTACATCAATAATATAGGAGGCAACAAAAATGAGCAGTCACAGAGTCTTATTCTAGTCTTTCTTATTTTGGACCATCTCTAGTAGCACAAAAATACCTCCCTTAGGCAAGTCTACCTTGTCCTTTAACCTTATGGAAAATATTTATAAAATTTAACAGAGTTTCAACCATTTGATTTAAGAAAAAATCCGTTAAAGATTGAAGAGTTTACCACAAATAAAATCGATTCTACAGAGATAAATTTTTAAACCTAGTGTCTATTCTGAAAGGCAAAATATGTGCATGAATTTTAAAGGCTTTGTTACAGAATTCAACAACAGTTTTAATTTTCTGTCAATAGAATCAATTAAAAAGCAAACAGGTTCTCCTTCCACCCCCCTGAATAATACAGAGAAGAAAACCACAAATGGCTAAAATCAGTCAGGTATTGTTTTTCAATCATACCCCCTGGGGTTTTTATGTTTGGTGTCTGATGTCTAGTTTGCTTTTATTCATTCCAGAATAAATAGATGGCAGGCAGAGAGACCTTGAACAGACAGATGGTTAAAGTACTTGCAAGATCACTGGGTTCAAGCCTCAATCGCAGACAAAACAGAAACTTTTGCCCAAGGCTTTAATATCCTGTATACCTTAACCTGTCAGTTACAGTTCAAAGAGTTTTATCTTGTATAAATAATGAAGCATTTGTAGGAAAAGTGGGTGCAACATAAAAACTCCATCATTGGGGAGTCATTTAGGAAAATTGAGGTCACAGATACAAATTGTGACCTAATCAGGCAAGTGGGTCCTTCCTCTGCTGGTTTCCCTGCCTGACTGATGGAGCTTAATACCTGTACGAAGCACTAACTGGCATTTCTCTGGGTGCAGGTTCCACTAGATGCATCCTTAACATTTTAATTCTGACAGGTCTCAGTCAAAGCAACAAGTCTAGGGTGTGCAGGTATACATGAGTGTGTCCAACTGAGGACAGCAAGTGCACAGACTGGACTGTGAAAACAAGGGAAATGGGGCTGGCTTGCATTGATTCTGGCTGAGTGTAGCAATCTGAACCATGGATAACTCTCTCTAATGGTCCGTGTGAGTTGTACCAAGAGACAAGAAGTGGTGGATAGACAGAGGAAAGGCTGGAAATACGCTGAAGTGAGAATCTTCAGCCTAAATCCATCACAAAGCTCAACCAAACATACATGCAAAGCCGGTCTTGAGGTGCTGCCTAGACGCCCATAAAATTAGTTGCCTATGCTGCTGGTCATCAGCAAAAGGTTTGTTGTTAATGCTGTTAATTTTCTGTAGTATACTTCAGTTTAGTGGTATAACAGACAGAGCTGGAAGCTCATTCCTCAGTGTTTTAATCTAGTTCCTAAATAGGAACAAGTGATTTTGGACTTTATGAACACAATGAGAACTGTTTGCCAATGGGTATCTTGTGACTTGATTCTCTGATATCTAATACAGGAGAACATCAATTAGCTATTTCTTCACTGGAAGTAGTGGTAGTGCCTTTCACCATTCTACTTGTTTCCAAAAATCATATTAGAACAGAATGTATTTGAGTCTTTTTACCCCCACTGCTTAATGTATCTGAAATTATCTGAGTTCAA
>JAWWES010000094.1:64277283-64296878 GCA_035583135.1 Lophotriccus pileatus
GAAATTATCTGAGTTCAAAAGTTGAAGGACACACACAGACTGTGATCCTGCCCCTTGAAGCCAGATTTATAGTTTTAGATTAAGTCAGAGCTGCTTAAGGATCTCCATGGTAGTACTATATAATTTCTCCATTGAAACAGGTTGAGAAAATGCAATTATCATGACCAGTCTTCAGCTGAGCTGATTAGCCTGTGCCTTACCAACAACTACACGCCTCCCACCATTTGATCAGACCCTGCTTGTGTGCCCTATAAAATTTGGAAATCTCTAGAAAACATTAAGAAATTTCAGTCTCATCAGGGAAGAAACCAGGGTGAAACCCCAAATGACAAATAGTGAAATGAAATAAAAAGGGAAAACAGGTTACAGGAGCTGTTCAAGGAATGAAGAAAGACTGTGGCATAAACCCACCTTTATCTCCCACGTATTAGTAAATTCAATGATACCCTACATTTTAAACGTTGGTGATTTGGTGTTTGGTACAATCCTGCAGTACTTGGAGGATTGTGTGTAGGGTTTCAAAGGTTTTCCCTTGAACCAAACTCAGATCTTTCAAGTGACGGTTTACAGTAGGAGCAGTGCTATTACTTTTCTCTCATTAATTCATCCACAAAACCAAACCATTCCCACTACCCAAGAAGATTTTAAACTCCTGCCACATGTCCTCTAGATACAAACACAACCCTGTGCCATGACTGGGACAATTTCTAGCAGAACAGAGAATGCAACCCTCCCAAATCCCATATCTCTGTTCCCACTTAACATTGGATTTCTCTCCCCTTTATTTATTTCATTTCCTGTGCTCACTGTGCAGTGAACCTCTCCAGGTCCATTCATTCATTTCACCTTGGCAGCATGTCACTATGCGGACAATCTATTGAGGATGAGATGGAAATAATATTACGCTACCGAGCTGATAATACCTGACTTCAATATCTTTTAGCAGCATCTCCATAGTGCTATGTCAGTAAAACAGATCAGACAGTGTAGATCTCTAGTGTAAACCAAAGGAATAGTGGGGGGAATACTTCTGCTATCAAAATTAAACTTCTAATACATCAGCAACAGAAGGTGAAGGGGCAGAAGGACTGCAGGGAAACCGATCAGTTACCTTTCAAGTAGTGGCTCTGAGCAGGAAGCTAATAAACATCTGTATTTAACTCCAAGCACTTTCCCTCTCTCTCTTTTCTCCCATTTTCTTGTCTTGTCTGCCACCAATAATATACTAGGTTGGTTATATATAGCTCATTTTAGTGACATCATAACCATTCCTTTGGTCATTATCATGTTACTTAAACAGATTTACGGTCGGTGTGTTTGAATAAAAAAAAGGATGAAGGGGGGATGAGCCATGAGAAAAGATATTCAAGAAGTGTGGTTAAGACAGCCCTAAGAAGCTCTGTGAGTGGCTTTGATCTCTAAATCCAGTCAGTAAGCCTGTCTTGTAGGTAAGAGACAGGCCAGGGTGTTGGGACAACCTCAGTATTTTTCTTGATTATTCCATTTTTTTGCTATCTAGCCTTCAAGGATTGTTTAATTTTTATCACTGTTTTTGCATCTCAAGCTTATGTGTGAGAGAATATTATCTGTGCTTTAATGGCTAGATGGACATGTTCATGTTAAACATATTCATTCCTCTGCTTTATTTGCTATGGTCACAGGGGAGAACTTGGTTCAAAATTTGGCTCTAATAGATCCAGGTTGTGGGTCAGATCTTATCCTGAGTGCCAATATTCCATCTGAGGAAGAGGATGGAGGTGGATAGAGGAATATTTCAAATTCATTAAATATTCTCTGCTGCCTCAGCAAGCAGCTTATCAAGGGAATCATTAACAGTGTGAAATTTTTAAATGTGTGTTTACAAATGAGTCTATAAAGAAGATGCCTGGAAGAGCTGTTCGGCTCTTCCAGGTGAATTTCAAAGGCCACATCAGACATGGATAAAATGCAGAAAGTTGAAGAGGTCAAATATGAAACAAATGGACCTCTCTTTAACTCTTCATGTCCTGGTGATGTTGCCTGACTTCCTTCTGCCTCTCTACCACTCCTCAAGCTTCCTTTCTCGTATTCCTCTTTACATGCTGATCACCACAACTTATTCCTCCTGCACCTGTTGTTGGCTGGTGTACCACTGTTGCCTATACCTGTGATTGTAAGCTTAACGTGTGAAATCAGAGTCCAAAGTAGAATTAAAACCTGCATCTCTCTTCCTGCAATTTCCTCATACCTATGTCTAGAGGAGCAGTCAGATTGAGATGATTCTGTTTGCTGTATTACAAGGCTGGTGAAAAGTGTGAACGAGAGCTGTGTTAGGGCTGAATAACTTACCAGAGAGAAAAAGCCAAAAGAAAGAAAATAAAAAATAAAGTTTTTAATGGGTTTCTGAACTTTCTGAAAGGCTGCAGACACAGCATCCTAGTTTTTGAGATCTATGCACTGATGAGTTTTCCCCTTTTTCTTTTGCTGTTAAAGTTCCTCATGCAGCCAAAATACAAGTGGTCCCTCGGCACTGATTTATATTATTTTTAGAGATGTGCAGGCAGCAACAGTTTTAAGCCCTCAAAGTCTAATAATATTTTTTTCTTTAAAGAAGAGAGAGAGAGAAGTGATCCTCCACAGCAGATCAGAGCAGGAGAAGGTGACTGATAAAAGTTGTGACTGGCAGATTGAGCACTGTACCCTAATTAGAAGGGAACTTGGCATTTACGGTGTGACTTCTGCCCTGGTAAAGCTCTTCTCTGACCAGAGAAGGGAATAAATTCAGTACTTCTTGAAGCCATTGTGGTATAAAATCTGTTGAGCTCTGTGAGAAGCCTCAAATTTAAAATTATTCTAACTTCAAACTCTGAAAATAGCATGTTCTGAAAATAGTTAATTTTAAGGGTAAGGTACTGGATGGAATAAGATTGAGGACATTTCAGTCTTATTACCAGTTCTGTACCAAAATTTCAAGGTTACTGTGGGCAAGATACATAACTTCAGACACATTCATTGAATGGGCATGTTCTTTTGCTTGTCTTGTTTCTTTACAAAAAAAAACCAAAAAAACCCCCAGAACATTGGGAAGGGGTGTTCTCCTGGCATGCAAGTCCTGATCTCAAGCTCTTCTAAAGCATAAATATCCAGAAGCAATTCAGTACTGGCATATCTTCATCAGAACACTGGGAGTAGAATCATCGGTACAGATTTAGTCATCTACAATATTGGCATTTACATCTGAGATAGTCATCTAGGTCACCTTCACAACCCATGAGAAACAGTCAGTTCTAGGAACAATCCATTTAATTTCAATGTTGATGTCAGGAGAATCAGTCTCTGGAATTACCTATTTCTCTCCACTGACTGTCTATAGAGTTTAGGAGGCAATTAGGTCAGATGTGTATTCATTATACCTATTTATCAATGAATCTCAAGTTTTGACACCCTACAGAAGACACTCTCCTCAAAGCATCTAAACTTTCCATGATTGGGTTGTTGTTAGTTCTCAAAGGTGGGATCTTAGTCACTTATGTAAACTCCCTTCAGAGCTCAGTTTTTGCCGTGATCTAGTAGAGCTCAGAGGGTTAGAGTAGGGATGAGTGCTGATGAAAGAAGGAATAGATTTACAGAGCTTTTTAGGCAAACTCTTTTGATGTCTTACATAGCTTGAAGAAAAGCAATACTCACCCACCTCCAAATGTGAGCAATTCTGTCTGCAAGAGAAGTAATGCACTTTGACTTGTGAAATCTTTTTTCAAGTGTCAGCAATGGTGAACACTCTGTTAAGGCACCCCTTTCACAAAGTTGGGTAGTAAGAGAACCACCATTTCCTCTACTCGGGAACCTGATTTCACAAAGCTGGTCAGAATTTTATGTTTAATTGGATCTGTCCAACAAGCTGAAAAGTTAAGGCTGGAGACAAGGCAGGAAGGAAGACTAAAAGGCACTGGGAAGAAGAATACTTAAGAAGATGAACTGGAAGAAAGAAAAAAATAAAATGAAAGGCAAAGAACATAAAGAAAATGAACAACCCAGCCTGGAAACCACCCCACTGCCACAAAGGAAGCCATTCATTTACATTCGCAAGAAACGCAACAGCAGCTGGAGGTGTCTGGGCACTGCCATTCCACAGATGATGTCAGGCCTGCGGAAGATTTTTCAATTAATCTCTCTTGACCCCGTGCCTTGAACCCTCATTCCTATTTTTAACAACCCCATTCTGTTGAATGACCTTGGGACCTAGTGACCAATAATGCCCATTTAAGTAACTGCGGGGGTGTCGGTAAGTATGCAAGGAGAATTTGCAAAGGGCTCATTATGTAAAGAGTTAGTTACCACAAAGAAGAACTCTCTCTCTCTCTCTCTCTCATTCTTGCCTGTAGGGTAGTAGTTGGGGACCTTAAACAGAGACTGTCACACTAAACACACAAAAAATGCTCTAAAAGTGCCATTTTGCATGTAGATGGCTATAGAACTTGGAGAAACGAAGAAAGGTCGTATGAACATGTACCAATCAAACCCATCAGCAGGAGGAAAACTGTCAAAAACTTCATATTCCTTCTTTCCAACAAAATATCAGATAGGAAAGATTCACAACTGAAACAAGCAAAAGAAACACCAGGTCATGCTTTACAGCAAAATGTGGAAACTAAGCTAGTCCTGTTAATCATTTTGAAAGACTAATTCAGGAATGAATTGGCTTCAAATTCATGTATGTACATCAAATGTATAGAATGATATTGTTTGAATCACAAGAAAATTAAATGCACTATTCCACTTTGCCTCACTAGTGCTACAGAACACAGTACATGGTTGAAATCATCCTGGGATAGGTATAGCAATAAGCCTTGGATGCAAACTTAGCTTTTATCCCAGTACGAAAATATGTGTTGTACCCTCCCAAGCATTACAATGTTATGAACATGTTCTCTTTCCTGTCTTTAGTACATGTGTTTGGCAGGCTGAAAAATAATATGTTTCTCTGTTTTCTTTGGAGGAAAAAAAAAAAAAAGGGGGAAATTACCCTCTGTTGAATCGTGACATGATGACAACATGGGAATGAAAACACAATCTACTGTGATGCTATGTAAGCCTCTCTGTACTCCTGTGCTGATGGAATGACAACCATGTTGGCCCTCACTCTAGTTTTCAACCATCTATCCTTTCACAAAATGCTCTGGATCAGAGAGGGGGAATGACAAGAGATAAGGGAAAGGCTTAAGGAAGAATGAATGATAAAACTGGTAGACTGGATTGGATTTAAAGATACCCACTGCAAGGAAAAGGAGAATTTTCTTTGTAGTGTTCCCCTTCTTGGAGTTCTGTAGGTAAAGAAGAACAGGTAAGAGGATTTATAGGAGTTGTTGGTGATGTTGGATTAATGCTATTAATCAGAACGTAAAAACTGTCATCCTGGGTCAGACTAAAAGTCTGCAACAAAATAACCTGTTTCTGACAGTGACCTGTAGGAGATGTTTGGGGAAAGTGTAAAAACCCATGGCAATTACAGAGTGATCTTTCCCCTGGCTGTACTCTCGTGTCTGAAATCAGCAGTTTAGAAACTTCCTGGCTTTTCGTTTCTCAAACTTGCACAAGTTTTGCATGTGAAATGCTACAGAATCCACCAGTGAAGCCAGGCATTGCTGATGTGTACTGGTGGAAGCTATTCTCCACCTTAAGAATGAAACAGCTTGATAATGTTACTCCAAGCAGGCTTGAGTCCTTGACTAAAAACTACCACTGACATATAGCAAGAGCCTGGGGTGCCATTTGAGCTCCAGGCCTGACAGATCTTACCAAAATGCATGAGCCTACCAACATGTATAAACATAGTGAGTTACATGCTGAAGGGCTGGATACAGGAAGATTTCAAAGTGCTGGAGCAGGAAGATTTCAAAGCTCTCTTCTCTGTGAGTTCATAAATTATGATAAACCTGTTCACCCAGCATCTCTTGAAAAACTCTCCTCCATGTAATGTCCTTGTACCACTCTTGCTGGGTCATCGACTAGCAAGGCGGCCAACACACTCTGCCCCAGTAGCGTTACACAAAACTGATCCTAAGCAGTGATCAAAGGAAAGCAGAAGGGCAAAGCACCAGCAGAACAAAGAAGATAAGGACCACAGAAATCCATCAAATTTTAAAATGCATTGGATGCACTAACGTCTCAGAGGAGACTCAGATAAGGACGAAAGTAGCTCTTCTTACATATTCCTTCAAGGCTGAACTTTGACGCACAGACTTTCTTGCTCTCCAACAGGTTTGTTCACCTCTTTGTTAATTCAAGAGCCTTTTTCTTGTAATGGAGAGATTTAATTTTGCTGACCTCTGTTGATTATAAAAAAGCAACAACTAAAAATTGAAATGCTGCTCTGTGTATTTCTCCACTGATCATACAACTCTCACTTGCCTCTGTTAGCTCCTATCACTCTAGTTTCATCCAGGACAAGCCTTCTGCGTGTGCCTCTGAAACAGTCTTGTCACTGCTATGTTCAGACCTTGTTTCTATATTCTATATTTCCTGACATCAGGCAAAGACTCCCTTTTTTTCTTGTCTATTCCCATTAGTTTCTATTACAGCTTTTTTCTTTCCTTTCTTTATACCTTATAATTCCCCTTTCTCTCTAATTCACTGTCTCTGTACTGGTGTTTAACTCTCAGGAAGTATTTTGGGACATGCTTGATTAAAAAAGATAGAGGAGATTAAATTCAAGCAGTTCCATATTTTTACCTTCATTCTTTCACTGCCAGGATAATATCTGTAATAACTGAAGTATTTATATATGTAGTGCTTTGACAATATTTTTTTCAATCAAAATATTCTAAATTCACTAGTTTAAAACTAAAAGGTAGTAACATATGTGATGGATCTAAAACGGATTCTAAATTTCTTCTTTTAAAACATACTGCATTGTTTTAATTGTATTATTTATATAACAGTCCTCATGTTTTCTGGAAATTTAAAATAAATTTGTGTTACAGTTATAATTTTTCTTTGATGATATGTAGAATGCCTAAAATATTTTGGGTTTTTATTTCTTTCTTTTCAAGCAGAGTTTGAGGCACTTATGGAACTGACTTATTTACAGTGATGGAAGTTTCAGGGGTAAAAAATTAGATAGGAGGCTTTGGTCATTACAAGTTTAACCCTCAGATAATCCTCATCCTCCTTAACTGAAAACTTGAATCGAATGGATTTTACTTGCATTTTATTTTATATGTGGAATGGTAGGTTTTTTCCCCTCCTTAAAAAGTTATGCAGCATGTCAGGGTGTTAGAATTAGATGATCTACAAGGGCCCTTCCAACCCAAACACTTCTATGATTCCATGATTCTGTAATAGACCTGAGGGGAAAAACAAACAAAAAAAAAAAGAAAATCAGCCTTCCACCTGGAGTTTTGACTCATATTCTCTTTCCTTCAAGCCTGACTTATTTGTGAAAACTTCTAATAAACATGAATCTGACAGTCAGCCTAATATGCTGGAATCAAAAGCTATTATTGACTTTGCCATATTGATCAGTGGTGGCCCAAGCCCCGTAATAGATTACGGTGTTTCCCTCTAAACGCAGCTGCTCAGCTGTTCCCTCTCTGCATTAAATGAATGCTCCCCTGTCAGGAAGTGTTAAAATGACCTGGTTCAGAGCCTCTTGCTCCAGGCCTTGCCCTTCCATGGATTGGGTACATGATGCACTTCCAGAGCCACGTAAACACCGAAGCAGCAGGTTGCTACTTCTTTCTGGAAGTGTGTTTCATGCGGTTCTTTGCTGCTGGATAAAACAGGGGGTTTATCCACTCTTAGCAATGCATCCATCCTGTCTCCAGGGCACATCTCATCAGCAACTGGGCACTGTTGCTTCTCTGCTCTGCTGTGGGCTGCATCCTCATCATTTAGATTGGGAATGGAGACACAGGGAGGCTTATCGGCCTCTTATGCATGAAGCTCATGCTTAAGAGGGAGTTTGAAGCTACTTTTTTCATGTCAGCAGAGGGTGTAGGAAATGTTGACTAGCTCCTGTCTCCTTATGTTCCTCAAACCAACCTTCTACTTCCAGCTTTAAATTCCAAGAGCATCGCTAGGTGAAGATAACCTTCATCTGCTTGAGGAGTATGATAGGACGGCTTTTCCATGTCATCAGTCTGAGCTCATAGGAACACAGAATAGGAAAATCCTATGCCTAAAGGTGAGTTACACTTCATCAGACTGTGCAGTCATGGTCTTCTCTGTGCCAGCTGGAGGTGATAATTGCAATAGGTCCGGGAACAACAGCAACCTCCTCCCACAAGCAATAGCAGCAACCATCTGGAAGGCAGTCCCTATGTTTTGTGATGTTCAGGGATGGCATTTAGGCCTATGATCAGTCCAGCTAAGGTCCTAGTGGAAGCAATGTTTTGTGAGGTGCACAAGGATTCAGAAAACACAGGAAATTTTCCTATTTCTACAGCTGCCCCTTCTCTTGAAGCCAAGGAAGAATAAAAAAAAGGCAACCACTGCTCATGTCTCATGAAAATATGCAATTCAGAAATGCTTAAATGCAGAAATGTCTAAGGAAAATTTCTTCTTCTTTTCTGAACAAAAAGATGTAATTGGTACTGAACAGCCAGTTGCAAAAGTGTTTCAATATTATCTTTTCACAGGAAAAAGTTATACATAATGTTCAAGAAAAGTGAAATGAACACATAAATGCTGTTTTCAGTGACACCTTATATTTTTCCCAGATTGCTCTCTGAAGTTGGAATATTTCCACTGGGTTTAATCAGAATAGAAACAAAAAATTAAAGGAAGGCAGAGAGGTTGAGTGATCCACTCAAGACAGGTCTTGATTTTTAAGTGAGACCCAAGCAGGTCAGGAGTAAGGTGAGTGTACAGGATCTATCCAGAGGAAAACTAACACTGCTCTTCCCTGAGAGCAAGCCCAGAGCCAACATTTCCAGATCTATAAATAAACATCCTTTCGTTCAAACTGGGAGAAAGCAAAACTGCGCTGTGAAGCAAACAACGGACACTGGTACTGAAATGAAAAGGATGTGGAGAACATGAAAGTTTTAGAGCAGGTGGCATCAAACCCTTCCTGAGCAAGTCAAGGGCTCGGCGTCCCCAAAGCAACTCGGCAGAGAGCTCCCCAAAGCAATCTCTTACACAGTCTTCTGTAGTATGTAAATTTATTGAAATACAGTCCCCTTTGTCTACTGGGAGATGAGTGCGCTGTGATCCGTCCTCTCAACCCACACTGACACAGGCAGCTGACATAGTGGTTTTGAAGATTTCCCTTTTGTTTTTGCTGCCAGCTCGTGGGAGGGGGAGAGAAAGAGGAAGGGGAAAGAGGAGGGTGTAACGCGCCCTCAAGTGTGTGTAGGCAGGCCAAGAGAATCTGTGCCACTGAACACCCAGATGGCAGGAAAAATTCACCTTTTACTAACTGGATCAGTGGCAGATTTTTATAGCGTGTGGGTGGGAGAGAGGGCAGGGGCTGTGAGGAGGATGCAGAAAAAGCAGAGCATGTAAATGCACATATGTTTGCACCAGAAAGGGGGAGAGAAGGGCACACAGTGGATGAAGAGGCTTCTGTCTGCATGTGTAGAGTGACAGAGCTGCACAGGGGACAGAAGCTGAGTTATGGCTGTGTCCTTCAGGAGCAGAAATCCAAACACCCTATAAACCTCTCCTTTGCCCTCATGTGCAGAGGCACATAGGAGGTCTCTAGCTCCTGTTACCCTTGCAAGGTATATTATAGGACAATTTCTTTCTCCTCAGATCCCCTGAAACAAGCTTTGAAAATAGTAAAGTCTGTTTGTCTTGAGCTGCACTTTGCCTACACCCCTTGAGGTGACACAGCCCATGTGCAAGCCAAGGCTCACATTCTACGACTTCATGCTTCTGACCATGAGGCTGTGACCCTTCCAGTCCACCTCTTTGCAACCTGAATTCCTGGCTTTAGTAAGAAATAAACCAGTGGAAATCTTTCAAACCTACTTTTCTGGTCTCCCATACATCTATGTTAATAAACTAAACTGGGCCATGGACTGTTCTTTGACGTTGCAAGCATGAAATCCTTGCACATATAATTAAATTCCCTATCTTCTCCCCAGAACTGAGTGGACTAAGTCCCACTCACCTGAAACAGTCTGTGTCATCCCCTAGACTGTACCTGGGGATGATGGCAGAATGATAATAAGCATGGACACAAAACTTGTCAAGAGGCGTGCTCACAGCAAAACAGTATGGACAGACCCTTGCCACAGAATCACGGAATGGCTGGGGTTGGAAAGGAACTCTGGATGTCATTTTGCCCAGCTCTTCTGCTCAAGCAGAGTCAACTTCTTGTCACTGCTTGAGCCTGTGCGCCTAAGTCACCAGGGTACAGGGATCCTTAGGAAAATCCTGACTCTTTCATCTTCAGGGATTGAATCACAGCCATAATTTCCACCCATAGTTTCCATTTATCTGAGCTACCTGACATGCTGGATGGCTTGTGGTTCTTGGTACACAAACTCAACTCAGAGGCACAACAAGTTCAGCTGGAGAAGGTGAAGTCTGCTTTTACTGGGAACGTATGGGATACACATGAACAGTTCTCCAAAGTTGCAATTAAATACTTCTAAATATCCCACATTAACTGTATGCCTGAATCAGTACTGATGCTCATCCTAAAGGTATCTAGAGACCCTTCAAATTCTCTCCATGACAGTAGGTGTAATGAAATGCATGGAAGATAGCTTAAGGCCATGACCATCTCACTTTGAGGGCATTTTTTAAAGATTTGTAATTGAGATCTGTTAAAAGACTGACTCCAGTGAGATCTGACTAGACTTGGGAAGATGTAAGCCTTTTGGTGGCTGAAAAGAAAAGGGAGAGAGGGATCATTTTAATCTCAGTTGGAGTAAGGATGCAAAACTTCACAAAGAAAATCTGATCTTAGTCATCTTCAACAGAGACTGTGCTGTGATCTTACATCTCTAATGTTCTCAAGCTATGGGTCCTAGGTGTTGTGTTTCAAGACAGAATGGACTATTTTGCTTAATATTTTCACTCTTTGGTAATAGAATTTAAGTCAGTAATTCCCAGACTGAAAAAGTGTCCTCTGTATCCCTCAATCAGCAGAACAAGCAGAACCCTCGCAAACAGAAGTATTTTGCCCACTATCTGTTTTCTAATAACTACACAGAAAAAGACTGGGGTCTTCATTCTTGATTTAGCCCGAGCCACCAAAGGGATTCCTTTCATTGTGCTAACAGACAGGTATGTAAAAACAACTGGCACGTGCCATGGTGGAAATCTCTGGGAACACCTCGACCGTGAGTATCAGGACAAACCTTTTTCAGTGCCTTCAAGAGAAACCAAAAAGCAAATGAAAATGGGGAAAAGTACTCTCCTCATGTCTTCCTCTCTGAAGGCAGCAGATGCTTTAAAATTCACCAGACAAGGTCTGCCTTGTAGCAGACAGCAGGGTGGAGAGGGTGGCTGCTCCTCTGCTCCCCAGGCCTCTGCTCCCCAGCCTGGCTGCTCCTCCCTCCCCAGGGATCTATCTGCATGTGCAATTTTGGCATTTCCATAGTTCTGTTTGATTGTTATGCAGATATTTGGTACTGGGTTTCTTCCCTGGTCTTCCATCTGGGGGGGGGGGGCCTTATGTGTGGCAAACAGCATGCCACACAGGTCATCCTTAATCCACCAACTGGCCAGTGACCAGGAGCTGCTGCAAGCACCTCTTCCAGCTGACTCCAACAGTTTAATGGCCCACTCTGTTACACAGAAATGCATTTCTCTGTCTGGAGATTACGAATGTGGGGCTTGACTCTCCACCCTCACTCCAGCATTCTTTCCTTGACCTGGGGTGAGGTTATTCCCCATGAGAGAAGACACCCTGCAGTAGAATTTGCTGTTGTAGCAGAAAGGGGGACCAGATGTTTAGCATCAGTAATTGAGGGTGAGAACCTCAGCCCTTGTCCCAGTTATGCTCCCGCTCACATGAAGTGAGAGCTGAGTATTTCCATCTCTGCCTATAATGAGCTGCACCTTAACAAGGGCCTGTTTCTAAGTCCTCTGAAATCTTCAGGAGCTTCAGGCCCATAAGGAGTCACCTCCTCGTAGACAGTAGACTGTTAGATATACATTAGATGTACAAATCTTCGTCGTGAAACCATGCCAAAGTACATTAATGGAGAACTATTTCAGGAGCTTCTTTAATGAAGGAAGACAGCATTCCCTGCAAGAACGTGACATGGCTGCAACACCTGGACCACAAGTTGAATTGCACCATTGCTGTACCGCCCAATACCTTCCATGAAGTGCTTTGCACAGTTTTGAACTCAAAAGGGACCACTTAAACTATATGTGAACTTTTATTTGCAGAGTGTTTATTTCCCTGCTTTTGGAAAAGGAAAAAAAAAAAAAAAATTAAAAATTACACTACTGTAATAAAATATGATAAAGATTCCTCGGGACTTGTATATTGGTAGCAATATGCAAAATTCACACCTCTAAATATTTACTGTAATGAAGAAATAAATATATATCAATTATATATATAAAATCAACTGCCCAGTCTGACTTCTTTTATAGCACTTATTCAAGGTGCTGTAACTGTCAGTCTCTTTCCTTTCTCAGCACTTAAGGTGTTGCCACAGACACACTAAATGGTCAGTCAAGGAAGCTCATTCTGAACAGGTCTCCTCCTTCACAGTGTTTTCCCTGAACACTTGTGATTTCATACTCTTATATGGCAGTGCATCATATGATGCAAAATTCTGACAATATAGAACAGATTTAATGAAAAATATATTTTACACTTTCCACTTCATCCGGAACCAGACAGAAAAAGTCACTTTTTTTCCTAAATATAAGCATTGGCCCCCTCTGAGATACTCTGACATCCAAACCTTTGATATCTGAATTTAAGATATTACATCCCATCACAGATAAATTATTTTGAATGGATTGTCATTGGAACCAGGTATTTAAGATTATAATTTTAAGGACAGACAGGCTATTCATTCCCTCCACTGACCACAGAAGGGGTGGAGATAATCAGCTCAGATGTAAATATCTATCTTTCAGACATTCAAACAAATCCTGCTCCTGAAACTCAGCTTGAGTGGGGAAGTGGAAAAGGCTTTGTTTGTGCTGCACAGGCTTCTGTGGTCAACACTCTGAGTAGAAGTTCCCTAATTGCTACCATGATGCAGGTGAAGCTATTCCAGCCAGTTTAGGAGCTCACTGAACTCATGTAGGGAGCCTTTGGCTGTCCCCATGCCCTGAACAGATTTACTGTTGCATCTGCATCTGCACCAGGAAAACTTATTTTAGTTTCTGAGTTGTGTAAAGGCTCATGTCATGGATAAGACTGAACTGGCATTCACAGAACTAAAGACGAGAAGGTGTCACCAGAATATGTTAATATGTCTTTGAACACACTGACTTTAAACACAGATTCAAGCCAGATTCACTGGAATCTGAGCTGCCGCACAACACAGGATGGGTTTGACAGAAAACTGCATCCAGTTTCATGTGAAGCCAGCCAGAATCTAAAAAAAATCACAAAACCAGCAAACCAAGATAACAACAACAAAAACAACAACAAAAAGAAATAGCTGACTTAAAAATTTGGAAGGCAAAGTATCAAACAAAATGAAACAGCTGTGCTGAAAATAACACTAGTGGTTTTTTGTTTTCGTGAAGAAAGTTCCTTTCAGCAAAACAAAATTAAAAGAAAATGTATTTGTCTGTATCGTTACTCAAGACGAATTCCCAGATTCTCTGAGTACATGGATACCACTCTTCATTTGGGTTTTAAACCACAGGAGTATCGTGCTGTGGACAATGGCAGTAAGTAAGAGATTGTGGAGTGCAGGAGCAACCTAAGTCCCGCCTTACAGCTTTACTATCCAGCTGATTTCCCCAGGCACTGATGCAAACATCTGGGCATTCATGTGCATGTTGACATTTATTTCTTTATTTTTTTAATGCCACAGGGAATTGAGGATTAGGTTTGTTATTTCCACTAACCAGGCATTAAAATACCTTGAGACGATCACGCCCTTTCTGAGTTTTGACTGAAAAGCACTAGGCAGAGAGAGGATGACACAGCCCTAGGAAATAGTAAGAGAGATTAATGCAAGCCACAGCAGCAGCACAAACAGCACCCAGATGTAATGCACCGAGTAAACAACTTTTCTTTTCCCTTCCTTTCACATCGTGGTAGATGAGCCACCAGAGGGAGTCCAAGAGATCCCCAAGAACTGCAGGATAAACAGATCAGCTTTTGGCAAAATGAAGGTAATTAAACATTTTCTACCGGGGGCTGCAGAGTTCAAACCAGTGTGAGCTACTTTAGGTCACTCTGAGATCTCCAACACGGCAAGATTTCTAAGCAAAATCGGACTTAATTTACAGTTTAACTTTTCCAAGAAAACAAAGGGAATAAAGAAACAAGTTGATATTTTTAGTATTATTGTTGATGATAAAAATGTATTTCTGATTAAATAACAGTATGTGTTTCTAGATCAATGGAATGAAAAAGAAGGTCAGGTGACTGGAATACAAAGGGCAAGTGGTGTCTTATCTGTGTCACTGTACACTTGCTTGTGCGTATGGAAATACACACAGATAATTAAACACAAGAACATTGTATACTGTTCAGTCTTACTGCTTGCTAGCAGGGGATGAGACATGAGGTTTCACACTTCTTTTCAACTTCCAGTCTGACTTCAAAGATGGAGGAAGAAGCCAGCATTCCCAGGGGACTAGAAAGGGGCGAAGCCTGTCACAGGCTGCTGTTTATAGCTGTGATGGATAAATAAGGGGCTTAGGAACGAGGGTTTGTGGTGGACTTGGAAGTCCTATGTTAATGGTTGAACTTGATTTTAAAGGTCTTTTCCAATCTAAATGATTCTACAGTTCTATATCAGGTTACAGAGACTCTACCACTATGGAATCAATTCATTGCCCTCCTTGTAAGCTAGGGCAAGGAGTACCACTGCTAGGCCACAACTACTGGCCTAAAAAAACCAAAAAAACAGGGTTGTGCTCTGTGATAGACCTTTTGAGGAAAGAGTAACCACATAAATGTCAGGAAAAACATCTTGCTCAGATCTTATGCCTCTCCTCTGGTCTCAGTTGGGACTATCACTTTCATGTCCAAAAGCTGAGCATTTTTCTTCAATACTGAGCTACAAAAGTCGCAGTCTTACCTTCCTTCTAGAGACTCTTGGCTGGAAAGCCAAAAGGTTCCTTTTTATCCAACCTGTCTTTTGTCCTACAGTAGTCAAATCCTACAAGATTAGTCTGAAAAGAGACGGGCTTCTGTATAAAATTGATATTTTCAGCAGGAAATACATGCTTATGTGGAGGAAAAAGGGACTTATACTATTGCTGGGTAATATGGGGCAGATTGTGTTTCCAATATCATGCTGGTAGTGATAGCTGAGCTATTCTGTACAAGAAAATATAGTCAAAATAGTTGAGGCAAGGGAAAGGTTAAGGAGGAGCTAAGAGATGTGACTATGGCTATAGAGTAGATTGGTGACCCTCATCCACTACACTAAACAGGCTGTTCCTTCACCGTATTTGAATTTTCTACCTCTTCCATGGCTGCACTGGATTGAATATGATATTTCTATAGGCCCCCATAGAAGAATAAAGAGCTGAGATTTTAAAAATAAAAGTGAGATGCTCGGGACAGTGATTTGGGAACACTTTGTCAAGGAAATCAGACTAAAGTTGGAGACAAATGAATGGCTCAAGCAACACCTTCTGGGCCAAAATCCATCCAAAGTCCGTGAAAAAAGAAGCCTGACCTCTTCCTCCTACACAAGGAGTGTGAGATAACATTCCCTGTCAAGCTGTCTGTTCTCTGGATCAGCAGATTAGTTGGAATGATTAGAAGAAAAGAAAGGATATTTTCCACTCAGTTATTTACAAATTGTACCTAATGAATTATTGATCAGGTGAGCAGACCTCTGCGCAGCCCTCTAGGAATCTGTCCTTTCCAAGTCACGTTCATGGCCCCCTGGCCCAGTAGGGCCAATGGAGATGCTTCAGCCCTCACACTAATGGGGTATTTGGCTGCTGAGGCCACTGCTGTTTTTCTATCGCTTTCTCAGTGCAAAATGAATCTCATTAATTTAGCTGAAAAGCAACAGCAATTGGGGGGGGGGGGGGGGGGGGTTGGGGTGGGGGAAGCCAAAGCTATGCATCTGTAAAGGATAAAATGTTATAAACACCACTCCAAACTAGAAAAATAATTTCCCCATTGCTGAAGCAGGTGAAAGATAAATACAAGACTCAAATTCAAGAGACCTGAGCTGCTTTCTTGTCTCTGCCACTGAAACACTGAGCAGGTCACCGGCTGTATTAGCCAATGTAACTACCTGTCAGCAGTGAGAGTGCACAGCCTGTGCAGGTCTCATCCATGGCTCTCTTCGCAATCACTGGGGATGGAACCAAGAGCCACACCAGTCTGGAGTGTAATTTATCCAACTAAACACTGGTATCTGCTCAAGGCCAGTGTGAGTCATGCCCTAAAACTCACCATCTGTCTTCCCTACCTCTCCATTATCTATGAAGGGAAATGAGAAATAGAAGCCTACACCGTATGGACCTAAAGGTAGATCAAATGAACACCACCACTGATTAATCTGTGTCCCAGTATTTCTTGTTCTTGTCTATTTTGTCTCTGTGTCTGTGTGTAAACCCTAGGCCTTATTGTCACCTACATGCTGTTTAACACTATACAGTTTTATCTGCACCCTTTTGTTTCAGTACTTCTTTGAGAAATAGATAAACTAAAAATACAGGTATCAGAATATGGACCCTGGATAATAATGTGGTCTTGGATTCCACTGTACACGATACAGTGAGGCCTCAGTTTTCATGTCTGTCCCTTATCCTGCACTCTCAGACCGTAACAGCTTGAGTGTTCCATGCTAGACCTTTCACCAGCACAAGGAAACATCAAGGCATTGAATTTAATGGCAATACTTTAAATTATGTGGTTGAATATCTGTTTCTAATCTAAACAGCAAACATTTATGCTTCATGTAACCTCAGCTTTATTTTTTTCAAGGGAAAATAATAACTTTTTATTTATTATTATTGGTTTTTTGCATAGCTGGCAAGAAGGTTAGAGTCAGCCTCTTTCCCTCTCCTCCTCTCTGAGTACCAGCTGTTCTTCATGAGGGGATATATGAGCAGTTTTATACAGTTTTAATATCCACCAGAAATTACATCTCACTGCCTTTAGGGACTGAACCTTTAAAATTCAATTTCAAATAAATATAATTATAAAATAAGACAGGGAAAAAAAGGGCAAGAGAGGGAAAGAGAGTATCAAAATTCAGTTCCTTGCTGTAAGAGCTTCAGGGCACAGCCAGTGGGGCTGTGTTCTTTAGCAATAGTAAGAAAAATGGCCTGGGGCTCTGAGATTAGCATGTTGAGGTTTTGGTCACCTCTCTCTCTCTATGAAGCCAGAGATGGCAAAATCCCATGCTGCAAAGAAGGAAAGGGAGCGGAAGGTTTGCAGAGGAAGTTTTCGTATCTTCCCCAAATCTGACACAATTGGAGAAATGCTGAAAGAGGAAAGAATGAAAACACAACATGAAACAGCGGAAAAAAAAAAAAGGAGGCGTGCTGAAGTATCATCTCAGGTTCTTTCCCCAGAGAAGAGACCTACCTCCAAGCAAAGTAGGGTCTCAGAGACCACAGCTGTAATTCTGGCAGGAAAAAAACCAACCAAACCACAAGTGCTAAAAAATCAACCATTCAAAGACCAAAATTGCAGTTTGTTAATTTTCCTCAAAAAATGACAGGGAGTAGATAGCCTTGCTTTTAAAATGTAAGGCTAGTGTAACTGTGTGGACATGTCAGTCCTCAGAGAAGCATTGAGTTTTACTTGAATGTGCAGTATTTCTAAAAAGGCGTCACTTCTAACTGCAGCAGACTTCACATTAACATCAAATTAAGAAAGTCCTTGCTTACAAGTCTGGACAGACCTGACCTGATAGGTGTTTCTTCTGCTTAGTGAGGATAAGGAAAACAAAACATTCTTAACATTTTGCAGCAGTGGTCTGCTATTTATTGCTGGTAATACATAACACTGTGCTGTAACAACTGTTGGGACCCCAGTCAGTGCTCATCCTGAGTATAACAGGCCATGTTAGCAGGAGAAACAAATGCTCAGAAAGTGCAGGTAGGTGAGGGAGAGGTTGTGCAATAGGGGTTTGTTCCTTTGTCCCTCAGATTGCTCTGAATCCAAGGAGCACAAACATATCGGGAAAATCTTTGAAATCTGAGGATGGCCTGCTTACACTTATGGCTAACCAGTCTGGAAATATGGTTGGAAATATGACTAGTTCTATTGAAATGATGAACAAATTCATGTTCATTGGCACAAATGAATACAAAGGAGTGGCTTAGAAAGAAGAGGAGGTACTCGCACCCTTCACGCTGGCAACAGGAGATGCTCAAGACACTCAGCAATTTGCATGTAGGTGCCCAATTCCATGCCTGGCACCCCTCCCCTCTGTATTCTCTCTGCTTCACCTCCTGGGAGGGATCAGCTCTGCCCCAAAGAGATCATTAACACTTCAGAAAAGGTGCACATAGTGTAAGGCATATGGCCACAGACTGTTTGGACCATGTGTAGGCTGGGCTCCAGGAGCTTACTTCTGATTTTCTGAACTAAATCTAAGAATGTGTGTCCTCTGGAAATCAAGGCAAAGAAGAACATTATGGGAAGAAATTTCACTGACAGTTCTCAAACTTTAGGCCAATCAAATGGCATAGTTGTGAAAGACTGAGCATCCCTGAGGATTTCCGAGAACTCAAAAAAATATCTAAAAAGAGGGATACGGTTTTAATAGTCACAAGTGGAATTAGTAAACCAGGGAATAAACTGAAAAGGCCAAACACTTCTTTGGGTCAGACATCTCACGAAGTTGCTCAGAAGCACAGGTCTTGCCTGGAGCAGATTTTGTTACAAGTTCTGTTCTGGGACTCAGTGATCCCAGGAAACCTTTTTCCTTTTCTCTAGCAGTTTTGTCAGTTGCTGCTGGGACTTCAGTGGAAATCCTTGGAAGTAGATTTCCTCTACAGCCTTTCCACATCACGCTCCAATGACCAACTTTGCTCAGTACAATCTGCCCAACCGCAGCAGGACACAGTCACAAATCAGTCGGCACTTAGGGAGGCCCTTCACTTTTATCTCACCTTGCTCTCCGTCTGCTCCCTTCCCAGGCCTTGTCCTTTCTTACACAACTTGTGTATCATCAGATAACCAAGTAAATATCATTTCGGAGAGCTGCCCCCTCTCGCCATGCATCTGAATGAGCACCAGGTTTGCAGTTATTTGTTTAGCCACTGAGCTGAACAAATTAGATTAACACAACACATGCAGCGAGGGGAGGAGGACACGAGGAGGGGGGGCCCTTCTGACAGAGGCAGGAAAGATGCTGGGGAAGTGCTGTTGTCATGGCAATTAACCCTGTCTTGGCAACGGTGTCCTTCGTTCCCCCAGAAAATCTGCTAGGTGATTCCCCTTTCTTCTCCTTTCTGTGTGCTACAGAACTGGGGCAGAGCTGCACAGGATCAAAGCTGTGCTTCAGAGCTCGGGAGGTTGTGAC
>JAWWES010000094.1:64296916-64311181 GCA_035583135.1 Lophotriccus pileatus
TCCTTCTGCTAAATTCGGTGACACACTGTTAACAAGACAATACAACAGCAGGGTTGGTTGCTGTTTTCTCTCCCTTTCTCTATTTTTTTACAGCCCAATGAGACCTTTCATTGTATTTCAAATGTGTTTCTTTTAAAGCTGTTGTGAAGATTCCCTCCTACTGCTTCCACTGCTCTTCCTCTTCTTTCACTGCAGCTGATAAGCATCTCACTCTATTGAGTCCTGTTTTATACAAGAGACACACAGCATGGGGTTGTGGCAAAACAGCATGCTCTTCCCCTTTTGAGACGGGCATCTCACAAGAAGTCCACTCTTACACAGCCAACTAGTCACCCTCATCTCTAATTTTAGGGAAAGTTGGCATGTTCTTAACCCACAGAGATGGAAAACAGGGCAAAAACTTTTCCAAGACATACTCTCTGTTGGTGTAAATCAGTACAGCTCCTCTGAAATCAAAAAGCATACTGTCAAGAGGGACGAGATTAAAGTGTGGATACATTGGAAAAGTTGTTATCTATGTTTTATAGATGGCACAGCAGAGTCAGAAAAGGGTGATTCACATGGAATCACTGTCCTGGGAGCAACCAGAAATCTCCTGCATTGTAAACCAGCAAGTCAAATACAGAACCTCTCTGGCATGAAGCAGCAGTGACCATCTTTAAAACATTGCTCTGGATAGCCCAGAGACTGGTACATTTTCCAAGTGGAAATTACCAAAAAGACCATAGGGAAATCGGATTTGTCAAAAGATAACTTTGCCTGTGTTCTACAACTTTGACTTGGAGCTGGTATTTTTTTTCAACTCTGCCCCTCTCATTGAAAGGTCTGGAAGCAGTGACCTCTCACTGTTGGAGACACAGCACTGAATTGTGATTTTCTATTTCTGAGATAAACTCCTCTGTAAAGGGGGGGAAAAGTGCACCCAGCATACGAGAACAACTCAGTGATTCCTCTTCCACCACAGAAAAGAAACAGGCAAGTGCTTAGGTAATTGGAAATGGGATGAATCTAATTGCAAGAAAAGCTTTACTAGATTAATCAATTTAATGTCACCTCTGATAATTCTTGAAGCAATTCCATGTAGATAATCAGGATGTATTGATAATCCAAACTAATCAAGAGGTGTGGAGTGATGGAAAAGCCTTTTTCTTCAGTGTACTATGGTTACAAAAAGACACTTGAAAGACTAAAACAAGAAATTTTTTTAATTTTTTTTTTTTTTTAATTTTTCTTTTCTTTTAATGAAATCTGTCCCTAGGAAATTTTAGGCTGGCAGTAAGGAATTCAGAAAACTTTGTTTATCAAAGCAAACTGGAACAGGCCTGCTCTTTTTCAGGATATTCACAGATTCTCTGGTGTTTTCAACTGGTCTTCAAACTGAAACAGGGACCTGCAGCCACAAGGAATTAACCAGGTTACTGGCACCAATAACGTTAACAGCAAGAATTCTCTGTTTCTCAGTGGAAAGTTGCAGGAAGGACTAGTGGGGATGGTGGCAGAAGGCTCAGCTCAGCTGGATCAAACTTGTGAGATTTGTCACTTGGAAAGCATCAAATCTGCCCCTGTATGAGGCAACAGGGGCCAGAATGAAGCTCTGGGGTCAGTAAAAAGACCAGTCTTGGAGGAATCCATGAGCTTTTGGACACTGTGTCTGAGCAAGTCACGGGTCACACCAGGTTTAGAAAGGGTGATGTGTGTAAGAGCAGTGGCATTAAAAACAGGGTGAAGATAACCATTTCTCAGTGCTCTCCCCGCTGCAGGTGTAAAGGATGGTGTTAAATGGAATGCCAGAGAATACAAAGCTAAGAGTTAACTAGTTTGTCTACTGCTTGCAGACTGAATGGTCCTTAGAGGCACTGGTATACAAAGGGGCTTCCAGCTCCTAAATGCCACTGCAGAGGGAGGTTCCTGAACCACTATGTTTATATATAGAAAATTATACTCCCTCCTGCCCAGAAAGGTGCTTCATGGCTTCTGCTGTGGCCAGAGAAGAGAGTTAACAATGAGAGGAGAGATGCTTATTACAGGGCTGACATCTCCCTGCTTTTAACATTTAACAGCTGAGATCACTTTACAGATTCATCAAAGCAGTGGGAAACAGCTGATGGGTATTTTTTTATTTAAAAATGGATGAATTTTTTTACTTAAAAATAGTTTCAATTTTGTTGTTTAACTCTTTTTTCTACTGTTCCATCTCAACATTCAAAGAAACCAGTTTCCTAAAATGGGGAAAAAAACCCCCATGCTAAATATACTGGCTTTCCCAAGACATAATCCCTCTTAGCCAAATTCTGCAGACATCCCTGCGCTTTTCCATAACCCTGTAGGCTCCCATAATCTGTTGTAGTACAGCAGGAGAGAGAATGCAACTGATGTTTAAGGGAGGCATCTGGAGAGCCAGACTCCTAGGTTTTGTGTCTGCTTCCATCAACAGCATGGCAGCATCACTTTCATTAAATCTCTTAGGACCTAACTTTCAAGACCACAGTGTTTAAACTCAGACACCTCCATAGGTCTTCTGAGGTCTGCAATCATCAAACTTAAGGCCTTTGCGTGCCCTTTGAGTGTCAAACCATGAATAAAAGCATTTATGCCACGTCTCTGATATAACCTCTAGGCAGCTCTGTCGTGCCCGATTCTAAAAGGATGTTAAAAGTATGAACCCCCAAAAGGCTACTCCTAGGAGCTGAGAGGCTTGCAAGGGGCTTTGGAAGAAGTGCCAAGAGGTCTGAGAAGTCAACCTCCCACCCTTCCTTTGCACTCTCTGGGAGTAAAATTCACTCCTGCAGAGAGAACTTCCAGAACAAAGTTTTTACAGCTCTTAATTTGCGCTGGATGCTCCTCAGCAAATGCTATTCCAGATGCCAAAGGCCAGCTGCAAACTCCAGAGCAAGAGCTAAAATCAATTTGCAGCCAAAGTAAAAATGCCTGGATATCTGTCCCTGGCTCCTTCGCTTCCCAGCAAAGCCATGAAATGAGCTACTGCCTTTGGTTACATGGTTAATTTCAGAAATGAAAAGACCAGTAGCAATAAGGGCATCTCTGGCTACATATTGTGGAGCTCGAGAAAGAAGATGCCTGTAGCCTTTGCAATCCAAGCCGCCATATACCCTCTTGGAAGCAATTTCCTTCCAGTTTTTAGAGAAAATATAATAGGGCTACTTCTGTGGAAGAAATTCAATCTTTAAAACATATATTCAGATGACTGAGGAAGGGCTTAGATAAACAATAGCGAATATTGCTGAGGGGCAAAGGAAAGGGACAGAGATTATAAAAACAATGTCAAAATCTGAGGCATCCAGAGAAGGATCTGCAAGATGAAAATATTTCCCATTATGACATAAATAAAACTGCACTTCTCTGTATCTGGAAGGTGGGCATTTTATTTCTCTCTCTCTCTCTCAGATTTATAACAAAACCAAAAAAAGAGGAAACTTTGTTTTCACAGTTGACTAGAACAGTCCAAATTCTCTGACTGTGCTAAATCCAGCAAGAGCAAAGCCTGATCACCGGTGCCGCATCTGCCATTTGACAGAGGCTTCTCAGAGACCTCGAACACCAGGAGCTTGCTCTCCTGCTACTTTTCATGTTCACTGTTCCTGCCATTCCTCTGTCATTTCAGGCTGAAGAGGGCTGGTCTTATATACTTTAAGGAAGAAGGTAAAAATCTGGGGGATGTTTTGTTGTATGTGTTTGTTAGTAGTTTTTAGGTTTGTTTGTTTGTTTTTGGTTTTGTTTTTTTTCAATATTGATAAACCAGAGCTTTCTGAACCATGAGTAAAACAAGTAATGAGGCCTGGCATCTGGGCATCTAATATTCCTCCAAGGTGAGTTCATCCTTGTGCTGAGCACCAGGAGAAGGCCTGTACATTGAGGACTTTCGGTGGTTTTCTGCACCAAGGCTGTAAGCACCCATATTGCTGCTTAGGCAGGAGCAATAGCACCCTTCATGTCTGAAAAATGACTGCTTTTCGATGCCATTATTTTCCTCTAACAATAAATGAACTTAAATAAATAAATAAATAAATAAAAAACAACAATAAATAAATTTAAAGGGTGTGTTTTCCCACATGGTATCCCAGAATTTGTCTTGGTATTGCCTTGTCATGACTGTTCCTTGATGTCCCTGCAGGAAGTTACACTTCTGCTGGTACTTTACGCCCCAGAGGGATAGCTTTGGAGACCTGAAATTCTACCTGCCCATTGTAGATACAAACCAAAAGAACGAGAAGCTGCCTGAGTTGCTGTATGGAGTTACTCTGTCAAAATAATAATTGCTCTTTAGTGTACTAAAATACAAATATGTCTGTGCTGAAATAGCCCCTTATTTTACAAACAGAAACCAAGAACAAAGATAAAGGAGGGAGTGTGATAAAGGGGGACCACATCTCCCAAATATTTCAGGTTACTACCTTAAGTGCATAACAATTTAAGCCTCAAGGGTGTTTTGGCATTTTCATAAAGAAAAGCTCTCGGAACTTGGTTTAGAATAGTAAATGCCTAAATTAAGTCAGCTGTGATTCAAATACATGGCACTACAAAGACAAGAGCTCACCCAGCTATGTGCTCCATACTCCTGCTGTCCTATCACTAGCAGGAGTACCAATTCATAAGAAGAAACACACACACACAAAAAACTTATATATCTCACCACATTCTCAGTCATCCATAGTAAATCTGGATATATAGAGGATGGATCATCTATTATGACTGCTTCTTGGACTGGCAGAGGAAGTACAGTAATTCCTTAAAGGCTAGGCCAGTGAGAAGGCAGCCCTGGCACTCCACTGTATTTAAAATGCTCATGTTAGCTTAAATTCTGGAATGAATTACACTGCACATTTTTGGCTGAGGTTAAATTGATCCATAATGATTTGTGCCTCTCTCCTGCCTAGTAACTTTTCATTAGACAAACAGATGTGTTAATAATGCTTTGGTTTGGCTTTAGCTTCTCCTAACTAACCACACTCACAGTCTTTGGGATGGTGGATGGCAATGGCTAAGAGAATTATTTCTTTCTGTTGTATGTGGAAACTTTTATCAGCAGCCTGTTTAGAAATGTGATCAGAAATTAAACCAAGTGCGATGGTTTGCCAAAAGACCAGAGACTCAAGGGTTCTAAAGGACTGGCAGAGCTGGGCTGTGGTTTACTCTGACATCTGAAGAGTTTCAGATATCTACGGATCATGCTCTGCACTGACTGCCTTTAGCATGACCACCTTTAGGATGGTCAGTCGCATTAGTGCTGCATCAACACTTGGCCAGGTGTCTCACCCATTGTGCATCAACTTTCCACTTCAAAATAAAGTTTTTTCAGTCCTCCCTGTTGAATTTGAAAGGTCTTTAGGGCAGTGCTCACCTCCTCCTAGATGTCCAAATAATGCCTACTGTACTGGGTCTCTGATTATGGGTATGTTGTCTCCAAACCACCCCTATCACAACTGTGAATCAAGAGCTTGTCAAAAACATACACATATAATCAAAACGAAACAAATAAGTACTCCTTTTGGGGATGATTTTTACTATATTATGAAATTGTGAACAAAGAAAATAAAATTCTATGCTGACAGCTCTGAAATGTTTTGAAGGAAAACACAAAGGGCGGGGAAAGGAAAATGCACCCCTTGTCTCTTGTGTTATTAGTTTCTGGAGATACTTCTCCTTTCCTTCTTTTCTTCTAGAGAAGTGGGAGTAATGAGAGAGAGAGTGGGGGGGAAAGGTATTACCAAGTGAGAATTTAACCCCATCAGGACCTCATTATAATGCTTGCACAGCAAATTCTGTATTGGCAGCAAAAAAAATAATGACAGTCTTCGTCCCTCTGTTAAAATGACTTATCATGTTTTATAAGTGTATCAGGTATTTTCATTGAAAAATTGTTTTTCACCAAAAGAAAAGCACAAGACACCTCAGTAAGGTTTGCAACACTTCCATTCCCAAACAGGTTTTTTTGTTTGTTTGTTTTAAGAAAATATAACGGGTAAAAAGTTACCTTGTAGTACTTTTTCAATCCTTCCAAGCAATGCTGGTGATGATTTTTTTTTTTTTAATTTTTCCTCACTGCCACTTTTTGCACAAGCTCCCCCATTTTGTTCCTGAAGTGAGAGTAAAGGCATTGCCTTTGACTGATTCTGGATTGGGATCAGCATTTGCAAGGCTTGAATGTTATTCAATAAATTTTCAAGAGCTTTAAATTTCAGGACAACATCTCACCTTGACTAACATTTCTGAGTGTTTTTTTCACTCTTCTCTACTCCCCCCTCCATTTCCCTTTAATACAGTTAATCTGTTCTTGGGTTTTGCTACAATAAACTCTCTAGATTGGTATTATTAATAAAACCCTACCATCCTCCCCCTCGTTCAATTAATCTATGCATCCTTTTTTTGTGTGAAGGTGTCTGATGTCAACTTTGATGATTTAAAGGCCATAAAAAATAAAAATAAAATAATAAAATCACCCAATAAGCTCTTAAAAAATAAGAGGGGGTGAGGAGAAGGAGGCCCTGTGGTACAAAACTATAAAAGGTTAGATTAGACTTTAGCAGAAAAGTCTCTGTGATAATTACTGTTATCTGCTGATCCATAAACTCTTCACACAAACTGCAACAGTAAACCAAAAAACTGACACTTTAATAGCAATGTGCTTTGTAGCGCGGGGACATCTCTCCTCCTCCTTCCCACATCTCTGTGCCTCCCAATGCTTCATTTCCTCACAGCCCTCTGACAGGCGGAGCTGACAACCCGGATTCCCAGCAAGCAGTGAGCAGCTAGAGGTCGGCACTAATTACTGCTAAACTTTTGCAGACTCACAGCATGATCTAGTTGGGAAAGGAGGAGGAGGAGGACAGGGTGAGACAGACCAACATTCTGGTCCTTTGGGGTATTTTTTTTTTTTTTTTTTGGAAGGGAGAAGGAAATAAGAGGATGCTTGGAAATCCTGGAGGAAAAGATCTGAGTGTGTTCAAAGTGCAAGTCCCAACAAGGTCCACCATTCCCTGCTGACCCTCAGTTGGCATTAAGTGTCTCAGCCCCACCCACTGGAGCTGGTTTCCATCACCAGATGTGCTCCAGTCCCCAGCATCTGTGGTGCAGCACTTCCATGGTTCACAGCAGGAAGAGATCTATTCACTACACAGATGGAGAGGGAGAGATCCAGAAGCATCAGGAAATCTTTCTGGACTTGGCTTCGGTGACACCAAATAAAGAGCAGATTTATCAATGCCAACTTAAGGATGCAGCTCTGGACAGGAAAATTGAATGCTCTGTTTCTCATGTTTGAAAATCGTTTTATGAGTGGCAACTTTGTATGGCTTCTGTAGCTTCACACAACGTCAGCCCCTCACAGATACCAAGGTGGGAATCAGATAAAGTGAAGGAACGTTATAGCTAAGAAAGGGCAAACTATAAAGAGAGGACTGGAGTCAGTGAATTGCCCTACACATAGACATGAAAAAGGTACTCTGAAGGTAATGATTCTATAAAACAATTAAGAGGAAATTGCAAATTTGAATTATAATGGAAGACGTCAGCTAGCATAAATCACTAAGGGCAAAAGACCTCCACTTCCTTCCACTGGCTCCATCTTTGTCTCATTTCTCAACTCGTTAGAATTTAACAGGAAACTATCAGCCATCTCTAAATATTTTGAGCCACATCATAAAATTCAAAAGAGATTCACACCCAGTTTCTCATGTCCTATAAGAATAGTGAAAACTCCCCCTGAAAAGATTTTACTTTCTATTTTATAACATGAGGTTTATTGACTCATTTTCTATAGAAAACTTAAAATTTGATAACATCCTACTCAGTTCAAGGGGAATACATTCTGAACAACAACTTCTGCAACACTTTTATTTAAAATAATGTTATATGACCCAAAAAACCTAACCAACCAGAAAATTTGCAAACTGATAACAACTGGGACAAAACCAGCTCAAGAACTTGGAACAGAAGGTGAATATAAAATTGGCCTAACAAAATTAATTAAAAATCGTAACAAATAATTTTTCTCCATTTCTTCTAGATTTAGAGACTCTAAGAATACGAGGAGACACTGTGAGTTTTAGTCTGACCTCATACATAAAACATTTTCTTAGAGTCTTACACAATAGTTTCTGCATCATGTCCCTCTATTTTGTCTAGCATACGGCACATCTTAAAACATGGTCCAATTTTCATGTGAACGTCCCCTACTGATGGAAGACCCAGATAGACTGCCCAGCAGCATCCCCTTCTGCATATTCTTTCAAGTCCTTTTTATTTTTTGGGTTTTTGTTTTTTTTTTCTGTTTAATCACAACCTGCAGATCCAGGATCATGTTACATAAACTGAATGTGTACCTAAGTCTATACATTTTTTTAATGTGGCAGTGATATTCAGGCAAATAAACAAGTATCCTCAAAATCTGAAGAAACAGGTGCCTGGAAACAAATTCTCAAGATCAGAAAGCACAGTCCTCATTCTTCCAAGGAGCCATTATCCTGATCAGCAGCCTTTCTGTGAAAATCCTGCATAAAATATATATGCATATATAACCACTTTGAGAGTCTCAGTATACTAAAAGGAGAATGAATATGAAGCAGACAAAAGATTTTTATTTATTTTTTAACTACACTGCATAATTACCCTGTGCAACAAATCGCCACAAGGTTCTACGAAAGTCAAGACCTTACCATAATTCCAAATAGGATTAGACATTTATATGCATAATGAGAACATCCACAGTTGCACTGTCTCGAATAAGAAATGCTAGGGAAATAACCCTCTTGCTTCTAGGTATAAGTCAACCACATGGGAACAAAGTTGAGAAGAAACTCAGTTTATTCTGTACTTACCCCATACGTGTATTTTAGTGTTTGTCCTGTAGCACCCAAAGCAGAGGTAGAAACAGACACTTGGTTCAACCAAGCACTTCTAACAAGACTCAGTTACAGAAGAATAATTTTCAAGTAACTGGTGAACACACAAGGTACCCTCCTCCCTTGGATTAATGTTTTTTGCTTACATAGCTGTCTTGAGTACAACAGATATCCATACTGTCTAGAGATGTAGGAGAGATGTGTGCACATCTATAGGATTGAGTTGAATACAATTTCAGAAAAATCTTTAGGATGTATCGAAACAATCACAGCTATCTATCCATGAGATCAAAACATTATCAAATGGATTATATGCCCTCTCAGAGTTGTTTCTATAAATTCCTGATGATTTCATTGCTATTGAGTCTTGTAGGACTTTGCCATAACAAACTGACATGTCAAGAGTACTGTGGAATTGGTCTCATTACACCTGTGGTAGGCAAAGGGTATGTTTTCATCAATGGCTGATAATTCAATTAAAAGACCATTCTGAAAAATTAAAGCATGCATAGATTTGAAGGTTGCAATATGCTGACAACCATCTAAGACTTGGCACTGGGCTTCCTTGCTGATTCAATCACCTTCTGGGCTTATGAGCCCACTTCTGCTTCTGTTAATGAGATGAAACCTCCACTGCAATCAAGTAAGATTTATGTTTCAGTCACAGAGATCCTGGGTTACATACCAGTAGACTACAAGACTACTGACAAATATGTGTCCTTTGTAAGGGACAACAGCCCACATCTATCCCACTGTCCCATGTGTTTCTCTCTGCTATGCTGGGCAGAGAGCTCAGGCATCAGAGGCTCCAGCAGTGTCTTTTCTATCCATCCTGAATGTCATGCTAGTCTGGCATATATTCCTGTCTTCTCTTCTTCAGTCTTCTAAAGTTTGTGTGGATTTACATTGGGTGTGTGTCTTCTCTAAGCTCGGTTTGCACCGTAAGTAAGTGAACTATCACAGACAAAGTGAGAGAAAGCAACACAGAACAATCTGCCATTCGATCAGTTCAGTTTTGTGCAGACTCCAAGACTGCATTTAAAAACTCTCATTATCAGTGTGCTGCGTGATTGTTTCTAAATTGTGAGGCTGTAACAAAACCAACCTTTAAAATCACCCTCCCTTGCCCAGCTGGTACCCTGCAATGCACACAAGCCCTGAAAGCAGCAGTCAAATCTATCTTTGCCCTTGCTGTGAGCTTTCCATCACGCTAAAGTCTCATTAGTCCAGACTGAGACACACACAAGAGCACCCAGCAACCAGCAGATCCTGCTCAGAGATGAAGCAAAACAACATTGGGGGAGGGGGAGGAGGGTTGCTGGTGGGAAGAGCGAGGGGTTAAAAATATCTCAGAACCTCCATCTCTCTCCCGGGCAACTTTCAATCCCATTTATTTATTTATTAATTAAAATCATTTAAGACACAGAAACAATCTCTGGAGATGTGGAGTCTAATTTAGACTTTTTGTTTAGGTTTGTTTTTTTCGGTTGGTTTTCTTTTTTTTTTTTTTCTTTTCCCCCTGCTTTGAGCATCCTGGAATGATCTCTGTGTGCCTCCTGAGGGAAGGCATGGCACTAGCAAACCCAGAGGCAATTTCCAAGCTCTTGTTAGACTAAGAAAGACCCACAAGAGAGAGCCTGTTTTTTCCAACTTTTCTGTCTGACCACAGCCTATGAAATAAGCCCTGAAGTTCTGGCTCCACTGAAGTCAGTGGCAAAATAGCTACAGCTTCCTTGCAAAAAAAATTACAATCAGGGCTCTCAACTTTGAAGATGGCCTCAGAGGCAAGAGATAAACTTTGTGCACCTTCTGCTGCCCCTTGGAAAACAATCTTGAGGCATAACAGCATTAGGGGAGTGGAACTAGGTCTTGTCTGAGGTATAAAATAGAAAATATAACACCCAAGTTCAAAATGCAGCATGACTTCTTGAGATAGAGTTGGCCCAGCAGCTGCTGACAGCAGAAACGGAGGAGCCAATAAAAAGCCAAATACCCAAGAAGTAGTGCAGTAAATGGCTTCATACATTTAGTTTGCAGCTTCCTAATTCAAAGCTATGACCCTTCTCCATGCCAGCAAATGAGGCAGGAAAACACTGAAAGAATAGCTCTTGATTTGGATGTTACAGTCACCCGTCCCAAAACTGCGCCTAGATCTGACTCAAGTTACCAGCAAGCCTCCAAGTGCCTTTTCTTAGGGAAAGCATGAAATCTGGAAAGCCTGGAGAAGAGACTAGTTCAGTGCAAAGGCTCTGAGACTTGGTGGAGGCAGAAGGGGAGAAGAGTGTGCCAAATCCACTCCTGACTGTGCTTGGGAGGAAACTGAGGCATGGAAATACATGCAGGTATTGGCCTGAAATCACTGAGAAACAAGAAACAGCACCAGGAACATAGCCCCCTCCCCTTTAGATCTTTGCTAAGTGCCAGGACTCCAACACCTTTACCTTCTTTCAGCAAAGACACACCTTTATCCTTTTCTGAAAACCACTTTTTTCTGGTTTAGCTCCATTCAGCTATGTCGAGTCCTTTTGCAGCCACAGAAATCACTATACATCTCTGGCAAAACACTCTGCATTGTCACAGCGCTCTATAAAGTCCTTCCTCTGCCTACATCTCATTCTTGTTTTTTTTCTCTCTCTTTTTTCCTTTTTTTTTTTTTTTCTCCCTCCACAGCCCCTCACATTATTCATCATAATCATAAAACATTCATTTGCGCTTCTGACCAATTGGAAGACCCTCACGGGAGGCCATAAAGGGGGGGTGTCAGGGTTATAATGAATGTAAATGCCAGGTGTTTAAGCTGGATAATGTGCAATTTGCAACTCAAGCAATCTGCACAATAAGCAAACCTAACGTTATGGTACCTGATAGGGGCACGATGGCCATTCTGAGAGAATGAAACATTTTACGACCTCTATGTTGCCCTGATCTCATGATCTAATAATAGTCCAGACAAAATTAGTTCCTGCTATAATGTCTTCAAATGTTTGGGGGGAGAGGCGGATGGGGAGGAGGGATTGCAAGGAGTTGGAGAGGGGGATGAAAATTATATCAGGTGGCTGAGCTGAAGTTTCAGAGGATCAAAGGGAATTGCGAGCTGGATGTGCTATTTAAGACAATAACCTTCTGCTGACAGTGAGGAGGTCCAAGACAGGTCTTTCATAACTATCTCGCACACACAGATAAGCGTGTACACAGAGCTCTTCCCCGGGATTTGGATGCTGATGAATTAAAAATAGGTTGATCGTTGCGAAAGGACTGATGCTCTGGCAGTGCAGGGCTGGACAGCCCGATTCCCCAATGTCTAATGGAGCGTCATCGCTCAGAAATTAGCTAATCTCGGGCTGGAAATAACTGTGAAGAGCAGTTATTCCCATCTTGCTCCCCTGATCCCAAAAGCGAGTTTCATTTTCTTTCTTCCCTGCACGACTGGGTCTGGCTCGGCAAGGGAAGGGGAAAGGCAGGTCTCCATCCAATCCTCTCACCCTATCAAAGAAACAAGTGTAGTGGCTGCTCTGCTCCAGTGGAAGGGACACCCTGAGGAAAGCCTCTGCAGCCTGCACAATGCTTTTTAAAATGCTGTTCAGATTGCGAGGAACATTGGAAGGAAAGAGAATAGGAAAAAATACGTTCCCAACAGGTCACTGAAAGCCTCATAAAGTGCAGTTCCCTTTGGGAATTCAATCAAAGGTTTGTTGCTCTAACCCATACATGATATAAACACTTTCCTCTCATGGTATGGCAACTGCAGACAATGCTCACTGCACCTCCATGGAGCAGAAGGGGAGTGCAGAAGCTAACCTGCTGTCTAAGGAAAGCTGTGGAAACTGCAGGCCTGGATGAACACCACCAAATAATCCTGCTTATCCTTCCCTATCTCCACTTCTTGGCTTCTCTTTGTCCACCTCAGACCTGCCTGTTGCTCCTTCGGGTGAGCACCAGGACTTTCACATGCCTTCCGGCATCGTGGTACTCAGCCACAACCACTTTAATCCATCTAACCTCAGCAGCCTGGCCTTTGGATATCACCTTTTGTCTCCACTCAGTACTGGAAATGCCACTTCATACAGGCATCAAAAATATATCAGAAATAGTAACTTTTTTTTTTTTTTTTGCCCCCTTCTAAAGTGATGTCACCACTCAGCACAGCTTGTGAGCCTTGTTCACCAACCTGGACATTTCATTTATGTCTTTTATGACTTTTATTTATTTCTTTCTAAGTTTGAATCCTGACGAGAAACACTAAAGCCTGTCATGTTTTTTTTTTTCTTTTTCTCTTTTCCCTAAACACTTTATGATGGATTCTTCCTCTGTGTCACTCATGTTTACTATTAAGTAGAAACATGTGTATGTGTGGCAGGTAGATAGATATCCCACCTGTATGACAGAGCTAGATAGCTGGTTTTGATTCTGATGTTGCAAAGCTGAGCTCACCACTGCGACTCTTGAGGGGAAACTGACATTCTTCTCTCATGAGCTTTTTGGTTTGTTTGTCAGAGAGAACTCACTTTCAGGTCGCTTCTATTGAACTAATCTAATTTTGAAGTTACAAGGTTTTGCACCAACCCTCATTAACATTTTTAGAGTTTTAGGAGAGAAATTATGATAATTTAGCCACAAACTCTCCCTGAGATGTTCCCATCAGAAATTTCACGCATACATGAATACAATAATTGCCAAACAAGCTGTGATCAAATTTGGCTTGGTGCAGGTTTTTTCGCACCACCTCCCTCCCCCCACCCCAAACCTCTGTGAAATCAAAGCAAGAAGCCAAATATATGGAAGGATTTGCCATGGGGTTGATATATTTACCAGCACCACACTTCATTTTCTACCCAATGTCAGAGTTTCCTCACCCATTTTTTCTTGCTGCATTTTGCTAAGCAGTGGATCAAGGCTCCCTTCTTTGCAACTTTCCTGTCCTTCTGAAGTCTATAGATTTAGATCTCAACACTATTTCCCAGACTATATAACAAGGTCTGCAGCCTGGCACACCTTCCTTCCATTCCCAGCTCAGCTTCCTACAGGCCATTCCCCTGGAATTTACCACCCTTGAGCACACAGATCTCTCGAAACCTGGGAAAGTCAGCTGCATGCCATTGTACTCCAACTTCTACTCTAGATGTAGAAGTCAGAAGATGAGACTTCAGCCATTTATTAGTTATAAATGGACCCATGATGAGGTCCCTGAACCTCAGGCTGTCCTAATCCTCAGCTCTTTCCCACCTGAAACCTCTGTCCCAGAAACTACTCAACACTGCAGCTGGTGTCTGTGAATTCATTAATATCAGGTGACCTACAAATAGTAACATATACTTGCACCCAGACATCTCTCTACTGCTCTAAAGACAAAAAATCCTGGGAGAGGCAGAATAACTAAAAGGATTCATCATAAGGATTTTAAATTTGA
>JAWWES010000094.1:64311191-64325723 GCA_035583135.1 Lophotriccus pileatus
TTGAAAGGGATGTCTATTGTGTGCAACACGGGGTACAGGATAAAGTGGAGCTCCTTGTCCCTTCACAGTGGATTCTCCTTCCCAGACCAGCATCAGGTATCTAACACATGCTGCCAAAGGGATTTAGGCACTAAATAGTAGAACCTGGCAAAACTGAACAACTCCTTTCTTGTTGACCTGTGTTTCAACAACACAGCCCTAAGCAACTGACATTTTACCAGAACAGGGATGAAAGATATCTTGCCTGATTTTCTGTTATAATTTCCTGGTTTGGCTTTTTAATTGCATGTGTGTGGGGAAAAATGTATCAGTTCTTGGCAGGGAAAAAAAGCCCCTTCAGAACCTGAATTCTGCAGATTTTATTTTCTGGAGCAGATGATGGTCTTTGTTTATAAGAAAAATTAGGCCAAATCTAACATTTTCACAGATGGAGGAGCCTGAATTATTTATCAGAGGTTCATGATTTTTCTCTTCTCTTTTTTTTTTTTTTTTTTCTTTTTTCCGTAACTGGTAAATAATCAAGTCCAAAAAGGCTGATATTTATTTCAAGACTGGGATCAGCTCCACACCAGCAAAGCTAAAACAATTTCTCTCCATTTTACTCCCTTCCTTTTTCTCTCCCTCACTTCATTTGGAGATATTCCACTTGTATAAATAATTAAAGATTCATTGGCTAAGAAAGAAGGAGGAGAAGAAAAAGAGACACTGACTTTTTGGTATTGCAGTTGAAACATAGAAAGAAAAAAGTTTCATACAATGGAGAACAAACAAAATGGCATAATTTAGCTAGTTCCAGCTGTTTCAATCGAGGACACAAGGAACACTGAAGTAGAGACTGATGAGATAATATGTTCCCATGGAAACTTTCATCCTAATGCCTAATCATTGAAAGGTTGGTTTAATTCATGCTTTTGAAAGCTTTGCATTACTCTGTCTTAATATGTTTCCTTTTTTTCCCCCCCATTTACAAGTTTCTACAAGCATTTTTCTCTTCTTTTCTGTGCTTAAAGCCTATAAAAATTATTCTCATTGACTTTACTCATATAGCAATGAGTTCCACTAGATCAGAGTCCAGAGAGACACAAATATCCCTGGAACAAGAATGGGAAACATGTTTACTCTGGGTCTCAAATGAATTATAAAAACGTCTTTTTTTTTTTTTGTTTTTAGCCTGTACCCTGTCTCAAGGCCAATAAAGTCACAGAATACATCTGTAAGTTGAAGGAAATGTTACAGTAGAATCAGCAAAGAAAGAAAAACAACCAGGAACTCTTATGAATTGAGGTTAATGTGAATTAAGAAGTACTTTGCACTGAAAACTTACAGGGGTCTGGAGATATAGGTTAGGGTATATTTAGCTTACTCATGACAGATGCTGAACAAAACTCCACATGAAAATGCAATCCCAGTCAGCTGGATCCACCCATATCTTACCAGTCTCGAGGTTCTCAAATCTTCTTCTTGGGTCCACATCTAAGTATTAACTCTGCCCTACCAAAAAAGAAGCCAAACAACCAGCCACCGCCTCCCGCTGTCATATTACTGCAGCTCTCACACACAGTCAAGGCTGGATCCCAGTAGCAAATATCAGTTTCATACGGAGGAACTATGACATAGTGCTAGCTAAATAAATAAATAAATAACATACTGTAATTGTCACGTGTGAAACACCTTATTTAACTCTAGAATTTACTCTGTGATAGAAGTGGTTTATGTATACACAAGACAATACTTTCAATAGTTTGAGAAAGTTGTTTCATTATTGTTGCTGATGCCTGTTTGGCATTTGAAAAGAAATGCAGGACTTTCTGTGGTCTGAAGAAAGGCTACATCCCTTATCCATACACCAAGAGGGTGACATGATAATCCTCATGCATACATGTAAATCCAGGCTTCGGCAGTACCTCTTGTGAAACACCCAGTAACTTACTTTTAGCACAAAATAAAGAGACAGTTGTGAGAGATTCAGCAAAGACTTGAACCACAACAACCAGAAAAAAAGCCCAACATCTGATCGGTCAGCTTAAAGTCCTGAAGATGCACTCCTGTCAAAGCAGCTGAAACTAAATTGGTTTTCCCTTTGACGGCCATTAAACCTCGGTTATGCTCCACTGATTAGTTGATCTAATGGAGAGGTCAATTTTCATGAAAAGTGGTGGATAGGAGAGCTAAGGAGATGGGTCATTTTTCATTCAAGTATCTGGCTTTGGCTTTAAAAGAAATTGTCTTGCAAGAGGAGCAAGATAAATACAGAAAAGTTTAATGAATGTTCTAACCTCTTTCCTTATAAACTTCAACTCCATCACACTATTATGCTTTGCTTAATCTCAAAGAAATAACCTCAGAAAAAAACAGGGTGATGTCTGGACTAATCACAATCACAGTACAACAAATAATACACTGGTCAGTAATTTATCAGACATCCCACTTGCACTCCAAAAACTTTTTCCCATGCTCATCTTCTTGCCAAGCTCTACTCGCTTCCCTGCAGAACACAGAAGGGATGGATGGCTCACTTGGGGACAGGGAAATCAGGCATCCCTGCAGCAGCAGCCTTTGCTTCCCAGCTCCTAAAAGTTTCAATCAAAGGAAAAAGTACAAACCTGAAAAGGGTAAAAGTACCAGAAAGTCAAAGCATCTGCTAAGTGAGAGTCGTGTGTGCTGGGAGCATTAGACAGTCTTACAAAATGCAGAGCAATCACAACTGTCATTATTGCCACGGGGAGAGGAGTGCTTCCCAGCGATACTTGGCAAGGGATCTTTTCCACCTAGATAATTGTGAGTTCTCTCACCTAGGGATTAGGTGCAGGCTTTGCACACTGTTGCAGAACAAGGAATTTGGCTATTTAAATGGATTTGAGGACACACTAATCAAATAATTCTTCCATGCCAATTTAATTAATTTTTTTTTTTAAGATACAAATTAAAACTAGGATATTTCATTTAACAACAAAGCCAGACATACATTTTGAGATCCAAATAAATAACAATTCCGAGTTCAAAAAAACCAGACAAACCAAACCAAGCCAAAATAAAAAAAAAACCACACAACCCCCCACGCACAGGTATTTGAACTACCAAATACATTAAGACAATGTTTTATAATTAAACATGTATTTTACCGACTGTAGTATGACAGAACCAAGTACCACTCCTGTGCAAACATATCTGGTCTAGCTGACTATATCTACAAAACTTAAACTTTATGAGATTTTTTCTTTGAATGAAACGTCAGTGATAAACTAGGATAAAACTCAGTATGTAGCTAAAAGGCTCTTATTACATACCATTTAACTGTCACCACTCAGTAATTGCAATTACAAATTACTGTAGCTTTACAGTCTCCAATCTGAGATTAAATACTTGGGAAAACTACTGAATAGACACCCCAAAGTAAATGGTTTCTGCCCTAGTTTCCTAATAATTTAGTCATTGAAATGCTTGGATAAAGCAGAATGGGGTGGGTTGCAAAGTCTGGCACAATGAAAGAAAAGGAGCTTGCTAGGCAATACCAAATCACAAATTGTCACTTAATCATCAAATGACACGTGGGAAACACCTCAAAGGCACAGACTATGCATGTGGAAAAGTCCTAATGCTGTATATTATGGACTGTATTTGACAGGCTCTGAAAGCTCAACAGACTTTTTCTCCATATGTGATACTTAACTGGGAACCATAATTTTCAAGACAAATATAGTATTTCAGAACAAACACTGGAACAAAGGAGCACCCTGGACACATCAATTTCTTAGAACAAATTTAACCTGCTCCCTCAAATGGTCACATGGAGCAGCATGTGGACTGCAAAAGAAACAAAAGAAACTCTGCTAGAACATTACCCCACTGGCTGTGTTAGGAGATGATGATAGAGAATATTAGCTACAGGTGACACAATAGCCCTTCTGGTTTAGACACTATTGGAAAGTGTTTAGATACAGCAATGAGGAGATAAGAAAACTAGAATTGACAAGTATAGCGTGTCTGGTAAAAGTATGCTTGAAGAGGAATTTGAGATAAATAAGATAGCAGCTTTGGAAAAGGTGATACCAAAACAATCCTGCTTGGAGACCTCAGACTCCAATCTGGCTCAGCATCTTTGGCGTTCAAGGGACGTCTGTGCAGCTCTGCTTCCCAGCAAAGTGTGAAATCGGCATTTGGATTTGAAAGCCCTATTCCAAAGCACCTGAAATTTGTATCTGCAATTTTAATTGACTGAGAGACCGTTAAAAGGCGGGAGCTAAGCACAGCCTGCAGGTACACAATGCCCGACAGCCAGTGTTAACAAGGACATACTTAGCTTGCCTGGAGAAACAAACAAGGACAGAATTGATAACTATTTCATGAATGAGCTGTAACATGTTGTTTTAAAAAGATGCTGTCAGAAGAAAGATACAAACAAAACAACACATGTTATTGAAGGGCAGTTGCTATTATCTGGGCTATTAGCAAATGGAAAAAACTATTAAAGAAGAAACAGTGTTAGAAATCTAATTCACTTTTCGGCATTAATGCTATTTACTGCTTCGCTCTTCTCTTAAGTTGGAACAGAGAAAACGGACTAATCAATTTTCTGTCCTAGTGCTAACACAGTTTCTTAGCAGGGCCTGAAACTGTGGTTTTGGACTGTATACTCAGAGCTTACAAAGTAGTCAGACATGATCTCAACAGAGAAAAGGGGTTGTAATGGATGAGCACCATCATTTCTGGGGATAATTTAAATTTTCCTGTAATTTATAGTATTTTTTTATTTTCCATTTAGAGTGTCAACAAATGATCAGGACTCTGTTGTGTTCAACACTGTTCCCAGAAGAAAACTCATTCCCCCCCAATTCACTAACATATAGCCAACAAGATAGCTAATGAATTTGTGAACCCAGATACTTCCCCTCTCCCTAACTGCTCCTTTTCATAAAGTTCTCATGTACCATCAGGGTTCTAAAGCAATATTGTGGCACAGGAAAAAAAAAAAACCATCTCCTGAATCCTGTTCCTTTAGTTAAAATCTCACTGGTTAAGTTCACAGCCAACTTTATTATCTGTGGACCCTTTAAATGTGGAGGACTGTATAAGAGAAATGAAAAAGGAAGAAATAACAGGGCAACTGGGGCAAAAAAAAAAAAAAGGGAAAAAAAATCAAAAAAATTAAAATAAGTATTTGCAATATTACTTAAATATTTTTAAAGTTTGTAAATGTTTCAGCTGAACTAAAGTTCATGTAAAATCATGAGCATTTGAAGTACAGGATAAGCACATTTAATGCAAGCCAAAGGAAAACAATATACCCTTAGTACTATTTCCATTTAAACTGCTTAGCCACACAGTTGCAGACATGAAACAATTCCGCTGAGGTCCTCCTGCACTCAGGAAATTCTTCCTGGGTCACTGACCATCATTTAAAGGGCACATCTCAGCCCAGTGTCCAGCGTGAATTTTTCAAATTAGCCTACAGTTGCTGCCTCTGCAGTACACAATTGTGCTCAGAACCCCTGAGCTTTTCAGAAAGGCCCCTAAACCCATTTAACAACCAAAAAAAACCCGCAAAACAAAAAAAGCCAACATAAATATATGCTTACTATATTTCACATGCTGTGCAAACATGTACACAGGCCCTATAAAAGTAGGAGACCATCTCCCTTCAAGGCTCTCTATTAGGTTTGCACGCCTGAGAGCGGCTGTGATTCAGCCCAAGTGACTGGGGCCTGGTGCAGGAATCACTGTAATCCCGTGGCCTCTATTACATCCAGAAGGTCAGGATAAATGATGTGCTCTGTCCTCAAAATCCTCTGAGTCCCTAATATTGAGGTAGGCATGGGAGAGCCTTTTGCTACGGTTGGTTCAGATAAACATCCTAACAGCATGATAGTGTTGGCTTAACCCCAAAGCTATGTCAGCTGTTTCTACTGTCCAGAGACCTTTGTGTACCAGGAATGTGAAAGTCCTGCCAACATCAGAGGCATCTACTACAGAGTCCGCCTCGTCATCCCTCCTTGAAACTCACCTTTGCAGTGACACTTCCAAACTGCTCAACACCCACGAGGCAGCCAGCGTGCTATCACTGCAGCTTCCCAACCAAATCATAATCCGCTCTATATTACCTTGCTCTCCCTCCATCTGTTTGCTGTGGCCTCTCTCAGGCGTTCACATCTCCGAGCAGCTCAGGTCAAGGACCATCTTTTCATTTTGCATGTGGTAAGCACTTAATAGTTCAGGTCTTTTACCTTCAGATCATACCTCCTGCGCCCATGGCAGCGTGCACTATAACAAGCCAACAGCAATAACAGTCCTGAGGACTGGCCCAGCTGTGAAGTACTATTGGAGTAGCCCATGCCAGCCTCAAATTTCTCCAGGTTATCCACTCCCATACCGTTCCTCGCAGCACAGCAGAGATGCTGCAGAGACACCAGAGCAGTGTCGTGGTAGCTCCCAACAAGAAGCACAACAGACACCTCGCAGACACAGAGAGAAAACCATCCCTCCTCCTGTGCCGTGCCCTTGTCCTTGGTCCCTTTGGACACCCCTTCCATCAGTTCAGTGCAGTCAGGACTGGAATCCTTGGATCTGTGCCAGGAGTGAGTGGAAAAATCCATTAAGTTTCTAATGTAGATTCAAAAATAACTTTGCACTAATTTCCCACCCTAAAAACAGCCGCAGCAATAAAATCCACCACTTTCTTATTTCACTGTCAGATATAAGAAAACCTGAAGCACTAACTTAAATCCCTGTTTTTCTTTTTTCTTTAATTAAAGCAAAACAACCCCCTTTGGTCATCTATGATTAAAAAAACAAAAAAGAAAAGAAAAAAATAGTTGGGAAATTACATTGAGTAAGTTTTTTTATCCTGTTCCAGTACATGTAAAGCTCCATTTTCTCCAGAGAAATAAATTAAATAAGATCTTATTCTTCTGTTTGTTTTAGAAAGATAAAGGGATGGCTTAAATAAGCCTTTAAGAAGAGGGCATCTTTTTCCTTCATAGTGCTTTTGTTGGTATCCTCTCCCTTGCTCTATAACAGGCCAGCTTTGCCCACTGCAAAACAGATAACATCTTTCTCCACTTTCTCCACTAATTCCCTTGCCTATTTCTATCTTAACCTCTCCAGAGAAAGATCTGACTGCTACATATCTACTTTAGCAGGTCTACCTTCCATGAAAAGGATTGGTGTTCCCAGATTTTTGCTAGTGTCACATGCAGGGATCTGTCACTGTCACTGTTAACCTCCGGGCATAATCATGTGTGTGTTTTTAATGGCTTTATAAGATACCACAGCAAAGGGCTGTAACAGAATCCAATTTGACTCTCTGGGAAACCCTGTCCACTTACTCCAATACAGACACCAAGAACTTGGCCTTGAATATTGTGTGTCCAGAAGCCTAGATTTAGGACAAGGTTAAAAGTACATGAGTAAATCCTTCTTTTTCTCAGGACATTTAAGTGCGTTCTTATCTATGCACACAGTATGTGTTTCAGTGTTGTCCAAAAAAGGAGTGATTTCCCAAACTATTGTTGCAATTTATAGGCAGGACTATGTTGTTCATGCAATTTTGATTTTTTTTTTTTTTTCTCCTAAATCCTTTGTTTTGCTCTCACTGCACGTACAAGGACAGGTGTGAAAAGCAACCCTAAAATTATACAGGATCTCTCTTATATACTTTCCAGTTTCAGTCTCATGATGTTTAAACCAGCCTGGTGATTTTGAGTTCCCTGACACTGTTCTTGCTTTCCGAGACTGGGATTCAAACGTGCCACCTGGCAAACAAGGCACCAGCCCAGGTTTCGTGGCAGAGCTGCCGTCGAGCTGTTGGGTAACACACTTAAATCAGCCACAAAACAGCTGTCCCAGACTGTAGGGAAGCGTGCTGGGCTGCTTAAACTCTGCTCCTGAGTGGGCATAAAATTGAGTCGTGTCCACCTGAGGGTAGGAATACTGTGGGGTCTTTTGCACAAGCATGCCCCAGTGATTGGGAACAAATTCTTTCCTTTCAGTCTATCCCTCTGGATTCTATGCACAGGGTTATGGCTGTATAAATATTCTAGGGACCTGGGGCTTGGGGGCTGAGTTGAGGAGGAGGAAGCCAAAGAAAATACATTTTAACTAGCAAGGACAGTTGCTTCTCCTCTTTCTGTCACCTTGTGGGCTTTCACAACAGAAGAGATATTTTATTTGTATTTAATAAAGCCCAGCGGTAGAGCTGCTTATGAATCAAGCCGCATCATGCATGGAGCTAGAAAAAAATATATATTGGGATTTTCTAGCTCGCTAGAGTTATTAATCTGGCTCAAAGCCTGCAGTAGGTTTTAATATATTAAGTGAAATTGCAGGCCTTTGCCCCTGTCTTTTTGCTAAGACAACAACATACATACGCCATATTAGATTCCAATTTTTGTATATTTCAGATAAGGAGTGGATTAAATAATGAATGAGATTCCCATTAGCTTGAAATTTTGCTTATTTCAGGCAACCTCCTCCTTCCCCCTCCTTCTTTTTTTTTTTTTTTTAATCAAAATGACTCCACTGTGGAATATTTTTGCATTGATTTGAAGGGATTTTTTTACACGCTTATTAAATTTGCATTTACACATCTGACAATTCTTTTTTTGTGTCCCTGACACTGAACACTGAATTAAGAAAAAAAAAAAAAAAGAGAGACCCACTCTGCTTTTCCTTTTAATCGTGTGAAATCTTTCTCTAGAAGTGAGTAAAGTTTGGAAGATTTTTGGGATTCCCCATGACTAGACAAAATCAAGTGAAAGACTCCTATGTGGGTTTTGTGGGCATCAGATGGGGGTCACTGTAATTGATATGAGACACAGAAGACACCAGTGCTTTCCACACTACTTGATCCTACCAGATTTGTATAGAATTGTCCCTTGAAAAGCACATTCTGGTATTCCCACCTCCAGGACCTCAAGTGCTGGCTGTGCACCACGCTACTAAGCAGATGTCTTTCCCTGGGCTGGTGTTAGAAAATTCCTGTTAAGTTCAGAAAGCACTAACATAGAGCTGTGAAGTGAATTGATCCCAGGCTGGGAAGCAGAGATACTTGGTTCAGTTTATTTACCCAGTAAACATAATTTTTTCCAGTGTTATTCTGAATATGAGCCCCTGTCACAAGAAGACAGCCACATCTTGTGCTTGAGCTGCCCAGGAATAAGTTCTACCCGTCTGGTTGTCTCTAGAAATGTTAACAGTAGCTGCCCAGCAGGTGGCTTATCAAACATTTGACCACAAGGTGGTCAAAGTCCTGCAAAGCTGTGCAGACAGAGTACCACAGCCAGTTACTGTTAGACAAGGATTTTAGCCATCTTTAATTCACCTATTGGAGGGAAAACTTTTCCTTTTCTGCACTAAACGTTTTATCAAATAGCAATATAGGGTGTAAAGTGAGGTTTCCCTATTATCTTGAAACACTAGATGCAGGAATCATCGTGCCACCATTTGCCCCTTCTCACTATTAAAGCGCTATATAAATATTTATCCTTGTTATCTCACCCTTAACAAAATTCTCCTGATATTCAGAAAATTTCCTTTGCTTAATTTCCTACTACAACTCCTAGTAAATCTCCCTTTGTACTATCATAAGCAGTTCATCTCCTGCCTTGGAATTTACATCCTTGTAAATATATGGAGATAAATATCACGTACCCTTCCTCTCCCCCCCCTCCTCAGCCATCCCTCAGCCAAGCCACACATATTTGGTTCTTTTAATCTCTCCTCGTAAGTCAACTCCTCACAGGCCCTTCATCATTTTTGTGGTTCTTGTCTGAACTTCCTTCAATTCGCCCACATCTTACTGGTGAGAAGATGCCAAAATGGAAAAAACAGGATGAGCCACTTTCTGTATCATATGTATCACAGACTTGCTACTGACACTGTGCAAGGATCTCTCCATAGCCCATAGGGCAGGTGTGCTGGAGGCAGATTCCCTCATCAAGATATTTAACTGACAGGAAATGGCACTCTGAAACTTCACGTGAAAATAAAGCTATACTAGTTTTATACAAGACATGGATATTTTTTTCCCTCTCAGACACACACACCAAAAACAAAACAAAACAAAACAAAACAAAACAAAAAAGCCTGGAAAATATGCTTGTATATATGCTTATAATCAAAATCTGCAAACACAGATATAACAGAGAACATATTTTCACCAATATTTGACTCAAACAAAAAAAAAAAAAAAAAAGAAAGAAAGAGAAGGTGGTCTAGGGACTAATAGGAACTAATGAACACACTATTTTAGAGAACAGCCAGACTTAGGCTCTGTCACCACCTTCTGCATTTAAATACCCTTCCGGTCTAAGACTGTGCAACTCAGTGACAAAGGAAAAGGTCCTGAGTGACTGCATTTCTCTGCATTTTAGGGAGCTGCAGGCTTGGTTCACTAGAGCAGATAAAGCACTGAGATTCTCAGCCAGGCGTGCAAATCCTTTCTTAGCTATTGGGATATACTGGCTTCTCTCAGGCTGCTTAAGGAACAAATGCAGTCAGCACAGTAATGACCTACCACCCAACACATAATTATGTATTTTCACCATTACAACGTCCTCACAATATTCTTTTTGAGTCAGAAAATCTCTGTGTTGGGTGCTACACAGGCAAAGCACAAAGCAAAGAGCCAGCTGCCACTCCACAGACTCTCAAAATGTTTCGGCTCAGTGCCAACAAATGGCAGAGGTGTACAATAGGACAGTTTTGTTCAGCCTGAAAATCAGTGATTTCCACATGGTGCCAGCTGACTATGGTTACTGGAGTTTTATTTACAGCAATATGAGAGCATTTTAATTGTGCAGGAAATAAACTACCAAAGGGCTCCTCCCCTTTATCTCTTTTTTGCAGAAGAAAGATTCAGTTTACAAATCTATCCTGTAACAGATCCTTTGCACTTTTATTTTTCCACCAAAAGATATACTGATTATTTACAAACACAATTAAATGTGGAGAGGAGGACTGTAAATTGCAGGTACTCAGGAGAAAGGTCTACCAGACCAAATTTAAAAGCTGAATCCAATGAATATAAAATGCGTGGCTCCCATGCACAACCACTTTGCAGAAAGGGAGAGAACAGGGTGAAAATCATGAAGAGTTGAGGAAGTCAGGACACTTGGGTTTGTTCGTGTCTCAGTCACTGTGTGGTAATATTAAGCCATTTACCATCACTGGAATTCAGCAGTTTTGCAGGTAAAAAGCCAGATCATATCTCTGTGGTTTTTATTGGAGCTCAATCAAACATATTAAAGAGGGCAGAGTGAAAGGCAAATGAATGACCTGTGCTTCCACGCCTCCCTCCCTGTTCCTTCTTGGCTCACATGTGAACTTAGTAGGGGCTCGGATAGACTCAGAAACAGATGACACGGGACCAAAGAGTGGATTTATTCCTTCAGATAGGTTAAATTTCCCACTGATCAGGATGGTAGGTCCCTCCTGGGGCTCGTATGTTTCTGCCTTCTCCCAGGCAGTCATCATGGACTTGCACTCACAGTTCATGTTACACTTTACATCTGAAGTTCCCACACATTTCCACTGGTGTCCTCCTTTGCTGCAGTCCCAAAACCTCTCACGTGGGAACTGCTTCTCCAACATTTGTGTCCTGGTGGTTAAAAGCCCCCTCACTACAACATCCAGTGGAGAACCCACTGTGCACTGTGCTCTCTTGGGAACCAGCGCTCGCTCCACTAGTGGGCACACCCAGGTCATCTCAGGGCAGGCCAGCTGTCAAAAACAAACAGGTCAAGAATTGGAAGCAAACCCCAGAGCAGTAGGGTTAATATCTATTAGCCTGAGCCAGAGAGACTGTGGGTCTGGGCAAGGCATTCCTGAGCTGGCAGCTGTGGATGCTGAAGCCAGTCCTTCTTAAGTCTAGCTAAGCTTCAGCAGCAGCAGTTTGGAAAACCAAGTAGGTTATAATTATGCATCAGTTAGATACGTCTGGCCCTGCCTTGCAGCTGAACAGACAAACTTTCAAGATCCCTACCAACAAGTGCACTATACTAGGGTTTTCTTGATAATGATTATCTGCAATGTAAAACTGATCTAGAGAGCAAGAAGGGATGGATAGACAGAAAAACTGATTTTAATTTGCTTGAGAGTTGTAGAAAAGGTCAGAGAGAGCTACAAGGTAAGGGGGAATCTCTTTCCTCTTCCAGATTTGAGAAAAGTCTTCACTGTGTTTCTTCTTCCTTTCTTTGCAGAAAAGAGACCCCTTTGTAAATCTCAGAGGCAGCAGAAATCTTTTGTAAGAAATCAGGAAATGAGTAATAAATACAGCTCAAAAGCAAAGGAGCTGAGCTGGCAACTACTATCAGATTGTTCAAAAACTGCTATTCACCCAAAAGAAAGGGATTGGAGGAGGGTGGGAATGGGTGAAGGGAGAATCCACTGAAATGAAGACAAATAGATGAAAGTAACTGTCATTCACTTTCTTTTTGTGTTCATGATAAGTTCTTATTCCTTCAGTGTCCCACACTACTGGCACTATTTTCATTTACACACCAGAAAAAGTCTGCTGGAAAGATATGCTTGCCCCAGCACTGCAGTGTTGGAACATTCTGCTTGCCATGGACAAGTCATGTTTGTATCTAAGGTTGGAACAAGAACAGACCTGGCTCCTCTGACATGCTTTGGGGGAGCTCCAGGCAGCCCACTCTGTGCCTGGACCTTTCCCTGTCCCTGTGCACATGTCCAGCAGCTACATCAAGGTGACCTAGGTGGTATCTTGGGAAAGCAAGGAAAGGAACAGAAGCTGGAAGAGGCTTATTCTCTACTGTTCTCTCCTTTTCCCTCACCGCCTCTGGACAGCTGCGGAAGCAAAGATATCCAACTGACTGATCAGACAGTGATCTGGGGGTAAAGCAGTTATCCTAACTCCAGAACCTAAATAGGGAAAATTATCCCTCCTGTTCCTGCCTGCAAGGGCAGAGTGCACTTTTTGTGTCCTATATACTGAAAGCAGAGTCTCGCTGGAGTGGAGGTGCTGTTCAGGAGAGCAATGGAGATTAGTCAGAATCTATTCTTCCTAACAGATAAGTGACCAACACAGACCCTCATAACAGATGTATTTACCCTGGAAATAAGGAAAAATTGTTTGTATAAGGTTGTACAATGCATGCTGTCTGGAACAGGTTTTATTATCCTTCCTTCATCTGGTCCAGACAATATCTGCACTTTTCACACCAGCACTGTGTTCCCAAGGGCAGGACGAAGTACTCTGTGACATAGGAACAAAGGTCATCCTGGCTTCACGGGGCACCTGGAGAAGCTCTGGGCTTTCAAGGGAAAGCATAGTTCAAAGCCTACAGTGAGCTGTGACAACTATCTTGCACAAAGGTGACATAACAGTTGGTACCTTTCCTTCCAGTGATGCAAAACCTCTCAGGATATTGCTCAACAGTTACTTGGTAGTTCTTCATCACTGTGCAGCAAGCTGTAACCCACTCACACTGAGTTTTAATTGAAATAATTTCATCTTGAATTTCAAAAGAAAATTATGTTTAGCTACAACACTGATATAAGAGAGTCTAAACTCAGCAAAAGCTTTCCTTTTTCCCCCAGAAATTTGGGATAGACCTCTCCTAGGAAGTGCTTTCAACCTTCGTTTCTTCAGTGTCCCCATTTACACACTAGAGAAGTAACAATTTTCACTCTCTCACCAAAATCTTAGCAGCTTCAGCATACTGAAGACTACAATAGCCATCAAATCCTAAGGAAATCTGCTACTATTCTTACTAAAGCAAAATGTTTCACATTTTCCCAAAACATTAACATTTCAGATAACTTTGGGGTACTGACATATTTTATAATGTGACAAAATCGTATGACCAGATCTTTCTTGTTTTCATGAAGAAATAGCTGCGTAGAACCACAGATAGACTAAATCAGTGAAACTCTGTCAATATCACTATTGCAATAATCAGATTATTATACACAGGGAACACTTGACCCTGTGGTAATCACTGCAGTTTTTTCTTAACCTGTCTCATTTCTGTTTTAAACACACCTTTTCAGGTCCTGCTGGGACTCTGCTTGCTGGCTCCCTGGTGGAAAAATGTCCTGCTTTTATGAAGTGTGAAAGTAACTTCTTTCCCTGCACGCTTCTCTATTATTTGAAGCTTAGCCCCTGGGAGAATTCAGAGCTTTTCAGATCAGACCCAAAGGAAAGTATGTCATCAGGAGGAAAAATCTTGCATATTTAAAATACCCTATGACATTATTTTTAGTATCTGCAAAAGGGTTAATGGCTTCCTCCTTGAATTCAAGGTTCCAATGCCCGTTTATAAAGGTCATCATAAATCTGCTACAATTAACAGTTTCCCATCCCACAGCAGCTTTGTCAATCTGTCCATGGCTCTTTCCCAATGAATCTTGTTTCAAACTCCATCCTTCCTTTAGTATCACTCAGAATACCCAACAAATGAGGATGAAATAATGAATGCAGTAGTGCCAGACCAGCTAATGACTCCTCAAGTCCAGCATCTATTTCAGACAGTAATTAGGAGATGTTTGTGGGTAAAGGAGAAGAACGACCAAGTC
>JAWWES010000094.1:64331150-64352077 GCA_035583135.1 Lophotriccus pileatus
TTGTGTGTGGGGGGGGGGGGGGGGGGGGGGGGCAGTAGAAAGAGGGAATGTAAAAGTGGAGGGAGGACAAGCAGACAGGACGAATAGCCAGCCAAGGACTCTGGTCCTCTCCACTCCCCTCCAGATCCATTCTCACTTTATTTGTCCCTCTTGCTGTATGGAGAAGAGCTCAGGCTTCACTTAAAGGGATCTCATAGCCCCAGGAGCAGAACGTGTCCCTAATCTGATACTAAAACAACGAGGGAGGAAGACAGCACTGTCTGATGCAGCCTGTCTGCATACATACACGCATAACCATCCACAGGCACGTGCACACACACGTGTGAACCTTGGTCCCCCAAGCCCTGAGCATCCCAGTGAGTTGTGCTTCATTTTTACAGAGGAGTAGTGTGCTGCAGAGCGCGAGTAAACACGGATCCTTTTGGAGGAGGATGTGGAGACAGCTACACCACATGTGACTTGCCATGTGGCACAACCCCAGCCCCCTACGCCTTGTTCTGACATCAATCCCGGAGAGGCACGTACAGCTCACGCCGGTTAGGTAACCTGGGGGGGGAGGCAGAGATGACATGTCTCATCCTGTGTGATTACAGGCGGAGTGATGCTCCTTCTGCTGGGCTTTCGTGTTCCCTGGCAGCACCCAGGGAGCTGGGGATGGGGAGGCAGAGGTGGGAGGTCCCTCTTACTGTGTGATCACTGCGGTCCCCATGGCAGTGTTTCTTGAAAACAAGCGATCTGACAACGTCATCCTGGCTGGCATCCAGCTTGGGGAATCACATGCTGTATAGATAAACCCGCTCTGGCTGCTGTGTCTCCAGAAAGGGATGGGTTGCTTTGTTGCTGCACTGTAGCAAGAGTGTCCTGGTGGAAGATATACCTTAGCAGGAGGTGAGAGTCAAAATTACTAATATCTGGGGACAGCAAAGAAGGATAAATTTGCAACAAGCTTTAGAACTTTGGATGGAATTGCTGTAGGTGAGCAAAGTATACCTATCAAACTAGGGAGAGCAGAGATCACTCTCAAAAGAACTCACTTATTTCTTCTGTGCTCCCTTCTCTTTCTTTGTACAGTATTCCAAGAATACTGACCAATCCTTTCATGATGTCTCTGTTCTTTAACTCTGCCCTAGTCATCTGTCTGAATCAGAGGGATGTGCTTGTCAGTATAGCAAGAATATGAACAAAACAGGACTGAAGACTTCCTGACCTACATTTCTGTTCAAAGCTGTCCACTGCAATTCAAACTAGTCCTAAACATTGTAGACATGTGAATTCATCAGGTTTCCCTCACTTTTAACATGAGATCTCCTATGTTTTACCACTTATCCCTCTGTTGTCCTGAAAATTATCCTTCTATCCTTATTTCCAGACAGCTTGCCATTAGCTGTCTGTTCTGAATTGTGTTTCTTATCTTTATTCTTTGAACTCTTTGACCACTTTGATAATTTCTCCAGCGTTTTTCATTTTTACACTGATGGTTTTTGTTTCATACTGTTGCCATTTTCCAGATGTATTTAAAGATTGTGTTCAAAGAGTTTAAGGACAGATTTCTCTATCTCACCTCGCTGACATCACGCACCACAATTTCCACTCACTTACTGAACACCTTGCTCTTGGCTAAAGCATCTTTTCCAGGAAGCCATCCAAATGTTGATTTGAAAACTTCAGGCAATGAAAAATTCACCCATCTGAAGCAATGACAAAGTTCAATTACACTCACTGATTGCAAAAAAAAGCACACCTTACTTATCATTTTTGTCTTGCTTCCTTTCACAGGTGTTAGTCCTTGGTGTCATTTTCCCCAATAAGCTAGAGAATTTTTGTTGTTCACATCACCTAAACCATGAAACTCTTAAGCACTTCTCATCCTCTGCAAGCTTGCTTCATCTGCCTCACCTGCTCCTTCGTGGCTCCCTGAGTGATTCTCCATTCTTAACACCTTCTTCCTGATATCCCAGATACCACTACAACCCTTCACTTGTCACCTGTCCCCCCAAAGTCCCCTGGTGAAGTGAGACAAGGACCTATGGTGGCATTTCCCACTGGTGTGTAGGGAATGTGAATCTTCTCTGCAGGCCAGATACCAAATACCTTGGAGACCCTTCAGTCAGTAGTCTTCACATCTCATTGAAAGGCTACAGAAGTCCTTGGAGCTCCTTCCACAAGCAGATAGAGAGGGAAGGGGCAGAAAATCTGCAGGGGTCACATGCAAAGGCTATTAAATAGCCTTTGGGCTTCTATTTTATTTATTTATTAAGCTAGACGAGGAGCACAAAAAGGGATGGAGGCACTTTGTTTCTCAATTTGTGTCTATTATCTATTGAAATTTGACATAATGTCTCCACAGTTCTCCTTAATATTCCACTGTATATAGAATGTGACTAGCTCCACCATCTAATGTGACAGCTTAGGAAGATTAAAAAGAAAAGCTAAACTAGCAGTAGTTGGAGATGAGGAAAAGTAGCACATTTATGAATAATTTCAGCTGAATTCTAACAACATTGCATTCCCTGGACAGGACACATTTATTATCTTATTCACCATGACTACTGCAACATTAGTGATTTGTTACTGAATCAATTATTAATTCATATGAGTGAATAAGGCTCTGTCACTTAACTCTTCAGCTGTCCATATCCACTATATACTGATTGAGATTTTTAACTCTGTTCTCTCCCCTTATCTTTGCCCTCCCTGAACATCCATAGTGAAACAAAACTATGCTTTCCATTTCAGTAGCCCATTTGACAAAAGCCACTTGTTTTCCTTTTATTTGTGAGACTTTACCCTGGGAAGCTTCTCTTTTGACACACCAGCTTGGTACCCAAATTGCCAGTGAGTCAACTGGTTGGGTAAGGACTTGATCTGTGAAATAAACTGGTTAAAAAAATAAGTCAAATAGAAACATCTTCCATCAGAAGCTTCTTACGTTCCCTTAGGTTAGCACTGTAGCTGCAGGAGCAAGACTTTTAGTGGTTTGATGTGTTTGGTCACTGGAATATAAAGCCTGCAACGATAAAACATGCAGATGGCAGGTTTTATCCTCCAATGGTGACATACAGGAACAGACAAGATCATGGACTCAACCAAAGCCACCAAGCAAAGCAGAAGCAAAGACACAAGTAATACCCCCACCATCCGGTCTGATGCTTGCAGCTGATACCACTCTGTCTGTCTGCTCGTTAGAGAGCCAGGCAACAAATTCAAAGAGATGGGTTGTAATCAAGGCTCCGTCACGGATTTACTGCCATGGGCAGAGACAGTCACATCTGAATTTTGTCACCTTACTGCCTTTGAGAAAAGACAGTAGAAAGAAAAAGGAACATACTAAAATCTTCACAATATCTATTAAAAGCAAATGAAATGACAATCATTAACTTACTCCTTGTCATGTGCAGTGTGCACAGCCTTCCTCTCAATAGCCATTAGGCAGAAGGTAAAAATAATCATTTTAACAGTAACTACTATCAATGAAATATTTTGTGATTAGTCACTAAGCTGTGATTAAACCTATGTATATGGTGACTGAAGAAGGCCAGCTCCAGGCCACGAGTATTTGTTATCTCAAATTCTCCTATAGTCCAGTGGAGCAAGCTGTAAGCAGCTCACCTCTGCCTGATGTAGGTAAGATGCACCCTTAGCTGCACTCCTGGTCCTCCAAATTGCACTGTGTCACTCCAGGGTGACAATCAGTCTGTCCTTAGTGGTGACCAAAACAGTGACTCTTCTATGAATGAATGATACAAAGGTAGCCACCTGTCCATTCCAACAAGCAGCAATGTTTAGCCCTAAGAAAAGGGTTGTGGCATCCCACGATTGTTCTTGGGTCTCTCAGAAGGCTTGAGTCTATCCATGTTCATCATTCAACACCACTGTCTTCAGAGAGTGCTATAAATGATGGGCACAGTCACCAAGCACCCTGGGTGCTTGCTGAACATGCCTGCTGAAACGTGCTGGTTTTTTTATATCAGAAAGTGTTTCTCACCTCCCAGCTCTTTGGACAGGTTTAAGGGTTTTATTTTTCTCCTTCAATCTGCCCTTCTCAGTCTCTCCCCAAAAAATTTCAGCAGGAGTGATTAAGTTGCAAGGAAAAACTACTTTGGTGTCAAACCTAAGCCAAGATCTCTCAAAGGGACTTGTGTATGTATACCAGAAATTGGTTTGCAGAATGTAGAATCATATTAGTTTCTGTATCATACCTCTGAAGCATATAGGCATAAGGCCATCCTTCAGCAGTGATGTCTAAAAATGAAGGGCCTTCCAACATCTATCACAGAGGGACTCAGTCTCTGACCAGTAACATCCTTTCATCCTTCAGATGTAACACAGTCAGTATAAAGCTTGGAAGACAACACTGAAATCAACAGAGGTCTTCCATCTGACTTTACTGCTCCCACAAATGAAGCGTTTAGGGCACGTGGCTCACATCCTTACTATCAACCTGCATTTCTCTCAGTAGAGTGCACATCAAGGGTCAATATGAAACCTTAATAGCCAGGTTATTCAGGATAGTATAACCATGAAAAATTTCCTCAAATTATGCTGTGTAGGTCTTTAATGAGAGACCAGAGAGGCAAGATAATATTTTTAGGGAAGTGATTCTGTGACATGCTTACTCACAACTCATGTCAGATTGCTCCTTTTAGTGTTATCACATGATGCAAAGGTTTCTCCTGCCTAAAGGAGGACTAAAGGCATCTAACTTACACACAAAATCTCTCTTCCCACCTCCTCCTCTGAACTGTCCAAGCTATGAGCACCACAAGAAGTAAAGCAAATAGGCTAAATGATGGCAGGTCAATTATAGTGTTGAAATCATGTCCAATTTCATAATGTGAAGCATTATAAGTAACCCAGAAAGGATTGGCTTACACTCACAAGTGTAAATATTTGATTTTTATCTTGACATTGTCCTTTCAAGGAAAGTCACAGAGGGGAACATAGAGAGACTATAAAGGGGATACTCATGTTTTGAAGAGCCAATGCTTTACGGATAATGGTGGCAGCATATGGAGGATGCCACCAAGATCCTATAGCTGTTGCAGAAAGGGACCAGACATGACAATATGACCCATTCTGTCTAATAAGAAGAGGTTCAAAAGGCCTTCATTAATTACTCTCTGTGGCATCAATCTTTGCATACTATTACAACCAATATTTCTACCCTACACATCGTGCAGTCACACAGGGTGGTACACAGATTGACATTCAAATGCAAACACATGCAAACATTGCACTGCTTGATTTGCTAAGAGAAGGAGAGTATTTGAGATACTCATGAGGAGGCCAATAGTAAAAGAAATAATGTTCAACCCTCTACCGTCCTATTATAGCCAAAACAGATCAAGATCTGTCCGGTTTCTGTGTCAATTTTTTGTTGTTTTGTCCCAACACACCTGCCTCAATATTCTCTAATATTCAAATTTTCTCTTGGTTTGACAAGGAAAAGGGAGATTAAAGTTTTCAAAGTGATTTGCAAGAATTTTATTCCATGCTTCAGAAACTGAAATTCACCTCTCTCTTTCCCACAATTCTCATTATAATTAGAGTCGCTGTGAAAGACAGGGCAAGGTCTCTGCATCAGCTGAACTGGCTTGACATGGACCTCAGGAAAACAAAGCTACTCATGGAAAACATTTGTTTATAAAAGCCTAAAAGGACAAAAACGAAAAAAAAAAAATCCTTTATCATTTAAGCCTGTCCATAAATCTCAGTAAGACTGCAAAGTTGCAGCTTGCTTGGTATATTTTATAGACAGAGATCTTGCTGACTTGGCTGACACTAGCTAGGAGGCGGGGAAGGCAGGAAAGTTGAGATTTGGGGTGGGTAAACATTCCCATCCATCAAGTGATTGGATTTGCAACTAAAGCTGTGAAAGCCACATCAGATTAATGTTGCCAGGGCAGGAATGATGTGAAAATCATCTGTCTTTAATTCAAGGGATAGTAGGGACAGGGAATACACACGTGGGGCCAGGGCAGTCCTGGACCCTCAGTACCTTTAGTCCAAGGAACAGGAAAAAAGACTCCCACACAGATCCACATTATGTATAATCCCGGAGCACGTCCTCAGCTCTTTGCACTTGGTTCGGAGAAGGGAGGGGAGGGTGGAGGACAGGGTCCAACAACCAGCCCTGCAATTTCCCTTCAGCTTCACATCTCTTTTGTTCAGAGCAAGATGCCCCAATTGTGCTGAACCATGTGAAAAGAAAACCTACAGAGGCTTTTGTTCTCCGAAATCTCTCATCGAAGGAAAGAGCTGAGACCGAGCAATTTAATTCACTTAGGACTTTTGTGTCTTAATCCATGGAGCAAGGTTTTCAATCAGCTGTGGGGTGACAGGGGAAGGCGGCTCTGTGCAGGCTCCCCTGGGTGCAGGCGGGTGGGTGGAGGGCAGAGAGGGAGGAGGGGAGCTGAGCCGTGATCAGTCACAGATCTCCTACCCAGCCCGAGAGGAGCCGACCAGGCATTACTCCACACCAGCTTTCAGGAATGCAAAGCAGCTTAAGCGTGTAGGTCATTTCAGGACACTAATGATAATTAAAAAGAACCCTAAAACACACTGACACACCAAATGACGATGGGAAGCGGAGTCTGTGGGTGAAAAGGGAATAAGTCCAACTCCTCCCCAAGGGGGCAGATGGAGGATGCACAGGAAACAAATTAGCTTTAAAAAAACTACACATACAAGGAAAATTTATGGAAAAGAGGAGACTAGCAAACAAACAAACAAACAAACAAACAAACAAACAAAAAAAACCAGAAAAAAACACCCAAAGAAACAAACAAAAAAACCCCTAGCAATCAAACAAAAGAGGGACAGCACACATTTGGACTGAGAGAGCAAAGAAAACTGGATTAGTAACAGCCCAGGCTGAATGACTTGGACAGTGCCTCAGCATATCTAGGAGTCAACTGCTTTCCATCCTCAGTTCCTTCACAATTTTGCAGCCCTGCCAGGGTAGGACCTGGGTGAGGCCCTGACATTGAAACAAGCAGAAGTCTACCAGGGTGTGGGAATGACCTCCAGCCCCTCCTGGAACAGCATGTGCCTCACTCTCTCTACACCCACACCCTGACCCAATGTTTCCAGCTACCAAAGGTCACTGCTTCCCCTCACTGCTTACATATTGGTTCTGCAGGAAAAGGACCAGGGGCCAAGATTTGTACAGTACTTGGAAATCAGAAGTCATCCGAGGAAACAGAGCAAAATTTTTGTTCATAAGGCTGACCCCTATATATACACATAAACTCATTTACACACATACAAACCTTTCCCCCTCCTGGAACACCTGGATTTATAAAAGGTTTGCTTCTACTTTAAGGACACAGTTCAGGAAGGGCAGCTGTTGAATCACATTTCTCCATAGAGCACACAGCTCTGAAACTAAATGTTATCATGAAAATCCCAGTGGGCTGAGGCTGGGAAGGAAAAACAGACTCCTGACCTGCAGTTGTTAAAAATGGCTTTTTGCAGAAGAATGGTAATGTGAAGCGCTATCTTACAGAGGGTAAAAAAATAACACCGGGAACTCAAATTGCACACACTGAAATGGCACACTTTTAGCACCTTGAAAAACAAAACAAATAAAACAAAAACCCAGCACAGCCTGTAATCTCTATTAGAAAGTAGCACTGGGACAGGTTTGTGGTGTGCTGAGAGCCACGCATCTCATCCCATGGCAGGGGATGAAAGAGAGAAGGAACTCTCAACTCCACTCTGGTGACATCCCGCCTGGAGCACTATGTCCAGTTCTGAGGTCCCCAGCACAGGAAGGACATTGACCTGTTGAAGTGACTCCAGAGGAGGCACCAAAAAGGATCAAACAGATGGAGCTCTTTTCCTACAAAGATTGTCTGAGAGAGTCTGGGCTGTTCAGTCTGGAGAAGAGAAGGCTCTGGGTTGACCTTATTGCCTTCTTTCAGTATCTGCAGGGCTTACGAGAAAGATGGGGAGGGACTTCTTACAAGGGCATCTAGTGACAGGACAAGGGAGAACAGATTTATTCTGAAAAAGAGCAAAAAATCCTTTACTATGAGGGTGGTGACACGTCGGCACAGGTTGCCCAGAAAAGTTGTAGGTACACCATCCCTGGGAGTGTTCAAGGCCAGACTGGATGGGGCATTGAGCAATCTGTTCTTGTGAAAGGTGTCCCTGCCCATGACAGGGGCATTGAACCTAGATGATCTTTAAGGTCTGTTCCAACCCAAATGATTCTGTGCTTCTATGATTCTCGACCTGATTCCTCCAGAGCTCCAAGTGCCCTCATTCTGCCAGCAGAGACACATGATTCTCCAGCCTTGAAAAATCCAGGTGGGTGGCTATGATGGTTTTGAAGCAGCTGAGCTCATGGGTCAAACAAATGACATGAAGACTTGGTGGCAGCTGGTCAGTATGTTTGAAGATTACAGGCCTAGACGCTGCCACCAATACCTTGTAGCAGTGCCTCCTACCCCCAGATGTAAACCACCTCCTTCTTATCGACCTTCTCTACCAGAAGCTAGGACTTGAGAAATAGCTACAGACAGATTCTGTTCACTCAAGATCTTGACAGAAAACTCTGTAAATGGTGAAAATTTCCATAGAAAGAGAATTCCAGCTCAGAGTTACTGTAGTTATCAGAAATGAGTTGAATTCAAATGTTAGCAGCTACGTTTACAATTGTGAGGTGGAAACAGAAATGCTGCTTACATTAAGTGCAGTGTGTCTCTGACAGCCATATCTTCTCCTTCTTGACAACTTAAGGAAGAAAAGCAACTGTCATCCGTGGCTTCAAAAAGAAATCAAGACCCCTGTGAGGCCAGACAGCTACTGAGAGTCTGATCTGAATTTACTGCTGCAGACGGAGGGGGAAGTAAATGGCACTTTATGAACTCCATCATTTATTGACTCGCCAACATTGTTTGCTTTTGGGGAGGATGGTGATGCTTTTAAAACCTATTTTTCTTCACACTGTAAAGGGACTTGCATTTGTTTGACTGACTGCAGTGGCCTGATGGCAGCATCACCACCTCTTGTGGCTGAGCGTGCTCTTTCTTCCTCGTTCCTGTATCGAAAATGCTCCATTTCATAGCTCTTTTACTTGAAGCCTTCTGACAACCCCTATAAAGATATCTCCTGGAAACCCCAGGCTTTTGCTGGGCTATGAGCAAGCTGTTGTACATTAAGCAACAATAACTAGGAACACCCAGAGCTCTTGGAGCCTCCAGAGAGAAGACAGTATCCCTCTGCATTCTGTCAGGCTGATCAGGGCCACACAGAGCTGTAGCGGGCATCCACTTCAGTTCTTCCTGTCTCAAACACAGGTCAAGCAAAGTGACTCTGTTTTTAACATCCTCCTAAGGCATCAAGAAAACTGACTCACATGGGAATCACTTCCCCAAACTGCAGCCAGATAGATGTTAGGCCGTGGTGAGTTCACTCTGTCTGGATGCCGGGTGCCCACCAAAGCTGCTCTGTCACTGCCCTCCTCAGCTGGACACAAGAGGCAAAATAAAACAAAAGGCTTGTGGGTTGAAATAAGGACAGGCAGAGATCACTCACCAGTTACTGTCTCGAGCAAAAATTGACTTGACTTGGGGAAATTAGTTTAATCTAATACCAATCAAATCAGAGTGGGGTAAGGAGAAATTAAACCAGATCTTAAAACACCTTCCCTCCACACCTGTCTTCTTTCTGGGCTCAGTGTCATTCATGATTCTCTCCTCCTGCCCCCAAATAATTCAGGAGGACTGGGAATAGGGGCTGCGGTCAGTTCATCACCTGCTGTCTCTGCTCCTCCTTCCTCCAAAGGTGTTGAGCTCCTCACACTTTTCCCCTGCTTGAGCATGAGATCCCTCAAACAGGAGACAGTCTCCCATGAACTGCTCCAGTGTGGATCCCTTCCACAGGGGTGCAGTCCTTCAGGAACAGGCTGCTCCACTGTGGGTCCTGCATAGGGTCACAAGTCCTGACAGCAAACCTGCTCCTACCTGGGCTGCTCCCTCCAGTGGCCCCACATCCTGTCAGTAACCAGGCTGAAACAATGAGGGTTTGTTTTCTCTGGAGGAAGCTACCTGAGGGACCCTCTCTTTCATACTCAGATGAAACGTGTAAGAAGTAAATATCTTTTATAAACCAATAAAGCAAGTGTTGCCAAATTAATTTCAAATCCAGCAGCAAGTTCAAAAGATATTTCATGGGAAGGGAAGGTGGGAAGAGATGGAAGTAGAAGAGAAGCGAAGAGAGAGATAGATGTACCAGGGGAGATTCAGATTGGATATTAGGAAAAATTCTTCACTGGAAAGTTTGTCAAGCACTGAAAAAAGCTGTCCATGGCAGTGATGGTTTCACCATCCCTGTAGGGATTTAAAAAGGTGGTGCCTGTGGACATAGATTAGTGGTGGGTTTGGCAGTGCTAGGTTGGACTTGATGATCTTGAAGGTCTTTTCCAACCCTAATGATTCTATGATAAGAACTGCTGGAAAAATGAGATGTTTTTTAAGAAGCATTTCTGCACAACTGCTAAGTTTCCCCAGAAAAGGCCAAAGGTGCAATGATCACCAGAAACATCAGCAAGAAGAGGTGTTCGGGCTCTCAGCCCTCAGGCAAGCCCTGTTCCCCCTGTGAATGCCATGACCGAGGAAGGTGTGGGAGCAATCTTGCCGGCTCAGTGCTGAGGGACACGTCTCTGCTCAGCTCTTCATGTCCACTCCCACTTAAGCTGCCACAGAATAACCTTGTGCTCCCCGCTGTGCCACTGTGCAAGGGCTGGCAGGGGAAGGGGCTCAGGGATAATGAATGAAGCTCTATATTAGCCACAGAAGCACAGGACAGTCAAATGAAAGGGTAAAAGTATGGTCATGAAAGACAAGCAGTCACTCCGACTGTGTGCTGGAGGTAATTACTGCTATATAAATAAACCAGAGGGAAAAAAAAATCTTTTAAAAATCTAATTACCATGCAGCACTGTGGGTTTCAACCTTGGTCAAGTACAGGCAGACCTGATTTACGCTCCATCATAAAATCCTAAGCACGAGGCTGGTCTCCCTCTCTCTTTACAATATGAGTCAGGGAATCAGCACAGGACACTTCTCAGAGAGGAGCTGCCTGATAGATAGATGTGCTCATGTCTGGGTGGGTCAGCATCTCCAAAAAGCCCGGGACTACATGAGTACACCACCTGCATGTCTATTTATCACAGTTTTTCCTCTGCAAGAACAACACCATTTTGTTTTTGTTTATTTTTTTTTTTCAAAATAAAAGCAAAAAAATTGCTCCCAAACCTCTGTTTCACTGGATTTTTTCTGATGATTAGTGTTTCTCATGACCCTTAGTAAGGATATGTCTCTGTTGTGCAGAGCTGTCTGCCTTCTTTGAAGCATGTCATGAGGCAGTTCTGTGAAAATTTCCTAATTGTGTGGAAAATGGAAACTGAGGTAGACGCTTAATTTATGACTGAAACTTTTGTCTCCTACTCAAGCAAGAGTTTTATGCTCTGCTTATTTTTTTTTTTTTTTTAATCTCAGTGTGAACCCTGTACCCATCATTCTAAGACAAAAAGTGACCCAAACTTAGATCTTTATTTCCTGTGCCTTTGCTCATTGCAGGATAGAATTTATCCACGAAGAACAGTGGGTGAGTCAAGTGCATCAGCTAACTTTAAATGCAAAACCATTTTGAACTTGAAGAACTGAGGCACATTCAATAGCAGAGCAAAATAAATCCTAAAGCACATCTGATTCTCCTCATGTGGAACCAAGTGCTACACTGCAACATTTTAACTGCAGAAACACTTCTGACAACAATAAAGTACAGGCTGGATTTTCAGCTCCAGGTTCAGAGCTGTTGATATAAGTGGACAGGAAGCAGATTTCCCACCATGAGCAAACAAGAGGCATGTCTTTCGCATCCCAATTTGAGAGAGAGAAATCAGAACCTATTAAGTCAATAATTTTTGTCAGTAGACAAGCACACACACACACACACATACGTAGTATAAGGACAAATATGTTAGGTCATTGAAACATCTCGTATAAATTCCAAACTGCAAAACTGTGTTAAAAAACCTTGCAACTTTACTCAACAGATTTCAGATCTCAGCGTTGGTTAGATTTGAAAGCCAAGCATTTTGCTTAAAGCCATATCAAAACAATATGCTTCAATAATTTCTAAACACAAACACAGATCTGAAAGTGGTAGGACAGCCTGGGGCAAAAAAATAACTTATTGTGTCATCTAATTGTTTCCAGCACTTTTGAAAAGCAAATAGTGAAGCCAGAATAAGTATTAAACAGAAGCAAAAGTTAGAAAACAAACACGATCAGAGTTCAAAAGTAAGACAATTTCCTTATCGTCGTTAATGAGATTTATTACCCAGCATCTGTTATCCTACCTTTAAAAAGTCAAAGCCCACTTTTAATAATTGCCTCTTGCTTTTATACGGTATCTGGCACTCGCACAGCTTCCTTGATTAAACCTCAAAGCAGGTAAGCACTGTGATTCAGAGAAAGGAGGATTCAAAGGTAAAACAAATTGCCCATAGTTTTAGAGAAATCAGTGCCAGAGGAAACAATCAGAAGTCCAGGCTCCCATTCTTTACAATAAACCACCCTGCAGCTAAAGCCTTGTCTGCTATAGCCCACCATCAGTGTCAATTTTGCAACCCTGATGGCACTCAAACCTCTGTAGCTTTAGGAGAAGTTACACACACCATACACATAAACATAAAGAGCCTCATCAGAGGAGCCTCTGGATGTCTAAATGGACACAGTGAAGAAGGTGGGTTCAAGGGCTGCTCGTGCATAACACCATCAGGAAAAAAACTAATAGGTGCAAACAAGCTGCAAACATCCTTAGAGGTGAAGGTTTGTGACCCAGGGAGGAATAAAAGTCTTGAAGAGACTGAGTGAATTAAAACAGAGCTTTACTGAGGACTGTGCTATGGCAGCTGCACTGGCAGTGGAGAGGGGTGGGTAACTGAGATGCGTCGCCTGATCTCATGTTAAAGATGTTATGGGAGGGTGAGTGGTGTGGGGAAATAACCCACCCCATCTTGCACTCACTTATGACAATCATCTTTTTTAGCTTTTTAAATTAGGATCTAACCCCATTTTGATGAATTTCTTATTGGGAAAAGGAAGCAAAAACATTTGAGATTACATTCTACTAGCTGTGAAAATCTCAGCTGTAATACTCCTGTAGCAGCAATTCGTGAAACTTGTTTTATCAAAACCATGACCCATGCCTCTAAATTTTATCTTACCTTCCTGCAGCCCTTTCAATCAGGGAAAATGTAAGCAGAGAGTTCAAACTGTCACAGATCCACTTACATTATATTTAAAAGTAAAAAGAAGGGGACAAATATTAAAATGCTTCCACACAAAGAGAAACACAGAGACAGCTCTAAAAGAAACTGGAATAGCTCTTGGGAACAGCTCTTGTCTCTTGAATAAATACTTTGCAGTTTACAGCTTTCTATAAAAAAGATATTTTCTTTTTTCCCATCTTTCTTCAAGCTAAACGCAAGCTTTATGTTGTAAAAAAACCAAAGGGTTTGATAAGCCCAAGAATGGGCTTCCTGTATGTGTGTCTGAGTATGTGCATTTTTTATTCCGGGTTCAAGAAAAAAATGCATGTAGAGCATGTGCCACACACTGAGACTGTCCCTGCTCTAAAAACTCTGCTACAAGCCTGCAATTCCAGGAGTGCACAAGAGGTACAACTTGGAGCTTTGCAGATGAAAGACACGAGTGGAAGCCAGAACTGCAGCGAGATCAAGAGAAACTCAGATGATTCTCATCAAACTGAAGTACCTAGTTTTTCTTCCTCTGTTCTCAGCTCTCACCTTCCTCTTTCTTCCCCATTTGACTGTGGCCTCTACACTCATGGGTATCTCTAGTATTTGCAGCATTCACAGTTTACTGAACTTTTCCCAGTTAATATTTCTTGCTTGCCAGTAGGGATTTAATTTTAAAAACTAATAATAGAAAAAATCATTCATGTTAGCACTGCAGGAAAGGTTATTATTGCTCTAAAAAAAAAAAAAAATTACAGAAGCTGATTTTGAGGAAGACAGGCAGTTGTCAGCTCAGAACAGAAGAGCCTGGTGGTCACACATGGCTAACTCTCTTATCAGGGTGATTCTCTCCCTACAGACTAGCCAAGAAATAGTTTTGCTTACTCCTGTCTGATTCAGCTGACCTCAGGCAACCTTCCTTCAACTTGTCTCAGCGTAAGAGTCATCAAATAAAAAAAAATGTGGTGTGAAATTTGGGGAAGTTTAAAAGCACATCAGAGATTTTGACTTGTTTGTTTAAAGGAATAGGATGTGCCACACTTAAAAATGGTCCATTATGTTCCTGAAGTGCCTGAAAGTTATAGTAAGAGAGAAAATGTTTCAAGTGTTTAGCTCCTGTTTTACTATATAGAGTAAGTGGCAAAGTCTTGCAGGCAGAATGTCTCTGTGAACCATAGGAGCTGCTCAGTAAGAGGCAATCTCTAGAAAGATATGCACAGGGACCTGATGTAGGGCAAACAAGACTATGTGTTTAATATCCAGGCTATTACTGTTACTCTGTTATGTCATGTATCTTATCCTGTGATGCACTTTTCCTGTCCTGGAAACAGAGGTAATATATTTATTGTTTGCTTTAATCTTACAGTTAAGTTATGTGGACACAATCCACTAGAATTTGCTGGGATTGTGATTGAATTTCTGAATAAAAAGAAAAAACAAACCCCAAACAAAAAGAAACAGCCTTTATTCTGCTTCTTAAACATCTTTAAATTTGTTGAACTCAAAAAAGACTAGCATTCTTGTTTCCTTTTTTTACCACAAAAATATAATTTTTTTAAGGTAAACTGAATTTTTTTGTAATACTTCCTGCATATCTCTAATGTTGTACGAAATTAATAATAGAAATTCGGAGTTGCAGAACAAGGGAAAAAATCTAAATAAAGGCATATTTTAAAATGAAAAAGGCAGTAAGAATTTTACTCCAAGAGCAGGAGAAGTCAGTCCAAATCTCTGACTACAGAGTCACAGGGAAAAACTGAAATTTATCCAGCCCTAAAGTGAATATATTTGTTCCAGCTTTTATAGACTGCAACAAGGATCAGGACAATATGTGCACTATTAAGCCCCCCATAACTGACTAAAAAAAGGATATGAGGAATGTTTCAAAACTGGTTCACTTGTGCAGTTGCAGAGGGACTGATCTACATCACTAACTCTATTAGAGAACTATGCTCACATGGTTATTAGGAAGCAATAAAACAAGTTAGTTTAACAGCAGTGTCTTGGAGGGCTAAAGCCTTATCTTACTAAACCCATAGTTTAAAAGAACTCTGCTCTTAAGTAGAGCTTATCTGGGTTACACAGGCTTTAAATCTGCCCCTAAGTTTCTTCCCTCTTTCTGGCAAGGGCCCTCCAACCCTTGTGATGGTATCCAGCTCATGACGGGAGATTTACAGCTGTGTCAAACTCAACGAGCTGGGTGAGGGCAGCCACACAGCGGTATATTTATCGTGCATCACTTAGGAGATGCAGAATATTGCTTGGACACTTTAATAGATGCATCAGTGTTAACTGATTTGCTCTGAGGCACCATATGCTAATCAAATGGGGTGCGATGCATAATGTCTTATTAATGTCGTAATAAAGGAAATCTCGATGTGTTCCGTAATGTCTTTATGATTACCTTTAATTTTAGATAGCTGGTGAAGGAACGTGTGTTCAATACCTGGATCTGCTGTCTAATTACCTAGGATATAATAAGAACCAAGTGTACGATAAAAGGCTAGGGTTTTTATTGGAGATCGCTGGTGACAAAATAAACCATAAATAAGTCTTACAACCTGAACAAGCGCCTGAAACACCACATCCTGATCGGCATGTGAGATTGTTTTAGGCATATTTTGATTTCTTTTCATCTTTAGTCACCAACCTGGAAAAAGGAAAGGCGTAGACACAGAGGGATATAGCTTCAAAGAAGCTCCCAGGAGGTTTAAATACATGGGTCCAACAGATGTTTTACATTTACTTCTACAAATAAACATACTCACAGTTCTGTCATTCACTTCAAGCCACCCCTTATGCTTAGGACAGCTTTTCGGGTAAAGTTACCTTAAGCCTGCTCATCTTTTTCATAAATACTCTTATTATTTTACTTCTTAACACGCACCCTACTACTTTGAATTAGCTTCTGAGAATTTGAAGCAATATGGAGAATAATCTCCTATTAACAGCATATGGATGTCAGGTGTTTTCTGTTATACAATTTGCCTAATCCTCAATGTATTTTGCATAGGAAAATGGTAACTATTCCCCTTTTGTAACTGGGGAAACTGAGGCACGGGGTTCCAATAACCTCATACGTGTGACAGCACTTTGGATGTGGGATTAGGTGACAGGTCTCACAACTTCTAAATCGATTTCTGAGCAAATAAGTGTTTGGAATGGAGCTCCTCACATCAAATAGCATGTCTTAGAAGAAAATTTTGGTTTTGTTGTGTCAGGTAAGAGAGGTTTCAGGAGTCTTGTACAAGAGATGAATTGATTTAAAGTGATGTCCTTGCTTTATCAAGATTGTCACCCAAAACCTGGTGCTTTTGCACATATGCACATATCACCCTTCCATCCTTCTTTTGTAGAAAAAGCTTTTAAACCAGGACCCCAGAGGAAAGGTTTTGCAGCTGAGGTGGTGAAACTGGAAACACAACACAACTGAAAATTTTAGCATGACCCTTCACAACCAGAGCTGCTCAGTGGTGATATTTGAGCCCCTTCATACAGACAGGCTCCAGGGTGGCTTGTCCCTAAATATATTTGACAGGTGCACACAGAGTTATTTCAGACAGGTGGTGATGAAACCATGATCAGCATCTGGCCGTTGTAACTGAAACAGAGAGGAAGGGAAGAGTGAATTCTGGATCTCTGAGTGAACTACAATCTGCTACTCTAGCATGAATCAGAGAAAAGCTTCTGCAGGTTAGTAGAGTCACGCCAGGGTAGAAGTAGTAAAAAAACTAAATGAAAACCAGGCCCAGGAATTAGAGCAGCAATGCTGCCTGGGCCCTAAGAGACAGCCAGAAACCCTTTGATAGAGTAAAATCCTCGTACGCTGCAAGAAACAACCTGCAAGAGAGTTCCCTATCGGCATCATTAATGCATTCCCCAAAGCAGAAATCAGAAGGCTCTTTCCAGAGGAGGGATGTTGTAGAAAGAGGCTCCCTGTTTAATGACACCAGTGAATGTTTTGCCTGATGTGGAAAGAAAGAAATTAGCTCCTGCTGATTTGTTGTCTACACAGGCTGGCACAGGCCTAAAATTCACGATCGGAAAGGGTGCAAGGCAGGGTGAGGAGTGGAAAGTAGGAGTCATTTCAGCAGTGGGATAACTGTTTTTACAATTCATGATCCCTTCTAGCCATTTAGCTTCCTGGAACATGGGATTCACCTTCCTTATGATCTGTTTCTCTGTCTTTTGGATTTATGAAAAATGGGGAATTGGTGCTCAGGATCAAGCAGAACAAAATCAAACAGCCCAGGGGACAGTGTTGTCCCCAGATGAGAAAGAAACTGTGCACTTAGGCAAAAGTCATGTTTTCAGCTGTTATGTGAGTTTAAGTCTGGATTTGGTTCCAGCACAGCTCAAAAAGTACAGTGTTATTACTAGGCACAGAGTACTTCCTTCTCCCTTCTTTTTTTTAAAAAAAGTTCAGGTCTCAAATCAGTGTTTCTGTTTCTTAAGCTAGTGAACAGAGCTGTGAGGAATTCCGAAAGATCAACTGATCCAGAAGGAGGTATTAATATTCAGTAGTTCATGAATGCTTGTCTAATGTCATCTTCACAACTTCTACAGACTGAGATAACACAGCAACAGGAAACACCACCCTTATGCTTAACATCTTTGCTGGCCAGTTCCACATCTCAGTAGCTTTCTGCAGCTCTTTTTCTCTACAGTGAAACTTACTTTTCCCTTTGGTAGTTGTAAATTGTCCAAACAGAGGAGTTATCCACTTCCATAGAAGCACATCTCCCTGACTTCCATGCAACACTGTGTTTGTCTGTAGTTTTCTTTTCCTACTCCTTATTTAATTGTTTTATTTTTCCCTCATCTGACTAATATAACTCTTACAGCTTCTATGCCATGTGCTATGTTTTTGTAAAGTCTAATTGGGATGGAGATGTCTTTATTATTGACCTCTGTGCACTGCCTCAGATGATACCAGTTTCATCATCTTAGTCAAATGGATGCTCAAGAAGGAATTTGTCACTCTGATACGCCTGGACTTCTTTACATTAACACTGTCCAGTGGGTTATTCTGAAATAAACTGGAAACAGTAGAAAGGAAAGATCTTGGAAGAAGATAGAAAAAGGAATAGGAAACAAGGAAAAGGAATTATAAAAATGTTTGAGTGTTAGGTCTAGTTTAAATTTATCCCCCAAAACAGCATTGAAAAAACACTGAGCAATATAGACTCCACATTTTCTGTTTATCCTACAAATAATTCTGCAGCAGAATAAAAAATTTAAATATAGCACTTCAGACCAACTCCAGCTGAAACTTAAGATGAACCTGAATATCTCATGGTTTGCCTAACCTGTATTCCTAATGCTGTTTGTTCTAAGTCAGCAAACCCTCATTTCTACAGGGAATGTTTGAACTTAAGTCCTAATCCATATGAACGACGGCAAGAACACATAAGAGCAGGAATCATAAATCTAAAGCCTTTTATTTTATTTTTCATTGCCTCATAGTTCCATAGCTCTAAGCATTGTGGCTTCCACAGAGGGTAGCAGCACACTGCCAGCAGCATACCTAATTAATTCCTCCTCGCCTGTTCCATGTGGCTTCCTTACCCCCCATCCAACTGACCTATTGCTTCTCTTCAAGATAGGCTAAATTAATGATGGTGAAATTAAGGAAGAAGTGAATTATTTAATTCCATATAGTATCAAAGCTTACATGATCCCAGCACTGACTAGGCCAGAAGGATCAGTCCATGCCCTTGGGATTGTTTTTCTGGTCTTCTCCCTGAGTTCTCCTCAAAATCAATGGGAATTTAGCCTGGTCTTCAGTGGGTGACCTTTTAATTCTCAAGAGGTGCATAGCGCTTGGCATTTACTCTGTGCAGTGTCTTTCATGAGAAGGGCTCAAAATATCTCTCTACACCAAGTCTCACAATATCCTCAAGGGGATAGTAAGCATTATCCTCATTTAATTAATGCGTTGCCAAAGGCTAAAATACGAGCTAAAGGAGGCTGATCCTTCAAGGTGCTCAGCTTGCTCATATTCTGGTGAAGCTGGTGGGGAGATGAACACACTGAACACCAAACAGGATTACCCTCCAAGACCGAGGTCAATTTTCAGACCAGATATTCTTGCCCAACATTCTTCATTCAGTGTTTATATTCAGTGCCTTCACCCACTGCTGCAGCAAGATCCAAGTGATAGCAATAACAAGGAATATTTTAAATTGATTTGTTTGTGGTGGTATGTGTTCATAAGCCAGCCAATCCTGAGGCACATCAGCCAATGTGCCAATTTTCTCCTGTCAATCAGCACAGCACAGCAAGCAGAAAGGGTCACTTGGAAGCCAACAAGATTCACAGGACTTGGCTTTACTCCTGCACTGGCCAGGGCTTGGCATATCACCCTGGGGTAAGTCATCACTCCCAGATCATCTGTTCAATTCCTATCTATTGCCCTGACACTAATAACGAGTATCTTACTATCAGCAATTTGCTCCCTAAATGCAAGTAAGCAGGAAGAGGAACAGAGCCATAGAAAAGCTAAATAACTTCTAAAGTCCTGTAGGACATCTTCTGTAGCCAGGGAGTTTAACAGAGTGGACTTGGATCTTTGTGGAATTAAAATTCTGTCCATTAGACCATAAGAAAAGTACAAAGATGTAAACTTCCCTCTGCCTGTTCTCATCTGCCATCCACCTTTTCCCTCTTCCTTTTTGGTCATAAAGCTGCTTATTTTCATTACATCTTAAGTGCTTCTGGGCTTTTTCTACTTTTGAAGATGATTTGATGTCTTGATTGAGGCTCATAATAAATGTCTAAGCAGGTAGATCCCTAAATTAGCCTAAAAGTCCTGATGGATGCATTGTCATAAGTAAAAAAGGCAGCAGTGGGAATAAAGAAAACTTTACCATGATGCAGACCCACAGCCAAATGCCCAGAGTTGCATTGAAACCCAGCATCATTTTTTTTTTCCTGCATAGCAGCTGTAAAACAGAATTAAGCTAACATGTCACTGAAAATAGGATCTCTCCTATGGGGTATAATGTCTACCATCTTTTCGGAGTAATTTGCTGCTCTATATTAAAAGAACTCTTGAGTTTCTACAATAGGCAGTCTAATTACAAACATGTGGTGTTAATGTTTGATGACTAGAAGCACAGCAAATCCAAGGTGTATTTCAGAACAGTATGTGTGTTTTCTTTGCTTCAGTGGCTGGACAAGACATCCATTAGAAGGTGATGAGCTAAACTGCAATCTTCTTGGAAGATTTTATGACTGTGCCAGGATTTAAAGAAGTGCAGATGACTGTGCCAGGATTTAAAGGTGCTACTGAATGCACCTCAAATAGGTTCAGGTGTGAGACCAAGTCACATATAGGTACTCTGACAAAGTCACTTTGAACTGGAGAAAAAGCATTTCAGGATCTGAAGCCAGATAAATGCGGCAATGAAGAGGAGGGACAAGGGACAAGTCAGTAAGTCAATCCCCAGTTATAAAACTACTGAGCACGTGTGCTGCAGGTGATTGCTATAGACTGGCCTGAGCTTTCTTCAGCACAGCCTTGAAAATGTTAGTGGTGAACAAAGTGTATGGGGAAAAAAAAAAAACAAAACAGCCAAAAATGTCAGCTTCATTAATGACAAAAACTTTCTCCAAAACTTTATTCTCCAGTTTTATGTTCATGTTCTCT
>JAWWES010000094.1:64352131-64369932 GCA_035583135.1 Lophotriccus pileatus
ACAGTGTAAGTTGCCAGTAAAATGCAGGTTCTGTTACAACAAATCTCAGCTGTTAGAACTTACAAGCTATGAGAAATAATAATGAAAATAAAGAATTCACTTGAATGTTCAATTTTTTTTTTTAATTTAAGTAATTATCTCTAATCTTTTATACTTGGTATATAAGCTATTAAACACTAAAAAAGTATATTTTGAGAAAAGTTTTCTTTTCTTTTCTTTTTTTTACCTGAAATTCCATGTAGTACATGATTAATACATAGAGTTTATAAAAGAAAAGGACTCATGCAAATCTTCTGACAGAGTATTTTCCTTGATTCTTAGTTAGGTATTCCTTAGTGCGTGCTCCAAACAAGTGCCACTGTTATAAGCCTATAAACAACATGACCCATAAAAATTCAACACTAGCTGCTAGTTATATATTGTTACTTACTATTTTCTTTATTATATTAGACATCTCCCATGTTCCAGGTATTTTACAGCTCTTAGGATAGTTAATGCAATTTAAATATATATATAGTGACTGTACTGAGTTCTTGTTCAGGAAAGGAACTATAATCTATCAGAAAAAAAAGCTAATTACAGTTTATCCCATTGATTTATATCTCCCCAAGCCTCCCCTCCCAATTTTTTTTGTAAGTATTAAAAACCTTAGATTGTAATTTTGATATATGCTGCTAGATAGATTAAATACCAACTAATTCTCATATAAAACTGGTAGTTTGATCAATACAGCTAAAAGCTTCATTCCTCACATATGTATTTCTCATCTTTAGAACTATCAATTTTAATCTCACATGTTGGGATTAGATAATAATCAGGGCAGAAATTCAGCCCCACAGAATTCAACAAATCCTCCTGTTCAAATTCTATGGAAAAGAACAGTTGATCCCTCTTTGGAGTAAGAAAGATGGACTGGATAACCTTTCCAAATTCTGTCCAAGGCTACATCCTACCTTTCAATCATCAAACCCTTGCCTTCTTCTCTCTCCCTCTCTTGCCTCTGTAGGAAGTAACCTCATAGAAACAGATGTGAGAGGAAACACCCAAACAAAGTTAGAAAAGGCAATTTCCCAGATCATTTGTTTCCCGGCCTAGAAACAGAAGAGAAGCCACTGGAAAGCCACCAAGAAGGTTTGCCCTCACATTCTCCAAGGAACTGAACAAATCTGTTTTGCCCTTCCTGTAAGACACAAATGGATTTCTCACCGAGTGAGTCATTTCATTTCCCAGATAGCCCCAATGTCCTTCTTATGAAGGAGAGCACAAGAGAGAAGAGAAAAAACCAATAAATAAAAATCACTTCAGCAGCAATGGGTGTGATGTGGGAACCTGATTAGAATGTCATAATTTAGCCCTGATATAGGAAATTAAATAGATTAGAGAGTAAGCAGCCTACAAAGATTCTGGTTTCAAATAGCATCTATTACCAAATTTTAAAAAAAAAAAGAAAAAGAAAGAGAAAAAGAAAAAGAAAAAAAGAAAAAAGAAAAAAAGCAAGTAAGAAGCAGAGGTGCTGGATTTCCAAATGATTTTCTACACTAACTTTGAAAAGGTTATGTGAGGAAGAGAGGAAATTGAAGCCTTTTCCCTCCACAGAGGAAAGCAAATGGGTGACACTATGCTAATGAAGACAATTCACTCCCAGGATGAGTCATTCAGCAGCAACAGGGTCTTTGTCCTGCCTGTTGATTCATATTCTTTCCCCCTAGCACAAAGAAGTCATCTTAAAAGGGTTGGCTGGGTGACCTACCCACCAACAAGTTTGGGTTCGATTTTGTTATTTATGTCGTATTAGCATAGTGTCACCCCCAGGGAGATTTTCCCTTCAGTAACGTCTCTGTCCCTCAGTCTCTGGGATATCTTTTGTGGGGTGGGATGGAGTGAAGCTTGAAGCAAGACATGATGCTGGGAGAACTATAGCAGAAGCAAGCCATGAGCAAGCAGTGTACCTGTTGGTGGGAAGGTCAGCTTGGCCTCCACTTCGCAGTGCAAAAATTAAGACAGGATTTCTTTGCCTTGAAATCTCATTGTCTCTGTATGAATAATTCCTAACAGTTCTATTTCTCTCCTCTGCTTTGACACACAGGAGCTTTTAAGCAGATCAGCCCTTCGATGTGAGAGCCCAGATCTGAACTAGCACAGTGATGGGATGCAGGTCCCATTATGCAAAGCTTCCTTGAGCAAAATTGTTTAAAAATCAAAACAAAATGAAGACATCCACAATGTTGACTGTAAGAAGAGTATCAGCTGCACAAGGACTCTACATCTGACCCGACCGACGGCAGCAGAAAAAATTATAAACCTTGTCCTTCAGAACTGGAACATTTTATTTTCATTTAATGACAACAATTATGGTCTTTTTAAGAAGCAAGCAAAAATTAAAGTACTATTTTTAAGCGTGTATCTTTTAAATGTATAACTTTATGGAAACATTACTAACCAGATAGCTGGTATAAACTGTCATATTTCTAGTGGCTGAAGGCAGCTGAATCAATACTTCAAACTAGGCTCAATATTTGAAGGCAGCAGTAAGGAAGGTGGTGTAATCCACTGTTATAGATTAGAGGGCATGTCAATCCTAAATTGCACATTACAGAAGAACTAGTTAGAAAGACTTTTCCTTTATATATAGCTGTTTGTGTTTTTTTTCTGAATAGTAAATATTCTTTGTGCTAAGTTATTTAGTCCAAGTTTTCCCTAATGTTATAAAATGCAGAATTTGTCTGCTGCATCTATCACACTGCCAATACCACTCAATAAAACATCAAATTAATTATCAAAAAGTATTTAAGATCAAAATCTTTGATTGCCTGTAATGAGATGTCCAATGATGCCAATCGCAGAAAAAGTGTCTGTTTAGAACTAATCATCAGAAACAGATTCAGATGTGAAATAAGCAGTGATCATTATGACAAGAATAATAAAAAAAAAATCAATTGCACATGTATTTAGCAAGAGCTCTTGTACATTAAATATTCATTTTATTCTTCACATTCATACCTATAAATAAATAAATTTTGTTTTTATTGGGAATTTCTTAATTTCAGCAATGAGCATCTGAAAGGAAAATGCACATATGCAGAGAGCTCTTTAGAAAGGTGACTTGCAGTGCCATAATTCAGACAAATACTTTTCCTACAAGTAGTAAGAGCACTGATTAAAAAAAAAAAAAATCCTTCTTCACATTTTATTCTTTTTGTTTAAAAGGTTGATTTGCTGTCTAGATTGATGCTACATTTCTTGGACAGAGAGCTCAGGGGCAAAGAGGCATTCAGAGTGCAGTGAAATATTTTCCCACTTTTGACTATAAATGTGAGAGTCCCAGGTAACTGAGTGAAAACTGAGCTGTGCTACACCGGGTTTACCAAGTCTCAGTGGCAGCAATGATATTACCTGCGAAGCCACTGAAGGAGAAAGATCACTCATGATGGGCAAAGACTAGGTGAATTTTGGAAGCTTCCTTCCTCCCTCTTGTTTCAGTAGCAGAGGTTGTGCTTGCCTGGAGCTGCTGCAGTGGCAACCCATGGATTGTACTCCCTTATATCATCATTAGCCTGAAAAAGCATGTGATCTGTGCTCCAATTTACCAGTAAGGATCGGATGGATGTCTCTGTTGATGGCAGCTATATCCTGGCAGTCCTACTGCAGCAGCAGTGAAGGATATCTTGTACTCAGGTCAGATCAGCAGAACTGCTCTCTGTAAAGGCATGGGATGCAAAAGGACCAAGCAGCTCCTACAGAAAAGCTAATTTGTTTGGATGGGGATTTCTTGGGGAGGACATATTGGTTGGATGGGACCTCAGTGAACTTTATTCAAGTTATATATACAAATTTTTCTCTTGTATGGGTATATCATGCCCCCGGTTCTGACCAAAATCGAGATACAGTTCTTTTACTCATCCTTCTTCCCCCTCCCCATTTATTATTTATTTAAATAATATCAGCTTTCAGAAGAAACAGATTGCTAGAAATTTTGCAACTAGGTGCACCAGTGGTGGAACTACTGAACATTAATTTTTCCAGTCTCACTTCCAGTTTGCTTTCTCTGCTGTCAAAATAATGTGCTTAATCTCAACTGAGGTTTTTCACTCAGTGGGAATCAGGCTCTCCCTCCTCTATCCACAGGCTTATTTTCATTAAATTTGTAGGAACTGAATACATTTGATAGGGCTTATTCCAGAAAAGGACAAAAAAAAAAAAAAAAAAAAAAAAAAAAAAAGTGGGAGAGAGAGAAACTTGGCCACTCAGTTCAACAGATTGGAAAAAAGGCAAGAATGGTAAATAGAGCTGCAGTACAAAAGTTTAAGACTCCTATTCTCATAAATTCAAGCTTAAGAAAAAATCAAAAAGTATCCTGGTTATTTTCAATATGTAGCTTCTTGACCTCCATATTATAATAATATTGGTTCTCATTTTAATGCTTTGTTCAAAAAAAAGAAAAATATAGAAAGCAAATAGATTTTAAAAATGGGTAAGGAAAATGGATGACAATTTAAAACAAAATAACTGGCTATGCTGGTTAGCTGGTTAAGCTGCATACATTGCCAGCTCCTGAATCGTGACACTGTGGTCTTCTGATTCCTATTCACATTTATCCACTTCTTTTCTTATTGTACACACTGATCTTCTAGGCCTGGCATATTTTCTAAATGCCTTTGAAGCTCTTGAGCCCCAGTTACAACCACTGGCAGCATAATATGTAACCATGGCTATTCCTGTCCTTGTCTGTGAAGCACTAGGAAGCAGCATTGGGAGTGCAGACATATAGCAACAGGAAAAGTCAAGACATCACTAAAGCAAGGAGTCCTGTCTGGGATGAAAAAGACTCTGCATACCTAAGATGGAAATCCAGTTCCTTTCAAGCCAGAAGAGCCTCTGGCCATACACAGCAGTTCAAAGTGCCACATACAGACCTGCCACAACAAATTCCCAGTTTCAGTGGGAACACACTGGAGAAGGATTGAGCCTATAGGTGTTCCACAACAAACTGAAAGAAAAACAAATGCTGTTGCTAATGGAGCACATGGAGAAATAAAAATTTCTGTGCCTCTGTTCCCTCTGTAAAACTCTTCAAGTAAAACACTCTTTTCCTGTGCAGTGTAACAAAAGTGACAGCAACCTCAAAAGTTGTGTTTTGTCAATTTTTGTGACATCTCCTGTCTGCTCCATTATTCAGCAACCCAAGAGACCAAACTTAGTCTGGTCTTGTTCAAAAGCTCATGGTGTGTTCTGCTGACCTAGTGAAGCTTCTTTTATTCACAGGTAGTTGAATGGCAAAATTTCTGTTGAGACAGAAACCTAGGGCCAAAAAAGTGTGATATTATGTCAAGATGGATATCCTTATAAAATATTTCATATCTCATTATTATCCAAAATAAGAATAAAATTTTACCCAAATTAATTAATCCCACACACACTTATTGGGCTAAAAATTTAACAAAAGTGTACAACTCTGCTCTCAAGTCACTGGGACATGGGAAAATAATGTTCAAAGTCTTGGCATCATCACAGGTTTTCTGTAAATAACATGAGGAGTTTTATTGTGCATAAATATGTTAAGCTTGCCCAGCCCTCTGGCTCATTCTAGAACCCCAGCATGCAAACACACTCACAATGCCTGAACAGCTTGAAATTTGAGTCCAAGGTACAAAATCAGGAGAAGATAAACATGAAGGAAAAATGAGGCAATGCCAGAAGAGTACATTATGTTCAAAATGTTTCTCTTCCCATGCTGCTGTAGAATTTGTCTATATACTAAGAAAAAAAAAAAGGCAAGCATCAGAGTAGACATTATTTCCTACTGAATGCTTACAAAACCATAAGCACATCAGATCACAACGCATTAGCAAGTCTCAACTCTTGCCAATGAGACCTTTGAAAATATGTACATGTTTCTAGATTTTACCAATTCCACAAAACATACAAAACATTGTGCTTCCTAAGAGCAAAAGTACACCAGCCAGTCTTCTTCCTCCACCTTCCTTTATATGCTGCAAGGAGAGAATCCCTTCCAAGCTGACCATCTAATTGTGTTCTGCAAGTGCTGCAGGGACCCCTAGTTTTTCACCTCAGTTCTTTATAAACCATGTTCTAGCAGTAGACAGTATGAAATCCTACATATACATTTTAGAGTAAAAAAGATATTCCTCTTCAAGCTAAAACTGAGCTCCTGTACAGTTTGTCAGAATGACCATATTTCTAGGTGGGACAGAAGACATGAAGGTCAAAAATTTGCTCATGGCTAGGACAACTGATGCACTTGAGCATCTGTAGTCAGCAGCAGAGTAGGTGTGGGCTACCACAATGTCCAGGCACAGGATAGGCATAGGACATGTAAATTCATGTATATGTTTTTTACATGGTAAATGACTTATCTAGAAAACTTAACTCATTGCTCACTTGTTAGTTACGTTGTACTCCTGTCAGTATTTGACAGAAATGTGGCCACAATTCTTCTTAAAAGGTGGGTTTTTTCACCCATGGCTGGCTTTTCTCTTTGGTCCGTGCAACTGCTATCAGAGGTGAGCAGCAAATTTCTAATCAACATATTTAATCACACTCTCTCTTCAGAGAGGCCACTGTAGTGCTCACGTAATCTCCTTTGTCTGGGTTCCTGGAAATTACTTGGAAAAACAATGGTTGCAGCTGCAGAAGTGCTGCAGAGTGAATAGGGAAAAGAGGTGCTTCAGCCTCTTCCTCAGCTCCAGCATTTCTCCCTCAATTTAGAAAATAGAGAGGATCCAATTAACAACACCAAGTATGGTTTCCAGAGCTATTGATAGAGCTCTGCATGGAGCACTTCTCCCAGCAAGCAAAATTGCATATCTAACCAAAAGAACTAACCCAAAAACCCCATAGTACTAACACTTTTATATTATATTGGCTAACTGGTGTTGGAAAGACTAAAGTCATCATTACTGTTGCTGCCATACCAAATGCATGTTGAAGATTTCAATGGGCAGAACTGACAGCAACTTAAAGGGGCACCAACTGTTCAATTTATCTCATTAACTTCAGGCTCTTAAGTAACCTGTCCTTCAGAAACGCTTCAAGAGATTTCATTGACTGCAGAGTGAACTGAAGGAGATTAGCTCCTAACTTGACACCTCAGCCTGAGTGAATCAGGAGCCAGCAGTCAAAGACACAAGACTGAATCACCGGTTTCTTCACAGCTGTACTACAGCTACTGGTGAACAAACCTTCCTTTGCCCCACGTCTCTGCCACCCCTCTCTACCCTTTCCCCAGACTGGAAAGCTCCCAAAGGCAAAGGACATCTCTGCACAATCATGAGACACTAAACCCTGCAGGATCCTGAACACAGCAGCAATTATTGATGCATAACTTTACAATCTGAATTATTACATCACCAGCAGAACTCGTTTTGACAAGGCAACAGCCACATTAAAAAAACCACCCTCTGAATTAGATGATTCTAATGGAAGTACAATCTTCCACATCTGAGTAGAATATTAATATAGAATTGAAAACAGTATCTTAGTATTAGGAGTCTAGTCCCTAAGTTCTCTATATATTGAATGAGCAGGGATTGGCATAGCCAGATGGCAATTCAGATCCTAGGTAGGCTGAACTGACCCCTGGAAGTGCCTGTGAATATTAACAGTTCCCTTTAACAATTTGGGAAGCACGTCTTAATTTATACTGGAGCCTCTAGCGTATTTCTTTCCTTTCCCACCCACCGCACAAAATGTTGACATAGAAGACACCACAGCAAAAAATCCCCCCAAATAACTCTTAAAAATTTACTTTTATCTTCTTCTATATAGAGCTGTCTATGCAACAGATTGTTTTAACCCATTCATTTGTACTTTCTGGACAAAAACACTGTTGCAAACTGAAATTTCATAATTCTAGATTTCAAGTAATAGATTAAAAAGCACTTAGGTGACATATAGTATAGCAAAAAGGATAAATTCTGCATCCATTGACACAGATGTCAAAGGTCTCATTCTTTTGCAGGTCTCAGCTTTAAACAGTACTTGCCACGACAGCAGTATTGTTGGAACTACTGTAAGTGAGGGAGGAGAGGAAAAAAAAAAACATGAAATGAACCTGCCCTTGCACTGATATCATTTTTCCCCATTTCCACAGAGCATAATAGTTGAAGAGGGGAAACATGGACATAGGCCTGTTCCTATGAACAGCTGCTCTTGCTAATTACCTGTCGGTTTCTAAACTCCTCATCGGAAGACAAGGGAACAGCATTCCCACCACTGGAACTATTAAAAGATCATCTGTTTCTATCATCAGACCAGAAACGGAGACTCAGCTCACCAGGATGCTAGTAAGGAAATTTAGGAGGGAAGCGTAGCAGACAAGGATTCATTTATCTCAAATTCTGCCGCTGTGTATCTACCCAACACCTATTCTATTCCCCTTGCTGCGGTGAGAGGTTCTGCTCTGGGAGTACCATGACCAAACTCCCACTTAGGGGCTGCACATTCGTGGGTAGCACAGGATGGCAACAAGACAGGACCACACATGAATTAACAGAGACAAAAAATGACATTTGAGTAATGGTCTCTAAGAGAGGAATACAATCCTCAAATGGAAATTGACCCTGAGGTCTCTTTTTGCTAGTACCTTTTTGTGGGTTTTAAGCTGGGAAGGAAAATCCCAGGCTGCTTGCTTTCCTGGGCCATTCACAGCTGTGTGAGCCCTCACCTGTTTCTAGGTGCCAGATGCCAGCCAGGAAGGTAGGAGTGGAAGCAGAAGGCAAAATACACTCACAAGACCATCAACATTTCAAATACTTTGAGAGAATCTGCTGGGACCAAATAGATTTTTATGTGGGAGACAGCAGCCCATAAAAGGAGCTGTTCAGCTCTTCCAAAAGACATCTCTGGAGAAGAAAAAAAGTGGGACCTGTATGCAAGCCCATTGAAGGTAATAGAAAGGTCCCTGCTAACATCAATGAGGTTTGGATCAGGCTGGCAGCTGTTCACCAGGCATTTGCACCAATAACTGATTAAGACTCTACTTTAGGCAACAATTTAAAATATCCACAAAATTCAAAGGGGTTTTAGGGAGATACTTCAGTCATCTTCTGACTCAGACTTTAGAATACATCCACTCTCACCCAGTTTATGTAAAGAAAAGACATGAAAAATGTAATCAGCTCCATAAAAATCATAGTTTAGCCACTGTTAAAAACCCACAATACTTTTGTTCTTTATCAATATGTGATTTAAAATCCAACTCAGGTGGATTCTGTATACACTATGGATTTTCATGCTGCCAACAATTAATTTATCTCACAAATGAAACACCTTTCATATTATTTTGTCAGGGAAATACCAACTTGCCATCAGGAAGGTCTTTTGGCCATGTAATATATACAATTTTTACCCATCTGTTGGCATTAAGGCTTTCTGCTGTTTTGGTGGTGGGTTTTTTTTAAATCCTCTTCTAATTCTCCTTGAAAATTGAAAGGGATTAGGTCAGTATTAGCTTAGTGTTTTAAGTGAAAAGTCACAAAGATGGATGAAGATACCTTCAAAGAGATAATACGGTGGAGATTCCTTGCTACCAATTGTCACCAGGTAGAAGGGGTTTCCATGTTTTGCTTTTGTTTGGGTTTTTGGTTGGTTGGTTGGTTTAAAATCTCTATATAGTTTATAGTAATTTTTCCTTCTTTCTTCAAAGTAAACTGGCTGAGGTATCTCTTACCTTACAACATTTCCTGAGACCTGACCAAGGGTCAGAGATTACCTTGAACTGACATCTGACATTAGCAAATAAACAGTCTCCTCTTGTTTCCCACTTGGTGAATCAGCAGTCCCCATGCTAATCGTGTCGACAGGTTTTTGCTAAAGCATAGGAAGGGGAATTCCAGGTTGACAAATAAGTCCCTGGAGAAATGCACCTGTCAGTTACAGGAGAGCCCACACGGCACCGCAGAGCGAAAAGCAACAGGATGGATCCCTGCCACTGAAAGTGATATTCACAGGGTCACAGCCTAGCGAGCTACACTGACACACACAGGTTACCAGGGGAGCACACAACAAGTGGGCATTATCCACCACACACTTCAGAAAGAAAAAACAAAGCAATGCATCCTTTAAAAGCACAGCAGTGCAGAAACAGAAGGTTCACTGGTCAGCTGACCTTTTGCTCCTTGTGTTGTATCTTGCTGTGTTGCTACCCAACACCTATACACCATCAACATTCCAGTAGTCTCTAGTTCCCCATTATCCCAAAACTTTTCTCCACCCAGTCATCCCAGAGAAAAAAAAATGCTAAATCATCTAAAACTTACTGTCCTTCTACAAGGTTTCTTTCAAAAATATTTCAGAAAAAAGTCCTCTATATTTTTACCCCACACTTTCTCTCCAAATAAGGTCATTACTTCCCCTCCCATAGTGTACACAAACCAACCCTTGAACCAAATCCTGAACCAGAACCAAGCATTTGAATATTTAGTCTTGCAAGCAGGAAATTAGAACCATTGTATTATTCAGTATGGGAAGAAAAGGACAAAGACCATCTTTGTGACCTGTTGTAGGAAGTGTGATTTTAAAAAGAGCCGGACAGAAGGAAACCCAATCAGATGATTGGGGGTAGGAATAAAGTGGCTGGGTCATGGTTTGGTGTCTCTCTTGTCCCTTCCTCCCTACTCTCAGTAACCTCCTTTCTCTCTGTGACACCAAGGCAAGCCAGGCAAGCTGGAATCTGAGATGATTTCATCCCACATTGGGAGCTTCAGTGCTGAAGGCACAAAATGCCTCTCTTTACTCAGAAATCTCCATTGACTCCCCACTTCTGTTGCAGGTCTGCTCACTGCAACAATTTACCTGGGAAAATAAGTACCCCTGTGAGCTGAGGAGATCACCTTGCTGACATCTCCTCCCAACAGAGCAGGAGCCAGGTCTATTCAGCCTATGAACAACTACAACGTGGCAGGACAAGGCAGAGTGAAACACAAAATTAACAGCACCAGTATTGTCATCATCACATTAGCACAGGCTCCAAATCCTTTTGAATTACAAGACCAGCCTGGGATAAGCCTTCCCACACAAACCATGGAAAAGCAGGGAATATACTTCTCCCTAGCCGTCAAACTGTGCTTTACTCTCAAGCAAAATGCAATTTTTGCTTTCAAAGAAGTGAAAAGGAAATTTCATGGGAAGTTAGCATTTCTGTTTTAATAATGAAAGTTACATCAATCCAATTTTACTCATCAAGAACAGAGAGGTTTTAAGAATGCCCTGAATTTCCAGTATTTGGGTGGCCAGTGATGCCCAAATTAGCTCTGTTTCACAGCTGTTATTAGTAGTGCTTTGTGCCTGCTTCACAGCTAACAAAACAGTTTTATATTAACACAGGGACCTAAATAGATTTGTCCATTAAACACTAGTACATTACACCCAAGGTGTCCCTTACAAGTATCCCAGTGGAGTTTTCTAAACAATCTTGGCTAGAGCAACCTTGGGAGGCAAGTTTACTGAGAAACATCACTATTAATAATAACCCTTCCAGGGCTGAATTCAGGGTCTAACAGAGCTGTTCTGGAAGTGTGACTAAAGCTACACCATCCTACTGAGGAGAGGGAAAAATAAACTATTAGAACTAACATAAAGAAAAATAAAATCTCAGCAGAGAATGATGTGATCAGATATTTAGACTAAAATCCATTACATGACTTATGGTCTTCTTCCCCACACCCCACCCTGGCATTGACACTGATATTGCAAAAGCAACAAAAGTGTATTCCTGACAGATCAAAATAAGACTTTTATCTCTAGAGGGTAAGAGACTTGTTAATTTCTTGGTGGGTTGGGCAAAGCAATGAGATTCATATTGTTGTAATTATTAATTTCTTCAGCAAAGTGTTAAATCTCCAGGTACTTTATGTATTGGCTACATTCTTCTTTGTATTTCCAGCAAAGCTATTAATTTAATACCATCTTCTCAGAGGAAAGAAATCTGAATGGAATTAAGGATGCATGATCACAACTTGGAAAATGAGCAGAGACAGGAAGAGGGACAGAGAGAAAAAATTAAAACTCTGATAGTTTATTCTGCCCAAGAGCACCAATGGTAAAGTGTTCCATACAATGTTAATTTGTCCTTATTTAGGTAGATTCTTCATCTTGATCAAAGCTATTTTTCACACTTTGGTTGTGCCAATGAGTAGGTATTGGCTGTATCAGACCAAAAAATATATTCTCTAGAAAGGGAAATTCTAAAAAGATGGTATCTATCTAGAAATAGCACTTGTGCCCAAACATACCCACTCTGAATATAAACATTCACGTATATAATTTCTACCTAAATTTCTTTCCTGAAAAGCTTTGATTCCTGCGAAGACACATTAGGATCAAGGACTTTGTGGCTTCAGATCAGCACCCAACTGTATTTCTTCCTGAGAAAGCTACAGTGTTACAACCAGTGACCACAGTCTGGACAGAGAAAGGAAAGCTGGACAGAGGATCACTTCCAGGAAGTCATCATCACCACCTTTCCCTACACTTCCCTACACCCCAGGGAACAAACCTGATCCAGGTTCCTCTTCCCCGACTGTGACCTGCTGTGACCACTTATAAAAAGATGGGGCCATTTTGAAAGGTCTGGGACCAGTGGAACCACTTTGGGAGGCTTTCTAGACCAGGGGACCACACCGTGACAATGCCTGTGTCCCACCATTTGCTGGACATTTACGGGAGTGGGGCCACCAGGCAGGTAAATCCAGATTCACATCAGCCAAAGCAAGTGCCATGCTAGAGGGGAAAAAAGTGTCACAATAATAGGAGTTTGGCACTTTCAACAAATGTCTGAAAAAAATCTTTAAGTCCCAATTAAGGGATTTGCTAAGCCCCAATTTTTTTTATTTTTTATTTTTTTTTTTCAGTGAAAATACCAAGCTGATTGTGCTGGAGGACAAGCCAAAAGGTTTTGCTTTTAATCTTTTATTTTATTTTTTTCCTTTCTTCTTTTTGCTTGCTCAGTGGTATTCATAAAGCATTACCACCTAGGGACAGGTTGCAAGGGGTCCAAATATGATGATAGTTTCCATATCACTACCTGAGACTAGGAGAGGCCAAGGGGGAATGTGCTTCCTACTGAGCTTAATATTTTCAAGGAACAATGCCTGTTACAAACCCACAGTGCCGCTGGGCCCCAAATTCTCCTTTTATTAAGAATCAGTCAATGCAGCTCCACCTTGGGAAAATTCAGTCTCCAAGCCTCAGCCATGAGTCTTTCTCAGAAAAGGGGGTTCTTGCCATGCCTTTCTGGTTCCCTCCTTTGGCCTCACTGCAGCAGACCAGGATGTTAATTGGAAAAGCAAGGCTAATTAAAACCAGAGAGGCAAATGAAACTGTGAGGGGAGTGAAGGGAGGGTGGGGGAGAAAGTTAAATTCAAGCACATAATAAAGAACATTTCTGCCCTGCTGTTCCTAGGAGGGATCTCATAACAGTGGTGCAACAGCCCAGAGGCTACAAGGAAAAAAATTAAGCTACTGTGTATAACAATGAAAACATCAAACCCTTTGTGTACCATCAAAATGGAAACCAAGAAATAAAGTTAAGATGCTAAACATGTGTTTGAAGAGCACTGAAGCATGCGGCATGTATTTGACTTCCACCTTCTGGGGAGTGCAGGGAGGCATGACTGAGATCTATTAAATTCAATGATGGCCAAATACTCTGCAGGTGCATACAGCTCCAGTCAGGGCACAAACCCTGAAGTACAGACACACAGGTTTTAGAGAGTCGTGCCACCAGGCAAGCATGCTGCCTTGCTGGAGAGAAGTATCCGTCATCCCTTGGGAGGAGGTGTCATCACCTTTCTCACTGAGGATGCTTAAGAGATACTACATATGTTCATCCTTCGACTGAACACTCGCCTCTTTCACTCTGGGACCAACCTGGGACCCACCCACCACTGCAGGGAAGTGCCTGTGCATGCAAGGCAGTTGCATATTGCCTGGAGTTTATAAAAAAACTCTCCTCACAACTGTGACATCCCGATTCCTCATACCTGCCAAGGCACTGGTGTACACAACAGCTTGCTGATGGAAAGTCAAATCAGCAAGGGCCAGAAAAGAAAAGCAACAGGATTTAAAAGGTAAGATCAGAGATGTTTTTCCTCCTCTCCAATCAGAGAACTTCTTTATGCTTAACTTCTACAAGAATAATAAGACCAGTCTAAATCTCAGATAATGCAGAAATGTCTTTTTTGTCTGACGAGTCAAAGGGGCAGCAGAAGGAAATGAGAGGGCCAAGACTGAGTTCTCATTTCCCTACTTGCACATCTCCTCCTCCCTTTCCATCCTGAAGATTTCACATCTTTTGCAGAGTTCCCAAGTGCCCTCAGGGTTGTTAACCCCTTTACTGGCTCCACAGAGAGCTCACTGTGTTTTCTGCCAGTCAGTGGATGCTCCACATCCCAACCTCCATAGGTGAAGGAAAAGCTTGTGGCAGCAAACATGGACAAGGTCATATTCCTGACCACTCTTTTTTCAGCAACCCAGAGATGACTGCCTCCTTCAGAAATACAGCTTAAGACTTACTTGAAGGCCATTCAGACTCAAGGAAATTTAAACTTTCTCAAGTAAATCCAAAACCTGTAGGAATGTAATCAAGTTGCTCAATAAACAGGTAAGAAAAACTGTTTTCCCCCTACAAGACCACTTTAATTTCAGCTAAGAAAGAGACTTGAATATTTGCAACAACACACAAAACACCAAAGGAAAATGCAATGTACAATTCCCTTTTTTTTCCCCTCCTCTCAAGCTAACTTTTGTTATTAGCGTAAAAAATTACCTCATTAATTGGCTGCGAGGAGGAACACCATTCACAAGACATTTAGCTACTGGGAGTAGGGAAAAAAAGAAGAAAGATAAAGCAATATATATTGAGAGATTGAACAGTATTTTGCATCACAAAAGGCTTTGGGGTGGGAGGGTACAATAACTTGCAGCATTTCTGTCCTCACACAGTCAAATCACCCTTCCCCAACCTGCTTCATCAGCTTACAAAGAGTTCCTGTTTCTAAGGGATTTTGACCTCACTCTCTTTGTTTCTTCACCAGGATCACAGTAAGTGTGATAGGACCTTAAGGACAAAGAGAGGAAAATAAATAAAAGAAGGCAAGGACAATTGCAGAGCGGCCAGTGTTAATGTCACCATATAAAGGGTCTGTCAGCATTTCCATTAGAAACTCCTATTTTCAAAGGTTTATAACTTGGCCATAAAAATTCACTCTGAGCAGCAGCTGGAAACTTGGCAAACAAAATCTCACTCAGCTTCGATTGATTTTTTTTTCTTTCTTTCCCCCTGTTTCCCATCCACCTTCATCCTCTATCTCTTCCCCTTCCCCTCTTCTTTTATTCTCCTTCTAGACAGTAACTTTGGGTTGATTTAACCAAAGGATGCAAGAATAGGCATCCTGCTACACGTTGTCAGACGCACTAACACTGCTTATGTTTTGCCTGTTCTGGTCTCCAGTGCTTTGTTCATACGGCCTGCAGTCTTTGGGGGCTTTTGCTTTCCTTCCAGATATTTTGAATAAAGCATAATCCAAAATTTTCAAGGCACAGCTCTACTTTGGGCCGACTGTATCACGTGTCAACATGCCAAAACCCCACAACTTCTCTGAAGAGAAATAATTCACTAAAAAGAGGCTCATCAAGAAAATGTGTGTTACAGTCAGTCCTTTGTGGCATGTGAAGTCTGGTCAGAAATGTCAGGACAGCTCAGCTAGAAATAGGAAATGCTGTGTCTCCTGGTTCGTGCTGGTTTTGACCCACCAAATCCCTTCTCCTGTCATACAAAGGGCTCATCTACGTGGGATGTTTAAGTGAATATGACAGCAGCCATCTTGGCTGACACTTGAGACTAAACTGGAGACTCTAAGCATGATGCTGTGCAACTTGAATTAAATTGCCAAGGCGGACGGACCAGGCACGGAGAGGGGATGCATAACATATGCTGAACAGCAGGAAGGCAGCTCTGTAGGTATAAGGAGTGACTTGAATTAAATGCAGTTTGCCCTGGTACAAGTGACTCCCCCAACAGCAGCTCTGAGTGTTTGTAGGTAAAGAGAGTGAGAGAAAGGGAGAAAGGGAAATAGGTGCATCACTATGACTGGATAGGGAGATTTAAAAGGAAGTCCCAATGAAGGTATGTTTTAAGGTGATGCCAAGCAAACAAACATTTTGAAAGCAGAGCAAGGAGACTGAAAAGTAAGGCACAAAAGGCTGAGAGTTCAGGTTCAGAAACATTCTTGTGTTTGAGATGCTTCTCTGAACTGCCCGAGTCAGCAAAAAGGAGATGATGATGGTGAGGCACTGGCCTCTGTCATGAAATTTTCCATCTCAGTTGTCATTGGCAAGAGGAAAAACTTGTACACAAAATAGAAACAAAAGAGACATTAAAGGAGGAGGAAAAAATCTCCAAAATATTGATGGTTTGAATTTTGGGTCATCTCATATCTGTGTGGGGAGTTGATTATGTTTACGCCTGTACACTGGGTGTTGAATTCCACTCAGCTGTGTTTTTTTCACCATGTGTCAAAATATAATTCAAGCTGGACAAAGTGAGATGACAAAATCAAAATAGCCTCAGAGAAATTTATGGAGCATCTGAAATATTCAGTGCAGTCTTACTATTTTTACATTAATCTAAGAAAAATAAACAATTATATTAGAAGACCATAAGGAAATTACATCAGTACGGAAGTAGCCTCTTTATACCATGATCTCATTTTTCAGACTCTGCACAAAGAATTATGTTTAGAGTGAGACATCTCTCTCTCCTTTGTTTTGCACGTATTAAGCTGCCTAAGAAAAAATTTAGGGCAGTGTCTCAGTCTTTCTCCAAGTAGATTATATTTCTGCATCACTTAAACATGAGAAGTGAGTTTAAATGTGCAGAGTTCAAAGCCAAATTCAAGCACTGTCAAAATTAATGTTAAGTGTGTTTTATCCAAATTCCATACAATCATGTTTTTTTCAATGCCCTAAGATATAAACCCATTTGCTCTATTTATCCAACAGAACGTATGAGCTCATCTCACTCAAAGTTTTGTGTCTTGAATACCCTACATGCAACTGAGATAACTTACCTATCCTTTGGAAAATGCTGCAAGAGTTGATACTTTAAAGAAAATTTAAAAAGTCAGCATCAAATTAAACAAGACAAAGTTAGTTAAAAATCATATGCTTACATTTCTGTCAGAGTATGTAAACTCAGCAAATGCTTATTTTCCCCTATTATAGTAGTGGCGTCCCCTAGCAGCAAAAGAAAGGGCAAGCAAATAAAATGTCATGGGAGAATTGGGGCTGCAAGGAAGCTCACAGAGAAAAGAAGGAACACAGTAATTAGGAGAAGGACTTAGGGAAACAGTTACATCATCCCATGGAGTAAGAGATCAAGTGGAAAGGAGAGGAACCAGGAGAGACTTTGTTTTTGATGTTTTTAATTGATGCAATGCATGGCTGATGCCTGAAGATTTGCTACCAGTTTTGTTATTCTAATTAGTGAAGTGTACAGACAGGCAAACCAACATCAAAACCCTGATCCGTAGCCGCAGACCTCAGGCAGCTTCAGCAGCAACTGAGGAGATGCGTAAAGCACCGTGACACCAAACACCTACACACTGGGAAAAAAAAAGGAGATTTATGGGCCAGTGTGCAAGACTGGCAGGGAGACTGTCCCTTATTGTGGGACAGAGGCACCTTTGGTGGAGCTGCAGCTTCAGCAGCAGCAGAGTAAGACTGAGCATTAAAAGCACAGGCACACCGTTACTGGGTTAGTCCTGCACTCGGGGCGGGGGGGA
>JAWWES010000094.1:64380490-64395172 GCA_035583135.1 Lophotriccus pileatus
CCCCCCTTTTCACCCCCGCTCCTCACCCCCTTTCTAGAAATGTTTTTCATTTGAAAAAATAAAAAGCCTTTTTCTTCTGGGAAGGAAAATTAAGCAGTACGGGGAGACTGCTGCACAGCTCAGTACTTGGGATGTAACAGGCCCTGAGAAATTACAGCCACCAGCTAGCCTAAACACAGTGCTACAAGGTGCTGAATTCAGCCACGCTAACCCTAGGCCAGCTTTGGCAAGGGTGAGACAGATGGCTGGTTATTCTCACCCTGCTGGGCTTCAAGGGCATTACCAAGTTTTCTCATTGGAAAGCTTTTCTCTATAAAAAGGTGGAAGAGACAATAGTTTTTTTAACATTTTTAATGATATCAAATTCAATTGAAACGAGCTACTTTGTCATCACAGCTCGTTATCGATTGCAAGCTGAACATTCTCGGCAAAACTGGGACAAGCAAGAGTAAATCTTACATAAAAAGCACAGTTCTATTGATCACAGCAGCCACCACTGGCCCTCCACTGAAGCAACAACTTTAGCTACTTTAATAAAAATGTAATTCTCCAGCAGAGAGGAACCCATCTGCCTTCCAATCCACTCTGCATCATACTCTTCCAAATGCTCTTGAGAGAGAAAGCAGACCAGTTCATCCCCCTGATAAAACACTATTACTATGCAGTGACACCATCACACTTGATTTAAGTACATCTGGCATTTTCAGGTGTAATGCCTGAAGCAATAATACTAAAAAACCAGAACAACCCTAGTTACGCCCTCTGGGAGTTGCATGTGTGTGAACTAAGTAACTTATAGAATTCTTATTTCCATAGTATCAAGCTCTTTACATTCTGTAATGTATTTATCCTCCTACTACTCAGGGGAAGGAGAGATCAGTGCTGTTGCTCTTGCTTTCCCAATGCTTACTTAGATCTTCATTTCCTGTGGCATGGGATTTAGAGACGAGAATCTTGGTGTGGGCTTGAGGCTAAGAGATTTGGTCGTGGTCACGCAGGAAGACATTGCTGTGGCTGAAAGCTGGTTTTGACACTAGTCACAGGTCAGACCCCAGGCTCTGCTGGAAGCCATTTGGTCAAACTGAGTGTGATAATTACAGCTGGTGCCCCTGAGGGTGTAGAGGGACTTCTATCCCCACTTCTAGTGATAGAAAATTACATTTGGATCCGCAGACACTCTTGTACACATTTCCTTTAACACCCCCCACACTGCCACATTGACACGCACTTTCAGGTTAAACATGGGGAAAAGAAGACCCAGAACACTGTTCTTTTACTGAAGCCCTTCCCCTCTGTCACAAGCTGGACCCTCTCACAATAAAGGACACACATAGCTCCTGTGTGGCCATGTGATGCTGGGGACTACAGGGCCTCTGCTCAGCAAACTGAGGAGTTAATAGAAGCAAAACAAATCCCCCTTATTTGCCTCAGGGTTAAGGGTCAGTGTAAGTAAATCATTAATTAACAGGCTGGCACCTCAGTGCTATTGACAGGGTTTTGTGTACACAGTGGGACTGTGGCACCCCCTGCAATTAAGCAGGCAGTGAACTTTCCTCCTCCTGCTGCCTCCCACTCAGCTTGAGTAGGCTCACTATCCTCTGTCCTCAACAGTGCCTCCTCTTTGTTCTTCCTCTCAGCACAGGGTACCAGCTGCCCCCCTGCTTATGCTTTTCTCCTGCCCAGCACAGCTATCTTCATAAATTGTCTTCTCATTTTGTTGCTTTCTGACTTCATGCAGCACTTGTTCCTTTGAAAAAAAAACAACACACAAATAAAACAAAACTCACTGGCTATGCATCCACCAACATATGTATTTATTTTACCCCTCTACCTAGGTAAAAGTGCACCTATAGACTTGAAAGAAATCACAGGTCTGTGGTGATAACTCCTCAGCCTTAGAACTGGTAACTTTTCAGCCTTAAGACACTACAGTGTCTCAGAGGGAAAAAAATACTCTTCAGCTGTTGGTCCCTAGATTTAACTAAAAATTTGTGATCCTAATACCTTACTAATGACACCCGGATCACCTAGATTTCTTTTGTTTTTTTTTTTTTTTTTCTCTCTTCTAACCAAAACAGGCCTGTTAACAGCCTGATTTCTATGCCAGATGGAAAGTTGCCATGTAAAGAACAGTCATTTCAGAGACTCTGCAGTCACAGATCCTCATAACAATCAGGCCTACTGTGTCAGAGTAGCTCCTAAGAAATATTTTTTTATCATTTTCTTTGAAGAGAAATCTGCTTTCTTTTGGTTCTTCGGGTTTCAGAAAGGTCTTGGCCTGTTGTCTGGAGGCTTGAGGTTGATAACAAAGATCAGCTACCTCAGAGCTACACCATGCTGAGATCAACACTGGTTTTGGAGCAGAGTTTTGAGCCCCAGCGGACTTCATCTGGAAACCCATGATCAAGGTTCACCATTTCCAAACCCTCGGTGTACATGATGGGACAGCCCCGCAGTCTGCCGGTTCCCAAACTGCAAATCAGGAACTGTCCTGGAAAAATATTAATGCATATTTGTGTGCCTCCTGATCGAAAACAATTACAGATGCTCTGATCTACTCAAACCCTTCTGAAATAAAAGCAGCCGAACAGCCACCTTCCTCCACTCCTGAGGTATTGTATTAGTACAATGTTGTCTTAAGATCTTCAACATAATGTTTCGCTCCAGGTAGGAATAACATGAAAAGCATGATTGTAACACAGTAGGAGATCAGACCATCCCCCCACACCAAACACCTACAAATTTCTGTCATATTAATCTGGTTCCCACAACAGTTTGCCTCCCCCACCATTTTTCTTTTAATTTATGAAATTTTGTAAGTCCCTGTCATTTCTTCACTATACCTTTGAGAATCTATTTGGGAAAAGAGCACAGTAAAGGTCCTGTGGTACGTAGTTGATTAGCTTTCCACAGCATTTTCTGGAGGGAGCACAAAAAGCACAGTGTGGTTAAAGCCACTTTTCTCCCTTTCAGTTGCAGGCATTGGAAGGTATGATGAAAATTGGGAGGGTGAAAATAAGGCTGAATGTCTCCTGAAGCTGTGCAAGGCTCAGGTTTTGAGGTACCTTAGTTTTGACAGACTAGCATGTCCTCAGAAATTTAGATAACTTACAAGTCTGTCTCATTTCAAAGCTTGAATGCCAAGATATTACTAAGTTTAAAGATGCCTCCCATGCATTAGGAGCAACTGGAATTTCAAGTATGTTGATGGAATTAGTCTGTCCCTACCTAAGCTTCCTTGCCCCTCCCTTGCACCCAGGTTCTCTTTCCTTGCACTTGAGTGTTGTTACAAAAAAAAGCTAATCTTCTCTTGTATATGTACATAAAAAGATTATGTACACACTGGCAAAATTTCTCTATGCAACACACTTGATTCCTGGTATTTCTGGTCACCAGGACAAAGGTCGAGGGAATCTACGCTTTCTTCCTCTTTCCAAGTGCTCCACTGATTTATGCTGCCTTTGTCTTTCAGCATCCAGTTCACAGCCCTTGCACTAGTTACATGCAAATGCCACCCTGTTCGGTTCCCAAATCAAATGGATGTTAAAAGCAGAAAGCTGCTAGCAGCCAAATTAACAGCACATAATTAGTCTCATGCATAAACCTCTTAAAAAAGTACAGGGCACTTGGTGTCAAGATTAGACAATTAAGTTTGTCAGAGCACAGGAGAACGCACTGAAACGCTTACATTTGCACCGATGTATAAAGCCTGCAATTCTCACCGGGACTGGTGTGAGTAAATACTCTAGGTCAAAGCCTTGACAGCCTTATTTAGATTTTGCTCACTTAGTGCAGGCTCTGCTCAAGTAAAGACCACATATAATCCAAGGAAACACTTCAGTTTGGCTCTGTGCTTTGACAGCCTATAAAAGACCGGCTGGAGCATAAGCAGGATCAGCAAAAGTAAGCCCTTCCATATACACAACTCTGTCTGAAACCAGTGCTATTTTACATGCTAGCCAAAACATGACTATTACTGCAGCATATTCTGCAGAGCCCCAGCCAACAAAGCTTTAAAAGCATCCCAAATCGGAGAAGGGCTTCAGTCCATTGCCTTTATGGTGAGATGTGGCATCATAGAGTGATCCATCAGCAATTCATATCTGTGACCAAACGGGCACTTTCCCTGGGGAGTGGCAGACCCAGCGAGATTAGCACCTGTCTCTTTTCTGTTTATCTCTGGCAGGTGCTTAACTGAAGCAAGAATCGGCTCTGCTGTAGTGAACAAAGCTCCCAAAAGATAAGATGAATGTGCTCGGCCACTGAGCTAACGCTTGGTCAGGAAACAGAGCAAATGAGTCTGTTTATCAAAGGTGGCTTTGTGAGCCGATAGGAGGAACATGGTAATTCATTAATATGGTGGGTATTCAGACTCTACTAACAGTTACCAGGAGAAAGCTTTCTGCAGCACAAACAAAAGAAATCTACTGGTCCTGTAAAATCCAGGAACCTTGGTGACTGTAACATCAGGAGCTGGCTGGCACAAGCTAGCTCTGTTCAAGCTAATCCTTGAGTTTAAACATTAAGGGATGCGGTGGCAGAGCCCTCTCTGATCCAGAGGGAGTCTGGCCACATTCGTGCAGCACCTGAGCTGACAAGCCTCCCCAGATGGCACTCTATGCAGCTTAACTCCTTCAGCTAGATACAGCAAATAGTAGCACTTGCTAGTAGAATGTATAGGTTAACTATTGTTGGAGTCTCTCCAGCATTTAAGAACTCAGGTGTATGAAAAGCAAGAAAAGAAGATATTAACTTAGCCACAAGGCCTCTGGTTTCATATGACCATGTAAAAGCTAGAAGAGGATATTGCCATCACTGTGTAAGGAGTAAAAGAGAAAAAGATATTTCCCTTTCAGTTTTGCTGATGTGTTATCTAGACTTCTGTAGGAGCATGTTTCTTCTCTTTAAATTACTGATCATATAGAAACAGAACAGCACAAATGTTGCACTCCTTCAAGCTGAAGCAGAAGTTTAGAACTGTGATGTTCCTTCCTGTGCCAATGGAGTATCCAAGTTCTCAGAATTCAAGGACTTGCAAAAATATTAACACAAACACTGAAGAACTTGCCTAACATGAGAATGGAAATGTCTGTCACAAAAACTGACCCAACATACTGATGTCTAACAACGTTGTAGAAAATGGATAATCCTTTAACACAGTAAAAGTAGATGTCATTTGTTCTTCTCAGTTTAAGGAAAAAATATTTCCTTTAAATAATATAGTGATTTTTTTTAATGTCAATAAGCCCTCTATTTATCTTTGTCTTTAATAAATTCATACGTTACTAGAAAATCCTTTATACAAGAAGACCCACTGAGCTATATCATCTCATTTTAAGAGATTTCCTGTTGGTGGAAAACAAAGCAGCCACCTGCAAAGGCCTAGTGCTCAAAAGGATTTAAATAAACACCGACAGATAATTAGATCAGTTAACCTTGCAAATTAAAACAAGCACACTGCATTATCTGCAGTTTATCCTAAAAGAAAATATGAAGTTACCTCAGATAAATAGTTTAATAAAAACAGTGAAGAGCTTATAACAAGCTGTATAATGTTAAATCTTCTAAGTATGTGGGTTAATAGGATGAAAACCTACTTTCTGACTGGCTTCATTTTGGAGAACTGGCTACTGATTTGCCTAGGTCCAGGGGATCAGATTTAGTTCACAAGCCATGCTGTCAGAGCAGTTTCACCTAACATCACCCAGGCAGTCCTAGCCATTGAGTTCACGGAAAAGAAACAGTGAGATGAGTAGCTACACTCAACTACTGCTCTGGAATGGCTTCAAGAAAAAAACCTAAACATTTAACCTTTGTTAGGCTGAAATTAGGGAAGATGAAACATAACCATGGGCACAAAATATGACTTTATCACTCAAGCATACCCTTTCCTTTTATAATGCAGTAATTGCAATTGTGGTAAACTTCCTCACACAACCAGAAAACCAGGCACAGCCCATGGGTTATGCTACAAAGAAGGCAGTTCAGACTGAGAGTTGCTCTAGCAGCTGGATATCACCAGTTGTCCAATAGCATCGGTGTTCCAGCTTGGGTCATTGTAGATCACCTACAAGAAGTGAAGTTTTTCTTGTGTTCAATAGCTCAGGTGTGCAGCACACAAGCCACACCAACAACTGCCTGGCAGTGTCAGTCTGATAGAGATCATCTGTGTGACCAGCCAAAAAACAGGGCTGGCCAGAAAAACACCACTCCATCTAACACACATTTCAAGGTTTCAAACATATTTCTCTCCTGTGAAGAGAGAACTGATATTTTAAGAGAAGAAATATCTGCATATTATCTAGTGATTAGTTGTAATTTTAGGGGAAAGTTTTCTGCCAGTTTCAAAACAGGTTTACTTATTTGTTTTGTAATCCCAGATGTCATCAAAACAGGATAAACAGAACATCTTGGTCACACTACTGTCATGAATTTGAAACACCATCATAATAAGAAATATGATGAAAGCAATATTGTTTCAGAAAACATTTCAGTGCTTTCCAAGAGGATAAAAAGTTTTGTCTGCTTATTTTTCCTTCATCTCTGCTCATAAGATTTGGCAGTGTCTTGTGTTTTAAACAGGAAGGAACGCAATCATAATCTCAAGAGTGAACTGCCCTGCACTACAAATCCTGCACACAGATAGCTCCTCATCACAGGTCACTTGCCCTTCACTGCTGGAAGATGACAGATGTTGGTCCTGTAGCCAGGAACTGCAGTTATTCTGGCAGCTCCCTCTCTGACACTGATGGCATCTGTTTTCATGACCAAAACTGCTAATTTCTCAAAAATGTTTTGTGAAAACCTGCTCTAAATGACAGATTTAAGGCTTTTTGGGGGTTTGTTGTTGTTTATTAGGTGTATAGACACATACACATATGTATGAATGAGTCCTCCTACAGTTGTAGTGAATACCATTCAAGCACCAGGGTCAAACAGGTCTATTGACTACAACACTGACAATATTTTTGCCCCACTATGGACACCAAATCGAGATTGTGGAAGATTCAGAAACGAGATGATCCTGTATGAGGCTATTTCAGAGATCTAGAGAAACATAAGCTGGTTCCCCAAATAAAATAAAGAAAGAAATTTGCTGTTATATCACCTATTTTGACTTACTGTGTCACATTGGTCACAGAGTTTTTTTAAAAATATTGCAAGTCCTAGCAGAAATTGGTAATTATTAAGTTACTTTACAAATGTAAAGAGAAAACTGAATGGACATGGGGTTAAACTGATATTTTTTGTTTTGTTTTGTTTTTTGTTTGTTTGTTTGTTTGTTTGTGTTTTGTGTGGTATTTGTTTCGTTGGTTTTTTGTTTGTTTAGGTGCATTTAAGTTGCACACCAAGCCTAAGCCAGAATCTCAGTTTCATCTTCAGCCTTATTTCTGCACAAATAATGAAATTCCTAAGTCAAGGCTTGATTACCCACTGCCCTTGGTTACCAAATCGTTCTGGTTAGCCTAGAAAACAAGCCCAAATTTGCATCTGCTGCTCTGCAGATAAATCCCCTGGGCTAGTACAGGAGAAGGTCGTGGCATTGGGAGTGCACCCTTAATGCCACAGGCTGTACTATGCAGACCTGTAAATATACACACAGGGTTTGGTTAGCAAGGCTATCCCTTCTGTACTTCATACTGGAACTTGAACATTAAAGAGGGACAGAGAACAAAGTGAAAAACAACAAAAACACAACATCAAGATTAAAAAAAAAAAAAAAAAGGCAAACAGAAAATAATCTGGCTGCTGCAATGCTAAGGAACAAATCTTCCCTCATCTACATTACACCCCCAGCTTTCTAGCTTTCTGCTGCAGATCCAACACACTCGAGTTTCATTTCGGAAAGTGAAGCTGCTAAGCAGTTACCAAATGACCTTTGCCTCTCAGATGAGTATTTATGGCAGGCAGCATATACATCAACAACAACAAAAAGTTTTCCCAGTAACGAAAATGTTTCTGCCAGCAATGTATCTTTTACAAGCTTGCAAGATGTATCAAGAGTCTAATAATCAGATTAAAATCACATCAAACTATGTTGGGAAGTCAAGGTGAAGGCCTTTGGATTGTTCTCATGAATAGCCCTACCCAGACCTACCAGGTGATGATAAATTCAGGTTTTTGCTTTGTTGGTGTTTTTCAAATTTATTTTAAGGTCTTAGAGTTTTTAAAAGCCAAGAGGTGGGAAAACACTTGGTGTTTTAGCAGTTCTTGCCAGGATCTGAAAATAGTGAAATGGTTAAGGAAAAAAAAAATACGATTTCTCTTGTGCAGGGGGAGTAGTGGACCAGGTAATAAATATATGATATTTCTATGCTACTTAACAAAAGAATTCAAGAGCTCTGTTTTCCTTCTACAGGTGAAAGCCCAAGTCTCAGAAAGGCAAAGTGATTTGCCCAATACAGTTTATATCTCTAATAGTTAACCTAGGAACAAACTTGAAACCTGAAGTCCCAGGATAGGGTTGCATTTCCTCCCAGGATCATTGGGAACCAAATTAGTGGATGGGTTTATTGTTTCTACTTACTGCAGAACAGGAATGGTCAGTTTTATATTACCAAGCGAGAGAAGAAATACTGAAATCCCAGTGCTTTATTTCCAGTACTCTCCTCAAAGTCTGGCCTGAATCTTTCATTTCCAGGTAGCTTTGTATAGATGCTTTAAATAAATACTGTGTCCACATTGCTCCCTGATTTCCCCTCCCTACAGAAGGTCACCTGGGAAATACAGACAGGTATTAACAAAAGAAACACTGCCATCTGTCAAGGTGAGTTATTAGGTATGAGAACTGGAGTTCAAAGTGTTAATACCTGCTCTGGACATGTAAACCATAGTAAAAGCCTATTTCTAAGGTGATCAGCTTCTAGCTAGCCTTGCTACAGATGAGCATCTGAACTATAAAGCCCTACCCAGCCTAGGACAGCAGTGCCACAGTCACCTGGGCATCTCTCTACAACTGTGGGGAGGCAGTAATTTTGCTTTCAGGCTCATATTATTCAGATTTTTACAAATCAGCAATTCAAATAACTTCAACCACCCAGCTGTTTGTGCACAAAGACAGTTTGGGAACATTCAGGTGAGGCTGTAAAATCAGTGGGTAATAATCTCCTTCACCCTGTCCACTCCAGGTCCATAGAGGACCCTGCAGGATCACAAATCAGGTCTCTCTACATTATAAAAGGATCAGTGAACCATGAGAAAAAGCTGATGCTGAATACACCCAGCAAACTGTAGGATGGCCTTGGATATCTATAAGGTTGCCTACAGCTAACCTAAAGTACCAAATCCCAGAGAGAGAGGTTTTGAGACAGGTAAGGGTAATATCTGGATGAAGAGGTGAGATCAGTGAGCTCACACAAAAACACTGCAATGCCAGAAGATTGCTCCTGCTTCAGCTTAATCTAAAAGTCAAATCACATGACTGCATTTGCCAGTTTAACTTGCACGTCTGCCACTACCAAGCCAGCCTCTGAGAATTGTATTCACCTACTCACTGCACAACTCCCACCAGTTTCCCAGTATAAGAAAAACAATGTCCTTGGAAATAAAAGAGCTCTGCTGTTCACTCACTAAGCCCCGTTCCACCTCCTCCCACACATGCTGAGAACGGACATTATGGATAGTTCACATGAAAAGAGCGGTTTATTGTGTCATTGACTTATATCTACTTCCAGGGAATCCAGATGAAGATTTTTCACTGGTTCCAATGGGAGCAGAACAAAACAGATGCTGAACACATATATAAGAGAAATCTACCCACCTACTGCCAGAAAATGCAATCAGCTTCATTCCTCCCCCCAGCACTAAGTTGGGTTCTCCGCACAGAAGTGAGTCATTTGTAATTGACTAATCCACAGAGAGAGAGATCCAAACCAGTAATAGACTAAGAGGCCTGAAGAGCCTCCTCGTTGTCTTCCCTTCAGAAAAACGAAACTGTGCTTTAACTCCCACTTCAGAAGGCCTCTAGCTTTTTTTCTACACAACTGCTTTCACCCGTGGACTCCCAAGATGCCATCAAATAAACAACAGCAGGACTTTGCCACATGGAGGGGCGACCTCTCCCAGGCACGTGAGCGCGGTTGCAGAGGCACCGGTGAGTCAGCGGCAAGCAGATCTGCTACGTGTACACACAGGCCATATGCTACTGGGTGTATCATCGCTCTGTAGTAGAGCTCACAAGCACCAGCACGCTCATGTGGCTCCCCGCCTACCCCAGGGAGAAGTGGTCCCTCGCATCACAGCGCGCGCAGCCAAGGCTGGTGTCACGACCCGGCCAAGCACAGAGGTCACAGCCCTGAATCACCTGAAGCACTCTCTGGATGCTCAGGGACCAAAGCTAAGCATTATGGAATAGTTCACCCAGCCCAGCATCCTGAGCTTTGTCAAGGAAATTGGCAGCTAGTGAGAAAGATGTCTCAGCAGTCTCAGTTGTGCGGAGCAGCTTTCGGTCTGGCCTGTGGAAAGATTTGGCTGTGGTGATTAATAAGCCTGTGGAGAAAAGTTGTTAATGCTTCCTATGCCAGCCCTTTGAGGACTGTACTGAACTGGTGCACACAGTACAGGTCATAATCTAGAGAGCTTAATGCAACAGGTTTTTATGAGTCTCTTTCTGTTAGCATCCTCCCATTCCTCACTGAAAGTTGTTTGAGCGCTTCATGATGTATTCCAGTTTAGTGAGGTCCTCCTTTTCTTTCAAGTCACTTTAAAATAATTCTTTTAAATCACTTGAAAATCATTCTTTTACTTATTTTTCATAAATTTAAATCTTAATCAGAATTACATCAGTATTTTCATTTAAATGAAGCTGTTTTCATTACATTAAATTGCTTCAGTATACTTCTGAAGATTTCTATAATGTTCGTTTTCATAGAGAATCTGAAAAACTATGAATGCATTCCTTTCAAAAAAGGCCAAATTTTAACTCCATTTAACCATACCGTATTTCAAATAAAACTTTTTTGCATAGGCTTCATTTTGAATTTATTTATTTGAAGATAAGCAAGTAGATGAGACTATGATCCAGAAATCACCTGTAGAGCGGATTTGAAAACTTGTTAGATTTTCAGTGAACTTGTTGGAGCACACAACAAATCCTTCCATGTCTCCCATGTATTGCATTTCCTCATATTAAAATGTATATGTTCTGTGTAACTATTTCATTCTTTGTGGAGATTTAACTTTCACTCCAGTGTGTGAACTCATAATTATTTGACCCTTTTTTTCTATGCTGCTACGCATCTGACTTACCACACCAGCTATCTGTAATGATCAGTGGGGACTTTTCTTGCTAAAGAAACTTAGACGTTAACATATTTTATTTTGTGAGGAAAGGATTTGAAGTAATTAATTGTGGGGAAAAAAAGGCACACTACTTCTCACTTGAACATGTGGTGATTAGAGAACTTTCTCTCCTGATTGTCTCATCCAAACCAATACACAAAGAAACTCTTCAGAGGGAAACCAGCACCTCCTCTCTTCAGACAAGATAAAAAGTGCACTTTATGTAGCAAGGAAATTAACAGTTTTTTATCCTGCATGCACTCCAGAAGAGAGTCCATTGAGGCAAGCCAGCAAGTGTGTGATTCCATAATGGGTAATCACAGACTGAAATGGGTTCATGTTTTTGCTTCCTGACAAACAGTTTTTCAGAGTATATCGTCTACATTTTTTCATATCTTCTGAGGACCTGTGAGCCAGCTACTTGTAACCTAAGAAGAGTGGATGCTCAAAATTAGAGAAAAAATATCAGCTAGGAATGAAACTAAGACTCTTCTGGCAAATAAACAGACCCTGATGAAGTGAGCATCAAGGGAGGATTTCTAATTTTCTTCTTGAAAGCAATATGTTTCATCTGTATACCACTTATAAGTGAGTACTCCTTTCCATTGCTATGATTCAAGATGAACCAGAACAGTTCCAAACCCAGAAATGCTATGAGTAAACAGTAACGTTCCTACACTTAATTATTAAAAAGAGATCTCTATTGATTGATTTTTTAATAATAGAATGCAAATTATCGAATATATTTGTTCAGAAATGTTAATCAGCAATTATTTTCCCTAGCAAAAATATAGATTTTTCTTCCATTAATGTGGAGAGGGGTATTATTTATTTTTTACACTCCTTACTTTTGCATATTTCTGATGTATAGAAACCGGCAAAAATAATATATTGTTGGGTTTTCTTCCAAGGTCCAAACAGAATTGTTTTTGGAAATACTAAAAAAGGGATTTTTATCAAATGTTGGGGGGGGGGGGGACGACCCACAACAAAACCCCAAATTGTGCAGCAAAGACTGTTTTCAGAGTACTGGAAACTAAAGAGAACCTCTACAAATGGGATTTGCAAAATTAGTATTTGCATTCAATTTTCAGCCTCTACGTCACTTAAATTTTCAGAAATCTTTTCAGAAGCCCCAAGAGATAGAATACAAAAGATACAAGCTAGTCAGAAAACTGTACATTAATACTTATATTTTTACTTCATCTTCTTTGATGGTTTGCTTGAAGTTGTACAAAGAAAAGACTCACAGGAAATAGTTGCCCGTAGTAACTAGTATCCTGTATTGAGAATCGTTTATCCAACTTTCAAAACGTATCCTGGACCCACCTGTCACTTCAAACATCAAAGGTTTTATTGAAGGGATATTTGAACAGGAAGAATCTTTTTGGGAAGTGAAGACCACAAGATACCAAAAAATACCGTCAGAATTATGTAAGAGACACTCAGGCAAGTGTCTCAATTGTCCCTTTCTTGCTTTTTGCATTAGATACATTCATCTTTTGTTAAAGTTCCCTGTCTTCTGCATTATACAATACATAAAGTAAATAGCATGGAAATATTAAAGCTCTCTCCAAATTTCAAGAAAGCCCTTCTCCCTTTTCTTCCAGATAAACTGAGTGTTTTTCCCCTCCTCCTCCTTCTGAAGAACTGAGGGGGAAGGGCAGAAGAGATTTTCCTTGTGAAATCAAAAGGTACCCTTGAATCAAGTCTGATAGGCTGCTGAAAATGCAGCACAGAAACATGTTTCTGTCAGTGAAAGACCTTGTTTGTAACCGTAAGGATTGTATGCAGCACGTTGTTTGATCCTGGGAGGACTTTGATCTATGCTAGCACCTCAAATATAGCAAAGCATGTCACTAGGCTTTGGAAAAAGAAGGGAGAGGAGAGACAGAAAGGGAAGGAAAGTGCAGGTGTTCAGTGCCAAGCAGACAGCACTGAATTCCTGATGCACCGGTCAAGAGAAAATGGGCTTTGTACAGAGGAAAGCAGATATTGCACTTTGGGGGGAACTACATTTCACCATCTACCCCAGAAAATACTACTCATGGACAGTAAAGGTCCATCAAAAGCATATCAGAGCAGCTTCTGTCTTCAGGACCTTTTGTGAGATATGAATGAAACTAAATCAGTGGTACCTCCTCTTTATTTCCCACTGTCTCATCAGAACTGGAAGAGATTTGACTGAGGCTCAGTGTAGAAAGTACTCCTTAGGGCTACAAACAGATGATAAACAAAAAGGTGGTATACAAAGGTACTTCTGAGCCACCACGCTGCCGTGGGTACTGATTCAATACTATCAGCTCAAGATGCACGAGGCAATTGAGACCAAGAGCCATCCCCAGATGTGAGCAGGTCAGAGGTGGGTGCAGCTCTGTGATATCATATGAGTTTTTCTTGTGTGGGTGGACAGTGTTCAGGCATAGCAGAGAATCTCCGTGCTAAGAGAAAGGAGATAGGACCCTTCCTACATACAGTTGTCTGAAATTTGTGGACCTTGGAGCAGCACAGGAGACCTTGAGTAGACAACACTGAAAGGAAGTTGTGTAGGACCATCTCTTTCATATGCCAGCATGTGATTCCCTCATCTTTCCTCTGGACACGATTCATTCACAAGAAAAAAAACCAAAACCCAAGAGGAATAGCAAGAAAAATCTGAAATTCCTCTTGACAAAAACCCTCCTTTCCCCCTGAAATTCTCACCCACGTAAGGCAAGAGGAGACACATGATCAAGTAGGACAAAGCAAATGCTTCACTTTTTCCCTGTGCTTACTGATTCTAGAGTAACTTCAGGGGGAGCTTTGCTGCCTGCTAACCAACTTCCCTTTCTGTGCCCTTTGGAGAGATGTGGTAGAACATGATGGGCATCTTGTATTATGTCTCAGAGAGAATCAGAGAGGAGAGAAGTGAGGAATACTTAATACAATGCAGAGGTTCACTGCACTGACAATAGTCTCTATTTTTCTTGGCATGACCCTAATGTAAGCACAGGGCTGTTTGTAGGATGCCTCTTTTTATCAAAAAGTATATCTGACCCAAATTTTATTACAGATGTCAAATACAGTATGGACAAGTGCAGCATAAGTCTAAGGAGAAATTCTTTACAAAAAAAAAAAAAAAAAAGGCAAAAAAAAGCCAAAAAAAAAAAAAAAGCAAATAGTAAGGACTCTTCACTTATTTATTTTCAGGTCAATCATGAGCAAGAGAAGAGAGGCAGCCCTGTTCTGAAAGGCAAGAATCATCCTGAGCCATCACCTTACATTGGAAGAAAGCTTTTCCCTCCCAACAGTTATCATCCTTTGTCAGCATCACAGAAATGTCGAGGACACTGTAGTCAAAAGCAGGAGCTGTCACTGCTAAGCACTGTACACAAACAGAGATGCATATGAAAGGAAAAATCT
>JAWWES010000094.1:64408757-64439435 GCA_035583135.1 Lophotriccus pileatus
AAAAAAAAAAATTTTTTTTTTTTTTTTTTTTTTTTTTTTTTGTGCACGGAAACAGTTTGGGTATGTTTGTGTTGTCTTGATTTTATTAGCCTAATGCAAATAGTGAATCATCCAAACAAATGGAGACATTATACTTTCAAATCTGAGATGAGAACTCCGTATGTAACCCATTTTAGATTTAAAAAAGTAATAATAATAAAAAATGTTATCAGTCTGGACTCACCCCCGGCAGTGTCTTCTGTTCATGCAGTGCGCTCTGGGCCTTTAGAGCAGACTCCCTTTCGCAGTATGTTAGGAAGGCACAGCCTGTAAACAAAAAAACATAACCTCAGTAACTGCACTACTTCAGAGAAGATCCATTTAAAATTGAGATGTAGAACAAACCATTTTCCTGTCATCATCCCATTCCCAGTAAATCAATCATAAAATCTCTCCTTAGCAAGGGAGTAATCGAGAGTCACGAAATGAAGCTATCATCGCTTCCTCTGAGGCCTGATGGAAAGCAAGCAGCAGTGTACCCAGGACTGCTTATTTTATTTTGAATACATATTTAAGTGTCAGACACAGAAGGATGCACAGGATTAGGGATCTCAAAGATTCCAGGTGACGGCAAGGTGGGACATGAGATCCTACTGCTCCAGCAGCAGCACGGGGGATAAGCCCTTTATTGCCATATTGTGTTGAAGGTCTCGTGCCCTTCTTTTGTATCAAGTACTTTTGGTAGAGGGTATAGAAGGACTTAGGACTCGGACTGCAGAGGAGTACTTCTTTTGTTTAGCCTGGCTTGCACCCACAAGTAGCTGCACAATTCACATCTCACCAGGTTTCCGCCCTGCACTTGCTGCTGCAAGGGTTGGTTTGTTCCCACACATGCACACAATAACATCAAAACCCAAACAATCAGTCCAAAACATCCCTGATCCACAGTTCATAAGCACTTCAGAGATGCTCCAATGGATTATGCCCTTGGCTTTTCCGAAAAGTTGTCTTATCAACTACAAAGGCCAAGGGCCTGTCAAGGTAGGGTCCTGCTCTGCCTTCTCTCCCCACATTCACGTTTGCCTTCTTGTAAAACTGGTTGATGTTGCAATGTCTCACTCCAGTTGTGTGCCTGACGTGATCAAATTATTCCTTCTTACTGCAGTATACTGAAAACCTGCCAGTCCCTGCAGCAAAAAAAAGTGCTTGTTATGCAGAGGACATTTTCTCTGAAATTACTTCAGAATTTCTGCCACCTCTCCAGTTCCTTGAAATGGAGGTATCATATCTTTCGAGGTTCAGGCAGTGTATCCCTCAGACTAGGGATACCTTTCAAGAGCAGCGTGAGTATAGAGAGACTACCAAAGAAACAAACATGTTCCACAAACATGTACCATAATCTCATTTTGACCCACTCACCTTCTCCCCAGGCATATATAAAGTATGAAGCAGGTGAGTAAACAGTAGGCTACAAACTTTTTTTCAGCTTTGATTACCACTGTGGCATTTTGTCCACTGTTTTTCCCAAGCTGGTTCCTTAGATAATATTACTGAAGAAATACAGATTTGTTCTTTTCTTCCTTACAGTGCTTTTAATTAGTACATACAAGAGACTAGGGAGATTTTTTTTTCATATAAATATACATACTTTTCCTCAAAGATTGTCTTGTGAAAGTCACCCTACTCCTCTGACAATAAAGATACAATATGGCATGGAAAAAAAAAACACTACAATTTTTTTTCACTGTTTCTTACACTGTATTAATACTTTCTGGAGGTCTTGTTACTTTCAGCTTATTCAAGCCAATCACTTTTATTATGCCTCAGTAATTGAGAGTCATAAGCAGAAGGTGACAATCAAGGAAGGAGACTGAGCAGCAGCAAAGGTTTTCATACTCGACTTGGAATTATGTCGATTTCTTCCCTTTTAAGTGGATGAGTTTTTCAATTAGTCTGTATCTACCAGAAAAGGGGAAGACAGAGTGGCAGAGAGTTTGCTGCTAGAAAAAGTAATGGATTGAAAAGGATCCTTAAAAGTCACCCAAAGCTCAATAATCAAATGGGAAACTATGCTTAAATTTAATTTCAGTGATAAATCACAGGCTGAGAGCTCTCTGTTTACTAGACACAATAAGAAAATCTCCCTTTAGCAGCAGACGTGGAGCAGCTGATACAGTCTAATTAAGCACATTATAGCACGCTGCTGTAGAGATAAACTATGCACTATTCCATAATGATAGCTATATTTTTCTACTCATTGTGATGGCCATGATGACAGTTCAGGGTAGACAGTTCAGGTATCCTGCAACTCCTACAGTATCATGACTATAATTCAGACGGAGTAGACAGAATGTTTGGACATTCTGCTCCACTCTGAAGGAGCAAATTTCCCTTCCAAGATCCACACTGTGTATGTGTGGAGGCAAGTTCTCATCAGGGAGAAAGCTCCATTAAGTCCTCTCCAAACATGTTGGTGAAAGTGGTAGAAGTGCCAAACTTCCCAGAAACAGTGCTTATAAAATGCATCTAAACATCAATGATTTCCCAGACATGGTGTTATGGACAAAAAGATGTTGAAAAGGAAAAGGAATCTACCCTTTCATATGGTCAGACAAAAAGCCACCCTGTTTTCCAAGGTCAAAAAAAATGCCCTGTTGAAGTGTTTCATTTTCCCTTCCCATTCATGTATCATGCACGTGAATTACAATCTGTCTCACTCTTGTTAGACAAAAAGTAATATTTTTGTGAAAAAAATATTATCTCATTTATTTTAAGTAAGACCTTGTTGCTTAGAATCAGCAAGAAGTTCCATCTCAGCTGTGGACAAATGGAATAAAGTAGAGTTTAATGTTCATAATTGGTCTCAAACTTGAACTTGAAAAAGAGAGTTCATGTGTATTTTTTGTCTCCCCTTTACTTACCACCAGATTGTTCTGTAAGGCACATATACAATATTAGCCATCAGTTAAAATAGTATTTTTCAAAAGTGTGTGGTCTCTGATAAAACAGTACATGACTGCTATTCGGTTCTGAAAGTATTTCTATATTTCAGATCCTTGTGCATTAAGATGAAAGGTAATACTATTTCTTGAACCACCCCGCTCTGCCGTCTCCCCACATTCACCCCCAAAATATCAAAATAATTGATCTGCCCTTTGTATTATTGTGTTTAATGGAATGACAACTGTAGAACCTCTTTCAGGTGTTACTTTTCCTAGGTTACCTCTACTAATGTGCATCCATATGGTCCCTCCAAAGAGCTCTTCCTTCCTGGAGACTGTTGCCTAAAGAACAGAGCACTGGCCACTCAGGTGACACTATGACATACAATGCCCTAAACAACTGAGTCCTGAAATCATGTCATATGGAGCAGATATATTGGGTTTTACAAAGAAAAGAAACTGGTGGAAAAAGTGGTTTGGTTGGGTGGGGGTTTTTTGCCATTTTTTTTTTTTGTTTTGATTTCCCAGACGGAAAACAACTTCAGAACAATCAATTTTCCCTGATGAAACTTATGATTGTGTACAGAACCACTTATTTCTCTGGGAAAAAAAAAAAAGGTATTTGATAGTAAGCTCTTAAGTAGCTGAACTTAACAATTCACTTGCCATCAGCTGTTTGAGCTGGATGTGAACATGATTCTTGGGTGAAAAGCTGCATATTCCATTATAAATAATTTTCACTATCCAGCCCCTTTGAATTGCCCCTGTTCAGCAGCATAATAAACATTTCTCAACACATCTCTTAAGGGAAGTTACTGTAAATCCTATACATTATTTCTGTCATCTACTTCTATGGGTGGTAATGACTGAGTCAGTACAGTGCTTGTGAATTATTTCTGAATTTGAACAAAAAATCTAATTGACTAATTATTGATAATGAAGGACTTGCTCTTAGCTGTTCCTAATTTCAATTCCATTTCTCTCAAACATGCTATGTTTTCCAGACATATGTCAATCAGCTAAAAGATGCTTTGTTTGGATTGTGTCTTTCCAGCTGTTCATTTACTACCAATGGACAGCTTTTCGGGCAAGCATATAAACATCTGGAAACTCCCAGCTGCCAATTAACTCTCAACCTATTGAACTGCAGTCTCTTGGAAACATGAGAACATATCAAGTGGTCTCCTGGGAAACAAGATTGTTAAAGAGAAGGGGGAAACGAAAACAAAAGCTTGAGATGGAAAAAAAATTACAAAAGGTCTATTTTAATTTTATCTCCAGAGAATTCAATAGCACAAATAATAATTGTATGGAATACAGATGGATAATAGTCATGGGTACAGCAACTTCAATGTGCTATCCATTGCGCCACGGAGCCACCTAACAGAGCTTTTGGCAGACTCCATAAAAGAGTGTGGCGAAACAAACACCTGAAGAAAAGCACAAAGATCAGTGTTTACAGAGCCATTGTTCTGTCTACCCTTTTATATGGGCCTGAATCATGGGTCATTTACTGCCACCACCTGCGTCTGTCAGAACGCTTCCATCAGCGCTGCCTCCCAAACATCCACTGGACGGATTATGTGACCAACACGTCTGTCCTGGAACAGGCAGCACTCCTGAGTGTTGAGGCCTTGCTGCTGAGAGCACAGCTGCATTGGGCAGGGCACGTCTCCAGGATGAAGGACCACCGACCGCCCAAGATTGTGCTCTATGGTGAACTTGCCACTGGCTGCCGCAAGAGGGGAGCCCCAAAGAGGAGATACAAGGACTCCCTGAAACAATCCCTCAGCCTTGGCCATATTGATCATCACCATTGGTCTGCTCTGGCCTCCAGTTGGGAGGCCTGGAGATACACAATCTATAATGCTGCTGCTTCTTTTGAGAACACGCGCAGGATCACTCTTGAGGAGAAGAGACAGCGCAGAAAGAATCATGTCTTGTTGACATCACCAGGAGAGTCTTTCTGCTGTGCCTTTTGTAACCAGAGTTGTCTGTCTCAAATTGGCCTTTTTAGCCATCAGCGCGCTTGTAGCAAGCGTGGGTAGAGCCCTTCCCAAATCTTTGTTTGCAAAGCCTAGCCATGACAGCAACTTCAACTCCACCGTAAATCTGCAGAAGATTTTGCACAAGCCTAGGAGGCAAAACAGTCAGGGGACTGAACAGAACAGTTCACAAAACAAACATTGTGAACTGAACAGAATAATTCTGGAACCACCGGAGTTGCAGAAGGCAAAGGCAAGAACCAGGAGAATGGAGAAAAACCCACTGTAGCAGGAGATCAGGTTTGAGGCCATCTAAGGAACCTGAAGGTGTACAAGACCATGGAACCTGATGTGATGCATCCATGGGTGCAGAGGAACTGGTAGGTGAAGTGGCTAAGCCCCTACTCATCGTATTTGAGGTCAGCAGACCAGTGAAGTTACTACTGACTAGAAAAGGGGGAAAAAAATCCCTATTTTTAAAAAGGGAAAGGAGGAAGACCCAGGGAACGACAGACCATGTCTGGCAAGATCATGGAGCAGATCCTCCTGGAAAACACACAAAGGCTCATGTAATAAAGGATGTGATTGGTGACAGCCAACATGGCCTGGCAAAAGGCAAATTGTACCTTACAAATTTGGTGGCCTTCTGTGATGGGGTTACAGCACTGGTGGGAAAGGGAAGAGCAAGTGACAACAACTACCCAAATTTGTGCAAAGTATTTGACACTGTTCTTTACAACATGCATGTCTCTAAAACTGAGAGACATGGATTTGAGGGATGAACCAGAAGATGGTCACACTCCAAAGGTTACTGTCAGTGGCTTGATGTCCAAGTGGAGAGCAGTGATGAGTGCCATTCCTCAGGGTTTGATATCTGGACTGGTACTGTTTAACATCTTTGCTGGTGACATGGACAGTGGAACTGAGGGGACCCTTAGGAAGTTTACCAACAAGAAACTTGGTTTGTGGTGTGGTCAGCACTCTGGAGGGAAGGGATGATTATCCAGAGGCACCTTGACAGGCTTGAGAGGTGGCAAATCCCATGTAAATCTCATGAAGTTCAACAAGTACAAAGAACTTTACCAGGGTTGGGACAAACCCAACACAAATAGAGGCTGGGCAGAGAATTGATTGAGAGCAGCCCAGATGAGAAGGTTGAAGGATATGGAGACGCTGGAGAGAGTCCAGAGGAAACCATAAAAGTTATCAGATGGGCTGGAGCACCTCTCCTGTGAAGACAAGCTGAGAGACTTGAGTTTCTTCAGCTCTGGGGTCATATTACCTAAGGAGTACAAGAGAGCTGAAGAGGGACTTTTTACAAGGACATGTAATGTCAGAACAAGGGGGAATGGCTTGAAACTTAAGAGGGTAAATTTAGATTAGATATTTGGAAGAAATTCTCTACTGTGCAGGTGATGAGGCACTGGAACAGGTTGCCCAAAGAAGTTGTGGATGCCACATCCCTGGAAATGTTCAAGATCAGGTTGGATGAGGCTTGGTGCCTTAGTCTAATGTAAGGTGTCCGTGCCTGTGCCAGGGAGGTTGGAACTAAGTAGTCTTTCAAGTCCTGCCTATGATTGTATGAATTCACCCTACTGGTATTCCATTTGTCATGGTACAAATGAAAACAGTCTTTCCACTTGACATGTCTGTGCTTATCACTTCAGTGACACACTTGACTCTCATCTTTTTTAAACCAGTTAAAAAGCCCTGGTCATCTAACTCATATTTAGCTATTTAAAATTAGCAATCTTGCCATCATTGACAAGGCATTCATTTTAACTTTGCATACAAAAGAGGAATAAGCCTCTGGAAATGTCTATCCTCCACAGTTGGTGTAAGAGCCATGCACTACCTTTTAAGGTGCAGGCTTTTAGTTTCAAGATTGTGTTTTCCCAAGATTAGATTCCACCTGCCACCTCTAACTTCTCAACTACCTAAAGTATATGCATTATCTGTACCGTAATTGTTCCTTGTTATATATGGTGGGGGATGAAGATGGTCCATACTGAAGATCTAATGAATAACTCTAATTAAAGGCTTTTTACCCCTTCTTGTTTTATTCTGGCAGACAATCACATGTATCCTGACACAGTCTCTCCTCTTTGCCCATTTTTAAAGTTGAAGATTTATGACCTTCTCTTTGCATGATGTATTTCAGTGATTTTATTAGAACAACATAACCTCACAGAAAGCATGACTTTAGATATTCTATACACCTAGATCTAGAATCATAGTCTAAGAGCAAGTCTATAACCATGACAATTTCTAGATGCTTACTGTCTGTCCGAAAAAGGCATAAAGAGGTCTTGTTTAAAACTAATGAATATATACTTCAATAGATTCTGGGGAACAAGCCCTTAATCTTTTTAGGCCTATGTGCACTCTTTAGCTTTATGGGGGAAAACTAGGAAGTTTGATAGGTGCTTTAAAACTCTTGCATGAAAGCTGAGAGCTAAAGCAGATTCTCAGCTCAGGGGTGTCAATCCAGTCAAGGGGACAGCTTGCATGAAACTCAGCACAGCTATGCAATAACACCAATGTGAAATTAGGTTCATTATTTGAACCATAGTCCATTGCCTCTCTTGGAAGAATTCTTGGCTCAGAGGCTAACTTCAGCCAAGATAATCCAGAACAGTTAGGAGAACCCTGGATTTTGAGAAGGCTGGCACAAGTGATCTAAGCCAGTTTTTGATTCACAAACTTTTGTGGCTATAAAGTATGCATTCAACCCATTATCACAGCTCTGCTGACAGGTGATAACTTCTGAAACTACAACTCTTCCAATTCTTGTAAGTGTAACTAAAATCAGAATCACTGCCCAGGAAAAGATGAAACCTTCACAAGGCTGTCAGTTTTTTGTTGGTTTTTCTTCTTTGAGTCAAATACCTTCTTGTTTTTAGTTACAAAAATGTTAATTGACTTTAACAGTGAGGGTTTCTTAAATTTGCCTTCCTGTGTTGTTTTATGTTAGTCTTCTGTACAGCACATAAACTAGTGAGCAAGAAACTCTTGCGTAACATGAGAAAGAACAGATATCAGCTCATAGCGTCTTCTACTGTCTTTAATGTACCTCAGATCCTAAACCTGCAGAGTAGAGAAACCAGGGGCTTTACTTCAGCAGCACACTATAGACTTCCAGAAAGAAAGCCACAATTCAAGCATAATTATCCAGGACCTTCATGCTGTATACTGAAAACTGCATACCTTGGATCATATGCTAATGGTCATACTCCAACTTAAGAATAGCTACAGTCTTCTAGAGGAGATGGTTTGAGAGCAAAAACATCACATCTCTGAGAAAAAAAAAAAAAGTAACTCTCAACTGCTAACAGGTCTAAGCATCTCATTTAGTGATGTTTCAGTCTCTCTGTACACTAATTACCTTTGGAAAAGTTAGACTAAGGTATACAAGTTATCTGCGATGGACCAGAGATCTGCCCCCCATTTTCCAGACTCTAGATTTGTTTTTAAGAGAGCTCCTTCTCTGAAAATAAAACAGTTAATTGCTTCAAAATTCAGAGATCTGTTACACAGAGAAATATTGTGGTACTTAAGAAACTTCTTACCTTAAAATCAACATCTCCGGTTACGTCTCCCAGCTAGGATTTCAAAGTGAAAAAGAAATCTTTTTTCTCTTTAACTATCCTAGCTCTACATGTCTGGTTTTGAAACAATTCTCATTTGCTCTGTCTACAATGAACTGCCCAAGGTTTAATCACTTGAGGGTTTCAGAGATTGAGCTGAATTTTCTTGAGGGAGACACAATCAATAAAGACTTTTGGAACTGGAAATGTTTTATCCAATTTCTTCATCTGTTTCTCTCTCAGTGATTAACTACCTTCTGACAAAAGTTAACATCTTTGCTGGTAAAGAACATTCACTTGGCTAGAACTTTCTTTTTCTCCATCTCCCCTGCTGCACAACAACTGAACACTAACTGTTTAGAGAAAAAGATAGGAATAAAAATCTTCCCAGATATCAGCTTCCCTGTCAATTATATTGCAAGGCAGATTAACATCCGAAATGCCCTGCTGTGTGGAATGCTAATTTTCTTTTTCCTCTTATACTATTTTCCATTAACTATTATGATGCTGTAATATTCCTGCTATAGATAACTTGATAGGGTTATCTGCAAATGCAGAAGTTAACCATACTTACAGATTATCTCACTTAAAAATGTATTTATGATAGCTCAAAATGAGATATTGATATGCACAGTCCAAATCAGAGTCCTTCCTCAGACTAAACAGTGTTTAATTATATTTAGCAGTGTCCAGGCAAACAGCAGAGAGACTTGAGTAACTGTTGATATATATGTAAGCATTTTAAAAAAACAGACAATGGTTTCATCCTGATTTTCCATAACTAAGTTTTTAATGAAAGCAACAGTTTTTAAAAGTCAAAATTTCTCATAGAATTTTTCAATGAAATAGTTCACCAGGAAGTGTTTCTCAGCGTTATGATACAACTTTTTAGCAGATCCTACAGCAAGAGTAACTAATTCCAGAACAGTCAGTAGTCCAGGCTTTCACCTGAATGAGGCACACAGGGTCTTTAGTGCAAGGCTTTGACACAGGAGAACACATTGTCACTGGCAGACCCCCAAGGCTTCATGTCTATTTTTTAAGTAACACCACAGTTTCCTTGCCTCCTTAGCACTGTAAAACTGGAAAGCTTTTGATCTATCAGGCTTTCTTCCCCAGGATGAGGGAACAGTTTCTGGCTCAGAATCACACATAGATGGGTTTCTCCTGGGGTCTTGAAAGTTCCTTGCACGCTGCTTTGAACCATCCTTTTCTTACTGGTACACTCAAAATAAGGTGCAGAATGAACCACTGATTTGGCATACCATATTCCAGGTCCTGTTCTCCACAACTGCCAATGCTTCAGCTTTAAATTTGATCCTGAAATTTCTGGGATAATTTTGATTGTCTGGGTCCAAGTCAACTGAAAATTCACTTCTCAAGTTTCTGCAAGTCCAACCAATCACCCAGAACATTTTACTTCCAAGAACAGATGTCTAATTTCCATACACACAACAAATGATCAATGAATAGACTCCACATCAAAGAAAGCAGAATGTAGATTACTGGTTAAGGTAGCTGTCTACCACAGAGAGTGCTGGTGTGCCCAGAAAGGCCTACAAATATTAAATGCTTTAAATTACAGTAGAAAACTTAGTTTTAAACAGACCAGCCTCACTTCAAATTCTCATTTGTTGCCTAGTGCCTGTGGACTCCATGTTGTAAGGAGAGATGTATGCCTTCAGGTCCTATCCCTCAAACAGTTAGGGCATGCTTTTGATTTTAAAATATAAGAATGAGATTAAGGTGAAAATAATAATCAGTTGGTTTTCCAGACCAAGCAACAGTGTTCACGGTATTTCAGAACTCTGTCACTGATGAGAAAGTCATGCACAAACTCTAGAGATCACTTAAGTGAGGATGAGAATAAGGAAGGAGACACCAAGACATCAAGTTTAAGTTATAATTCTGATCACCTCTAAGTTCACTCACTTCAACCTACCTATTACTTCAAAGAAATTCCAGCATATTTGTGTTACCCGTTTTCCACTGCAGCTCAGGGGAAAAAAAAAAAAAACAGCTTGAAACCCTCAAAATTTCTTGTTTCCAGGGTGGTAAGAAAGAAAAAAAAAAAAAAAATAGAAGTTGGGTTTTTTTTGGTCTTATGATTCACTAGTGAAAGTCAGGAATATAACTAGAAATAATCCTTCTGTTGAAACAGTAACTCTTGCATTCTGACAGCTATGGGTTAAACCACCTTAGAGTACATGCATTAATTAGACTCTGTACCTGCTGTTCTGGGTCCTGCCTTTTGAGTTCTTTCTATTGTTAGCAGCATATGAATAACTCAGTGGATTTTCTAAAACATTTAGTTGTTTCGGAAACTTTTCCTCTTCTTCATTTTGTTTTGATTTTTTATTCACTTCTTTTGGGGAGACATCTTCAGGAATGCTCAGCTAGTCTCCAGAGGTTATGCTACTGTTAAACAACAATCACTTTGAATGTCTTGAATCTTAACAAAATAAAGCTAGAGCAGAACCATCTCTAAACTAATTAGACTGTTCTGCCACATACAACTTAGTCCAACCCTTGCTTTTCTGCATCTATACAGAGTGGGTTTAGGTTATTTTTTTTTTTTTATTTTGTGTTCTTTTTTTACTGCTCATTATCTTTCACAAGGGTGAGGAACAGACATTTCTTGGAAAAATAACATCAAGTCTATGTGTGGGAAATGTGTTTGTACTTTTACATAAGAAAAGTTGATATTTTCACCCTTAAAAAATGTTAGGGCCATGCAGTAAACATCTTGTTGATAGCATCATCAAATGATTAGTTATTTATGCTTTTATCTCAGAAACATGTAAGTAGCTTGTTCTAAATACAGACTTGTGTGCTCTCTAAACAACCTCATATTCTTTATTCTCTCAGACAGAGCACATATGTCAATATAGACTTCTGACATTTCCAGCTCAAGGTTGAAAGCAAAAGTCACTGAAACAACTGCGGAAAAGAGCTATTATTAGACACCTCCCAGCCCATTCAGAAACAGACTATTACAATTATCTGTCTAAAGTTATTGCTCCTACCAAGTTTGCCACCCTAAATTTGTCCAATTCAGGAAATTCAGATTCGGACTGGAACCTTTCAGACACCTCTCAAAATCAACTTACCTACTACTTATGATCAGGTTTTCTCCTCACTTCATATGCAAGAACTGTAAACAGGACAACATTAGAACCTCTTTGCTAGGTTTCGCAGGGTCTTGTTAAGTTTGAATTCAGGTAAGTGCATCTGAAGCCACCTTAGGATTTTTATTTTACAAAACAAATCCAACCCCCTGAAGAATATATGTCCTGATTCCAGCTGATATAGAAATGAAAATTTTCAAGCAGCAGCTGCTCCTAAAAGATGATCACCCTGAGACTGGAAGTCTCCAGAAACTTGTAAGAGTCACAATATGAGCCAGAGAAAACTCTACAATACCAGCTGGTTTCATGAGACTTCTGGAGACAAATTTCATCTGTCAGAACAATTAACATCCAAGCTCCCATAACCAGATGCTGTTTTCCATATGTTTTGACTTTGAATTGCTGCTTCTATCCTCCAAGAGATGTTGGGAGCAAACAAGTATTGTCTCTTACCGCCTGTTTCTTCCTCCTTACCCTTCTTTCTCAATTTGGCTTGTTCTTTAAGCAGAGGTAGTGGAATGGTATGAGTAGGATCAAGTTCTTCTGCAAGCTGCCAGAGATGAAGTAAACTTCTTAATCAACAGATCTCTTAGGGCTGAAAACCTCAAGACATACTCCCTGTGTGTGCATGAGAGAGAAAGCAAGGTGAACTGAGGTGCTCTGGAAGCATTGCAGGAAAAAGATGGAAAATTTCTCTCAAAGGCCCTATCAATCAGTTACAGCACAAAGGAGTAGAGGAATGTCCCAAGAACAAGGGTCTCCATTGACTCTCTGGCAGAAAGGTCCAAGTTGAGACATCTTTGCATGGTACAAGCCTGCTTTAAGAGCCCGGCTCATGCATAAATTATTTACGAACTAGACGAGCCATGCAGAGTCTGAAAAAAGGTAAAAACCAACTCTGTGAATTTGAGCCTAAAACTTCAAATTTTTACAAAAGGAATAAGGATGTAATCCTTTAAGTGGAAAAAAAAAAAAAGAAACAGTGAAATGAATTAAAACAAGATCTGTGTAATTTACAAAGCTTCAGTGCACTGGGCTTAAGAAAGGCTCTTGTCAGGGTGAAGTAAATGAGTTACAATTTCCTGATAAATAGAGAACACAAGAAAAAGTGTGTAGTAGTCAACTATCAGACAGATATTTTGATCACATTTTTTTGTTGATCAACTTAGAATTAATGAAAGCTGAGAATGTAGTAAATTGTTACAGTTAAACATTTGTAGCAGCTCATAGCAGAAATATTTGCTTTTGGAACTGAACTTGCATTAAACTGGAAGAACAGTGTAGACCACAAAACACTGAGGGCTGGCCGGAGGAACGTGCATGGTAAGTGTCAGTTGTATCGAGATGGAAGAACTATCTAGCAAAGCAGAAGTTCTGATCTTAAATTTAAACTTCACAACAAAGAAGATTTCACACATGAAGAGGAAGGGAGAATAAGTTGCAACACATCCTAGAGGGTGCTGAGCCCCTTAATAGTGTGGTCAGTCACCTGGATCCCTGCTGGGGAGGATCAGCCATGCCTAGCACCTTGAACGATTCAGCTCTTAAAATGCAGGTAAAGAATAGCCACAGAGGCAAATGCTCAACAGGACAGGTGAAGCTGAAAGGCAGTAATGTCAAAAGACGCTTTCAGATGATAGTGGACAACATCACATACAATAATGTGTGTGTCTTTTCCAGATCAAAGACACCTCCTTCCTTTGGTGTCAATGGAAAACCCAGATCTGAAATGATTCTGTCAGCTCTAATCACCTAAAAGGCTTCAGAGACACATGGTAGGAAAAAAAAAGAAAAGCAAAACTGGATTTCAGAGATGAGTAATAGAAATTCATAATGGATTGGGAGGACTGACTTATGAGGGAAAATTAAGAGAACAAAATATTTATAATTTGGGTAAATGATGACTCAGGGGGATAGATGATAATCAGCTACAAGTCTTGAGTGTGTAAACACAAAGAATAGAGAAAGTTTGTTCAAGCTGATACCTGAGAATAATAACTAGGTGTAGCAACACAAATTCTATATCAGAATGTTTGGCCTAGGCTTTAGCAATGCTTCCTAACTGTTCCAAATATTGGTGTTTGCCCCTTCCACACAGCCTCTAAGTGGCTTTTGCATCCAACCAATCTGTTAGTCAAGAATATATTTAATTTCATTTTTATTAAAGCTTACATGTGCAAGTGTACATGAATGATCACATAACCTAAGGCTTTCCAGATCATGCAAGCTCGGGGACAATATGGAATAATCCCTTAAACATGATTGAGGGGTGTCTTAGGCAGGGACATGGAAAAGGCAGGGAGGAAAAAGGCAGAAGAGTTAAATCAACATGGGGGGGGATGGAACCCTCTCAGTGAAAACTTTTAACTCAGTAATTTTCCAATACCTTTCCTGTCACTCTCCCATCTGACTGTTTTGCAAGGTTTTTGTCTTCCTATTCTGCTATAATGCATAAGGAGAAATTCTTGCAACCCTGGAACAGAATCACAACCACGGATTCTTGTGCCATTTAGGACAATTGCAATCTATAAGATGGAAGTTTATGACCCTACAGAAGGTAAAAGTAAACATTACTAACTGTCTCTCCCAGCCATTAGAGAAAATCAGTCCTTCATGGAACTTTTATTACTTAAGTGACTTGAAACCATAAACAAAAGTTAACACTGATCCAAGAGCAAATACATTCAGAGGGCCTCCATTTCTTCCCTTCTCCCTATTTCTAACTTTAGTGATTCTATCCAAAAGTTTAACACATTATCTGACCATAGAGAAAGCCATTTTTTTTTAAAGAAACCAGTTTAGATAATCTTTCTTGGTGAAAACAAATCAGAATGACAACTGACAGGGATAAAATTTGCATTAAAACACAGTCCATTCACGGTCAGATAGGCAATTGCCAGTAATTTTCAAGGCGCTGGACAAAGTTGTGCATCCAGCCACTCACCAATATTTTCTGAGTGATGTATTGTTTTCGTTTTACAAAGATAAATTTCAGGGGGAAAAATGAGAATCAATCATAAAATATTATAATTTTACTGGTTTTGTTTTTTGGTTTTTTTTTTTTAGTATGACACCTGTATTGGTATTTCTTTCTCTACCGATTTAATATAGATTGGAGAAACTCTAAACCACAAATGAACAGAAAAGCAATGTCTGTGCTAATACAGTGCCAGAAAACAGTTCCTGGTGGGAAACTATTTGCTCTACAGAGCAGTCTCCTTAAAAGAGAAAATGGGAAGCCATTTTGACCAAGACATTAAAAGATGGACAAAAGAAACTTTCCAGGCTACCTCATGAATACAGTGACCTACCAAAGCTTTCCCTGTTGCCAGTCAATGTATCAGTGGATGATGGATATCTGGGAGCAGACACACACTAGAGGTATGGTTACACTTCATTTTCTTTCTTTTTTTTTTTTTTTTCCTATTAGGAAAGCTAAAAATAGTGAGACAGCTGCTGAGCATCTCTGGGAGGCTAAACTCACTGGAGAATCCCTGCTGATGTCAGAAAGTAGGAGAGTAGAGCTTAATGAGTCTAAAAATCCCAAACAACAACTACTGCTGTCTTAAAAAATAGTGGACTACAACATTATATGAGGATGATGGTACCAGATCAGACAAAGTCCGTCTCCTACAATATCCTGTCTCCAATGGAGGCAGAAGCAGATGCCATGAAACAAGTATGAGGAGAGGATGTGCATCATGCTTCCTCTGGGTATTCTTCTCAGTTTCCAGCCTTGTGGCTTAGGGGACTTCTGGTCCAAATGTAATCTCTGCATACACAGTAATCACTTGATGAAACCGAGTCTCTCATTTTCCACATCCATTTGCTGCATTTTAACATTTCAGTTTGTGTGTTTTCCTGTAAAGAGATTTAAGGGTACCTGTTTGTTTGTTGGAGGGTTTTCTTATGATTTATAGTGAGTTTTCTAGGAAAAGTAGAAGACTCCTGTCTAGCAAATTCCAGTCTTAAAAAGATTCATCATAGGAGCCTTCTTCCAGGACCACCTATAATCTGATTTTATGGAGCAGTCCAAAAGACAAATCAAGAGGTTATAGCTTTAGAAGTGTCCTACAGGGCTCCCAGTATCTTACCAACTCATTTACAGACAGTCAGGGAACCTTTCAAGACCCAAACACATCAGCTGGCAGAAGCTTTTAGTTGAAGCATGTCTTAAATATTTTCATTCCAGTAAAGCAGCATTGCTCAATAGGGAACTAATTTATCACGGAGTTTCTTCTCTAGTCTACCTATGCTGATAAACCAAATTTCTCATGATAATACCTTCTGCATGGTAATAAGATAATGCCTGTAGGAATGCTAAATAATATTTCTCCAATGCCCAGAAAAAAAAGAAAACTTACATATACTTCCCTTCCTTACCCCTCTCCATGTCCCTCTCACCCACCTGCTGGCCAAGGACTATAGAATCTCTGCATGTTAACAATGTGTTAACATTTTTGAGTGTGAAAATACAAGATTTTATTTTTTTTATGTAAATTAGAAGTCAGGAAACATCAGAATTTAAATTGCCCCCATAGCAAAACTATATTAATATATGTATGCTTTATAGAAGACGTCAGTTATATGATTATTTTCCCAGTCTTTGTACTCTAGCTTCTGTCACTGGACTGTCTTTGTTCCACACCTGTACAGATCCTAGCAGATCAGCAGCCTCATCAAAATAAATGCACGCAGCCACTTTCTCCAGTATAACTGAAGTAATTCTCCATTTGAACCAGAGGATGTGATATGATACCATATGATTTAATTACAGCAGATTAGGTTTGTCAGGATATGCAGAATGTTATGCTACAGCCAAGGCAGAAGGAATACTTTCCTTGGGAAAGGGGCAAAAGAATGAGAAGAATAAAGTTCTTGTTCAGCTATTATTAAAGAGCCTAAAGATTGTTGGATATCTCTGAAAGGGCCACGTCTTCCTCCCAACTCATGACATGCATACATCCCTTCTTTACACTACTCAAACTCTACCTGTGCAGTCGAGTTTTTTCCCTCTCCTACAAAAATATTTCCTACAAAAATATTTCAGAGTTGCTTTACCAATGTACAAGCTGTAAGAATTTCATGCCTAAAGACAATGAGGACTTGTTTTGTAGATGCACTGTTCAGTCTTAAGTGCCTTGCTAAATTTAACGGTTAAACAGATAACACTTAGTATCTACAGTTTATGTGATTTAATGTAGCAGTGTGTTAACATGATGTTTGATAATTCGTGGTCAGATCTGTCCAACTGAAAAACCCTCTTTATTGACAACCTGCTGACATACTGGACTAGGGGTTGATCTTTACAGACAGTGACTGCCACGCTACCTCTTGTCTTTGGCCTCCATGGAGTACAGCCAGGTAACCGCAAAGTCTTTCATCTGCTCTGCATTTCCATGTCTAAGACTTTCACAGTTTTTGAGTGAATGCCCTGCAGCCATATCACTGCCCCTTTGGCTATGATTCCTGCAAACTCATGGAACTTTGTGTCCCCAGAAGAACTCCCCTTGTAAAGGGTTTACTTGCAGCTCACGTCCCACACCAGGAAGAACTACAAGACATCGGTCTTTCCCCTTAGACGTGGTTTTTCACTGTACATCACTTTGTGAATGGAAGGGCAAGACAGAGCAACTTGCAGCTACTGCTTGTTCTGGTTTTGGTCAACATTCAAGATTCATGTAGGTGTTTGCAAGGTCAGAGATTCTTTGGCAATGTAGCAAGACAGTGGTCAACTAGAGAGCATTATGTGGCAGGACATGTTGTGACACTTTGAAATGCACATCCAAGGGTGTCCCAATCTGGTCACTTAAGATCTGATCGCATCCTTTCCTTCAGGTGCAATATGGAAAGAACAGTGACTTAATCTCAGTGTGTTGCTCTAATGCTTCCTCCAGCAGGAAAAAAAAGAAAACAGGGCCTGTGCCAAGAAGAATGTTCAAGATCAGGCAAAAGGACACCATTGCCATCAACAAAGCTTTTGGAAAGAGGGGGTAGCATTCCCCACACCTGTATTCCAAGAGGTGGATTACAAAACCTGGAGCCAGAGAGATGTTACCAAATCCCTGTTTTATGCAAGAAATAAGAGCCTGCTCTGTCTGCCTAGCAAAATGGAAAAAAGCTCCACACAGATAGGATTGCTAGCTACATCCCCACAGTAAATATCAAGGAGAAAAGAAGCATTTAAAATAAAGGACAATGTTGCGCAAGGACAAATAAGTATAAATTGACCATGAATAAATTTGATTTGGGAATTAGAAAAAGGTTTCTAACCATCAGAGGAGCGATGCTCTGGAACTGCTTTCCAACAAGGATAGTGAGAGCAAACGACCTAATTAGTTTAAAGATGAGGCTCGATAAACTTATGAAAGGGATTATGTGATGCGGTTGTCTGCAGTAGTGGGGAACAGATCCTGATGAGCCAGGATTTCCCCCCAGTCTTGTGTTCCAGGCCACATCCTGTCAACCCAAACCCTCAGCTGCAGTGCGGTGATTTACCAGGCATCACAAAGACCACCCTATTCTAAAACAGGACTATCTTATGTTTTCCAAAAAGCATAGGTTGTAACTTACATTGAAAGGGAACATCTACCACTGAAAATGCAAGGAAAAAAAAAAGAATAAAAGAGAGACAGAGGGGAGGGGTGGAGGAAGCTCCTGGAAAGCTTTATAGATGGCGGGAATTGAGAAATTTAGAAATTTGTTTTGAAATAAAGTGGGAGGGGGGGAAGAAGAGAAAGATTATTTCTCCTGAAAGCTTGGGCAAAGTACTCCATTATTTTGATAAATATATAAGCAGAAAACCATTTTGATATTTAATAAAAATTAGTCCACATATTTGTAACTTTTGTTGCAAGAGATAACATATCTATATAAACATATTAGTCATGCAAACCATATTTTCTGTTCTCTACAAACTGAGAGCAGCACTCTTGACTGCCTAGCAGTTGTAGGTGAATCACAGAACTGTCAATTCACACCAATTACTATGAAATGGAGCCTGGGAGGTCAGCTCATCCAACCAGCTACCAAAATGCACAGAATACCTAAAACATTTAACATTTTTTGTCCAATCCATCCCTAGAAACCACTAGAAATAAAAAGAATCTATATTTTGGAATCATAATGCAATATAAATTGCCTCAGTCTGAATCCTGTTGAGTATTAGAGTGGCAGGTGGAGAAGATTTAAAATGTAACCACTCCTCCTTTTTCAATAAAGAAGCCTTATGCTACACTTCTGCAAAGTTAAAGCTGTCCCAGGATTACCCCAACATCAGTATTGATATTAGCCATTATTTTTTCCTTAAGATAACTGATAAAGTTCCCAGGAAAGATCAGTCTTGATATGCAAAGCAGTCTTACAATACAAGGGAAATTATTTTCTGATTAAGAACATAGAGCAAGTACCTCTGGTGTCTTGAGAGATCTTAAGGGTGTCTTAGATTCACCAAACAATTCACAGTGTGAGTTTTTCTGACCACTCCAATAGGTTTCCCACCCATGTTTTCCAAATTAGGTCACTTCATCATGGCTATTAAAGCCATAGGGACAGACCTCCACATTTCTATAATTTCCAGAAGAAAAACAGGCTGCACAGACGTGGTCCAGGGTGTCAGTTCTCATCTCTGACTTAACACAACTGTCCTCTATACAGAAACACAGTAGGATGAGTACAGTGTGTTAAACTTCCTAAACCATAGGAGTTTCTGGCCGGGTTGCAAAAGTCTTCCGCGATTGTGGTTCCTCTTCTGCACCAGTGCCACTGAAAAGGGAGAAATCATTGTCGCCACTCCACACATGCTGAAAAAATGTTTAAAAAAAAGCAGAAAAACTCTGACTGCATTTCTCATCTATGCACATAGTGTACTTAGTAGGTCAGGGCTGTTTATCCTAGATACCAAGTTAAACCCAGTATTTTGCCTCTTTCAGCTTTTTCCAACTTGTCCATAGTGCATTGTGCCTTCTCTCAACTGAGTCCATAAAGAGATTTGGGATCTTTTCTGAAATGGAAGATGTTCTACAGCTACAAGCTGTTATAGCAACCAGTCTGCCTACTGCTCTCCTGGGCACCTGCATTATGCAGAGCTTGGTGTTCTCACTCTTCGCTTCAGGATTTGGTGCGACACTTCTGAAACACAGCAGACTAGAGATAGGATATTTAAAAGAGATAAAAATCCTTAAGAGTGGTTTCAAAAACTTAACTTTTTTTCCAAAGTTGTCAGAAAGAGAAGCTTTGAGACCTAAAGAGATACAGATGTGTTGGAGAGAAGCGCAGAGAGCAGGATGGATGTAAAGTAGTCAGAATGATCCTCTGGCAGACATTAATGTCTGCACACCTTGTCCCCTGTGCTTTGGTTTTACACGTAAAGAATCAGGAATGGGTTCCTTTGTAAAACCTGTCGCCTCAGCTCACAGGATGCATGACCAGCTTTCATTCATCAGATCAACCAAATCTCTTTGATTTTGGTCTGTGGAACAGAACTGATACTTTCAAATACCTAAATAGTTCTTGAACATTTAAACTCCTTCATGAAGAGCAAACAGCTCCTTCCTTCCCTCACACTATAATGCCAAAGTCTTTTCCTAGCTCCCTCTTACTTCTGCCACAAAACATTCACGGGTTTTACTGTGATTCCTATTCTGGAATCACACACACACACTCACATACACCCTCCCCATTCTTCTTCAAACAGAATAACATATATTCTGAAGCAGGCTTAAAGATGCCTAAATGTATGTGTAATGGTTCATCATTCTGTATTTTTAGGAGACAAACAATGAATGTCAGAATCTTCTTTAAATTTTCCTAACTCATTTAGGAATCACTTTCTCAAATCACTCTGGAAACTTCACCCAGTATTTTATGCCTTTACTTATGCCCTTTTAAAAGCTGCCAAGCTGCATCTTTTAAGCTTGGGCTTTATTCCACCAATTTTGTGAACACAAGCCATTTGTGACTCAATTCCCTTAGGCATGCAAGAGTCCAAGAATAAAAACTAACCCGGATAATTTCAGGGAGGCTGTTTGGGAATAGGGAAAGAGAGGGAAGAAGGTGCAAGGCCCAAACAATGACATTGTTCATGAAAGAAGAGTCACAAATTTGAAGTTTGTAAGGAGCCTTGCTCTATACCAAAAGACTGTGATGAATATTTCTCTCCAAGGCAGTAAGCAAAGGGACCAAAAAAATCTCAAATGGAAGCTTCATTTTATTGCAAGATTTTTTTGTCTGCATCAGTAACCTACTGCTGCATCTATAAGTCCACATTGTGGACAAAGAATAATTTCCATTTTCACCTCTGAGCTTTATTTTTTCTGGAATCTTAGTGTTAAGTCTTGAGCAGATGAAGGACCATTCCAAGAAGTCTCTAGGAAGGAATAAATACAGTCTGATAGATGCCCAATCTTACAATTTTATGTAAATGACATGAAACATCAAGTAAAGACATCCAAAATACTTAAGCCATTGCAAAGTGGCATTTTATTTAGCTCAATACTGTTCCTGTGGAAGGAGTTCATGCACTTAAGTTCAGGCATTACAGAATAACCACCACTGAAATCAAAGAAGAATCGAGGATGCTCCATCACCAAAACTATGGATTTGCCCTTATGATACTTAGATTGGCAAAAAGGTTGATGGCCATTCCTTTCCTGCCTACTCTCTACCCTTCCATGTTCTGGTTTGAGGCTTTGATTCCTGATGCCCACTGACAGAGAGTTGATTTAGGACAGGTTGCTTACAGATCCCATCTGCTTTGCAGCAGCAGATGTCAGGCTCTTTCAGGAAGGATTTGGCAGCATCTTCTCCACTGTTTGGTGTGGATCAACCACCATGGCTGCAGGAAACATTAAATAACAGAAAGAGGCAGGCCAGACACAGCAGACTGGTCCCTCCATGACACAGATAAATATACACTTTGAACACAAAGTGTTTATTCCCTTTCTTTTCTTTCTTTCCCTTAGATCAAGCACACCATGGGCTTCCACATGCCTTGCATTGATGGCCAGCAGGCTGGAACTTGAGTGCAGGCTTAGATCCAGCTTCCTTACACATTGCAGAGGTACCCTGAGGCATTTGAGGAAAAGCTACAGTAATATAAATCCTCTTGTTTCCAGCACAGAATATAGACAAAGCAACAGTGGATCTGGATGGGGAGCAGTTGGCCTTGTTACAAGGTGTGGAGAGTGAGAACAAAACTAGGCTCTTGGCCTGCCCAAAGTTTGGCTCTAGTCCTCCGTGGCTTTATTCCTGCTGCATCTACAAATGTGTGAGTCTACAATTTAGTAATAATATACTTCTTGACTGACCTTTTCTGGCAAGTTAATGACAGGAGAGAGTAATAAGGACATGCTTTTTAATCTAACGTCAGTCAATAATAGTATACAACTAATAGACTTAGACATCATACATTCAATAATTGTTTTTACTTAAAGCCCTTACAGTTTGCCCACTGAGACACAGCATGTCAGCAGCAGTCGCTGCCTATTGATAGGCCCTGGTGAGACATTTATTCATACCTTTCTGACTACTTTATCTTCTCCCGTAGCATCCATCACTCGAGTATCTAAGCACTGAGATATACATTCATTTATATACACACACATTTTGGCTCAGCTGCCACAGAAGCTGGGATCATTATACGTTTCTCAATTGAAAGCTAGCTCCCCTACAAGTACACCCATTTATTTCACTTCATTGCAAGAGGAGTTTATTTATACCTTCTAATATCTAGAAATCTCAACCAGAATCAGAGCTTTCTTCATGTTAAGAGGCATGTGCATACCTGGGAGCACATTCAGATAGGCTGAACACAAGGTTTCTTCTTATATCAACGTGTGTCTTAATTGTTTTTCAAAGAACTACATAAAATATTGAAGAGGGAGACAGGGAATAAGAGGAGCTTGGAACTCCAGAAGGATTGGATCAAGCAGGCTATTACATCAGCCAATGGACAAAGATTTGAGGGATCCCTCCACCAGGTCCCATAAGGGTATGACAGAAACAGATTGCCCCATCCAAAATCACTCATTAGGGTGCAGCACCTGGATTTTTCATCATCCAGCACTGGTCCACAGCACCCCCCAGATACAATTGGCACTCAAGCATCAAGTAATTTTGGAGAACAATGAACAGACTACCAGGGGTTCAATTAGAACTGAGATATCTAGAATGACAACAATTAACTTTCTTTTTTTCATACAAGCATTATGCTTTTTCTTCCTTTTGATAGGGAGCAGGAGAGGTACATTAATAGTTAGTTATTTAGATAGTAGCTGCCCTGGGGTTAAATTGTTAAAAACACCCATCTTGCTTGTTACCCTTATTTTGTTGGAAAGATTAGGTTCACCTCACTTTACATGGGAAAGATGAATGACCCAGTTCACCGGCAAGGTCTAAATTGCAGCCCTTTGCATGCTGAAGTTTTCCACCACTTACTCTTGTCACAAACAGCACCCTGCAATCCATTTAGTTTCATTTACAGCAGATTAATTTCTCTGTGACCTTTGGCTCTGCTGCCAAACAGGCCTGAGACAGACAAGAGCTTTGGAACAGCAAGTGTGTTTGATGATGTCAATCACTGGACCCCAGGGATATTCTTAACTTCTCATGTGCCAGAACATTACAAAAGAAAGCTTTCTCCTTCTGCTTCTAGATGCCAAAGTTCACACAACCTGTGTTGTAGTTAAGCAAGCCCCACACAGCCCCCACAACTGCCCACAAATGAAGATGGGTACACTTATTTTTCATTTATTTTCAAATCTCACTCCACGGCTCCTCAGATAGCTATATTTATTTTCTTTAGGTTTAATTTTATAGGCAAATTCCTTATCATAAAGGTCATACTGCTCAAATTGCTACTCCAGCAATTTTATTGCCCTATTGCCGTTTGCCTGACATTACCCAGTGGGCCTTGCAACACCATTACCTTGCTTTCAAGACTCCATCTATAAAAAAAAGAACAAGTTATAGTCACTCTTCATAAGGAAAAGAACAGCTAAATTCCACTACTGCTTGTCATATTCTATGCAAGAAAATTCTCTCTTCCATTCACTTTCACCTTGAGTGAATTCCACTGAATTGAATTCACACTGAATGAACTGAATTCAATTCACACTGAATGAACTAAGCTGAATCCAGAACTGAGATTTTGTCCAGAAGAGAGGAAAGATAGTTTTCTTTCCCAGGCACAAGAGCTGTGTGGGGTTGGAAGCTAGGAACTACTTTTGTATGTCTTCCCTCCAAAAGGAGAAGGAATTATTCACATCAACCGTCAAGAGTTCTTTGCATGGCTGGAGTTCCCCAAAACAGAAAGCAGGGCTGAAAAAGAGGGAAGGCAGTTAAATTACAAGGTCTGGTTGGGTTCATCTGCAACACTTCTCTCCCAGCTCAGCAGTACTCAAGAGCATGACAGGAGTTGGACTCCAGCTATTTCCAGGGCTCCACCTGGCAGAACCGCAGGACCTCTCATGTCACCTACCCTCATTGCCAGCCTCTTCCTGCAGCACTACTCAAGTCCTCAGGCTTTCTTTCTCTCCTCCATGAATTTTTCATGGAGACTTCAAGGTTTACTGCAGCAAGTTAGACATTTCCATTAAAGAGAACACCCTGAGTGGAATCAGAAGCGTCTTTTCAATCCCTGCTCAGGAAGTCCTTTTGCAGAGTTGGCAACTGCTTGTGGAAAATTATTTTCCAGAGCACATCCAGACCCTTTTCCTCTAGCCATATGCTGAGAAATCACGCTTCATACTCTGAAAGGCCCAAAACAATTTGAAGGTCTGTCATTTTTCCTTTTTACAACTGTAAAAATTCTTAAAATAAGTCCCTGATTATCAAAAGAACTTAGATTAAAAAACAAAACAAAAAAAAAGCAAAACAAGCAATAAAGGGAAATTTGCAGAACTGAATCATTTCTGCCATCATGTCTCTTGAAAATAATGATGTCCCTCCTCCAACAGATCCAATTCTTCTTAATGAAAAAAAAATTATTCATGCAGATAATTCTCACCTTCATTTTTGACTGTTGCTTGTTACAATTGGGATTACACACAAACATAGAGCAACAGGAGCAGTTTCTGTCATTTATCTATTTCAATAAGCACTCCCACATCACTTTATGCTCTGAGCAATGTCTCTGGCTGATTTTTCCTTGTCTCTTCCATTTACAAATATTTTAGAATTTATTTTCTCTAGTAACTAGTACAATGGGCCCACTGATTTCAGATGATGCACAACTATATCAAAATGATGGTTTAAAACATTAATGAAATCTGAACAAAACAGTGCACTTTTTCAAATACTTCCCTATATTTTGTTGTGTATAGAACACTGGATTGCAGTAGGTTTCAAGAAACATTATTAGTCTCCACTGAAGATATTTTCCTTAACTTAAAAGAAACCTTGACAGAGATGAAATAGAGTTGTTTCAAACTCTGTCAACACTTTTCTAATTTTCTATGTCAGGTTTTTATGTGCATGAGAGAAGCTCTAAGTGTTTTGTTCTCCTTAGACAAAAGAGTCCTGTAAAAATCTGCATGATTATTATTAACAGTACTATGTAATGTTGTATGCCTGTGAATTTATATGCAAGACAGTCCAGGCATATAAATGCATGGAGAAATACTATGAAACAATATTCAATATTGTACAGAAACAGTAATGTTTAGCACTTATGTAGTGTGTTCTAGTAAAAAAAAAAAATTTGGAAAGTTCTCCAAAGCTGTTGGAAGACTCAGATCATAAATATCACATGTAGAAAGAGGAGCCAGAAGTTCCATGCTTGGTGCTAACTGTTAGGTCATACTCAACCACCTGATGGGTATGGCTGTGTCAACACCACTTTCTCCTCTAACCAGGAGTTTGTGTCTCTCATGTACACATGTGAAGATAAGGACAAGGCTGAGTGTTTATAGTTCACCAAATACCTAGCCATTCCATACTTTTCTGACTGATTACCCTGGGAAAATTTTTTTATTTTCAAATGGCTGAATACACTGGAGGGTAAAACCTTGCCTACGCCACCAGCACATCCCTGCCTCTCACTTTTATCTTGGGATTTCTACAACATATTTTATAGAATTGTTTCAGTTTTCCTATTTGAGCTGGGGGTTCCTTGGTTTCCTTTTGGAGGCTGCTTTCCAGATATGGGCAGCCTCTATTGTGCAGAGCCTAGAGAACAATTACGGAAAGGAAAAAAAAATTAATGTGGCTTGATAAAAAAATGATTTAGAGCTTTCTCAGTTTGATCATTTGAAAAGTTTTCCCTCTTCTTTGCCTATCTCCAGATGAACAAACATGCTACAGATATGTTATCCATGCCAAAGTTGCAAAACCAGTATATCACATGGTAAACACACTACTTATTCACACCATGATGATGTTGCGCAGTCCCTCCACCATTATCATCTGTAAGTAAGAACTGGACAGTCATTAGGAAATTCTACTGTTCCCCAGAACTTGTAACCTGGAAGCCAATTCTTATTCCCACCCCCCAAAAAAAATCCAACAAGAAGAAACAGGTGTCTTGGTTTTCACCTTGGAGCTGCATGATTCACCTGTAAGCTCTGAGGTGGCCAAGGACAGATGCCTTGCAGGAGACTTGCAAGGAGCAGGGTAAGGATGGAAATTTCTTCAGGGAAAATCTGGAATCTCCCTGTGGTCTATAAAAGCTGTTGCCTGAAGCCTCTGACTCACGGTTACCTTCATGGGTACATACTGTGTGACTATAAGAGTATTCCAGCCCCAGAAGAATTGTGATCTCTTAGCCCCACTGCATTGCTAAAGCTGCTCAGGAGATAGTGCATCAAGTCCTAGGTGATGGTAACCCATCTTGCTCCAAGATCTCTTCCAACTTATTTTCAAAAGACAGATCTTGGTTTCTGAAAATTGGACGATTCTGTAATTACGTACATTTAAATAAGAAGGGGGAATCAAGAGCAATTTTAAGGGCATGTGGATTTGGTCTTCTGCCAAAGTGCTTTATTCTATAATGAACTCTTCCTTTTAAGCCACTTTGCAGACACTTTGGTCTGAACCCAATATCAATAATATAGGTTAAATTTCACATGCTTAACAATATTTAACCCTGGAGCCTCTTCTTAGGCTGTTAAACACCAGACAGTACACCAGCTTGGGGTACTGGGACAGTAGGTGAAAGCTGGGAAGGCAGCCCACTGACAGGTAACTAAAAAGAGAAAGAGAAACCTTAACCTGTGCTGTATGAGTTCAGCATTGCAAATGGTAAAACAGACCTTCTCTTTCAGACTGTTTGTAGTCACATTTAAATAGTCAATAATTCATCACTTACAGCGAGAATGTTAAATGCAGAAAGCAGCAGAATGCAAATTGAAATGGCTAATCCTTTTTAGCATGATCCATTAACAACAAAATATTAAAGGTGAATGAGAAGAGACTTCATAGGCGAGTGCATTGGCCTTTTGCCTCTGAGGAAAGGTCTGTACTCAAAGCTTCATTAGGTTACAAGCATAAGTGGGTCACACTGGCCTAACAGACATTTGTCCATATCACAAAACCAGTGACAGTCTGCAAGTACAACCTAGAGCCTCAGACAGAGCCAAGGTTACAGGAGGACCCTGTTCAAGCCCGTGTATACCCCAAGCCGTGGGTGGTACTGAGCATGTTGTTTTGTTTCTTCAGCTCTGCCTCCCATCTGCAAGGGAATAGCAAGTCCTCTGCATCTCCACAGAGCTGCAAGGATTAGAAAGTTAAACCAAATGCTTGGGGATTGTCATCATAGGGGAAGGGAGAGGATATTACAAATGGAAATGACACTATCTAGAATACTGGTGTCACTGTATATGAAAACTGGGATGTAGCAGCTGAGCTGGAGAGTAAAGTAGCAAGAGAGGATGGAGCTTAGGATGCAGTTTTACACTTTGACTGTGTTTTCATTTAAAATCCTACAGAAAAGATTAAAACCCTAACAGAATAGTATGAAGTCAGAGACAAAGCAGCTTAGCAAGTACTCCCTGTTGATTTGGGATGACAATCTCCAAACTCTTAAACAAATCAAAAGATCAACTGCCATTTTAACCAGGATGCTGAAAGACTAAAGGACCAGATCTGAAAGTAGGCATTTTAAACTTTCAGAGCTTGAGCTTAACCCATTCAAATTGAACACTGACATCATCTCAGATGTTTTCTGCACAGCCAGAGGTCTGGTGCCAGAATAATGTTTTCGATTGTTTGTTGAGATACTAAAGAAGCAAAAAATGTTATCAGAGCAATGTATCAGAATCGAGTACAAGGGGGTTCTTTTGGATTTTGGTTGTATTCCTCTGGGACTCTGCTCATTAATCTTCTCTTCAAGGCAAGTTATTTACTCCAAGATTTTTTTTGGGTGTTCATGATTTGGGTACCTCCAACCCCACCACCACTTTGCTTGTGAAATCTGTGCTCTGAAGCCATTTCTTTCTAGGCAGTGCTCCAGAACATAGCATTTCTACTGGGAAATGACGACTGTGCACAAACATAGCATCTACTTAGCAACAGAAAAAGAAAGAGAAGTGGGTTTTCTTTTAGTTTTTATAAAAGGCACAATAATCTCTCACCCAAAGAGTAGTGTAAGTGCTTCTCATAAAACATCATAAAACAATACAGTCCTGTAAAACCAAACAACATGTCATAGCCCTATTTATTCCTTTCATTAACCTGATCTAATCCCAAGAAGTTTGTAATGGAACATGCATTGAATTGATAACTCTTCTTCTAGATCCTCAACTTACCCCAAAGAGATGGAACAAATATAAATATATCTACGCTTTACACTGTCTTAATTTGTTCAAAGCTTGGAAGAGCTTAAAAACCCACTAGTGCCTCATGGAAAACTGACAAATATTCTATTTAAAGAGGTTTTGGCTGCTTATGCCCCTGTTTTTCCTGTGGCGTTCCCTTCCCCCGTAGCAAGGACTCATTCACATTGAGGATACAAGAGTTTTATCGACGTTTGTAATGGGAGGGCCCTGCTACCCAGCCCAGCCCACCCCTTGCTAGGGGCAAACTGATGCCCATAGCCTTTAGCTTTGGTATAAATAGTCAGATAAACTACATCTCCCCTTTTCAAGACATCCCAGCTCACCAAAAAAAAAAAAAAAAAAAAAGCAAGCCTTTTTTTTAATTCCCCAAGAGCAACATATTTCTCAGAATTGTTAGTACATCCTCCCTGTCCTCTATAATGTTCATTACAGAGTTTCTCCTTGTTTAGTTTCATCCCCAGCTCTTCATGAACCCCAATTCAGAACTCACCTCCCAGTGACTACATTTTCTTTCAAAGGTCTTGCTGCATGAGATTAGACAGGAGGAAGGTGGGATGTAATCACTGGAAGGGAAGGGTCCACTGAGGAAAAAAAATCCTCACGTTTTAAGCAAGGATCTTTGTGTTGGAAAATAAATGGATGTGTTTGCTCTAGTTCAACCTGGGGAAGAACAGGCAAACATGCTTCATTTCTAGCAGAAAGCAAACGTTAGCAAGGGTGGTGCTCTGTCGAAGGCAGCAAAAGTATATAAGCAGATGGTGTTTGAGCATTTAACCACCGCAATCCAAGCATGACTTGGCAATGAGTATACTAGAGGCCCTGTTTACCCTAGAGCTTTGGACAGCGCAGCTGCTACTCCAGTTCTGGTAGAAATTTTCAAGCACAGGTATGCTTGGTGAGGGGCATGGATCACTACCCTAGATGGGAAAGAGGCATTTTCTCCAATTCAGCAGCGCACTCTGTGCACAAGCTCTCCAGACTCTCTCCACTGCTGGTCTGCACTCTGAATCCCAACCAGGATAGCTGATATCTGCATCAGCATTTAAAAAATAGGAAATATTTGGCCTATTCCTGCTAGTCAATCAGTACTTAAGGGGCTGACTGCCTTCTCAGCAATCAGAAATATAAATTATTTTAACTGCCCAGCTATAAACTTCATCTTATTCACACCCTCCCCACACATTTCTTCTCTACTATCTGCATGAGGATGAGAAGACAATCTTAACAGAATACAGTCTTTTATTCTGTCCATGATGAAAATAGCTATGGATGCTTGGAGATGCTACTTACACATATCTAAACATAGGAAGAGAAGAGGATTGTATATACAGGAATAGAAATCAGAGAAATAAACAATAACTTCACATACTCAGGCAAGAACACTAATCTCTGAACAAATTGACACTGATTCAGTCTAAACCTCTTTCAACAAATGTCCTCCTTGGGCGTAAAGACAAACAGGAACCTGATAGACCTCTTATTCTGAACAGAAAATCCACACTGTGACCTCCAAAATCAGATCCCAAGTATCCCCTATGTCTTAAGCAGCCAACCAAATATAAACAAGTGCAAAAAATTCCAAATTGCCTTAACGTCACACTGCCTGCAGTGCAATGGCAAGATGATCCCTTGCCTCCCATTACCCACCCCAATAATTCTTTTATATGGAGTGTGAAATAATTAGGAACAGCAAAAATAATTTAGGAAACAAGAAGAAACTAATTGTATAAGCTTGTTTTGGGAAAACACAAAGGACAAAAGCAAACCTGGTAGAGATGCTGACAGATACAGTACCAGTATATTAAAGCCCACACATGTATTAATAATAAGCTAACTAATGGTCCCTTGCACAATACACAATGAATTTACTACACAGCAGCCTGCTGCTGTGCTGCACTGTGGCTCCACACCACAGAGAGGATCACACTTCGTGAAGCAGGCGAGTTTAATATTGTGTCCAGCCCAATGACTTTACACGGTGTTTTGGGAGAGACCAAAGTTTCAGACTGCAGTTCTGGGAACTCAAATGTCTCCAGGCCAGAAATGCTGCTGCTGATTACATTCTTTGGATCCAGGCAAGTTGCAATCTACCTCAATGCCCACCTCCCCACAGTGTTAGATTCATGTACCAAGAAGCGGTTTTACTCTGCAGCAGCATTGCTCAGGCCTTTCAACTAATGCTGGGGCTAAATCTCCAGGGGCTAAACCCACCTTTCTGCCTTCCCCACCAAGGTAAAAGATGCTCTCCCTCAGTACTACCAGTCAATGGAAACAGTTGTTCTGAC
>JAWWES010000094.1:64460752-64471460 GCA_035583135.1 Lophotriccus pileatus
TTAAAGGCTTATCCCCCCAAAAAAAGCAGGCTAGAAGGAACTCTTATTGAGGAGAAACCTTAACAAGATACAGCCTGGGGGAAAGAAATGATAAAAAGAGAGGACACTGGGGCTTGTGTAGATGTTATTATGTGATGCTTCTGGTGTTGTCCTGAACTTGTGTGCTCCTGCTTTTTGAGTAAATTGCTTTACCAAGGGTCTTCAGGGGAAATTAAATATAAACAATTAATAAGTATTGGAAAGATTATTTTTAAGTGTGCTCAGGAGGCATTTGCCATGATTGCTATTACTTCTAATAAAATAAATGAAGAAGAAAGGTTTGAGGTTTGTTTACTTGGTATTGGTTTGTTTTTTTTTATTAAGTGGGCTTTGATTATCCCCCCCTGCCCAACCTGAAATAAAAATAGATACTTCAATAGTGACAAAACTAAGAAAGGCTCACAGAAAAAGCATGTCTATTAAGCTTATAAGCAGGGCTTACTGAGACAGCTTTTTTGGTACAGTTTTCTAAAACCTCTGCTATGTTCTTATGTAGAGACTGTTAAAGGACTGTGGGCAGGAAGGGGCTACTCCAGGAACCAAGCCTTTTTAAACAATATTGTCAGTAAAATAATAAATACTTTTCCCACTTGCTAACTTTTCTGTTGTGGTGTTTGCTTCTGTTGAAAGTAAATTTCGGAGCTTATACCTCCCTTAGCAGTTAAGGAATTGCTACCCAATAGCTCTAACTCACAAAGGAAAGTTCCTATTTTTCCTGAAAGAAAAAAGTTAGACTACTATATTCTAGTTAGCACATAAACTTATGCTCACAGATGAAGAAACAGGAAGTATTTACTCTTTAGTGACTAAGAGCTAAATTCAAAAACAGTCAGGTATATAACTTCAAAGGGATTTTAACAACAGATTTGATATCTAAATAACTTTTTAGATGCAACTCTACATCACCCTCACTTGTGTGGAGTTCATCAATTCATGTAGAATAGCTCTAAAAAGGACAAAGTTTAAGAAAAAGAAAACGACGTTACAACTAACACTTCAGCTGTAAAGCAATACCAATTTACACCAGCTGAGAACCTGCATGACAAATGCAATGAATAGGAACCAGCTCTGATCTTGTAATTGAGCTCCTGCCCCCATGTGAAAACACTTTAGCCTGGAGAGCTGTCAGGAACTGCAGCAGTTTTGCTGATGAGCCTGCCAAAGTTCACCTTCATTTCTGAGCAAAGCAGGTGTATCCTCTCTGCTAACTACATGAACAACCCCCTTTTTCTCCTAACCCTGTGTTGTTGCTCCTTCTCTAGGTAACTGTGACAGGGAGAAGAGCAATTTTCGGGAACTGACTTGGTGGGCTTTAGGAAAAACAGTAGAAAGTCCTAAGACAGCAAATAAAAAGGAAAGATGTTGACTCCAAAGGCTGAGTACACCTGGTCTGCAGGAATTATCTAATGGAGAGTCCTATGCAAGTGTTTAGTGTTTAGGAGGATGGACATGAAATATCTGTAGACAGCAGGTGGACAGTGTCTTCTAACCTAGGTGTTTGTTCTGTGACTGCACAATCAGATATTTCTCGTTTACTGATTGTGTGTTGAGAGAACCAGTGTTGTTCTGGAACACAGGGAAGAAAGAAGAAGACTCTTTTGACACTCACCTTTCAGCAGTGCTGAAGAACCTCCTGCTTTTCACTGATGACATTGTGTTTTTGTTGCTTTGTTTTCCAGACAGCACACGTACTGTGCTCTGCCCTGCCTTGTGGCTCTGGGCTGTGCAGCCAAACAGAGGAGCAGAACATGGAAGCTGTTCCACGTGGTTCAGGAGCAGTCTGGGACTTGCACATGCAAGGATGGAGCAGGTGTGACTGTCACTATAACGGCGTGGGGTCTCTTGCATGAGCAGTCCAGCATGTGTGTCTGTCTCAAATCTACATCAGCCTTCCAGCTGTGATACTTTCCAGAGATGTTTGCAAGGGCGGGGATAAGCTAACCTTGGTGACTCTGGCATCCCCTTGAGGAGAAAAATCCTCCTAGGCTGTTTCAGCAGGAAGATATTAACGCAAGCAGTTTAGATGTACTATAAAACTTCCTAAGTTTTAAGATATCTTGTGTTTTTTTGCTGATTCTGTCAGGATTTATTGTCTTTCTGTTTTGCTTTAAGTGTAAGGCAGGTTCAAATCAATGTTTTAGAAAACAGCAACTTGATTCTTTGTCCTTGGCCCCAGCCTGTTTTTCCTCTGCAAAGAAGCAATGCTGTTTGTTTGTTTTTTTGGGTTTTTTTTCTGTCAACTGTTAGAGAAACTACAAGCTTTGTGTTTCCATGACCTAGCCTGGTTTTTAGTGCCAAGGAGATTTTAACAGAAAATTCTCAGAAAACCCAATGCCATAAATGCTTCAGACTTCACACATATTTGTCTCATGTGTGTTAATGTGTGTAGAGAGAGTGGTTTTGGTTGGGGATCTCAGGCACAGAGGAGGGCAGACAGATGACCTGCGTGTGTTGAGCTCAGCTGGGGGATGCTGGTGCAGGAGGTGGCTCTCTGGGCCAGTACAGGTGAGTGAGTGTCCCACCAAGTTCATGGCAGTGATTTGATGTTACAGCTGCTGCTGTTCCCAAAACAAACACTGCACACCAGAAAGAAACAAGATGGTGCTTTGAATGTTGCAAATTAGCAGGAGATAAAGATGTTTTGCTGCTTCTTGTGTCTTAATTCTGGACCAGAGATTTGAGAGAATGATGCTCTGGTAAGGGCATTTATGTGACTCAGAGGAGACCTCAGATCTGGGCCCTGTTCCAAAATATGGATTTGTTAGAGAAGGCATATTTATGCTGATGGAATAGGTGCTTTTGGGTTTGAGTGAAAACTGAGCAGGGCCTCTGAGGTTGGGACATAAGCACCACAAATGATGGTTTAGGCATTTCCATTTATTTATTTACTTATTTATTTATGGCTTTTTGGTATATCTCAATTTCTCTCATGTAACTGGGAACAGAAACAGTTTTTACTTTCAAGGGGCAAGACAGGAATACAGGTTGTGTGCCACTCTGGCATGATCTTTGTGTAAAGTGCGTAAGGGTATAAAACCCTTTCTGACCTCACTGATGGCACAGGGAATGGCACAGCATAAGGAACACTGGGCTGGTGATCAAAAAACTTAAGTTCATTTTTTCACTTGGCTGCTGAGTTGCTGCACGGCCTTGAGTGTATGACTTCCTCTCTTCTGTTTCTTTTGGCTTGTGTTTTTGTTAAAGAATGAACAGCACCTTGCACTGTGGGGCACTGATTGCAGCTGAGCTTTCCAAACTCCACCATATTGCATAAGGCAAACTTATGAATTATTTCTATTCGTCGTCTGATAGAAAACAAATTTATTCCTACTCTTGTAGTAAAATGTCATTACTATTGCAAGGAAATGGAGTTTCTCCCAGCTGTGCAAAGCTGGTGACAGAACTAGGCAGCTTTGAACTTCCTGTGAATTTGTTAATGCATGAATCGTCACTGACTGGCAAGTAGAATTTCTCTTCAGTTTATTTGCGGGTGAAATTCATTCCTCCCTGTTTAGGCTTATGTAGTTATTTAAGCTGAGTCTGACATAGAGGGCTTAAGGATTACATAGGTGTGAGATTGCTCTCTGCAGAGGGGTTTTCATACCCTATCTCTCCTTAGCTTTCTGTTTAAGATGGCCTGTGTGTTGGTGGTGTCAGTTTGGAGCTAGAATCAGAGCTGGTGTGAAGAGGCAAAAGATTGGCATGGCGACTTAAACAACATGGATTTCAGTGGGTTATCTTCCATTTACAATCACGTCCTGAATCAGACACTGGGAATTTAGTTCAACAACTCTTGGATCGTCTCTTGGCTGATGTAAGGCCAGAAAGACCAAAAGGCCTGCTTCCTTTTGCATCAGCTTCTTTTCTAATGCTAGGCAGAGGCACTCATTTAGATCTAGACATGATGAATCATTTCTTAAACACAAAGGCTAAGTAAACTCTGTGTTAGTGCAACACTAAAGAAGATTTCTGAGTTGCTCACAAGAAATTCAGGGTACTTTCTATCCTTTGAAGACTACCAGAGACTCATCTGTGGAGAGGGATCAAGACACCTTGAGTGGGGCAACCTTCCTTCCAGCTGGTGTTACTCATTTGAATTCTCTCCATGCGAAGAGAGTATATTTTTAGATTAGTTTTCAGAAGACAAGGCCTGTGATGGTGGTATTACTGTCTCTGACTCTCCACTATTCTAATCCAATGATTTCTGAATATATTCAATCTCAGGTACCTGACTAGGTCAAAAATCTGTGTGATTAAATTGAAAGAAATGCTACAAAAATGGGTAATTTGAGTAGAGAAGAGACATATAACTCAAAGATGCCTTAGTGAGAGACCACAGAGGTGGCTCAGCCATGGTAGCTGGAAGAGCTCAAGTTCTGTTTTGGCTACATGAAGTTCCAGTGTCTGTGGCAGTGTGTCCTGATGGACTTCGAAAAAGCAAAGGCAGCAGCTGGAGAACTGTACCTCTTCTCTGAGGTTACTAAAATCATTGTACCTGACTTGATCCAAGCTCATGAAGTTCCTTGGGTGCTTGATGATTCAACACTCTGTGTGCCCTTCAATGAAACAAACACGGAACTCATTAAGAAGTTCTGCAGGAGCTGGAATGTGCCTTTCTCATCAGAGATGCATCTGTGCAAGAACATGTAACAGATGAATTGCAGCAATTATGTCAGTGATGTCTTTTGACTTGATTTCTTAGTGAAATGTGTTTTTTCAAGCACCTATGCTGCCTGCCTGCCTAGGAGTGGTTCTGTCAGTCTGTCCTTCCAGTGTAACCCTGAAACTCACTGGGAGAATTCAACATGATATGACAGAGAGGAGAGGTCTCAGGGACTGTTATAAACTTCATTAATGGGATGACTGATAGTGAAATCACTGAAGAAAAGGCTACTAAGCTCACCCTTTAGTAGACATTAGGGAATCTGCATGAAAAGCTAGACATCAAATGTGAAACATCACCAGTTTTCTCTGCTCTCCAAACAACTTGTTTTTAGCTGTGCTGGACCTGTGTGAGACAGGGGAAGGACAGATTTAATTCCCCCGCCCTGGCAAGGGAATATGCTTAGCCCCTGACATCATTATAGATGAATCCCTCCAGGGATATTAAAGATGGAGAGCATAGTTCAATCTTGGTGGCGTCATGTCCAGAGGGCCAGTGGGAGAAATCCTCCTTGCCTAGTTAGGCTTAAAGGGAAACTTAACATGAAGAGGATGACTAAAGTGCATTTAGAGCGAGTGATTTATGTAAAACTATAACCTTTATAAAATAGGATTAAGTGCCAATGTGCTTACATTTGGATGGGGAACGCTTGTTATTTGCCCTGCAAGAGTTATGGCCAATAGGTCTCTGAAACAGAGACCGAGGAAGAGACAGAGAGTCTCAGTCACTTTTTCTTTTTCCCTGCGCTCCTGCCCCCCTCCTTCTTTCATTAAAGCTACACATCATCCGAAGTGGCACCAGCCTCAGAGAGTCTCTGACAAAACCATTGCATGGAGCCTCAGGAGAGAACTTGCAGTTCATGTTCTCTCTCCCTGCCCTTCCTCTCCCTGCCTTTTGCTTTCTGAGTGTACATCCAATAAGTCAGATCAAACTTAATCTTGTTTGCTCTGTCTCTAATTCTCTTTTCCTTTCTCTGTTCTCCCTTTCTCTTGCTGCTCTGCTTCCTTGTCCCTCCTCTGCCCTCCAGCTTCAAGTTGTGTCTTATGCTAGTCTAGAACAGCAGCATTTTTTGGGCTTAGCTTTATCCTTTCCTGTTTCTGGCCTTCTCCACTAGTTGTGGATCAATAAGTGCAAACAGTACGTAAGAGAACATCAGTGGAATAAAAATAAATTTATACAATTCAGTCCTTATTTTCTGTCCCTTAAATTGTTGAATGGACTTATTTTACATCAGAGGTGTGTTTGGAAGTGAGGGAGGAATTTGCTTTTTTGCACTGAGACCCGCAGATATGGGGAATCTCTACCCAGAGACACAAACACTGACTTGAAGATTAATCCCTTGCCCAGGAGATGCAGGGTGTCATGTGAAATGATGCTCTGATCTGTGATGATTAGTAGGAAAGCTAATATCACAAGGCTCCACTTGCCACTACCTCTCTGTTCGTATAGCACATTCCTGTGTACTTTGGGATCTGCTTTGTTTTTTTTTTTTTTGTTTTGTTTTATCAAGTTCTAGCTATTTGTAAAAAATTACCAAGAATAGATCTGCTCCTGCAGCATGTCCTCAGCTCCCTAAGAGGATGGAGCCATCATTGTCTTGCATTTGTAATTGTTTCTTCTTCTGTGGTTTTGCTTTGTTTTGTTGCTGTTGTTTTTTGTTTGTTTGTTTGTGTTTGTTGTTTTTTGTTGTTGTTCTTGGTTTCATTTGTTTTGGTTTTTTTTTAATTAAAAAACCATTATTTAATTAGCAGACAAGGTGTGCAATAATCACTAAATTGGGAACTAAAACTTACATCTTTATTTCTCTGCAAAACCTCTCTCCTTTCTAAAGTCTTCCTTTGTGTAAAATGGGATATATCACCCATCTGAAATCATAGAAATGGGAAGCTCAAACAACTTTAAAATAACAACTGTCCAATGAATTTGACTCCAGTAATTTCTTGAGTTTAGGAAACTCTTTCCCTTCTCTTCCTGGGAGGAGAACAGAATTACTGGTAGTCTTGGCTTTTCACATCCACTGCTGCTATCTGAGAAGGAAATTGTGAGTATAAATCAGCTGGGGGCTCTGATCCAGCGATTCTCTTCTCTTTCTTAGTGCAGATTGCTATGTTTTCCTCCCTATGAAATGGGAATTAGACTCATGGAAATGCAAGGCCTGTAAAGCTGATTTTTATCATGCTCCAGTTTTCTGCTGGTATTATTGCAATGACTTCCGTGTTCTTTGCTCTTGGTATATATCAGGATTTATGAAGATAAGGGTTGGTGCAATAAAGTTTCTTAATATTACCGAGAAAATTAATTTCTAGTCTGTGCCCTAACATGACATGTGCCAGTTATTGATGGATGAACAATAAAAGGGGCAGAGGCTTTGCTCAGTTTGAATTCTTGCTCCTCCAAACCTTTTCAATATACTTTCAACTTTAGCCAGGAGCTGTAATGTTGCATTTCTGCAATAAGTCCTTTCTCAAATTTTTCATCTTGACTTAATACGACCTCTCTCTCAAATGGTTACTTGCAGCTGTCAGGATTAGGAGCATTGATCTGCTCTCGAGACAAAACACGAAGACACTTTCAGGACCTGATTTTCTCAGATGTTCTCTGTCTCATGGCTAAGCTGGCCATGATCAAACAACAACTTTTCTTCTGGTGGCTCTGTTTTAGTACTGGTGCTTTGGGCACTGCATTGAGCAGGAGGCCAGGACATCACCGAGGTGACTGAACTCCCTCCTCCCAAAACCCAAGACAACCCAAATCAGCTTGATTACAGTTTTTGCTTTGAAATCTGCTGGGTCCCTTTGAGCCTAAGTGGTTGTCATGTTTTACAGATGGATTATTCCAAATCCTTAGGGAAGGGAAAAAAATTAACAAGGAGGATAAAGTAGAAAACCACTGTTGCAACCACCTCGCCGGCTTCAGCTTCCCTGTGGCTGCTGTTGTGTAACACGATCCCTGTATATGGTGCATTACTGACTTCCAATATGTGGTAATATTTACATTAACATTAGGACACCATCAAACCTTTACTTATCCTCATAGTTAAAATTGTTATCTGTATGTGAACCCCAGAGATGATATATCTAATTGTCAGCAGTGACCTGATGATAATAGCAGTACAATTTAGTTACACTATACAATATCATTAATCATCCAAATGTAGCATAAACAGAATGGACCATTTGCTAAGGTCTTTCCGGGGGTGGGAAGAAGATTCCTCACTTATAACAGCTGTATATGCCAGAGGCTTCCCTAAGGAAAGGGGCTGGTAGGATGGGGGGAAGATTTCTCTATTGAAATCAGAATCACCTTCAAGGGTGGTACATGCCTCTATTTATTAGCATTATGCTACATATGCTAATGGCAGACTGTACACTATTTCTGAGCATTAACATCTGCTCAAAGCAACAGACTTTCACTTACAGAAACTGATTTAAACTCAGTGAAGCAGATAAACACAGAAATCTAAGCAGGTGGCTGCAACTGAAGGAAGAATTCTCAATTCCTGCACTCAACCGATGAACTTCACTAAAACCATAATTAATATTCAGATAACTATATTCCGACACATAGAACAAACAAGATCATTTAAAGGCTGCAAATGTCTACCTGGGATGAGGGGAGGCAGGGGTTTGGCTTTGGAATACAGAATAGTTTGAATAGAAATCCAAAGCACTCCTTAATTTCATACTGCTGACTTTGATGTTGGCCTGGGCCAGAAAACACAAAAAAGTAAGAGGATGTTATTGCATTGCTCACAGGCACAAAGTGGGAATTAAAGTTTTAAACAAGGAGTTTGGGTAAGATAACAATATAAATTAATCTTTCCTTATAGGATGTTAGATGGCCTAAAGATCTGTTACAGAAGTACTGGTAAATTTGGTCACTAATTTTAAAACCCCCAACCTTCATTTGGGAAATGTTGTAAAGTCAAGATAAAAATATGAAAGAAAAAAAAAAAATTCATTTGCTGGTCTCTCCAGTCATCTTTTCTCAAGCTTTTTTGAGGACTGAGAGCTGGTTCCAAGTTAAAGACTCACAAAAGGGTGGTGTTGCAAAAGCAAAAGTCCTTCCTGTTTCTTTCAAACTCCAGACTCATCTGAAAGACTGGATGGACTTTATTTCTAATCTAGCTGAGCCTGGAGCTTAGAGTGGAACATTAAATGGGAGTGAGTTTAACATATATTCAGCTTTTATTGCAGACATTTGATCTGGCTCCAGATGCACTGTCTCATCAAAGAATTATGTGATAGTTTTTTTTCTTATATAAATGGTATATACATCCCTATGGCCAGTCCTAAAAGACATATTGAAACCTTGTGTACTCCAGACAGGTCTCTGGACTGGTATTTTCTCTTGGGTTCTTCTAGAAGACTCTGCTCAAGGCTTTATTATACCCTCTGAATTACTTTTTTTCTCTCTATTGACCAGATGCACAGACGTGGATGGAACATGTCATGCAACTGCAGTGCTGGGCCTTCAAGAACCGTGGATTGGATCTGCACAATGATGAAATTTCACATTATTGTTAATTATGTGAAGAAGTGAATGGCATCAGGCTTCAGAAATCCCTTGGGCTAAAAATGGTCTGAGGGAGGTATTGTATGCATTTGCCCAGTTCTCACTATTCTCTGGGCAGGTGTTTGTGGCCACTGCTGGGTGCAGAGCGGCATTGTATGCTTCATATCTTTGAATCAGTGGGGCTGTACTTATGTTCTTAAGAAAGCAATGCCTTTCTTTCCCTTTTCTTTCTTTTTCCCGTTATATCTTAAATGTTGAAAAGATTTCCTAAGCAATCCTCAAGGATCTAAACTTTGTTTATAAAGCTGATCCCTGTGTTCACTGGACTCCAGGAGGAGGTGAATGTGAATGAATAGCAAGCCAAGCAAAATTTAAAGATAATTTTGAGACTTGACCCTGAAAATAACTATATACACCATGTGAGTACTCAAAGAAAAAATTCCTATACTTTTTTTGGTGTTGCTATCTCTTCGAGATTTTCCAAGTCTGATGTGCTTTGTAGTGCTTCCTTACAACCAGCTCCAGAACATGTGAGAATATATGAGAATCTCAACTTTTTTTTTTTTTTCTAAACCTACATTTTTCAGCCTTTTTGTTAACGAAGAAATTCTGAATCTTGAAGACTGATATGCTGCAAAACAAAAATTATAAACCTCCCAATGTACTGTTTTGAGCTCAAATTATAGAACATATTTTGTCTAAAGATTTTTAGTCCGGCATTACAATTTTGGATGATATATTTTTCTGAATGCATCAGAGCTGGCAATAAAGCCCTATTGTATTCAACCCCCAATTTCTTGTTTCCCCTGAAATCAAAAGTCACAACTTCATGGCCTTCCAAACTCTAATACCAACTCCCTCTTCTGTGTACACTGGGAATCACAGGGTATAACTATGTCTCTCTGATCTTTTGGGAGGACTCATAGGATATCGGATACCTAAGATACCTACATTACTGTAAAGATTTGAGATTTACTCTTCCTGATCCACCCTTGGGCATTTTTACTCCCCAAATACAGGTTTGTGTATTGTTCCTCTATGTTTTCTGGATGTTGGAATATGCTGGGTGGGGCTTTTTTATGTTACATGTTATCAGAAACAGGGGGGGCATCTGTTTGACTTGAATGAGGCTGCACCCCATTAAGTACTTTATCATTTGCTCAACAAATTCAATAATAAAGCTCCTACCAGCTTCAGCTGTGCAGGATCAGGGAAAACTGGAGGTAGAATGTACGATGTTATTCTAACTTTAAAATTATTAACTTCCATATGTTCCCAAATTTGTGGGTATGTAAAATGATTGTTAAAGGCATGCATGACTTTTTGAAGTTCTATTCAAAAGGGTTTGTTAATTCAGAATATTAACAATGTGGAGGATTTTTTCAGATGAAATTATTAAGTTGTTGTAGCTGTTGCTTTTTTTTCTCCCCTCCCCCCCCCCTCCCCCCCCTTTCTGCCTAATTGTATACATGCAAATGGTTTCATTGACTG
>JAWWES010000094.1:64476527-64488382 GCA_035583135.1 Lophotriccus pileatus
GACTCAGGGTCCTCTAGAAAACTCTCACTGCATGCTCCACATCCTCACTTCAACTCTGCAGTATCAGAGAGGAGCCAGCAGGCTTGTAGGAGATGACTGAGCTTAAATCAACCTTCAACATAACTTTTTGGGTAGGCTTTAAACCTGTTCTGTGAATCAAAGGAGCTGTGTTGGCATAAGGGCTCCCCCACCCCATTCCTCTATAAAATTGCAACCGAACTAGTAATCCATCAGGGCTGTGATCTTTTTGGAGAGTATAATGCACACATTCAGCTTCTGCAATATCTTCTGGTTCCAGTGACTTTGCAGGGGCTTTCACAAGGTTTGGATGTGGCCCTCCTGTTGTTCTATATCTGCCTCTCTGATTATGTGAATGTTAGTGGCTGGGATAGGGAGATGAAAAAGGTCCCCATCTGTCCTGATTCTGAAAGACTCAGGCCTGATCCTTCCCTGCCCGTTACGGTAAATAACACTGCCCTGCCAGCCCATCCCTGGCAATAAGGGATTACTTGCAGGGAGTAAAGGTGGGAGAGGAGGATGTCAGACAGCCCCTCCTGGAAAGATTTATAAATGCATCATAACTGACTTCACAGGCTTAGTGCCTCAGAGAGTAATTGAAAGAGATGTTTCATATTGATCTTTTCAGAAAGTTCAGTTTGTCTAATCCATCCCCTCCCTAGAGCCGGGTGAAAAATGTTTGAACTTGTAGTACTGGGGTTGGATTCTGCTCTCTGTCACCTGGGTGCAAATGTAGGGAGGCAAATCTGAAGGCCATGGAAGCCTTCATGGTGTAAGGGAGAGCAGAAGCCAACCCCAAGCACAGACAAAGTGTACTGGTGTGTCAGTAGTTCGGCTTGGTTTAAGGGAACCATTTTTGTCTCTGCAGGTTTCCAGTGATTTGGTGAGGTGAGCATTATGTATCCATGTTGTGATGTGAATGCTAGGGATTTACTGCACAAAATATGGAGAGGAAAGATGATTTTGTGATTAAGAAATCAGATTGGGACTTGTATAATCTCTGTTTAATTCCCAACCCAGCTGTAGATTGCTGCTCTGCCCTTGGATAAGTTATTTATGCTTGGATCCATAAAGCTGTTTAGGTATCTAACACCCATTGATTTCAATGGGAGTTGGGCTCTAAGTGCCTTTAAGGATCTGAGTCTTAATCTCAGTGCAACTCAGGGTTAGGAACCAAACCTATTTGATCATGATCTGGTACTTCTTTCCTTCTGCTGGAAGTGTTTGCTTGTGTCCATTTGGAACATGGTAGGTCTGTATGTGCCTCTACAGCATCTAGCACATTGCACTTCTGATCTCAGCTGTTGCTGAAAAAATATAATACAAATGTGATCACAATTGAAAAAAAAACAAAAAAACCCCAAAAAACCTAAAATACTGAGAGCTAAACTGTAATAAAAAAAAAAATCTAAGAACATTAGTATTACAGTCTATTTATTGATGTTCTCTTGTGCTTTAAAAATCATCAGCAAACACCATGTCTTTTACTGTGCATTGATGTCCTGTGGCCTTTTCAGTTATTCAACCCTTCTACTGACCCTTCCTTGAAACATCACAATTATTTTACAAATGTGAACTAGGCTTTGCATCCTATCTTTCCAGACATGGGTTATTGCTAACTTTGCACTCCAGGAAACTGAGTCACAGAACTTTGCTCCTGACAAAAGATACATAAATAACCATTTAGGTCTTGAAATAGCAAAACATCCCAGTAAATACTGCCCTGGAATAGACTCACATTCCTTTGTTTCAATCAAGATTTACAGGTGTCCCGACTTTAAACAGGCTTTTGGGGATGGGAGTCACAGTTCCACTCCTTTGGCTTCTAAACCCCTCCTTTATGCCACCTCCTCCTGTTCCTCACTAGGTTTGCTGTACTGATAATAGCACTCTGCACCCTAAGGCTGTCCCTCTCCCTCAGTAAGTGCAGGTAATATGTAGTCTTTCACACCAGTAGGAACACAGAACCAATCAACCACAGAGAATACGGTGCTTTCATGGTTGTGGAGTCTTTGTGAATAAGAAACTGTTTAAACCACATACACCATCAGGTGTATGGCAGTGTTTGCACGGCATGAGGACTGAAGGTGTATCCTTTTTCAATAGCTGTTTCTTATTGCACTTGAACATGAAAAGCCAGCCTTAAAATCTAAGCCTATTTCCAGGAAGAGTAAGACACTTCCACAGATGAGCACTGGAATCTTCCTGTCTGGGGCACATTTTCCTCTGAAAGAGCAAATATATATATCCTTGATATAATTTTTTTTTTTTAAATATAAATCCCTAAACTGGTGGCACTGCCCTCCTGCTCTTTGGATTTCAATATCTTCAGGGGGCAGGTCCTCTCTGAGGATTCACTGCACGGAGGCAAACCATGACGTCTGTGGAGCACTGAGGATGAATAGGTAACCAGAGACATCCAGTGCTTCCTGGCTGTAATAGTTTATATCCCCCTAAAAGAGCAAGGGGGATTTGAAGGGACTGTTGTGGCCTTATTTTGAAACAACCTTTTGGTATAAAGCAATTGATTAATATACTGAATTAAAAGGAACCTTGGAATGACTAACAGTGTTGCAATACGAGCTAAGACTTGTTTAACCAGGATGATGTGGTGGGGAGAATCTCACCAGGAGGAAGCCATTATCCTTATCGTATCAGGAAAATGGGAGCAGTTCCACCTGGCGTTTCATTCATGTGAGTATTGCCAGTGGGTTTAAAGCTTTTTTGGTTTTCTCGTGTGTAGAGAAAAAACCAGCAACCAGTGACTGAGATCTCCAATTAAATTAAAGGACCTTCTTTCCTCTACTCAGTTGCCCTCTCTGTGACATCTCTTACTCTCACTCCTTCCCTTTTCCTGTATTAAAAAAAAAATTGGTTAAAATAGATGAGTGAAAAGCCAGCATCTTACCAAAGCATCTTTGTGCAAAGGTTTAATTTCCTGGCCTGCTGTGTTTTTGTGTGTATGTGTTTTTCTTTTACTCAAAGAAAGGAAGGAAATAAGAAAAAAAGCAATGGTAGAAAAAATAAAGAGGATCAAGAACTTGACAGACAATAAAGAGAAGTGATGTTTAGGAAAAGAGTCACCTCAGTATGTTTTTCTTGCACCAAAAGCATCGGCCACCTCTATAAGAATCTGGAGAGTGGGGTAAAACATAAAACAGGTAGTGTCTATCTGAGAAATGAAGCTTGGCATTCCTACACCCTCCTGTCCAACTCAGAGAATCTTTGTTGTAAGCACTTGCCACCACAGGAGACAAACTATGGGGGTGCGCAAGGGGCTTGTAATTGATGACCACTGGCAGGGGGGTCTTTTTCGGTCTCTGCCAGTTGTGGCAGCAAGTGGGGTTGGATGGCACCCCCGAGCAGGCAGTGCGAGAGCTGGAGAGTCAACAGCCCTCCCTGGGGAAAAAGTCAGGATGCTCTCTCTTGCAGGATGCGAGCGCTGGGCGAGTGTGTGCAGCAGAACAGATAGGAAGGAGCCACAACGTGGCAGCATTGTATCTGGTGTGTGGAAGAGACAGCTGGAGTCAAGCAAGCCTGACCTTGGTCCTGCCTATATCAAACCCGAGCGGATTTATTAGGAGTGGGTCTGTCCGAAGGCAACATACAGGGATGAAGCTTTGCTGCCAGGTACTGGTGCCTCAGAACTAACCTTCTCTGGAGAAGAGGAAAAAGAAGAAAACAAAAAATAATTGAAAAATAAAAAAAGAATAAAAGTGGGGTGGTTTGATTATTATCCACCAAAACTAGCTAAACTCCTTTCAGCAAGAATCTGGCAAAGCACTGCCTGTTAGGAAATATCTGTTTACATAGTATGTGCTATTCCAACAAGACCTGATCCCTGATGCTTCAAGTGACTGTCAAATGCTAATTTTTTGGAATATCTCAAAGTTCTTTATGTAGAAGTTTTATTTACCCAGTTTTGTAAAGCAAAGATCAGGAAGATATTGTCAACAAGTTAAGTAACCTGAGGTTTTTAAAGCAATCCCAAATTTACAGTGTCCAACTTGAAACACCAATTGTGGTAGGGACCCCCCTTCCCTAAGGCATGTGCACAACAAGCATACAAAACAATTAAGCACTAAAAAAAGTGACAGCCAGTTTTAATTTTTCTCTAGAAATTACTTGCTCAGCGTCTACAGAGTAAACCAACAGCTGAGCTAGGAAAAAAAAAAAATGCTATGTCTCCTAACTCCCAACTCTCAACAACACTGCATGTTAAAACTCTAGATAGGGTTGTGAATAACAAGCTCTGCCTATGTCAGGGCCTGGGTGAGGTGGGTGGCTTTTCTGGGCTCACCCTGGCAGCTCACCCAGAACAGAGGAGGAATGAGCCACCAAGACAGGCCACTTGCTCCTGAGGTTCATTTAGTCTGCAGGTTCCCAAAAGGATTTCTGTGCCTCTCCTTTTCCATCCGTTAGAGAGAAAACGGGTCCCATCAGGGAAAGAAGAAAAAAAAAAAAAGGGGGGGGAGGGGGAATGCATTTGGGTTGTATAATTTGAGCACAAAGATGACATAAAAATAAGGGCTTGATCTGGGCTTGGTGAGGGAGGGGAAAGGGGAAGAACTGGAGGAAGGGTAAGGAAATAACAATTTGCTGTCACCTGAAGTATTGTTTAATGCTTTACTTAAAAATGCTGACAGCTTCTGCACAGCTGTATCCACGTTAGAAGCAGCTTGCTGGCACATTGATAAAGTATTAAGACGAGCGCAGATCTAGGCACGATACAAAGAGATGAGAGCTCCTTGCGGCTGAATTAAGGCAACGCGCTCAAAGTAACCATTACCTGGCAAAGGATCGTTTTGATGCCGGCGTCTTTTGTTTTGATTCCAGATCAAAGGGAGGATAGGTGGTTTAGGGCTGGCGCTCCGAGTTGCGTGGTTAACTTATCTGTGCCATTAAAGCAAGCATCACATTGCCTACTTGCAAGTAGAGAAAGATCTGAAATACAGGAAGGAGGGATGGGAGACAAGGAGAAAAGCAACACCAACTCTATACTAGGAAGTCGTGTCAGTCTCCAGTCCTGCAGAAGTCCATTTAAATACCTGTCTTTCTTCTTTACAAAAGCCTGGGTGCAAAGTCCTCCTGCTGTTCACAGTCTAGAAGGTCTCACTGCAAATCCACATCTGAGGTTGCGTCCACTTTTAGGAAAGTCTGGCTCCTGTGCTGGGACCCCCTCTGGATCCACAGAGCCAATGGAACACCACCTTGTCGCAGAAAATATTTTCCCAATAGACCCTGGAGGGTGGGCATAGCCATATTGATTTAAAAATGCCTAATGCCAGCTTTTACTTTCTGTCTGCTATTTGTGTGTGTGTATGTGTGTGTATTTATATGTCAGTGTAACCATTTCTATACAGGTATTGTAATGTTTCTAACAGAGAAGTTTTGTCATCCCCATCACGCTGCTGCAGTTAAAGCAGTGCAGTTTTCTCCTTCCACAGACCTAAACACAATCCTGCGAAATGTCAAGCCCTGTCAGTTCCTGCTGGCTTCGAGGGAACCTCAAAGCTTCTTTTCTGAGGGTCTCAGCAATTCTCTTTGCACCCCAAAGGAGAACTGGGCCCCAGGTTAATGAAAAGTAGGGCAGCCTTATCCTATCAGCTGTCTGAGAGGGTGCCTGGCATTTTGAGAAAAAACGACAGAGAAAATTCAAGTTACCAAGGCAATAGGAAACCTCAGTGTAGTGAAGACAGACATAAAAAATACATGCTGGATCCAGACACAACTGCTCTGAGACAAATTCACTGTATGCCCTGCCTCAGTTTCCCTTTTATTTTGAGGCAGAAGGTGATGCTGGCTCACTGCAAATCAGCATTATGAAGATGTTGCAGTCAGGATTTCTGCCATGCTGCATTTACACCTGCTCTTTCTAAAGTGTGAATGAGTATCTGGTTTGTGTTGCATCGAAGTCAAATAGATTGGCATTTCTGCTGCCTCTGCTGGAGATTCTGAGTTGTGCAGCATAAGATCCCATCCCAACCCATGCACGGTCCAAAGGGAGAAAGAGAACTCCAACTCCTTCTCTGCTTTCCTTTTCCTACCAGACTGGGCCAAATCTCAGTCTCATTATATCTCAGTAACCCTGGAAGAAATTCATGGGAGTCAGTTCCTCTAGATTTATATGGATATAACTGAGAGGAGAATTCATCACCACATCTTCATTGATGGCTCCTAAGCAAGGGAAAATACTAAGGCCTCCTTTATCTTGACAGCACAAGATGGCTCAATAAATGTAAAGCACGTGTTACATAACAGTAGAATAATCTATGGTATTGAGGGCTCACAGATCCAGAAAGTCTTTCTCACTTGCAATGAAGGGAGGGGTGGGGGGGAAGGGACAGGAATTAAATAAGGAGAAAAATATATATTGAATAAAGTGCTTGTTGCAGAATATTTTTTTTAAATACAGAACTGTGAAACCTAAAGTAGGGCAATACTCTCCCTTTTAACAATACTTTGACTTCCTACAGTCAGCAGATGCAATATGCATAGGATTCAGAAAGATCCCATTAAAATTCATTAAACCATGTTTCCAGCTATTTAGTAAATTTTGAAGAAAAGAAACCTATTGCCTCTTCTGCTCCATACGATGGCCTCTTTGAATGCAATTAACCCTTCATTCATGGGTCTTTCTATCCAACTAATCTCCCACCCCGTGCCTTCCGATGCATTTTTAATACCGCAGCTAATACCGCCACCTAAAATCCTCCAGCAGACACCATGCAATAGAGCTCTTTGCGCAGGCAAGGTACTGTAAATCTCCATAAACAGTGCTTGGATGAACAGCAAATTCAGATAAGTGATGTGTTCTTTTTCATGGCTTTCAGTTACAAACGGGGGATGCTCTTCATCCTTCAAGGCGGATTTTTTATCCAGGAAATATGTTGGTTTCATACCTGCCCAGGGGATTCAGCCACTGGGTTTGGGGAATCTGGGCAAAAAAAAAGTGTAAGAAGGGGCAAGGTGCCATAAATAAATAGTGAAACAACAAAGAGAGACCTAGTAGTACACATGCAAATAAACGTCAAAAAGAAAAAAAAAAAAAAAAGAAAAAAAAAAGAAAAAAACAGATTAAGGAAAATCAGAAGATGTTACATGAAGAGTCAGCTTTGTCTACCTGAAATGTAGAATTCTAGTCTCTTTCTTACATGGTTGATAGAGACTCAGGTCCCAATCTGGTCTCATCCTGAGTTTGATAAACTGTGACCAATTTCAGATTGGAGCTCCTATTTACGGAGGTGCTAAGCGGAGAGGGGGATTATATCATGCAAAACAGAAGCAACCAAAAATATTTCTGTTCCCCCCATCCTCTTTTCCCATCTGATAAATGAGCTGGTTTGTCAAAACAGGGAGTGGAGCTGGAGGGGCCAGGGAAAAGGGTTTGGTATAAAAAAAGAAAACAGAAGATGAGAACTGAAAATATTCTGTGTTTCTGTTTGCTCAGAGCAAATCCCATTCCCAAGCCAAATCTAATCAGAATCTGTCCATGAAAAAAGAATTCAGAAAGGAAATACTTTGAAATATAGGAGGGGTCTCCGTCTGATCCACACTGCAAGGTGTTCAAGGTACAGAGTGTTTCTTTCATTATTTCAGTGTTCTGTCACAGCTATGAAGGAGTGTTATTTCTGAGTCACAGAATTATGCTTTTCACTTGGATTCTGTAACACCCCTACGCTTAATTATTTAATCTGAACTGCAGATTTCCACAGAGCCAGCAAAGCATTTAAGCACCTGCTCAACTTTAAGAACCTATTGCGTTCTGGGAGGTTTTCCACAATAAGAATTAAGCGCACACTTTGCTGGATGGACGGCTCTATACCATAACTACATTTCATCTGGAAGAGGGCCAGGCTCTTTCCCACAGGGTTTGCTGCTCTTTAGTATATCGGTCTGAAATTTGTCCTTAAGTGTACGTGCCTTTTTTTATTGAAGATTTTGTTGGATCTAATTGAACTCTGGCACGGTGTTTGTGATCAGTCTTGGACAACTTGTAAAGGACTAATCCTGGCGCTGCAGACTGGGACACAAGCGTTCCAGTTTGTGTATCGGATGCGAGTATCACCCTAAGCCACTGGGAAGCCAATCTGAAATCCACCCGCTTAACAGAGAGGCACTGCCATTGCCTTGCTCTGCCAAATCAGGGTATTTTAAAGAGAAAGCAGAATGATTCTGTTTAAAATTCACAATGCATCTGTACAGAGGATGAGAATTTCAAAGTACGGCACAAGTCTTACTTTATGGGGAGGTATTATTCTCATTGTTCTTCCAGAGCTGGAAAGGGAGGAGAAAAAAAGTGTATAGGAGCTCAACTCTGCAAAATTTGTGGACCTGAGTGGCAGGCTAAGTACTACACAGCAAGCTGTGGAAAAATATCAGCAACGAAAAGCCAAAAATCTGGTCTCCGAGCTTCCCGTTCAAAGACATGCAGTGTACTGTCCTTCTACCCAAGAAAGAGAATCAAGCACACACTCAAAACTTAGAAGTTGAACACCCATGTAGGGGTATACGTTACCTACCTCGCATTCCACTGGCACCGGGCATGTAACACCGTGGAACTGTGTGTACAAGTAAACAGCAAAGTTCTGTTACTGCAAGATTTGTATGGATTCGTCCACTTTAATTGTTTCCATGATTTAAGTATTAGGCACCAGGAAATTAATCTGGGCAATAGTCAAGACAATCTGCACAAATCTGGGTCCAATGTTGCTAAAACAAGCTGGCTGAAATGAAAAAGTGCAGCTGTGACTTCCCTCCTGATACCAACACACACACACAAAAACACACACACACGCACAAAAACCGGCCCTTATTCTTATTATTTATGGACACAGATGAAAAGCCAAAGGGGGCATGGTAATGCACACAGATGCTGATTAGCTGGAGATTATATTGATGATGTAATAAAAATTCACTTTGTCTCTTAAGCTGCACCAGGACAATCAAAGAGAGATTAGATAAAAATCAGAGAGAATGAATAATAGAAGGGAGAGGTAACATCGTAAACCATAACTCCCTGCAAAATGTTCTACCTCTGACTGTCCTCAGTCAGAATAAATAAGGGCTGGAGGGTGCAAATACAGCCCAAATGTACATAAGAAGGAGGCAGATGTGGCTTTGTAAGTGTATTATTTATCAATAAGCAGCCAGACACGCGCATTTACCTGCACGGGTTTGCAAATACACACATACAAACATCTACATGCACGTACCTTTCTAATTCTGTTGAACAGATCATGAGAGGGAGTGCAAGAGAGAAAACGCTGTATTTGGAGAGGGGCAGATTGACAGAAAAATGTATGGGGTGAACAATTACCAGCGTACGGGAAATGAACTGAGCGAGAAAGATATAAACTTGTGGGAAAAAAACAACTTAGTCTCTACTTGACAGGGTAAGAAACACACGTGAGAACACCGACATGCACATCTATTTACCTAGACATACGCCGGTGTGAGTCCCTGTATGAAAAAAAGAATCCCTCCAGCCGCAAAAGGTCTCAATCAGAGAGAAACAAGAGAAAACTTTCCCCTCTTGGAGTGCTTGCTTGAAAAGGAGCAGAACTCCTGCACGTCTAAGGTTGGTTTAAGTTTACTGACCATGTTTAATATTTGATTAAACCTTTGGCATAGCTGACTATCCTGATCTGAATAGATGATCCGATGCTTTCCCTGGTAGTAAAGCCAAGCATAAGTAATAGCTGTCCTCTGACTACTGCTGCCTTATGCATAAGAGTCAGATTTTGCTGTATCTGAAAACCTTCTACCTGCTTCTGGATTCTTTTCAGTTGCCCAGTATTTTCAACAATGAAAATTAATCAAACAAAAAAAACCCAAAATGCTTCTCCCAGCCACGGAAGGGGATAAAATTTATCCATAGCTGTGGAATAAAAGTCTCTTCTTTCCAAAGTCTTCCCTGGCTTAATTTTATCTGTTATTCTTGCTGTACTTTTCACTTGTGGTTTGCATTATTACTCGCTAAATACATTAGAAAATGCTCATCAGCTTGCTCGGCAGCTTGGGGATGTTTGTGTGGTTGCCCACACACATACGCACACACACATACACGCAGCAATTTTATAAATAAATCACAGTCATAAGGGTGAGGAGAGGGCATGTGGTGCTTTGGAACGGAGCAGAACAGCAAAAAAAGAGAAAGGACATCTTCAGAATCAGAAAACAGGGGCTGTCAGAGTTTCTCTGCACCTCTCAAGCCTGTGAGATGTCAACTGACGCTGATCACAGAAGGTGAAAGACGGGGACACTAACCTGGGATGCTTTTTGCCTGGCCAGCTAGGTGAGGAAATGTCTAATCCCTCAACACAGACAAAAAACAGGTCTAAATAATCAGCCTACATGCTTTACACCTCAAATGAGACAAGACTTTCTGGGAGAGGTAATGTCTTTTATTAGACCAACTGATACGGTTGGGAAAAAAAAATAGACAAGCTTTCAGGCATGCAAGGAAATCTGTCTTTTTTTTTCCTCAGCTATATCAGCTGGACTAATAAAAGATATTACCTCTCCTTACAAATGTTTTCTCATTTATAACCCTAGACCATCACCGCTAAAGCTACAGCATGACTTCTGCCTTAAATACACACAAACCTCTTTGCAAAGCTGGATAACATAAATTCTTCTTTACACACAGCAAACTGAGGAAGAACAAGGTCTAGGAATGGGATCTGGCAGGGTACGGAAGGTTAGTAAGAGGACTGGACTAGAAATAGGCTTCTAATCCCTTCCTACCTACCTCTGAATGAAGAAGACTCTGATGCAGCACCACATCAAAGGCTTATTTTGTCTTCTTGCATTGATTTGAGGTTGCTAGAGAGGGATCCTGGAAGTGAGGGGTAGTTATGTTTCAAAACAGCAGGTAAAAATATTTTTGCGAGAAGCTGAACCGTAGTCCCGGAATGGACTGCCAGGAGTAGTTAAGAATAAGATCACGATTTAAGAATGCAAAGGAAAATGTATGCAGGATTTTTGTTCAGGTGTAAGAAATCACCTGCTGATTTAATGAAACAAGAAATGTTAAAAAACAAAGAGGTGCAATTGCCTTGGTAAAATTAGAGACTTGCAGCATTACTTTTTTTTTCTTTTTTAATCTTCGCAAGAGGACATCGATCTTTGAACCTCAAAAGGAAAATAAAAAAGCTCACCTTTTCTGTCTATGTACAGAATTTCTGTCTATGTTTAGAATTTCTGTCTATGTTTGTGTACCTGTGTTCGTGCATATTTTGTGAGTGAGGGTCTTTCTGCTACTACTCAGAGCTGTTTTGCTTTCTGAAAATTCTTGGACAGTATGGCTTCCATTTCCCAAAACCTGTTCAAAAAAGAGCTGGGAAAGGAGAGGAGAAACAGCTAACGTGGTCTGAGAGAATCCAAGTGGTGACCTGTGACATGAACTGGTGAAGTGTTCTATACAGGGATGGCAACCAGCGATGGTGCGAGTGCAGAGCCGAACCAAGGGAAGAGTGGTGTGAACAGCAAAGGTGAGAGCCAAGGAAAGAGATCTGTAGCAGCAGAGGTTGGCTATGGAAAATAAATGACTCATGAGAAGAGCTAGGCTGAGAAGGACATTGTGGGAATGTGCAGTGAGCCTGGAGCGGCACCTGCGGAAGAGATCCCGATGACAGATCTGAGCCTGTGGTCCGCACACCCACACCTGTACCTGCAGCCAGAGAAGGAAGGTTGGGAAGAGAGGATGAGGAGCTAGTCCTGGATGCAAGCCCAGCCAGTGAGAGCCTGGGTGCTGCACTTGAACAGCAAATGCAGAGGCCAAGGATGGAGACCTGAGGCAGGGGAATGAGAGGCTTGCCCTGCAATCAGAGCTG
>JAWWES010000094.1:64488482-64503759 GCA_035583135.1 Lophotriccus pileatus
GAATGAGAGGCTTGCCCTGCAATCAGAGCTGTGCCTGTTGTCAGGTAGCACAGAGCAGGGTCACTTTCTTTGCTGGTGGCTCAGCTTTTCTTTTTGAATTAAGAGACTGCTGCCAGAAGACCTGTCCCTGGATCCATGTAGGGGAAAAGACAGGGGAGTGACACACCTATTGTGCAACTGCTTTTATGAATAAATTCAAAAATCTAATTCTACCAGCACCTCTCTGGCCTTTTTCAATGAGCCGGTCAGTAACAAATGATCATTCAACAGCACAAAGCAGATGCTATATAGGAGAACAGATTGAGGCTAATACAACACGCATTCCCCTCCAAACAAGAACCCAACATTCCTTCTTCAGTTCCCCCCGCCCCAACCCCATCTGCAAACACTGTTTGGTAAAGATGAGTAAATATATAAATAATTAAACAAACAAATACTTTCTCTGCTGCCCCCGGGCCTTTGAAACTGAGACTTAGTTGGATTTCAGGCAATCAAACAGCATCACGTTTGTGCACTCACACTGCACGCACGCTTCCTCTCCACCTTTGACAGAATATCATTGACTTGAGTGCACTGTGATGATTTCAAATAGACTAGGTTTTTGATAATCGACTCTACACACACACATAACCACATGCACACTCCAGCTCCTCCATTTATTTCATAAAAGACATAAGCACAGATGGGATGGAAACACCAAAAAAAGACCTCAAACAAACAAACAAAAAAATCCCACATACATTGCTGTTGATGAACTAAGTAAAACTATAACTGATATAATAATTAAAACAAACAAACAAACAGGCTGATTCATTTGTTTGTCAGATCTTTTCTGTAGCAGATCACCTGAAACCCTCTTCTTCAATGAAAATGTTACTAAATTAAATTTGTTGTGGTTGGATACCTGAGGACACTGCTATGTTGTTTATTACTCAAAATAACCTACACCTTGGTTAGCAGCAGTATAAGCTACCTCCTGGACTACCTTGCTCTTCCAAAGTCAGGGATATTCACATCACTGTTTAAGGATTCATACAGTGTCTGTCTTGTTTGTGAGGCTGGGTCAGAGTCTAACTATTGACTTCAGAGAGTGTTGGGCCGGTACTCAGAAAATGGGCGATGACTGCCAATTCCATCCGCCCATAGTGAGGGCAGGAGTACACTTGTCTAGAGGGAACTTGTTCTTTTTACTGACCCCATGAAGGCAGATACCTTCAGATCCAAATCATGCTGCAAACAATAGGTTTGGATCAGGCCCTAAAGAAGAAAGGTGGGATGCAGCCCTTCATCAAATCCTTGCTTTGAAGCTCCCTCAGTTGCCATAACAATAAAGAGTATGTATGTGATTCACTAAAAGAGGGGAAAAAAATACAAATCAAAATCCTGAATCAGTGAATGATGATATTCCTCTAGACAGAGGCTGAATCCTACTCACAAAACGAAAACTGGCAAAATTGTCGTTGACCGTTTCTTAGCAAAGCTGGGACAAATATATATTTATGAGTGAAATGAGCAAAGCTAATTTTCCATGTCCCCACTGAGTGTTTTTTGGAAGCGTATTTTCTGGATCTATACTGAAAGGGGCTCTGATGTAATACATTTACCATCAGAGATACACTAAAGCCTTCACACAGAAAAAAGTAAATGTCAAATTTATGCCATTAACTTCTCCTGCCTAAAAAAAAAAAAAAAAAAGGAGAAAAAAAAAAAATAAACTCTGACTGGACTAATATTGCAGTTGGGGAAATGAAAGATCAATAGCTCACTGGAGCCAATGAGAATCTTTCCATTGATTCAACAGGTTTCAGATCAGGCCTGAAGGCACCAAGCTTAAGTGACTCCATCAGAGAGTGTTGGTGAGTAATTATCCACGCTGTGATTAGAACCGAGGCGTCCTCACCGCCCTCCCTCACCCACCAGATAATGCCCTTCCTTTGAATGAAGCTGCAGGCACAGGCAGCAATTTAAAAGGAGCAGCTCTGAGGTGTATTAACCGTTGCAAATAATTCACGAGGAATGGTATTGCTCGTGTTTCTTGTTTATTTATTTGTCTGTTTAATTTGTCATTAGCTTTCCCTAATCCACAGTAGAATGTAAAAACTAGCACCACTCTAGCATCCTTATCTTCTGTAAGATCTTTTCCTGTCAGTGTTTCTGTGGGTTGCCTCACTTTTTTTCCCCCCCTTCTCTGTCAGTGACTAAACTTGGAGCTAAATAATTTCTAAGATACTCTTTTATTTGGTATCAAAAATGACTGTATCTCCTCTTGCAAATAAACATGAAGCAACAGTATGCTTTTAAAGACTTTGCCAAAGCACTTTTGTTGGTTGTCTTGCCCATTCCTCACTTCCACTCCTACTTTTCTCATTTACTGCCAGTATCTTGAATGAGATTTCTTTTTCTAAAAGGAAAAAAACCCAAACCTTATAAATAAAAAAAAGATAGGAAGAAGGAAAGCAACGTAAAAAAATGGCCAGGCTCTGTCTGAATGCACAAACCAGAACAAATCCCACGGAATAACATAATTGAATAACAATATAAAAGAGGGTGAAAAATTGCATCCTCATCCATGTATTATTGAAGACGGAATACGATCAAATAAATCGTGTTTAAAAGCAATTAAATGCTCACAAAAGAAAAACACTTGCCCTGTAAACTGAAAAAAAAAGAGGCATAATGAAATGTAAACCTTCTTGAAACTACCATACGTTCCACTACTGGAATGAGGCAGTTGAAGCTGAATGGTATAGCAGGAGTGAACTAGCTTACCTAGATAAGGCAGCCTGCTGTTGGAGAGGGAGTAGTTAAGGAATTCAGAAGTAGTCAGGTCTCTGTATCTGGTTTTAGGTGAGCAGCAACCGTAAGGCATCAGGTATTTTTGGCCGCTCCTGCTTCAACCAGCGGCATTTTGCAGAACTGCCCGTAACTTCAGGCCCAATCCAAACACTGCTGCAGGCAAGGCAGAGTTTTTCTGAAGATTTCAGCAGGCTTTTGGGCAGGTGTGTAGCTGTTCTGTGAAGTCCTGTCTTGGCAATTATATATTTTACGTATCATAGAGTATATATTACTTCTTCCCTGTTTTTCTGCCCATCCCTTAAATGCTGACAAAGGTGTGGGGAAAAAAAATAAATCAAACACTTTATTGTAATTCTGTGTTGAAAAAGAGCTATCTAGGACTAATACTGTTTTGATGGGGGTTGAAATTGTTGACAAAAATGCTCCTGGATGCAAGAAGTTTCTCAGGTCCCTTTTGTGCACCTTCCAGGCAAAGACCCGATCCTAGAGAAAGAGGAATTTCTGTCTGGATCAGGTGAAATAATGAACAAGAAACAGAGTCCAAGGAAGAAAACTGAGTTTTCTCTAGTTTAGCTTTCAGAGAGGTGCAAACCAATTCAATCTGCTCAATAAAAGTATCTCCCTCTCCCCCTGCTTCATCCATACATCATTTCAAAGAAGTGGGTCTTTACCTTATTATATTATTAGAATCAATCAATATTATTAATATTACATGTGGACAATTCTGTAAATTCTTCATAGTTCTCCTCCCTGCCTGTTAACAGCAGGTACATTATACAGTCTCTGGTTAGACTGGTCAACTAGGCTATCAATAGCCTTAATAAGCAATACCCATATTGTGACCTTTGCTCACAGAACTGAATCTCTCATATAGGGCTGTCAGATTCCTTAAAGAAGTATTGATAAGCTCATTACTGTATTGCTACATATAATTTTAGGTGCTATTTTCACTCACCCTGAAGCATCTAGTAACCTAATACTTTCTTTTTCCCCTCCTAAAGCATTGGCCCTTTTACAATTGATCAAATAGTGAATTAGAGCATTATAGAGAGGAAACATAATCAGGGGATTTCTACAAGCACACTGTGATATATCTTTTGATCTTCTGACAACCTTCATCCCTCTGGATCCTAGGAAGGAAGTGCTGTTTTATAGGGATATTATTAGGCTGATGCTGCTTTATACATCTACCTGCAAGAAGCTACCGAATCCGACAAAGATATTTGTGTGTGTTTGCAGTGAGTGATGCATATTATGTGATGCGAATCTATCCTTAGGGACTGGAAAGGAGAGGAACTATGTGCAAATGCAAGTCTGCCCTTTCGATACATGCATGCATACACGGTCTTTCTGTAGTATGTACACAGGCATTTGAATTAGAAACAGACCAAATATGCAGTCAGATCTCATCAGACCAACTCTGTCTGCAAAGCTCCGTTTTTATTCTGTTTGAAGAAGCTTCATGTCCAGAGTTATCTGCCCCAGTGCACTGGGGAGGCAGCCTGGTTGCCTCTAAAATATTTTGGAGACTCTGATACAATGTACAAATAAACCAGAGATGAATTAATTAAGTGTGACTGTATCATTAAATTAGTATAATGAACAAATGGTTACATATCATATTAAACTCTGCATATAATTCCAGGAATACCCTGTAAGTCACCGGCCACTTCCACATAAGAATATGATCTCCATACTGTCTTTTAGAAAAAAATTATTTACAGACCTATATTAACCTGTCTGTACTAAATCCATGTTTTAATTAACATGCATATGAAATAAATGGTTGCGTGTGTGTGATATACAAATGTTTCACGCACACTTCTATATCACTGCATATGCACCTTGCACATGAAAGTTCATACTCGGTTACACTTTTCAACTTTTTCTCTATGTTTTTTTTAATGTGTTTTTTTTTTTTTTTTTAAATGTTTTTATGTTCTTTTTGTGTTTTCCAGATTAAATAAGGAAATTACACACATCAAGCACAGAAGGGGATGAGAACAGTCTGTGTTACAAACTGTATCCGCACTGCACCCTGGTCTACAAAACCATACGCAACTTTGTGTCGGCACAGGACTTTGAAAGACCTGACAGTGAAGGTTCCCGTCACCAGGAGCTGTATATCCCTGGAGAAATCAACATTGCCAACAAAGTCATCTAAGAAATAGTTAATGTTAAACAATGACTGTCTGTGCTCAACAAAGGAGGTAGAAATAAACAGATAAGGGTGAGGTAGATCGAAATCTGCATGCCTCATTGGCTGAGCTGTCGGATATTTCTAATGCATCTGAAGGGTTTGTTACTAAGAACCTGTTAAGTATCTTTAAACCTTTGATCTGTAGCCAGTCTTAACAAAGGTGACAATTAATTACAGGAGAGTGCATTGCAATAAAGTTACATCGTGGTCAGTTTATATATACTGTCCAAAGCTGGTTCACAGAAGTCACTGTCAATTAAAGTCTTCTTGGAGTCCAGTTCATTATCAATTTTTCCCCCTTGCCTTGATCAATATTTTTGGCTGCTTCAGCTTGACAAACTTAACACAATGTCTATATCTATATGTCTTGCCATTCATTTACATGGAATAGATGGCCGTATATGATTTATTTTTAGCTTCTATGTATGGTCAGGCACTTTATTTGAGAGGTTTAGAGCTCTCATCCATCTTTATTTTAAGGAGCGACAATAATAAGCCCTCTCTTCCTTCAAGGGGATGTCAGTTGGATATAATGAATGCACATTAAAAGCTGCATTCACCTGTATATGCATTCAGGCTATGGCTCACAGTGACAAAAGCAAACAAATGCAATCTCTGTGGTGACATCCTGACTCCAGCCCACACCAAGCAATGCAGCACAAAGTGACTCAATAGATCCTGCGATCCCCAAAATGCAACGATGCATCTCAAGGAGGTAGACAGAGAGAAAGACCCTTGCAATATATACCCCAGCTCAGTTAGTGGAGCGGTGGTGGAAGAAATCCATAATCTTTACTCACCATAGTTATTATTTTTCCCCTTTTCTGCAGCGGATTTTAATACACAAGGGTCAGTCCACCATGACAAACCCCAGACGCGGTCATATGAGGATCGGTGGAGCATTTAAGTGAGTGAGAAATGCGGCAGAGATTGGACTTTCCGCAGTTCCTCAGATTTGTTTTAGTTTTAGTTTCATTTACAGAAGGAAAGCTAAGTTAAAGGACAAGCCAGAAAGAACAGAAATTAGTAGCATTAGCTGTAAGTGTTGTGGATTGCTATGTAAATCCACAATCCAGAATTTTAAAGGGAATGTGAAACACTGAGTAAGTGCAAACCTGCACCAGGATCTCCAGATACAAAACCACCTAAGTGATGGCAAAAATCTCACTGAATTGTGCCCAGCAAGCAAGTAAAGGGCCTTCACTCCCAAAGTAAAGGTGATACAGAGTTTAATGAAACACCGGCCTATTTGTTAAGGTCGGGATTCAACTTAGTTCCCTTAACACCTCGCTTGTTTAGTGTAAACTCTGACAGGGCAGAAAACAGACAGGATTTGATGGACAGGTCATGTTGAGCTCTGCAGCCTCCTGCTTTTTCGGAATATTACTTTAAGGCTATGGCCAGCACCTACATGAGTCTTTGGGCATCTGACACTTTTTCTCTACTTTAAATGCAGGTAAGCGGCCCAACAGCCTATATCATCTCCTCCACTTTTTCTCCCTTGGAACCATTACTGCCTGTCGCATAAACCCGCCTCGGTTCACACTTGATTGACGGGAGGGACGGTAACAGCTCCTTTAGTGTCGTTATGGTCTGTCGGGTCAGTGCGGCTGGTATGCTCGCGCACAGGGTATGCATGATAAAAAACACCCTGATGTCTTGCTGAGAAATGTGGTTGCATGTTTCAAGCTCTTAGGGCTAGGGGAGACCCTCCTGAGTCATCCAACCCCTTCAGTCCCTTGCTCTTGACCACCAAGAGCAGAAAGTCCTCTGCCTGCCCTGCTTGATGGGTACAATCCACTTTTCAGTTGAGCACAAGACACTTTCCGCGATCTCGCTTACTTTTTACCCAGAAAAAATTTCCAGGTATTTCTGACAACTTCCTTCAAAAGACTATTCCGTCAGCTGCCTGGCTTTTATTATACTATGCGATTGGAATCCTCTGCTAAAGAAAGCCCTGTCTGTGACACTGGTCACTAGCCGACGTGGAATACAGGAGCAGATGAACCATGCTTTTCATCCAAGGTGACAAGGATCTTCAATTTTTCCCTCTACTTCAGTGCTGAAATTCCCAATCTTTTCTGGCTGGGTGTAGAAAAAAAATAACGTAAAACTAAACCAAACTTCTCGCTGTTTCTATTGTTATATTTCAGAAATTAGTAGATTTCTAATTCACTCTTTAATTAAAACCTTGGTAGGGCCAAGTACATAGTGTAAAATTTTGTTGCTGTTGTTCATTATTTTTTTTTTTTAAGAAAAGAAATAAGTCCCTATTTTTTTATTCCATAAAATGCCCAAAAGCACCAGTATATGTAGAAATTGAGGGACAAAAACAGTCGCAATGCATAAAAGTGCAGGAAATATAAGTCTAACATGGAGAAATGTAAGAGAAGAAACAAAAGCACTAGAAATACAAACTTTAATTTCTTTCTTTTCTCAGCATCAGAGTAACTTTTAAACAAATCCATCTTGTAAGGATGATTAGTTGATAGGGTGGTGGGGCTGGCTGAAGAACAGCTTTCAGTGCAAAACTTAACAGGCAAGCAAGAGATCCCAGAAAATTGGAGTTTGTATTGGAAATGCTGACACAACCGTAACAACAGCATCATAACTAGCTGCAGCTGCTTTTAAAAACCAGAATCCATGTCCAGACCCCTGAAAAAAAAGAGTTAACATATACCCTTCTAATTTATGAAGCAATATGGGCTATCTGTTTGACATTATCAAAACACATAGACGCTCATCTCTACAGGAGATTTTAATGTAGAGAGGGTTGCTTTTTTCCTCTCTTCCATCAAGCTATCCAATTGCATTTTGATTGTTTTAAGGGGTTGTTTTTTAGACCTAAGGCATAAAGTCTCCTCTGCTTTATTCCAGTTTATTTGTGCGTTTACCTCCCTAAAACTTGTTTGGTTTACTACCATACTAAATGCTGTATGTGTTGCTTTCAGCCAGGCAAGTCTTATGTTTCAATTATGGAGGAGTTTATTCAGCACCTGTATTGCGTTGTGCTTTTTTTCAACTAAATTTCCATTTCCCAAAGGCTATATGGATGAATGTGTATACATCTCTTTTTCTGTATGTATACACACACAAATATATACATTTCTACATATATACAAATACATCATCTTAACTGAATACTCATTTTCACTGCGCCTTTGAATTTCTGACATACCCAAAACCTTCATAAACATCCTCAGATTTAACAAGGTTTTAATTTTTCTATCATCTATCTTTGTAATCAAACAGAACAGAATATAATGAATGGAAGACTTGTTTCTCTACCCCAGAGGTGTCTTAGATTTCAAAATTATTTATACTTTTGAGAATGCAAAGCAATGAAAAAACTAAACTATTCTCTTCATACTGCATTTTTCTAGCTGCCTTGAATGCTTGCAGAGTGAGTTTCGGGTCAGGTAGGAAAAACATCCTAACCATGGGACTGCAGTGGTGGATTTCAAGGAGGATTTGGGGGTTTGTGCTTTTTCCACCCCTAGAAAAGGGTTGAAAGAATGTTGTTGCTCTCAAGTATGTGTAAGACTCCTGCTTTCCCAGTGCACACTATCTCCACTCTTTAAGTGAACTCATCCCTGTGTATTTGAGTAAATCTCAGTTAAGTGTGGAATGCTGATTTCTTCTGATTTCCTAAATAGAATATTATGGAGACCTGTGTGTTTTAAATTAAAACACTTTCCAGGCCTTGGGTACAAGCAAGCTTCAATAGAAAAGACTGTTTAAACCTATGGGGACAGTCCTATATTTAGATTACATTAATTCATAAATATTATACTAAATACCACTTAAATTGGCCTTAAATGACTTCAAAGATAATGCATTATAATATGGCTGTCCTGAGAGCACTAACCTTTATGTCTCCCAGTAACTCAGCCTTTAAGCATACTCCACTGCTAGATAAGATGGGGGAAAGTTATGAATGAATGTCTTGCTAAATTGTTAAAGTCTGATTAGTTAACTCTGTGCATGTGTGTGCGTGTATGTGTGAGTGTGTGGGTGGGTCAGCTCAGCCCCGGTAGATTTCTACCCGTGGATCTCAGCACACAGCCTCTTCCCAACCCTAGAGCAAAGTACCACAAGAGGAGCCTGTTCCTGCCCCGTGTGGAGAGAAGCGAGGATGGGGGAAATATGCAGCAGCTATGCTCGTGCCATGAAAGCTTATTTTCTCGGGGATCTGGCAAGTCTTTTCCGCCTTCCCCCACATGCTGCTTCCCCCGTACCCTTTCCCTCTTTGAGTATCTGCAAGAGAATCATAATCCCCTGCCTCTTCCCTGGTATCTGTACTGGTATCAGCCAGACCTGCTGGTGAGAGAACCTGGAACTTCACTCTCCTTTTGTGATAGTTTGTTTTGGAGGGGGGCAGAGTCATATACTTTGTCTTCAGGTTCTTAATTTTCAATTTCCTCCTGCTATACGGGGGCACTGTAATAGGATGTCTTCATAATATTTTCAAGAATACACATCCTTTGCTCTTGTTTCAATGGGTTTACACCTGAAATTAATCTGGTTGCTGGGTTTTTACTTTAAGCTAATTTCTCTCTCTTCCCTCCTCCCAGCACAAACCCACTTTCTCCCCCTCCACACCCAAGGTTTGCTCTCCATGCACTTAAATAAACTACAGCTTACTATTAACCCTTCAGGGTATACCACGGCCACAGCCTCATCCCCTGAATTAGGCATGAAATAAACTGAGAGTGATGGATCAATTAATGTATAAACATTATGCATCTCTTATGGAAAGCATCTTGGGGTTTTGTATTGCCAACCTACCCCTGTGAGCCAAGTTGGACTATCTTTATGCAATTCTTCACCTATGCCTGCAAAGCAAAGCCAAAATAAGGAGATCTGAGTGAATACAATGCTTCACATGACTGCATTTAGAGAAGGGAAAAGAGAAAAAAATAGATTAAAAATGAAATAAAATGAAATAAAATAATTAAAAAAAAAGCCAAACACAATCCTCATCCTTCAAAGCCCCATCATGCTTTTTGACTTAATAGTAATTAATCACTACTGGCAAGAAAGTAATTTTTTCCAGGTAGCCAGAGGCACCTTTTTATCAGGATTAGCTAATAAATCAGCGGCATCGCTAGAAAGGAGTTCAAACTCTTCTTGGATGCACTAAATAAAACCGATCTCTGAAATGTTGGCAACTCAGTGTCTGTTGAAGCTTCACTCAAACCCTAGTCCGCAAAATAACAATCATCATCATCATTTTTCTTTACAAAGTCCAAAACTTCTAGGAGGTTAAAAATGACTGTTTGTTTTGAGATGAACTCATGCAATCTGGTTTGATGAGGTGACAAGATTCCCCACCTGGCTTTTTTCCTAGGTTGCAGCTTTAGAACAGAAATGAAATGAGGGAAATGAAGTTAGTATCTTGCTTAATTCAGGGATATGTGTTAAACACATCCAAGCAAGATAAATGATCCCTCTCTCTCCTCTCTCTCTCTCTCTCTCTCTCTCTCTCTCTCTCTTCCCCTCTCTCTCCCTCTTCCTGAGTTTGTCTCTGTGAATACAGGCATACAGTAAAAGCAAAACTGCACTGAAAGAGGGAGAATTCACATCTAAGAAACGGAAATGAAAGTTAGGGCATAGGTCGATTAATTTCAGGTTTAAGATAAAACATAGAAAAAGAATAAAATCTCATCAACAAATCAGAATAACCTCCCACAATCAAAAATAAAAAATTAAATACTTTATCTAGGTGTTAGCTCAAAGATTTCCTTTACAGTATGTTGAGTGATTCTCCTCAGTGTAGCTTTTACTGCTGTTATTTTTATTTTATGGAAGACTTAAATGATTTTTGAAAACACATGCACAACACACACACACACGAGCTCAGTGGCTACTATCACTATCAGACAAAATCTCCCAGGACCTTTCCTTCCCTGCACTTCTTACTATTATTTTTACCATTATTATGAATAATTATTATAGTATGTGTGTCATGTTTAAATGATGCCAATCAGACCTTGATGTGGTTTCTAGGAAGCTAATCTGGAAATAAAGCAAGGTTTAAAAGAGCTACACTGATCATTTTAAATATGAGAGTGGTATCCGGAGCGACCAGCAAGAAAGGATGGAAGAAATATCCTATAACTTAGACTAAGTGTCTGGTCCCTGAGCCCTGAACATTTTCTCTAGCCTGTGTAAAACTGGTACTTTGCACTGTCAGGGTATATTTTCACTAGCATTTCCTGAGAGTGGAAGCGAGGAGGGGAGTGAGTGGGAAGGGAGAAGAGATGCCTGCTAAACATGCCGTTAAGTTCAAGATTTACAACTCGCCAAGGCATCTGGAAATCTGGAAAGCCAGTAATGCCATTACCCGTGACTGTCACTGCCAGGAGTCCACCAGACTGGACTAGACACTGGTACTGAAGCTGTCCTGTAAAAGATGCAACTTCCACTGTCCCCATGGCCCCGTGCAAAACGGTTTCTCCTCCTGCACTAAATCTGGAGTCACACCCCAATCACTTCTGATGTGATCTTTCTCTTTTCCCTTTTATTTTTTTAAATAAATATCTATATGATATATAAACACACACATACACACACATATACAGAATATAAGTTAATGAGGTGACTCATATCACTCCTCGGTCTCTCCTGCTTCTAAGCGGGGCTACCATGCAAATTACCTTCAACTTCCTCTCGTCGAGTCCTACTTTCCTACCGAGGATCCAAGCATCTCTCTCCCACTACACACACCCTCCCCCACCCCCAAAACGTAGCACCGTCTAATCTGAAATGCACCTCCGGAGAGCCTAAGCTAAGCAGAGAAATGAGCGGGCAGGGATGGAGCGACTGAGGCATTGCATGGGGAGTACATCTCCACTGCCTTTAAAGAAAACCTAAAAAGTTCCCGGGATGGACTTCGGGCACATTAAAGTAGCACTTGGAATATACCTGCTCAGAGACTTCTCCCCTCTGGAACTAAACTGCCACCTGTCCCTCTTGGCTTGCCTTCTCCAACACAAACACACACACTCCGGGATTTTGTGCACACACCCCTGCCCCGCTTGAGATGGGCTTCTTTATTGTTGTTTGTATCCCTGTTCCCATGCTGAATAGAGCCAAAATGAAATAGCCTCCCAGAGCAACTCACTCTCCTCCACCTCTAGCTTTGTAGAGAACTATAAATAATAATTGTAACAGTAGCAAAAATAAGTATTATCAAAAAAAAAAAAAAGAAAAAAAAAAGAAAAAGAAAAGAAAAGAAAGAAAAAGGGAAGGCGCCGGTGCCAGACGCAGAACAGTTGTAAAACAGGGATTCCCAGCAAACCCAGGGGCAGACAGACGGACACGCACACCCCGGGCTGATGATGAGCGGCTCCCGAAGGTAAATACTGAGCACCCGCTCCCTCTTCAGCACCGCGGACAGCTGCCGCCGGCCCCGCGCCCGCGCCGCCGCTCGCCCGGCGCTCCCCGGGAGCTGCCTCTCACCCCCCCAAAAAAGCGGGGAAAGAAATAAAAATACTAATAAATAAGCCAAAGGAAGCTGAGTCCCTGCCCTGCCTCTCGCTCTTCTCTTCCCAGGATGGGTCTATTATTTCTTTCCCTGCCCCCCACGCATGCCGCCTCCGCCCCCGGGCCAACCAAAAATGAAATAAAATGAAATGAAATTGAAAGGAAAGAGAGAGAGAAAGAGAGAGCCAGGGAGGGAGAGGGAGCCTGCCTTCCTCTCCCGATCTCTCCCGGGAAAGTTCAGGAGGTAACTCACCTTTGTGCATGCCAGTGAACCTGTCCTTCAGCACCGTCAGTTCATAGATCTTCCCGAACTCCTCGAAGAGCGGTTTGAGGTCTTTCTCGTCCAGGTTACGGGGGATCTGCCCAATAAAGAGCTTAATGGCATCGTGGTCCTTCATTGGGATGGTGGATGGGTTTCCGGGACTATGGTTTAATCCGTTCATATGCCCGTTGGTGCTGGGGTTGCTGTGATTGCTACTCAGGCTGGTATTGTCTGGTTGTCCGTTTGCTAACGTGGCCATCTTTATATACATAGAGAAAATCTTCTTTCCTTTTTTTCCCCCTCTTCTTTTCTCTCTCCCTCCCTCTCTCTCTCCCTCTCTCTCTCCCTCTCTCTCGCTCTCTCGCTCCCTCTCCCTCTTTCACACACACACACACACTCACACACACACACACACTCCTCCCTCTCTGTCTCTCTCTCTCTCTCTCTGGGTCTGATCTGATTTTTTTTTTACATTGAATATCTGTGTCCTTTCCGTTTAAACAGGCTGGATCGGTTCAAATTCCCAGCCAGACTAGGGGGTGGGGTGTGAGTGTGTGGATGTGTGTGTGTACGGGGAAGGGAGGCTAGGGGTGGGGGATTGCTTTTGCCTCTACTCTGGCTAAACCCCCTCCTCCCATCCAACCACCCCCCTGTCTGTCTGCCCGGCAGAAGCTTAATGGTATCTTCCAACACAGCCCCTGGCTATAAATAGCACTAGGCGCATGGCTCTTTGAGAGACAGTCAATTTCTATTGTGCCAAGTGAGCAAAGGGGAACGGTTGCGTTTTTAGGACCACTGATGATGATTTTTTTTTCCTTTTCCTTTGCAAGCCCTCCGATCAATCGCTGTCGTTATAATTTCAGTGATCATCGGGAAATCTGCCTTTTTATTTGAGAGGGGGAAAAAAACCAGACCCAAGGTGTTATGACTTCTTTCTATTATTGTGTTGCCTCTTACTTATTATTTACTCTTGTTACAATTTAGCAAATGATAATAAAAGCAATTCAGATACGGATGAATCCCCGGGCTCAGAGGTTGCTTTTGCTGTTGTTGTTGTGATTGTGATGTTAAGAGCTCTCTTTACTATATCTGTTCTTGTTGCATCTAAAAAAATGCATGCTCTTTAAGCTTCTTTTTCTTTTTTCTTTTTTTTTTTTTTTTTCCAATAGATTATGCCGCTGATGATGACATCAAGCTAGGAAAGCACAAACTATATTATTGTAGCTCTTCGAAGGGAGTCGAAAATTATCGAGTTGACTGTTTTTAATTTTCCTGCTGATGATATTTATTTTACGTACAGTCAGTGCGGGCGTTATCTCCTATACGGGCTGTGTGTGATGTGTGTGTGCGCGTTTATATATTGGAAAGGGATTGATTAGATAAGATTTTCTTGCCCGATTTTCAAGCCATCAGGATATTCTGTCTGTCTCTGATGGAAATATAAATCGCATTTTGTAGTCATCAGTGATCGGGAGTTGCTTGTCCGAACAATGCTCTCTAGACAAAGTGTACTGTATGGTGGAGACGAAATCAGCTCTTCTTTCATAGCATCTGGGGGTGGGGAGGGCAGGGAGCCTCGGATTAAGGACACAACTCCCCCTTGTCCCCCAAATAATAATAACAGTAATCCGGACAGTAACAAAACAAGGGTCTGCGTGTGCTCAGAGAAATTTTTTTCCTCCCTTTTTTTTTTTTTTTTTTTCTTTCTTTTTCCCCCCTTTCCGTTTTCTCCCGTTCCCCTGCTTCCCGTGCAAGCTGTTCGGGGATGAAGCTCGCAGAAACACCAGCAGGCGAGCTCGGAGCAGCCTACGAGTTACCTGGCCTGAACCCCCGCTCCCCTCCCGGCCAGGCTGCATCCACCGGACCCCCGACTATCCCCCCGTATCCATGGGGTGCTCGCAGCCCCCCGCAGCCCCCCGGCCCCGCGGGGCCACCCGGCCATTGTTCCCGGCGCCGCCGGCTGATCCCCGCGGCGGAGGCGGCGGTGGCCCCGGGGAGTTGGGAAGGGGGGCCGGGGGCTGGGAGCGGGCCCCCACCCCTTCCCCGGCCGCCCGTCCCCCGAGAGCGCAGGTAACACGTGTGACTGTAAACGGAAGAGGCAGCCGTGGAGGAAAGGAGGTTATTAGTTTAAAATTTCAAACCTTCCTGAGCGTTTTATTGATCGGAATATATATATATATATATGTATATATAAAAATAAAATATTAATTTCTGTTTTAAAAACAAACAAACAAAAGGAGCAAGCTTTTCCACTTTTTTTTTCACTTTATTTGGCTATTTTTAATAACGGAGAGGTAAAGTAATATCCTACCCACTTACCCCCCCTCCGCCCCCCCAATCCACTTCCCTTTATAAAAAATAAAGAAAATAAATAGAGAAAATCACCCCAGTGAAGGTGGCTCGGCTATTCCAACTACTCCTGTGCCTGAAAGTGCTCCCGTGCCCTGCCAGGAGACGAGCGGGGGTGGGTCGGGGGGGCGGCGGGGCTGTGCCCCTCCCCGGGGCCGCCGCCGCTCTCGGCGCGGGGAGCG
>JAWWES010000094.1:64509939-64521015 GCA_035583135.1 Lophotriccus pileatus
AGTGGTTTGTCTTCTAAAAGCCAGACATGCAGATCGGGACAGTAAAGGAAATAAACAACGATAGTCAAACTGTTCAGGGCTTCAACAAAAAAGGGAGAGCATACTCACGGTTTTAGTAAGCTGCTGAGCCAAGCCCACATTAATAAGCTTATGGAACAAAACCAGAGGACGTCTGTCTGCTGTGTCTTAACCCAAATGTGCATTCTCCAGGAAAGTGTAGCGTCTTCATCAGTTTAAAATGACTTTTACACCTGGGAGCTAGTTTTCTCTCAGACACCCTTCCTATATCTCAGGAAAACTGTACATTGCATGTACCTTCCCATGTTCTAAAAGTAATAGTTACAGTACAAGTGACAGTGTAATACAAAGATTCAGACTCTATTTGTTCCACTGAGTGCAATACGAGGGTGAAGAGGTCTCTTCCTGTGTTTCCAGCTGGTGGGTTGTGCTGGGCCTGAAATTAGAACAGAAAATTTTTCATCCTTTGTGCTTTCTGCATGTATCCATTTGATTTAGGAGTCCCAGGTACCTCTGCAGCTGATGCTGAGAGATAGGTGTTATTGAGGGCTGTTCATCCCTCCAGACCTTTAGCTGAAGAGGAAATGGTAGATTTGAATACAGAAAGCAGAAGTGCCAGATCTCTAGGAGGCAACAGATGAGAAAAATGCTTAGAAAAGGTCAAAAGAGAGACGAAGAAAGGGGGGAAGAGAGACAGAAATTGAAAGGGAATGCAGGGGTGAAGGGAAAGCTCTAACTCACGGTGAAGGCAGGAGAAGGTAAAAGAACTACAGCTTCCAGGAAGAACTAGAAAAGTCTTGATGAGGAAATGCATTGGGATAAGAAATGCAGAGGTTATCAGAAAAGAACTGGGTGGATAAGGCAACTGATGCTTTTCTGAAGAAGCTCTGAACAGGCACTTAAGCAAACTAGATTCAAGAGCTTGGAGGGGTAGAAGCACAGAGTCAGAGAGGTTGTGCATGGGGAGAAATGACAAAAAATACATAGGCACTTCCAGAGTCCATAATGGAGTAACAGGTCTCTGAACCTTGCCATAATTCCATAGTCTTAAATTAATCAAGGAGTCTGAACTAAATGTTCCAGCTCCATCTACAGTGGCTCCTCATGGAAATCTTCTAGCTCTACCATCTATTATGTTGTGACAGGAAATAATAGAATGAGTGTAAAGATGTCACAACCTTTGTGAATTTATCTGCACTGAAAGAGTACATAAGATGAACAGAGAAGTTTCTACATGTATTTACATGCATATTTTGACATTGAGACTTAGGATATGCCAGCATTACCTTCACATGCAGCTGTAAGTCAGCTTCCTTCATAATGCATGTAAGAGAGAATTCTAATCCCTTGAAGAACCAGGATCGTGGGGTAATCTACTTGAAAGATTTTAGATGGCTGAAACACGTTATGTAATGAGGTCACAATCCTGCACATAATAATATATTTTGTTTCTTTGGGGGTTCAGTTGTTGTGAAATGAAAGATTTTTAGCCAAGAGATGACTATCTCCAGGTGATCTTTTTTTCTCTTTTTTTTTTTTTTTTTGCAACCACACAGCTGATTCAGTTGAATTTCTGTAACTCCATATAGTATGTGAGCCTTAGGTCTGAGGAAGATTTTCCTACCAATATATGGTCCAATCAGGCTGGAAGAGCCTGAAAACTTAAGTTGTCTTCCACAGTAACCTCAAGAGCTCAAATTAAGGCAAGAGCCTTGCTGGTGTCTTGTGAGTTCCCATTCCAGAAAGTGGACTGATCTGGATTTCAGAATCCACAGTAGTTTGGGCTTTACTGAAGGTAAATTGTAGGTACAATTTTTGATGATTGTATTCGGCAAAGAATTTCCTTCCCAAGGGAGCAAGTGCTGCTGCCCAAAGGATGTCAGTTCCCAGTATCTTTGCCTCTACCAAGCTTTATAGAAAATCCAGATGAGATTTCACAGCCCATCCCAGAAAAAACACAGCTTTTTAATCTAAAAGCAAGAGCTCTTTCATACAAATGTGAACTCTGTTTAAAAGATGGGTATAAAATATATTAGTCCATATCAGTAAGAAACTACCCCTCCATGCCAAACAAATAAGAAACGTTGTTGTTAAAATCCTCTACTCTGTTTTTTATGAAAATAAGAACTTGGTGAGGGTGAAACCTCTGCCTAAATACATAAGACACAACAACACCATATCCTACACCATGCCTCTTGGTTTCAAAGCACAAAGACTCATCTCAAGTGTTTTTAAGCACTGAAAGCTGCAAAGAATTCTTTATTGTTGCCTCTAAAATGTACATATCAAATAGGTAAGTATACATTTTAGGGAAGTCTTTTGGCTGTCATATGCCCTTTTCTTTCTTTCAAAGCACTTAATTTGGTCAGCAGCAGATTATATACCAAATCATCCCCAGTCATCATATTTCATTTAATTTTGTTAAACTTGCCACAGAACATGTTGAAGGCTGGAAAATCAAAACTCAGTAATGTCAGGTGAGCTTGGGGGGGCGTTGTGCCTTCTGATAAAACAGTAGATCAGCCAAACAATCTCAGTGTGTACCTTAATACTGGCCTTGGTATTCTGGAACATTTCTGCCACATACAGATTTTAATGGTTTTAATTATTTGTTGTGATATTAATAGGATCATATTCTTCTTGTACTTAAGCTCATGTAACTGGAAGACTCTACTATAAGTGCATTTACATGTGAGCTGGGGTCAGGTTGAGCAGTACTGGTTCTCAAAACTAACTGAGTACAGAACAGCTTGTAGACCCAACAGTGTTTCTGTGTCCCTGAGCTCATATTAGGATGAGATTCAGACTGCATCAAGGCTCCTGTGCCATGGTTTCCATGGAAAGGAAAGTGAGACATGCAGTCTGGATGGAAACTATTGTGTGTTTTTTTTTTTTTTCAGATCCCCCCTGGTTTGAGCAATCAGGGAATTAGAATAATGATGATTTAATGAAAGGAACAAAATAAGTAAGTATTTGCTAGTCAGTTTGGATACAGTCTTTATATATTTTGGCTTAAACTGAACCCTAAAGCATTCAGTAGACTTTCCAATGTTCTGACATTTGCATTGTGCTGGAAGTAAGGGATGTGAATAAGAACTTAGTTTCATTCCTGAATCTAGTGCTGCTCACAGTAGTGACTTCATCTGTCTATGCTGACCTACAGTTTCCCATTTGCACTGAGTAATAGACTCAGTAATGAAGAGCCATTCTGGTTTTTTCAAAACTGATGAATTTAGATTTTGGCCCATATGAGACCCCAAAAACGGAGACGTGAACCTCCAGCTGAATTTCTGGATGACATTTTATTACTGACTAGTCAAAATTAGCAGGTGCAGATGCTGTTATCCATTCAATAAACACAGAGACCAACATGAAAAAATTCACAAGTTGTCACTAGCTCAAGTGAATTCCTAAAAGCAGATGGGAAAGTTTCATTTTGAAGTTCATAAGTTGTCCACAAATGCACAGAGGAAAGGTGACTATGGTATATAAATACTATATGACAAATAGCAGTTTCCCTGGACACATTAATTTCCTGGGAGATAACTTGCATGATGGTGGACTGAGGTGACTGGGAATCTCAGAAACAATGAAACACTCTTCTGCAATATAACTCACTGCGTACAATGAATGCAAAAGGCTGAATGTGATGCTGTTGTTGGCCCTTATCCAGTCTTCTGATTGAATAACAGTCTGCAATCCTGTACACACTCAGTCAGACAAAGTCCAAGATGGAGGAAAAGAAAGCAAAGACTAGCACAATCAAAAATGCACTGTCACATGTGAGGACTTGGAAGTGATAATAGTGGTTTTTTTTTTAAAGAGAGTGGAAGGTGTGACGTGCTTGAAGCTATCCTCTCATAGGCTGGACAGGGGGAAGTTCAACATCCCTTGGCAACAAGGAAACAGATGAATATAGAGTTAATAATGTTCCCAAGACCAGTATTCTCCTGCTGAAACAGATTCTAATATAGAAGGCTACATGTGAGCTATTTTTGTGCCTACAATGACTGCTGTGTTTGCCTCTACTCCCGGCATCACTCTCATTGTACTGTATGTAAAGCACTTTAGGACACATTGGCTATGAAAGGAAGTTCAATTTGTGAAACCAAATTCTATTTTACCCTCACTCACTGCACACTGAGCCGGGTTAGCTCTGTATTCATTTAATTTTTTTTTTTTTTTTCCTCCCCCCAGAATTTCCAGCTCCTGCCTGCCTTTGGAGTTACCAAGGAAGCGCACACATGATTTTATATAAGTCACACAGATATTATGGTTTTATGTGTAAAAATATATACACGCTTGCACATACACAGAGAGACTCTGTAGAAATGACTCATAATGACAGGCAAGAGGCAGGGGAAAATATCAGTTCATGCCTTTCTTTTCTTGAAATTTTCTGTTGCTTTTCTGCTGAATGATGTTCCTTTACTATCCACATAATGAATGCCCTCTTTCTGCAGATAATTAAAGAGATGCCGCCCATATCCCGCTAAAATTATATATTTATACATGATGACCTTCTATTAATAAACATGTGAGATTGTTACAACTGAACAAAACCTCACAAGTCTTCATTATTTCCCTCCACTTGGGCTCTTTATTATCCTTCTCCTTATGTGTTTAGCACTGGTGAGAGATGCCAGAGAAACAGTCTCAGTAAAAGGACAAGGCAATATTGCCTGTTGTCTCACACCTGGAGCCTGATGATTTGGACTGACTCCTTCATTCTGATCTCTGGCGTGGATGTGGGCCACTTTGCTTTGTGTTTCATGAGCTAGATGAAATGAATCATGAGGAGATTTATTTCTCCCTTACTTCACTCACCCACACAGAGTCTTTCAAGGAAACAATATAAAGCCACTGTCTTTTTTAAGGCCAAATACTAGCACATGTAATATCACTGTTTGTCTCCAGACTATGATCCTATGCCCACCCCCTCAGCCTATGAAAAATCTGCATCTGAATGTGTGTGGTGACTCATCTTAGACTCCAGTTTTCTTGTCTTCCCTGTAACAGCAGAACCAGGGGAAGCTGTATTAGACCAACAGGTGAAGCAGGGAAAAAAAAAAAACAAACAAACCCAGAACACAAACCCACCACAAAAATCCAAACCCATAACACTCATTATATGAGTTGGTGGAAGGCTTTGAAGAAATCTGACTGGTGAGGAAGTATTCACTGTTAGGTATTTGTTTTGTTTTGTTTTCCTTAGCAATATGGCTTGATTAATGAAAAGATTTATCTTCTTTTTTTTCCAACTCACCTTATTCCTATGCTTAAATAATTCTCACTGCAAAACTAGTACCACCATCATGTATTGCACCTCTGGAAGAGGAAACAAGTAATACTCACCTCTGTAAAAGGGTCTACAAAAAACCAGACTTTTCTTAACCTACAAAATGACAAGCAGATATAAAGTACGTGTTGCAGCCTGACATCTTCTCTATGTGCTAAGGAAGCTGAAATCAGCTGTTCTTGCTCTATAACCAGTGGGCTCAGGTGACCTGCAAGATGCAGAAATGAAGAAGAAAGTTAGATTTTATTCTTTGGTTTTCCCATTAAACAAACACACGAACAATATTGTCATACATATTCCTCACTTTCAGCATGACTGAGGTCAAGAGAAAACGCAGATAATGAAGCAAGGCTAGGTCAAGTTTAAGCCATATGGTATTTACCTGGTTCCCATAGCTTGGCCTCAAACCCAAGCAAAAGGATTTGCTCCACTTCTTCCTTTCCTGCTCAGCATTCATCATTTCATCTCATTCTCCTGCCCCCCTGCTAAGCTGTGAGTTGGTTTCGGTTTGATTTCTTTCTTTTTCTCTCTTTTGTCAGGTCCGTTAACACTCATTCTTTCTCTTTCTCCCCTCTTCTTTTATCTTGGGCCCAAGAGTTTGGTTTTCTCAAGGTTTAGTTTGGTGTCCCCTGGTTTTTTGTTTTAACTCATTTGGAAGCCAAAAAACATTCCAATTCACATTTGATTTCCCCAATAAATCCTGTTATCCCTGCCCTGTTGCCAGCCTTCTCATTCACTGTCATTATCAGTTATATCCTATTTGCCCTAATCTAGTTATCCAGTCTTTTTATCGGTTTATCTAACCAGCCCCCACCCAAGCAAACCTCCCTTGAATCCAGTAGAAGGTAAAGGGAAAGGTGTTCCTGTCCTAGTTGGAGTGGATAATTCAAAAACTCACAGCATGTGACAAAGCAGTGCTGAAAGAAAACTTGGAAAACATCCATGCAAAACAGCATATGACAGCGATTCTCCCCAGAGGCCAGGTAGGCTAAATGCTTACACCCAAGCCATGCTGCAAGCAATCATCTGGGAGTAAGATCTCCAAGACTTTGCTTCATAATATCACACTGCATAGCCAACAAAACCCTCCAGTGTTCCCACAGCTGGCAGCAGTGCATTTCCAGAGATTGCCCACTTCCTAGCCTCTCCCAGACCCTTCTAAGTACTCACTGATGACAAACACTCTCTTGGCAAAAAGCATTTTGGCAATCTATGTACTGTGTCCCTATTTCCCATGAATAATATAATATTTCTCATGCAACTTCTCTGTGCATCTGAGCCTGGACTAAATTTTTTTTACTAAACTATTACTGAGGATTATCTAAAAGGCATGTCTTGAAATGTCTGAATTTTCTATACAAAACACCATGTTTCACATGACAGATCCTTTGGAAAATCTCCACTGTTTAATTCTCTGTGTCGAACCTATAGCCCAGAAGTGCAGCGCAATGTCTCTCACAGGTAGAATGTAAAATTGTGGTCCTAAGGGGCCACAGATTGTTGTGAACAGTTTTTGTTTAACAACAGCTAGAAACCCAGCAAGGTTTTAGATGGGGGAGTCAAAGAAAAGCCCCCCTCATCACTGGTAATGCATCATGGATTGTATATATGTGATTATTCTGTTTGTACTTGGCTCTGAGAACTTCAGTGACTATCAGTGGTTAGGACTGGATTTGATATCTCTTTTGAAGGAAGGCATCTGCAAGATCACAGTATCCTTCAGGACCTCAGCAGAACCCTACTTGGTAACTGGCATGAAGTAGAAGAGGAAAAGGGTCTTTTACTGACCCATTCCCATTTCCTGAGTCACTTGTGTTTCCCTTGCAGATCTCCAACTAAGTATTATCCTAAGCTTATGGCATTAGTGACAATGTCATAGTTAAAACTGAGCTGATACCTTGTGATGCAAATTTCTCCTGAATTAAATTTTAGTGATTTAATTCTTTCTCCAATCTTTGACTCAAATTAATCAAGAAAATTACATTTTCTAAAATCTTTTTCTCTTTCACATGAAGATATCCTGATACTTTTAGTGACTAAGAAAACCCTTAAAGACAACTTATCTAGAAATGTGGTTATCTTTTTGTTTGGTTGATTTGGATTTTTTTTTCAGATATTTTTTCAGCACACCCATTAATATAAGACAATCTCTCCACACTTCCTATTTCACCCTCTGACTCATCTGCTGTGTAGTGGGAGTTGAAATAATCAGCAGAAAAGTTGGGCTCATTTCCCTTTTTTTTCCCTAATGTCATAGCTGAATCAAGATATGTCAAAGAATAAATGAAAGACTTGACAAAGATGCATTAAAAAAAACTTACCAGTAATCTGCAGTGTTAAACTAAATGAATGCAGCAAAATCTAATTAATAGTAATATTGTTTTTACACCTGTGCCTGTTGTGGAGGAAACCAATTCTAACAACATAAGAGGGGTGAATTCGACAGCTACAGTCTAGGAGATGGAGACGCAATCTCCTTCTTAAGCACGAACTCTCTGCGTGACTGTTTCTGCTGCCCATATGTCAGGGAAGAATTATAGCATCTCTTTCCTTCACAGGAATGTTGGTAGGATAAATACATTGAGGATTGGGAGGCACTCAGGTCCAGACTCATCCCACTTAACTATGACACCTGTCTGAGGAAAGCAAGAAGTTTGGTTTATTCAAGGATACGAAAGTTAGAGGCAGAAGGATTGGACATCTGCAGAAGCCACCTAAGGCTGCTGGAGATGTGAGTCACCTTCAGGAGCTGCTTGTCATTTTCCATTGAACTCATAGCAACCATGTACCTGGGGATGCAATGAAGCTGTCTGAACACAGGTATCCAGTGATCCCTCAGATGCCCTGCGGAAGCTACGACATGTGGTTATGGCAGATAGGTATGACACAGGACTTGCAGGACAGAGTGGGATGTCCCACTGCTCTTTCCATGACAGTGGATGTCTAGGTTGAAGAAAGTGAATTTTTATCAAAGTGTTTAAAATTAGTAAAAAAATGGGGCTTCCAGGACAACCTCTGCGAAATCCACTTAGAAGCTAAAGGGAAAATTCTATTAGGTATAGAAATACTCTGTTGAAAATTTCTGCTGAGAGTATTCTGTAGTTACTCATTTTGAGCCTACAAGATGCCTTTCCTGTTCTTCTTGTCCTCTTCTTTCAGCTTTTCTCCAAACTGTTTGTTAGTTGTAAGTTTAAGACAGGCAAAAGGACAGTTAAAGGATGAAATGGGTAAAGTACGGTATATTACACATTATTTTTAATTATATATAGAAACTATGACAAATTCCTTCTCACCAGTGGAGATTTAATCCTGGTGCATCATATCACTGGTTTCTTTCCCCATCTCTCATCTGAAGAGCCTTGCCTCTTTCTTGCTGTATGTGAAAGATTATAAACTCTCTTCTCTGTCCTCTTGATTATTCCTTTTAAACTTGCTAATAGCTGACCAGCTTTCCACTGTACTGTAGCACAGTATATAATAACCTGCAATTATTGTCCATTTAGGCTTTCCCCTGGGTCTGCTTTATTCCTGCCATCAGTGGACCTGTACACTGCTTTTCTGCTGATTTTACTACCAGATTCATTGCTGCTGAGAAGAAAAAAAAGTCACTGATGATCTACAGCCCATTATATAATTTTCCCGTCTGTTGTTCTTATATTTTCTTTTTTTTTTTTTTTTTTTTGTTCCTTGGCCTACTGTAGAGACTTTATAAAAATTGCTTTATAATAGGCCTTCCTCAGCTGTTGCATCCTGTTCTGTACTAGATCACTCCTAAAGTATTTTGCTGCTGTGCTCTGTACTTCTGTACAGCAGTTACAGTCTACATGATACCTGGAGGTCAGTGTGCACAACAGCTCTGCTGTGTTTTCACTCTCTTTGACTTGACTTCTCCACCCTCTTCTCTGATCTGGACAGTCATGGTAGACATAATCCTAGGTTGGATATTACACTTTATTACTTTTCATTTTCATTAAGAGGGAGAAAATTTTTACTCCAGATCTGACCTATTTCTTATTATCTGCACATGAAATTTACTTTATCTACAAAGCTTCTATGTCCTGCCTTTCTTCTCAGTCTTGAGTTATGCTCAAGGCCTGGGGTATGTAGGCTAGTAAACCTTTCATCCAGTGAAGATCTTGGATTGAAATACAATGAATTTCTCAAGGCAAAGTCAAGTGGCAGTTTTGTGACTTACAAGCCAAAGCGTTATTGGTGGGAGTAAGATTTCTAAACAATTCAGAGAACCCAGGCTATGGTATATATGACTTTACAGAGGCACACTGTTGTTACACCTACTTATTTTATGTGTTTTGTTGTGCTTTTTTTTTTTTTTTTCCAATGTAGCACTTATTAATTCCACCACCTTTGAATTTATCCATAGTCCGTTCCTGTAACATTACGATTAGTGTCCTGTGCACTCTCATGCAGATCCATATGTATGCTGCTCAAAGGGTTAAATATATACAGATTCTCATTTAGACAAAACCAACCTCTGCTGCAAATTGTTAATATATATTCATAAGTACCATTCTTTAACTCCTTCAGCCCACACTTAGGCTTGGTTGATGGGAATGGTCATCCTTGTCTAGATTCAGCCAGTTCAGAGGTGGCTTCACTGTTGAGATGAGCAGAGGCAAGGAGTGAACTTTGCTGTTCTGTTTCAGAGCCCCTTCACTGCTGCTTCACCACCCTGCCGCACCTCTCCTGTGCCCCGTGGTCTTCCTGGGGGTACTTGGACCTTCGCTCCAGGAGGCTGTTTGTGCTACCCTCTAGTGGCCAAAGCACAGAGAAAACTGCTAAATTAAGAACACAGACCAAATTTTATGGAAAGGTGATAATAGATTTTATTTTCCATGGCATGAAATCAAAGCAAACAATTTTGGAAAATGAAAAAAAACTAAACAAAACAACCCAAACAACAAACAACAACAACAAAAATCAAAACACCCAACAAATAAATCTGTTTAAAGTTAAAGGTTGGGAATGAATCTGAACTTCTGAAATATCACTGTCTTCTAAATAAATGTAATTTGCATAATATAAAAACCTTGATGAAATGGAAGGTGATTTTGTAGTCTAGGCAGGGACTCAGAGTATTTTAAAACACCAGAGATTTGCTGTGTGAACAGAAGGCAATAGTTTGATGTTCCCACTCAACCTCAGTAAAATATGACAAAAATACTGTGTTTCCCTCACTATTTGTCTCTTTTGACTATAAATTTTCCAGCCACAGAAACTTTCCTACATGGTTCATACAGCTCAGTGAAGATCTTCTCTAGGTTGAACCTGACTACAACAGTGAAACAAATAAATAATATTTGATGAATTACAAGGTTGTAGAAAATGAGATGAGATGGAACTCAGTGGTGGAGAACTGCTGACCAAAGACAGATGTCTGAGATCTGTGGGGGAGAATGAGAGGGTTTCCAAAGTTATTGATCCATCTGAGGTTCTGGAGTCTACTGTAGGACTCCTGAAAGGAGAGGGAGAAAACCCACGTAAAGACAAGGAAGGTTAAAGGGACAATACATCTAACTGATCACTGAAGAAAAAGACCAAAGACATGAGACTGCATGCTGCAGAGTCGCAACGGGCACTGAGATTTAACATCTATAACAAAACAAGTAAATATCCTCCAATGTTCCTCTCCTTTCTAGCCCTCACCAAGAATTATTTCAAATGTCCAAATAGGCCCATTTTGGGTCTATTTTGACTCTTAGAAAGTAATGGATTTTTGTAGAGAAAATAGGCTCAAAAAA